>JAQSUU010000746.1:4032500-4775736 GCA_038087645.1 Saccharum hybrid cultivar R570 | reverse complement strand
TGATACCATCTGTACTTAAAGCAAAACTTAAGTTTCTTGCGTCATTTGCAAACTCCGGGAATTCTCTGTCGATTGCTCTCCACTGGGACCCATCAGCAGGGTGTCTCAACATATTGTCTACCTTACGGTCTTCTTTGTGCCATCGTAACAATTTTGCATGTTCTTTGTTTCTGAACAGACGTTTCAAGCGTGGTATTATAGGAGCATACCACATAACCTTGGCAGGGATTTTCTTACGTGGACGTTCGCCCTCAACATCACCAGGGTCATCTCGCCTGATCTTATACCGCGACGCATGGCATACCGGGCATGCATCTAATTTCTCGTACTCTTTGCCATGGTATAGGATGCAGTCATTAGGACATGCATGTATCTTCTCTATTTCTAGCCCCATAGGACAGATAACTTGTTTTGCTTCGTAGGTAGTGGCGGGCAATTCATTGTACTTCGGAAGCATCTTCTTTTGGATTTTTAGTAACTCTCCAAATCCCTTGTCAGATACACCATTCTTTGCCTTCCATTGCAGCAATTCTAGTGTGGTTCCCAACTTTTTCTGCCCTGCATCACAAGTTGGGTACAACAATTTCTTGTGATCTTCTAGCATCCGCTCGAACTTGATCTTCTCATTTTCACTTTCACATTCTCTTTGTGCATCACGAATGACCTGACAAAGATCATCAGCCGGCTCATCTTCTACGGCTACCTCTTCTTCAGCTTCTCCCATTGCAGTATCATTGAGGCACGCACCATCAGGAATAATATCATTGTCGTCCCATTTTTCTTCTTCATCTTCTTCCATTACAACACCGGTTTCTCCGTGCTTTGTCCAACAAATATAGTTTGGCATGAAACCCGACTTGAACAAGTGTGAATGAAGAGTCCTTGAGCAAGGATATTCCACTGTATTCTTACATATGGCACATGGGCAGCACATGAAACCGTCGCGTTTGTTTGTCTCGGCCGCACGTAATAAAGAATGCACGCCGTCAATGAACTCTTGTGAGCGGCGATCAGCATTATACATCCAATGACGGCTCATCTGCATTACATGACATAAATATCATATTAAAACCTAGATCATAATTAATTATTTATACAACATGCGTGCCACCACAAAAGATACAAATTTATGAAAGCATCGCTACAATGTAGACAATCTCAACTACCACTAAAAGAACTAAAGCTAAAATACATTTCAGGAGCACAAGGATTTCGCGACCAATCTCAACTAAAACAGACAGATCCCCCGATTGTGCAACATCTTTGGGCTTCTTCGGCTGGATCACTGCCTCATTAGCCGCCGTATCTGCCTGTTGTGCAAGATATTTTTGCACGAGTTCAACATACTCTTCCTCCCAGTAGAAGCCTGAACATCGTCCACTGCCATCCCACTGAAATTAAAACAAAAAATTAGAACTTTAATCACAACCATCATGAAAATAGGTATAAACTAACCATAATCATTAAATACGATAAAATAACTCACATTGCGATCCGGACACTTGTAGAAGATACGATCCTTGTTGGGACCCTCCTTCTTCACTCGGTACTCCATCACAATCTTCGTCTCATCATGACACTTGCCACATGGAATGAGAGGAAGGCCCGGCCTAAGTCGCTTTGAAAACCCATGAGAGGCCGAGGACCCGGAAGCAGTTGCCATCTACTCTCTATACTCATTTTTTAATACACTATAAATTTCTTCTTTTATAAACAAATAAAATTAACAAACTATAAAATTATCTACATCTCTAAACAATGATATTTTTAACCTTCTTTCATGTAAATATGCAAGCTTAAAGTGATTTTGAGCTCAAATTGCTTACAAATGAAAAAAAAACCACAATAAAGAACCATAAATATATATAGTGAATAAAATGGCATAAGAAAATGGTAAAAAATGAGAGTATGAGATTGGTAACCTTTACAACTGAAGAATCGACGGAGGAATCGAAGAATGGATGGAGGAACAATGGAGGGAGGGAGGAAGCAAGAACACCAGTGAGCTTCAAAATGTGCTGAGCTCGGGCTCGGGGAGGAAGGAGGAGACGGCCGATTTATAAAGGGAGAACATTTAGTCCCGGTTGATAGATCCAACCGGGACTAAAGGTAACTTTCCAACCCCGGGCGCAGCCACGGCCCGGGAGTAGACCTTTACTCCCGGTTGGAGCCACCAACCGGGAGTAAAAGTATACCTTTAGTCCCGGTTGGTGGCTCCAACCGGGACTAAAGGTCCCTGCCACCTCTGTCTGGCGCAGTAGCCGTTGGGCAGGGACCTTTAGTCCCGGTTGGAGCCACCAACCGGGACTAAAGGTATTTCTAGTCCCGGGGGCAAAAAATTCCGGGACTAGAGCCCATTTTGGCCGAGGATCAAAGGTCTGTTCTCTACTAGTGTAGACTACCATGTTAGAAATTATTTATGGATGAAGGTAGTAAACCACAATATAATCTAGTGGAAAATAAACCGAACGTAATTAAGCATGATTCGTAGAAACAATTCAGAATGCGAAATACAAAACAAAGGGTGGAAGCAGAGAACAAACAGTACCGATCAATTTATCAAGTCTTCACACCAGTTATCGTCTGATTACGAGGAGATAGATCGAGCTCTCGATTGCTGGTCAGGCCAACTGTCTACTTGTTATGGATGCATGCCTCCATCTTCTTATATAAGTAGTACATAGGAGTGTACGTATGTGTTTGAAGTATGATGTGTATCCTTGACTACCGGAAAGCACAGATGCCCCAAACGTAGCTTTTGCTGGGACCTTATTAGTAAAAAAAAAATGAGAAAGCCGACATATTCACGTGAATGATGAGCTGTAGTGGTTGTGCGCGCTCGATGCACGAATGAAAGTGCAATGCGTCGTTCGCCCCACAGCTAAAGTAGCAAAAACCTTGTGTTACTTTGATGTACACACGATTTGTAGTTTACCTGTACGAACTTGGGAAACCACGTTGGTTGTAATGACAACCACCGGCCAGCGATCCAAATATATACTACATTATAGTTAGGAGAACTGCATGTTGAATTTAATTTGTCCAAGGTTGCTTTTCTAAAGGGCCAGCCAGTAATTACTTTACAGCGAAAGTAGGTAAAGTTTTGCGTTGTTCGAGACACGGTATGTACTAGTTTATTGTGTCTACTAAATTGGCGGTACGAATTATTGCGGCTGCGCCTGATTTGCTGTGAGTTTTATGGCTGAAAGTAAGGCTGAATCTAGCTCATAAGCCGAAGTGAACAGGCTGAAAAGTTCAGGAACCACGTTGACGCAGGTTGTAATCACACACGCACACTCCGGCCAATGATCCAAATATAATCTACTCGCTGGAGGTCTCAAAAACGTGTCGTTTTGGACATCATCTCCAATACCAGGGTTAGTTTCGTCCAAACTGACGCCACAACTACAAAACGACTTGTTTTAGGCTCGTCTTGCTCTTCCCTCCCAGCGACACGTTTTAGGCTCCTCATGCTCTTCCAGGCAGTTTGCTGCACAGCTAGAAGACGCAGATCGTTTGTCGTTTGTGTTTGAAGGAGGCTTTGATCGCACCATTCCTACCCAGTGTTTACAAATGTAAGTTTGAGTACTCAAGATGTCCTTAACTGGCCAATCAGTAATAATTTTCTTCTTCGAAATAAAACACATGTGATTTTTTTTTATTGTGCATATAGAAATTTCTCTTCCTCAACGAACCAGTGGCTTGACTTTGATGATTTGATTTTTTTTTTTTTGAGATTAGAACAAATTGAACAGCCTTGTGCCACAATATCCACTTTCAACAACTGAATTTCATAAGGCAGAGAGATGAAAAAGGAAAGTCTCTAACTGGCAATACAAGGGATTTTAGCAACCTGAAAGTCGTTCATTACAGGCCTTTTGTGAACGAATACTCAAGCGAGCCAGCCAATATTACTGGAGCAATTGTACTTCACTTGTGTACACAGAAGCAGTCATTACTGGCTAAGGGTCCCGACTTGTGACTTGTGAGTTGTTACCCGGGACCTCCCCTTCCTGTCGGTTGTCGCTGGCGACAATGTGAAGCATGCGAGGCGAGAACGAGAGGAGGCTTCTGCTTCCACCGCCCCTTTTCTAGACGGAGCAGCTCAGGAGCGGGTGGTATTCGCCTGTTTCAGCGGAAGGCAGCAACTGAGCAAACCGGATGCAGCGACGGACGGGGAGCCTCTCCGCCTCGGATGCTGGACGCCTGGACCTGGACGGCGCCGTCATTCCCCCGATGCCGTCGCAGGACTTCAGATTGAGCGGTGACCCAGGCGAGAGGATTCAACGGTTGACTCGTGAATTCTGACCCAGGACCTCCCTTCCTGTCGGTTGTCGCCGGCGGCAATGTGAAGCATGCGAAGCGAGAACGAGAGGAGGCTTCTGCTTCCACCGCCCCTTTTCTAGACGGAGCAGCTCAGGAGCGGGTGGTATTCGCCTGTTTCAGCGGAAGGCAGCAACTGAGCAAACCGGATGCAGCGACGGACGGGGAGCCTCTCCGCCTCGGATGCTGGACGCCTGGACCTGGACGGCGCCGTCATTCCCCCGATGCCGTCGCAGGACTTCAGATTGAGCGGTGACCCAGGCGAGAGGATTCAACGGTTGACTCGTGAATTCTGACCCAGGACCTCCCTTCCTGTCGGTTGTCGCCGGCGGCAATGTGAAGCATGCGAAGCGAGAACGAGAGGAGGCTTCTGCTTCCACCGCCCCTTTTCTAGACGGAGCAGCTCAGGAGCGGGTGGTATTCGCCTGTTTCAGCGGAAGGCAGCAACTGAGCAAACCGGATGCAGCGACGGACGGGGAGCCTCTCCGCCTCGGATGCTGGACGCCTGGACCTGGACGGCGCCGTCATTCCCCCGATGCCGTCGTAGCCCCGCGCTGCCTCGTTTGAGTTGGCAGCAGGACTCAGAGCTGACACATCCATCCGCCTCTGGTCAGATCAGCCATCCCCACCTGCCCGCTGCTGTGCCGTGCTACCTAATGCAGTGGGCTCCGAGTTGGATTGGCCCCAAGTCCCAACTTCAGGAAACAGGTGGCATGGGAGGAACAAACCTGCAGAGAATTCTGTTAAAATTGGAAATATACCATTGATTAGCCATTCTACCAGTCCATGTGTTTGGTTTATTACAACTGGACTACTGAACTGCATCTTAGTTCAAACTGTTTAACATGCAGCATTTTTACAGATTTATCCTGATGGAAGCAAGAACACTAGGATACCGTAATAATGCTATGTCGACAGAGACCCAAGGCAGCCTCATGTTACTTTCCGAAAAGCATCGAACTTCAACAGGACATCTTGTTGCCATATTCTCTTTTTCCCCTCCCCCGCGTCGCTCCTTCTGGGGCGGCTCGGGCGGAACCACCGACCCCAGCGCCACCACCCCCACCTCCTCCCTCCCCTGCCTCGCCGCCGCCCGAGCGGGTCGCCGGAAGTCCGTGTGAACGCGAGGAAGGCAGCAGCGGGGTTCCTCTCCCACTCAGTTGTGGTCTTAGCCATCTCTAGCGACGCTCGCCGAGGCTCTCTCATCTCCAGCGGGCGGATCTACATCTCCACGGCCGGATCTTCGATTGGACCGCCAGATCCGGTGGGTCGGGCCCCGTTTCCGGCCCTACCGACCTAGGCTGCGTCGGTGGAGCTCGTGGTGCTGGCTAGGAGGCAGCGCGTGGCAGTGCTGCGGCCGGCGGTGCATGGCGCTTTCCCCGACCTCTCCCGTGGTCCGGTGCATGCTCTGCTCAGAGGATGGCCGGATCTGTGCGGGGGGTGGACTGGTCCGCCCGCTGCTAGCCGGATTCGTCCGGATCTGGTGGTGGTCGGCTGGGGCTCTGGTGTGCTTCCTATGGCGGCGGAGCTCCTTGGGCCGGTTCCTCGTGAGAGACGGTCTGTTATGGGTTGCTGGCGGCCGGATCCGCGAGTCCGGTGCTCGAGGCTGTGAGGAGGGTGACTGGGTGTGGCCGGGGAGCGGTTGCTGTCGGGCTGGGTGGCTGGGGCTCCTCCCATTCCCTAGCCCCCTTCTTCTCCCTGTCATCTTCCTCTCCTTTGTCGCTGGCCAGTTCGGCTTGCTGCTGGTGTTCCGGCGGTGAGCTTAGTCCTTCTTGCAGCTCCCAGTGGCGGCTTGGGTCGGCGGGCAACCCCCTTGGTTCTCCATGTCCCGTCTTCATGATGGGTCGAGGGCATCGTCATGTGGCTACGCTGCTGCGAGGACGCTCGCGGTACGTGTAACACTTCAAGTGTTTAGTCCTTAATTGCATTGCATTTGCATTTGCATAAGCATAAGTATGCATCATTCATGTTTGTTATTTTATGTGATGCAACACATGTGATTGTTCTAGGGTTTGTTTGATTTATTTCATGAAGTATTTGATAGTTGGTGTAACAAAAAGGTAAGGTAGCCAATCATGACCTACAACACCTTAGTTATACTTAGGGTAACATTTGGAACAAGGTTTATGTTGACCAAAATTATAAATTTGCCCTTCAAGAGAAGTTTGATCACCATTTGATCCTAGAAGGCTCTAGTTTGACCAATTAAAAAGTCTAATTTAGAGACCTTGCATGGAAGAGCACCCTTAAGCAAAGTTGTAAAGAAATTCATGGGGAACAAAAGTCTCAATATGACCATCTCATGAAATTGACCCTAACATGCTCAAAAGTGGCCCACAAGTCAGTTAGAGAGGTAGCTCCAAGACTTAGAATTTTTCTAAGTCTGGAATCTGACCCTATAGTTTTACTAATGCCTACTTTAGGAGCTTGTAGTTTGCAAACCAGGCCAAACCAGCTTTCACTCATATTGACAAACTTGTAGATCACATGTAACCCTACAACTTTGTCAACATCACCCAAGCCTGGTTCTCAATGGTTCAAGAGATATCGTGTCATGCACTTAGGCTGTCAGTCGGCATCGTTAACTGAACCCCGGTTTCAGTTTCATCGAGCACTACTTTGGAGCCTTGTAGTTTCAAATCTAGGCCGAACCAGCCCAAACTCCAATTGATAAACTTGTAGTCCTCATGTAGCTCTACAACTTTGCCAACATCACCCACGTCTGGTTCTCACTGGTTTAGGAGTTAATCATCGTGGAAGTCGCTCTGTCAGTCGGTCGTCGATGTCACCATTCACCGCGATTCAGTTTCGTCAGCAGGGGGAGTGGCCGACCGGCCACAGGGTCTCGCCGACGCGTGGAGGCGCGGTGGCGCCCGTACACCGGCCCTGGCCCCACCAGTCAGGCCGCGACACCTTCAAGACGCCACGACGCGCGAGTCGGCCTCCATTCCTCCGCCAGGATGTCCAGGATGTCTTACTGTGGTAACCTAAGTAATATTACTCTTGTATTGTTAGGTGTTAGGGCCTTAACCGAAGAAGAACAGCTGTATCTTAGGTTGAGTAGCTTAGGTAAGTACTTCTCCACCGGAGAAGAGATTTGCACGTACTAATAAAATAACTTGAATAGAGTATTTTATTTCTGAAATGCATTTCATTCCGAGCATGTTGCACCCATTTATGCATCCATGGTATTTATTGTGCATTCATGCAATAGGTGTACCGGAGGGAGTAACTCTCCTCGAATTCGAGCCTGTAATTCCGGAGGAGAACCAGGAGCAGCAGGAGCCCGAGGATCCAGCAGGCGAAGGAGACGCCGCTGAAGATTTGCCGGAGTGCCCTGACCACCGGCCTTCAACTTTTCTGAAAGGCAAGCCCCGGTGCATGCTGAACCTACTGTTTTATAAATTAATCTTGAGTACTTATAATTGTTTACTGCATTAAGTTGTAGGAGTTATATGAAAACACTTGTTGCATTATACCTGTCCTTGTCCAGATATCGTACTTAATCCTATATTAGGTTAGGCACGTGTCAATGCTTAGTCCTGCTTAGTTCGGTAGAAGTCGGGTGATTTCCGGTCATCCGCGAGATATAGGAAGGAGTCACGAGTGGCTTTATGGCTATCGTGGATGGAACCATGCCTTAAAATGAAATTGAGACCGGGCGGGAGTTCGATAGTACAGCCGCAAGACACTTCACGTCTTGGGTGTGGAGCTATGCCCGTCTGAGTCGTTTAAGGACCGATTCGCTGTACGTCCTTGAGTCATGTTGAACGCAGTCTAACACTTAGTTGGCCGGATAAGTCGTTCCGACCGCGAAGTCGAGTAGTATGGTTCAGGCCGGGAATCGAATGGTAGGTTGCATCTTGGAGGAGAGAAAGGATGTGCTTGGGGACATTGGCGTGAGACCAAGGGGGGGTTAGAGTCCCTATCACCTGGCAGAGTGTCGCCCTTGGGGACGCGACATTATTCGGGCCCGCGATTCCTAAACTGTACAAAAGATGACCTGAGCAGCCTTCGCCAGGCGTGACTCGGTGAGTGTTAGAAATACCCCTCCAGCTGGATAGGAATTCGATTCGAATCGCCGTCGCTCCCGGTTAGTGAGCACTTGACTTGAGCAGCGGCAACGTAGAACTCATTAAATGAACTGGTGGTTAAGGGAATAATACAATGTTGCCATAATGATATACCTGCTATGGATATAATAATAATGTTGTTTGATTATAATCAAGTGCATGTTTAGTACAGGTGCTAAGATAGATGACAGGTAAATGCTAAAAATAACTGCTAGTACAGGTTATAAGAGTTTCAATTACTTATGCCTTTATGCAAAATGTTATGTCAGCTAGCCTCTTGTGTAAGCCTTGCATAATCCTTGGTGTCATTTTATTTCTGGTTTTCGACGGGTAAGTCTAGCTGAGTACATTCCAGTACTCAGGGTTTATTCCCTCCTGTTGCAGATGACATGCTTTATCAGAGATTCTGCAAGACGTGTCTCCACCCTGCGGGTGATGATGACTAGATCACAAGGGCGTGATCGTCTTTTATGTACTTTCATCATGCTTTTGCGGGTTGTCGATCATCCAGACTGGCAGTATTTAATTAACTAGTGTGTGTGTTATGCTTCCGCTACTTTCAAACTTGGTTTGTAATATTTGCTACTCCGTGGTGTAAACTTATTTCGGAACTACTTGTGAAATGTAACGTACGATGTGTATGTTGAATGATGCGATCCTGGTTGTAAGCAGTTTGGTTTGAAATCCTTCATGATTTCGATTGACTACCGGGATTATATGGGCTCAAGTTTGAAAATTTAAGCGCTTCGGTGCTTGTTTTCGTACTTGTGCTCTTATAATTTGGTCGGTTCTGTTACAGCTAGTACCGGAGCATAATTCAACATTAAACACATCTTACGGGTAATTAAAAACAAAAGTATTTGTTTATAAAAAGGGTTTAAAACTATAAAAATTATTTTTTTGGTATGCCAGTGATCACAACCCTTAGCCCAAATAAGGACTCTTAGGTGGCTTATTATAAAGACTAACTTGGGGGCCTTGTTTGTTTTTGTTTCGTCGTCCATACGGCGTGATATTGTATGGATGCCATCCACTTGGGTGGTAATGTATGGATCAAGTGCCTCGACGCTCTGGTAAGTGTGAGTTGTGAGAGCATGATCGTCCAACCGGTGATCTAGGGGAGAGTAGTTTTGGTGACTTGCATACTTACATGTTTAAACCATGTAATTACGTAAGCACTTAATTGTGGGAACCTTATTATCGGGTAGCTTTGATACTGAAGTATATACATCTGGGGATGTGTATATGGAAAGTATTTAATTTACTGCTTTCTTGTGTGCATATATTGGGAAACTGTTGGGCTGAAATGAGTTTTTCTGCAGGTACACTAACAGCGTAACGAGTAGACCGATAGTTTCGCTTATATGAGAGAACGTATGTATGCCACCGCCTAGTGTTAGAACTTTAGGTTTCTACTAAGGTGAGAGGGCGTACGAAACGTGCATGCATCATGTTTAATTATATCATACATATCATTTACTCTCTCCTTAAAAATTTTCAGTACTCCCGACTAAAGTAAATTTCGTATCCCCTAAATGATCCTCACTTTAAGTCGTATCTTATCTGTTGCTACAGATGGCACGTACCAAGAGGACCGCTCGTAAGTCCACTGGGGGTAGGGCACCGCGTCACCAGCTCGCTCCATGTAAGCCCCGCACTGAGCCTACTGAGGTGGAAAGGCTGAGGGCAGAGTTGGCTGAAGTGACTGCTGCCAGGAATGCAGCACGGCAACAACTGGAACAAGTGATTCATGATCGTGATCAAGAGACGCTTGCAGTCCAGAGATTGACAGTGGCAAATCGCAACTGTCAACGCATGTTGGTCCGTGTGATAGAACAGAGGGATAAAGCCTGGCACGAGGAGAACGTTCTGAGAGCTCGTCAGTTTGAGCTCGAGCAACAGTTGGAGAACGCTGAAGAATACAATGATAATCTTCATGAAGAAGTGCACCGCCTGAACAACGAGCTTAATCCCCTGCTGCCTCGAAACAACAACGTCGATGAGGACATGGGTTCGGAAATCTTCATGGCTGAGGATGATGATGAAGTGGAGGTTGATGGACCACAGGATGCCCCATCTGCAGAAGCACCAGAGGAAGAGCCAGAAGAAGAAGAAGACGAGGAGTTAGAGCCTGTCAGTGATGAGGACGACGGGGAGATCCTTGACACTGACTCGGAGGATGATGCTTAGAGTAGTCATCACGTGCCTATAATGTTAGGATCGTCTTTTGTGCCCTCCCTGTGAAGGAGTGAGGCCTTGTAATAACTTGACTTTGGGATGTAAGGTTGAACCGTATGTTTCCTGAATGTAGTTTGAACCTGTTAATTTCGATCACAACTTGATGTCTTATTATGTTGCGTTCGATGATGGTGTCACGATTAGCATCCTTCGGTGCCGCGACGAAACCGAGGGCCTCCTATGGCGCGCGACATAAGGCTGTGCTGCTTGGCACGCGCAGGTATCGAGGTGGCTAGTCATGATCCACCATGGAACTCTTCATTGAGAAGTCTCTTTGTGGTCAGTTTGAAGTAGCCTTTCACAGTCAACTAAAAATCTTGAGATCGAATCCAAGTACCGTGCAAAAGGTCAAAAATCACGTAGATAGCAACGTAAACGGTCCGGTAACCGTTGTGCTCCCTGTGAGTGAGCCTTTATCAAAGAGCATTGAAAGCATCTAGGCCCCGAGGTTTGGTTTCGGCAATTGATGACAACGCTTTATTACCATGACTAACGTGTGTTTTGCAGAAACTTTGGTAAGTTAGGTCATGGAGGTTTTAACTGCTTTGGGCACCATGGTATTCATGCCCCTTGATGGAAATCGTTTCGGTTCTCAAAAGAGTGACGTCAAGATTAAGGACGGTTAGTTCCGGATGTCGAGGTGTTGAGAGACATTTGGAATAGTCGTTAGGATCTTCGTTTTTCTCTTTTGGCCGTACTATAAAGGGGGGCATGAGCGGGTAGCTTGACCTAGGCGAGTCCTATGTTTAGGTGTGGTGCACACTTGTTAAACTTGGCGCTAGGCAGCTTTAGAATAGCTCAAAGTTCAGTTGGGAGCAACTTGGTTGAAGTTGTAACGCTTTACGGAGAGTTTCAGGTCATTTTCCAGTGACCGGACGCGGTCCTCGGCATGACCGGACGCGTCCGGTCAGTTCACTTCCGCAACTGAGGTTTCAGCTCTGAGCACCGGACGCGGTCCTCGCGAGGACCGGACGCGGTGGTCAGAAGTCAACTCGTGTCACTTAAGGAAACACCCCATCGGACGCGACCTGGGTGTGATCGGCGCGTCCGGTCATAGTCCAGTAAGGTCCTGAGACGACCGGACGCGTCCGGTCATCACCCATCGGACGCGGTAGCGCGTCCGGTGCGAGTACAGTAAGCTCCACGCACGATCGGACGCGTCCGGTCACCCCTGACCGGCGCGTCCGGTCATTTAGGTGTTTTTCGGTTTTGACCGTTACGAGCGACCGGCGCGTCCGGTCTGTACGACCGGCGCGTCCGGTGAGTACGACCGGCGCGTCCGGTCATTACGACCGGCGCGTCCGGTTAGCTCGAGTTTTGCTGAGTCAGCAGGTAACGGTTCGTTTCGTCTGTGGGGTGTATAAATACATCCCCACCACCTCTTTTAGAGGTCTCTTGCTCATTTGTTCAGCTGATAAACACCTTTGAAGTGCAAGGTAGTGCAAGAGCACTAGTGAGGATAGAGATTTGAGAATCAAAGCTTGTGAGTTCCTCACTAGAGATTAGAGAGTAACAAGTGTGCATCCACTTTCTCATTTAGGCTCGTAGAGGTCAAGTGAGAGTTCTAGCTTGTTACTCTTGGTGATCGCCATCACCTAGACGGCTTGGTGGTGATTGGGAGTTTGGTGTTCATCCGGCGAAGCTTGTGGATGACCCAACTCATCTTGTGAGCGGTTGTGGGTGATTCACCGCGACGGAGTGTCGAAGAATCAACCCGTAGAGAGCACTTGATCCTTGCGCGGATCAAGGGGGAGCGACACCCTTGCGCGGGTGCTCCAACGAGGACTAGTGGGGAGTGGCGACTCTCCGATACCTCGGAAAAACATCGCCGTGTTCCTTGCCCCTTTACATTCAAGCATTTACTTTCTCGTATTTACTTACATTGCTTGTTTACATTCCTAGACTTGCCATGCTAGACTAGGATTGGAAACTAGGGTGCAAAACTTTGTATCGGTAGACTCTCTAGGAACACAAGTAGACACTAGGGGTGAATTCTAGCTTGTAGGATTTAATCCTTGCTTTTATTTTTAGAAAAGCCCAATTCACCCCCCCTCTTGGGCATCTTGATCCTTTCAATTGGTATCAGAGCCGTGTTGCTCTACTTTTAGGCTTTACCGCCTAGAGCAAGATGTCTAATGGGGAAGGACCACCTCCCACTTTTGAGGGAGACGATTTTCCATATTGGAAAATTCGTATGGAGGCGTACCTCGAAGCCATAGATGTTGGGTGTCTTAGAGCCACAACCGAAGGGCTTCCCCCCATAAGGGATCCCGCTAACCCAAGTGGTGACGAGGAGAAGTACGACCGGTGGAATGCAAAGGCCAAAAATGCACTCTACCGGGGCTTAGGCAAAGATATCTTCAATCGCGTGCGTAATGCAAAGAACGCTCATGAATTGTGGGAAAATCTTTGTGCTCTCCATGAGGGAACTAAGAGTGAGCGTGAGGAACGCTATCACATTGCCTTAAAGAAAATTAACTCCTTTGAGATGCTTCCCAAAGAAAGTGCTAATGACATGTACACTCGCTTGAATGTTCTTGTAGAGGACCTCAATGCTCTTGGGCTCACCAAAATGAGTCAATCGGATGTTGCAAGAAGGATCTTGAGTGTGCTTCCCGTTGAGAAGTATGGACATATTGTCACCGTGCTTCACCAAAGTGATCTTTCCACCGCAACACCAACGCAAGTTTTGGGGAAAATCAATGCTCATGAGATGTACATGCATATCACTCCGGAAGAGGGCTCATCATCTTCCAAGAAGAAAGACTTGGCTTTCAAAGCTAGTCATGACAAGAAGAAGATGAAAGGCCAAGCCATGATGGTGCAAGAAAGCTCAAGTGATAGTGATGTTGATGATGAATCACTTGCACTCATGGTGAGAAAGACCACCAAGATGTTAAAGAAGCTTAACAAGAGTGGCATCAAGTTCGATGGCAAGAAGAAGAAATTCTTCACAAGTAGCAAGAGAAAGCCAATCTCGGAGATGGATTGCTACAATTGTGGTGAACTTGGTCATCTAGCTCATCAATGCCCTAGACCACCAAAAGACAAGTACAAGAACAAAAACAAGGGCAAGAAAAATGATTCAAGTGATGAAGAAGAAGAGAAGAAGAGGAACAAGCCATACAAGAAGAAGGATGGCAAAAAGAAGGAGTTCCACAAGAAAAAGAAGGGAGGAAAGGCTTACATTGTTGGTGATTGGCTCACCGACATTGAATCATCATGTGAGTCCTCCGAAGATGAAAGCAATGATGAGAAAGAAAAGGTTGCCGCATTTGTGATGGGGCCATCATCTTCACCAACATCTTCATCACCACCTTCACCACCTCCTTCACCATCATCGTCCACTACTCACCTATGCCTTATGGCCAAGGGTGAACGAAAGGTACAAAACAATGATAGTGATGATGATGACGATAGTGATAGTGATGATGAATATGACTCACCTTCTTATGATGAACTTGTAAAATTATTAAACAAATACACTAAAATCATAAGAAGAACTAGAAGTGAAAATGATGATCTTCAAAATGAAAATGAATCACTCTCATCAAAGCTTGAGAATATTCAAAAGACTAGTGGTGAGTTTAGAGTTCAAAATGAAGTGATGTCTTCCACTCTCAAGGAACTCAAAACCTCCTATAAAGAGCTTAAAGATCAACATGATAAACTTGAGAAGAAGCATGATGAGCTCATCACTAGATACAATTCTCTAAAGGACAAATATACCACATTAAAAATTGATTATGATAGTCTTGTGGTTGCTAATGAACTTGCTCTTGAAACACATGATGCTACTAACCATGTTGTTAAGTGTGATATAGCTACATCATGTGATGACTTGATCATTGAAAGCATTGAGCAAGGTTCTAGTAGCAAAGGCAAGAGTGTGGTTGAGTCAAGCAACCATGATGATTATGCCAAGATTAAGAGTGAAAATGAGAAGCTTGCAAGTGAGAACAAGAAGCTAAAAGGTTTGATGGCTCTTGAGAAGCAACCAACAAATGAGTCACTCATTGAAGAAAACAAAAAGCTAAAGCAAGAAAAAGAGCATCTCAAGACCGGCCTAAGCAAGTTCACAAGAGGCCAACATTTGCAAAGTGAGCTCCTCATGAACACCGTAATGAAGATGGATAGAAGTGGTATTGGGTACTTGGCAAATCAAGAGAAGAAAGCAAAAGCTCAACAACAACCAAGCAAGTCAAAGCCCAAGCCAAAGAGATGTGTTGAGTGTGGTCAAGAAGGTCACTTTGCTCATGAATGCAAAACTCCGCCACCACAACCCTTGCCCAAGCATGCTAGACCTTTCGCTTTCAATGCTCACTATATGCTAAGAAAAGATTCAAATGGAAAGATGAAAGTCATGTTTTTGGGTCCCCCAAACAAGAATAGGCCAAAGAAAATATGGGTTGCCAAGTCACTAGTGGATAAAGTCAAGGGCCCCTCTCAAGTTTGGGTCCCTAAACAAAAAGCTTGATCTCTTGTGTGTAGGTGAACTACAAGACCGGTGGAACTCATTGGGTTATTGATAGTGGTTGCACTCAACATATGACCGGTGATCCTCGTATGTTCACCACCATTGAAGAGAATGGTATATGTCAAGAGAAGATCACATTTGGGGATAATTCAAAGAGCAAAGTCAAGGGTATAGGCAAGATTGCAATATCACATGATCACTCACTCTCAAATGTGCTCTATGTTGCTTCATTGAGTTTCAACTTGTTGTCCGTTGGGCAACTTTGTGACCTTGGCTTCCAATGCTTGTTCACACCAAATGAAGTGGAAGTTTCAAAGATAGATGACAAGCAAGTGATATTCAAAGGCTTTAGATACAATAATCTTTATCTTGTTGACTTCACCTCCGAAGATGCAAATTTGATGACATGTTTGTTCACCAAGACCTCACTTGGTTGGCTTTGGCATAGGAGGCTTGCTCATGTTGGAATGAACACTCTCAACAAGCTATTGAAGAAAGAACTAGTGAGAGGATTGAAGGATGTGAAGTTTGAAAAGGACAAACCTTGTAGTGCATGTCAAGCGGGCAAACAAGTTGCAAACACTCATCCAACCAAAGCTTTCATGTCAACTTCAAGAGTGTTAGAACTTCTACACATGGATTTGTTTGGGCCTACAACATACAAGAGCTTGGGTGGTAATCTCTATTGTCTTGTGATAGTGGATGACTACTCAAGGTATACATGGACTTTCTTCCTTCATGACAAATCCGAAGTGGCAAATTGCTTCAAGAAGTTTGCAAAGAGAGCTTAAAATGAATTTGAAGTCAAGATAAAGAAGATTAGAAGTGACAATGGGAAAGAATTTGACAACACCAATATTGAAGCTTATTGTGATGAAATTGGAATCAAGCATGAGGTGTCTTCAACCTACACTCCTCAACAAAATGGTGTAGTTGAGAGAAAGAACCGAACTTTGATCACCCTTGCAAGAACAATGCTAGATGAGTACAACACTCCGGAGAAGTTGTGGGCCGAGGCAATCAACACCGCATGCTATGCTTCAAATCGCCTCTTCCTACAAAAGTTTCTTGGCAAGACCCCCTATGAGTTGCTAAATGGCAAGAAGCCGGACGTTTCCTTCTTCCGGGTGTTTGGTTGCAAATGTTACATCTACAAGAAGCGTCAACACCTAGGGAAGTTTCAAAGACGTTGTGATATTGGCTTTCTTGTTGGTTACTCATCAAAGTCCAAAGCATATAGAGTATTTAACCATGCCACCGGTTTGGTTGAAGAAACATATGATGTGGAATTTGATGAATCTAATGGCTCCCAAGGAGCAATTGAGAATTGTGATGATGTAGGTGATGAACCCTTGAGGGAGGCCATGAAGAATATGCCCGTGGGAGACATCAAGCCAAAAGATGATGATGACGATGTACAAATTGTTGATCCACCATCTTCATCACGTGTGCCTCAAGATGATAACAAGAATGAGAGAGTTGAAAATGAAGACACTCATGTCTCTCATGAACAATCCGAGGCATAAGCTCAAGATGTTGATGCTCCTCATCCACCTCCTCAAGTGATTGATAAAAGAAATTCACCACTACTTCAAGCACATCCACAAGATCTCATCATAGGGAGTCCTACAAAGGGAGTAATGACTCGATCCCAAAAGCTAGCTTCTTTTGTTGAACATCACTCTTTTGTCTCTTGTGTTGTACCTAAGAATGTAGAAGAAGCTCTTCAAGATCCGGATTGGGTGATTGCAATGCATGAAGAATTGAATAACTTCACCCGCAATCAAGTATGGACACTTGAAGAGCATCCCAAAGGTGCAAGAGTCATTGGAACCAAGTGGGTGTTCCGAAACAAGCAAGATGACCAAGGCATAGTGGTGAGGAACAAGGCAAGACTAGTTGCAAAGGGGTTCTCTCAAGTTGAAGGTCTTGATTTTGGAGAAACCTTTGCACCCGTTGCAAGACTTGAAGCCATTCGTATCCTCCTTGCTTATGCATCACATCATGATATGAAACTATATCAAATGGATGTGAAAAGTGCATTTTTAAATGGCTTTATAAATGAACTAGTCTATGTTAATCAACCTCCCGGGTTTGAAGACCCTAGATATCCTAATCATGTTTATAGGTTGTCCAAGGCGTTATATGGGCTCAAGCAAGCCCCTAGAGCGTGGTATGAACGCCTTCGGGACTTCCTCATTGAGAAGGGCTTCACCATTGGGAAGATTGACACCACACTATTCACCAAGAAGTTTAATGGGGAGATCTTCATTTGTCAAGTATATGTTGATGATATTATCTTCGGATCAACAAATGAAGATTATTGCAAAGAATTTGGTGAATTGATGTCAAAGGAATTCGAGATGTCAATGATTGGTGAGCTCACATTCTTCCTTGGGTTTCAAGTAAAGCAAATGAGAGAAGGGATTTTCATCTCTCAAGAAAAGTATACCAAGGATCTTCTCAAAAGATTCAAGATGGAAGAATGCAAACCAATCAAGACCCCAATGCCATCAAATGGACATCTCGACCTAGATGAGGGAGGTAAACCGATTGATCAAACTCTCTACCGTTCTATGATTGGTAGCTTACTATACCTTACCGCATCTAGGCCCGATATCATGTTTAGTGTGTGCATGTGTGCTCGCTTTCAAGCATGCCCTAAAGAACCTCACCTAAGTGCCGTAAAAAGAATCCTAAGATATCTTAAGCTCACCCCAAGCATTGGTCTTTGGTATCCCAAAGGAGCTAGATTCCAACTAGTTGGCTATTCCGATTCGGACTATGCCGGTTGCAAGATTGATAGAAAAAGCACATCCGGAGGGTGCCATTTGCTTGGAAGATCTTTAGTATCTTGGTCATCTAAAAAGCAAAATAGTGTGGCTTTGTCCACCGCCGAGGCGGAATACATTGCCGCGGGGGCTTGTTGTGCACAAATCCTATATATGAAACAAACCCTCCTAGACTATGGAATTGTTCTTGAAAAGGTGCCACTTTTATGTGACAACGAAAGTGCCGTTAAAATTGCTAACAATCCGGTACAACACTCTCGCACCAAGCACATTGATATCCGCCATCACTTTCTAAGAGATCACGTTGCTAAAAATGACATATCACTAGAAGGTGTAAGAAGTGAAAATCAATTAGCGGATATCTTCACGAAACCTTTGGATGAGGCAACCTTTTGTAGGTTAAGAAGTGAGCTCAATGTGCTTGATTCTAGTAACTTTAAAAAATGAGCGTGTGTTGTCCCTTGCATTGCATTGTATAATATGTCATGTCTATGATTATCGCATTGTTTTTAGGGCTTGGCTAACACGGTTACGATAACCCTTTCTTGGAGGAGTGAAAAAGCCTAACCGTGGATCAAACCTGACAAGCATTCTAGTTTTACCTTCTTGTATTGCATTGCATATGCATGGTTGTTGTTCTTGTCGTTTCTTTTCGGTTAAGCTTTGAGCAACCTCTGTGTTCGTCCATGGATAGAGAGAGCATTTTGACGCTCCTAAAGGTTCAAAAACTCTATTGCGTGGCCATACGTTGCTCCTTGGGTGTTTATTGCCTATTTTCTTAAAAATAATACTAGCCTAAGGCAATCTATTTTAAAATCCTTGAGGGTTTGAGTGAGGTCTCTCACTTTGTGTTCCAATTGGTGTTTATTTGTGTCTCTTTGAATTGGAACCTGATTGGGAGAAGTCGCGTCGAAGTTCGGAACAAAGAAGGGCGAAGAACAGTCACCGGACGCTGCACCGGACGCTGCACCGGACGCTGCACCGGACGCAGTAGTGCTTCACCACCGCGTCCGGTCTCGGCGTCCAGCAGCGCGTCCGGTCATCCAGAAGACCAACTCCAGATCTAATGATCGGACGCTGCACCGGACGCGCCTCTGGTCGACCACCGCGTCCGGTCCCGGTTACCACCACTGCGTCCGGTCATTCGCGATGTTTTCCCGAACAGCCAACGACCGGACTCTGACCGCGTCCGGTCAGTCCGCACCGGACGCGTCAGGTCACTCCAGGAGCTTACTGGAGTATGACCGGACGCTGCACCACCGCGTCCGGTCATATCGACCACCGCGTCCGGTCATCACATGTCGCGCGGATCTAACTCCTTATAAAACCGTTTCGTCCCCGACCGATTTTATTTCACCCGCCCGAGCTTCCGCCGCCGCCTTGCCCTATCCGCCGACTCGCCGTCTCCGCCGCCGTCCGCCCTGCCGCCGGCGAACTTCTGTCGAGCTCGCGCTCGTCTGCTCGCTGCCGCGCACGCGCTCGTCTGCTCGCTGCCGCACCCGCGCCGCCCGCACCCGTGCCGCCCGCAGCCGCGCCGCCCGCAGCCGCGCCACCGCCGCGCCGCCGTCGCCCGACCGAGCCACCACCGCCGGTGAGCCGCGCCCCTGCGAGCCAGCTTCGTCCCCGACATTGGTACGACTCGTGCTTGCCCTCGATCGTTTTCCATCGATCTACCCTAACCCTAACCCTAACCCTAGGGTTCGACGGTCGTTCGTTCGTTCGTCAACAAGTTTCGTCGCGAGTCGTCCACTTCGCGAAGAGCTCGTTCGGTGGATTCGGAAATTTCGCAATCTAGGTCACCGTCGTCTCATCGATCCGAGGTAGCTTCATGTCTCAATTCTCATCGTATCACATATGCTTGCTTTCTCTAGGGTTTCGTACCTTTTAGTCGTATATGTGCTTATAGTAGATCTCTCTATTCCGTCGTTGCAGCGAGTCTGTTCGTGTGTCGGGTGAGTTCAGTTTGCTTAATCCGAGGCCAAGCCTGCGGATACGGATTGAGGCCAAGCCTCTTGAGTGACAGTTCATCATCTTACAGAGGTTCTCAGTCACTGTGTCAGTATGGTGCGTTGCAAGAACGCCGGTGGTGCTCCTGGTGACGGGAACGACAGTCCCCCTCGTCGGTCTGATATTGCACGTGGGAAGCGTGTCAAGGTCTTAGCCAGAAAGAAGAAGAAGACACTCACAGAGGCAGAAATTGCTCAGGCCGTAGCAGATGCAGCAGAGCAGGCAGAGAGAGGTGGCAGGAGCAGTGGCATACGCATAGGCGAGCGTCGCTTTCATCTTGAAGGTCGACAGCTCGGCACAGAGGCCACTGAGGGCACTGAGGATACTAGAGCGGCAGAGGATATGTCAGTTGATCCACCCACAGAGACCACAGAGGCTCCAGAGGCTACAGCAGATACAGAGGAGCAGCCAGCTCAGTCTCCAGTACGTCGCCGCTCCACACGTGCCCGTACTCAGGTATCTCCTAGGCCAGAGGGTCAGCGACGTGGAGCACGGCCTCCTCCCAGAGCTAGAGGTTCACCCCCGGTCGAGCACTTTGACTTGAGGGGTGCTACAGCACGTCAGGTGCACGGGTTGAGGTTCGTGGAGGTCAGTCGGTGGTTTCCACCTGTGAGGGATCCCAGAGCTTCAGAAGGATTCTATACCCCTCTTCAGGAGGATTTCTACAGAGCTCTAGTTGACAGCGGTATTGCTTTCCGACCACAGAGGGTCTGTCGACTTGAGTCACTAGTCGAGGTTGTGGGAGAGCAGCTACGTCCGCACCTGTCCTTTCTGCCAGGCTTGTCAGATCTTCTTGGACGGACAGGTGCATACTGCGGCACATGGGTCAGAGAGTTTTATGCTTCACTATGGATTGATCCTGCCCATGATTTCATCCACTTTGCATTCCGAGGCCGCGATCACCGCCTATACAGCAGCAGAGTGCGGGAGATTCTCAGACTCCCAGCTTTTGACACAAAGATACATCAGCTGTGTTATGGTCAGACTCCTCCTCCGAGACGCCCTCACGGCGGGACAGTGCCACCTACCGACTTAGTTCGACCCTGCTTCCGTGAGCCTTTTGGCGAAGGGTCTCGACGCACGCCCGCCAGTTTGACTCCACTAGCCAGAGTTTTGGACGCTATTGTCAGACGCACACTCCTTCCCAGACTTGGCTACAGAGAGGGACTGACTCGGATGCAGTTATGGGTTGTTCACCACCTCCTCTCACAGACACGGTTTGATATATGGGATCTCATACTTAGTGAGATGGAGGACACCATAGCTGAGGGCTTCAAGGGTAATCGTCAGCTGCCCTACGCACACTGGATCTGCTTCCTTATCAGATCATCTATTCAGATGCCAGCAGAGATCCGAGCTGAGATATCAGATACCACCACTGCTTTTCCTGAGTATGATATCCGTCAGCTCTGGACGTCAGTTACCAGAGATCAGGCCCCAGTGCCAGGACAGCGTGTGCGACCTGAGGTACCTGAGACAGCAGCTGAGCAGGACGCCACAGTTGATGAGCTTGCAGAGGCAGAGCTTGCAGATCTTGACGCTCAGCCTGCTGATCTTCCTGAGGATGGGACATCTGACAGCACTGATGAGGACTACCAGCCCATCCCCAGGTACCGGTCTCCTCGGTCCCACGACCACGAGGCCGGTGGCTCTGGTTCAGCCTCCCGCACAGACCCAGCCATGGTGGCAATTCTTGAGAGGTTGACCCAGGCACAGGAGCAACAGCAACAGCAAATCCAGCGACAGGCTCAGGACACAGCTGCAGCATTTGCACAGATTCAGGCTCGTCAGGACGAGTTTCAGCGTCAGCAGCTTGAAATCCAGAGACAGCAAGTTGAAATGCAGCGACAGCAATATGAGCTTCAGCGTCAGACTGCAGCTAGTCAGCAGCAATACTTGGACCTCCTGCGCCATCTAGTCACGGTTGGGGTTCCTCCGCCTACTTCTGTCCTGACTTCCTCTTTACCAGCTTCTGATCCGTCGAGTCAGGGACAGCCGAGTCACCAGTTCACATCTCCACAGCGGCAGGTTCCCCAGTCTTTCCAGTCCCCGAGCTTCACTCCTATTCACACGGGGTTTACACCATCAGACCAGCCTCGCCCTCACCTCCTGACAGGCACACCTTTCGGTGATTTCAGTGCTACATACAGCGAGTTGACTGGTCAGCCGACGCCCTCGCATACTACAGTTGCTACTTCTTCAGGGTTGTTAGCTTCAGAGGCAGTTATTCCTCCAGTGACAGGAACTGGTACTACAGAGACTATACCTTCGTCAGTTGCCTCCACAGATCCTCCTGCTACTGGCTCGCTACAGGCTCAGGTCACTCAGACGGATCCTATCGTTACTACTTCGACAGTGCCTGTTCCTGCCGTTCAGACCCAGACAGTTACACAGCCACATGCTTCATCAGAGGGTCAGCCAGATAGCTCAGATTCCGAGGGCGATTCTCTGCACTTCATCATTACTCCGCGCACCTCGGCACCCGACACGACTCCGTCTGTCCCCCCATCAGATCCTTAGATTAGCTTTTTTTCTTTTGGCGCTTGATGCCAAAGGGGGAGAGAGAGTAGAGAGTAGTTTCAGGGGGAGATTTGAGAGCTGTTTTTTCGTTTTTCCTGTGTGCTACATTCATGCATCATGTTTACTTTTCAGTTATTGCATTCGTGTGACATGTCATTGTGAGATAAACCTTAAGTCTTAATGTTTCATCCTGTTAGTGTTATCTCTTGTCACCGTGTTTAATTATAGCTCTAAGGTTGTGCTTCCGTGCCTTACTTCGATAAATTATGAGCTATATTCTTTTGTGTACTAACGCTTTTTATCTTATCTTATGAGTACACTCTTTTGGCTTGGGACACATAAGCTTTTCCTTTCACGTCTCTACTTAATTGCTTGTTGCTTATGTGTACCATGCATGTTTAAAAAAAACCTCAACTCAAATCTTTCATATCTGAGTATTGTCATCAATCACCAAAAAGGGGGAGATTGAAAGCATCTAGGCCCCGAGGTTTGGTTTCGGCAATTGATGACAACGCTTTATTACCATGACTAACGTGTGTTTTGCAGAAACTTTGGTAAGTTAGGTCATGGAGGTTTTAACTGCTTTGGGCACCATGGTATTCATGCCCCTTGATGGAAATCATTTCGGTTCTCAAAAGAGTGACGTCAAGATTAAGGACGGTTAGTTCCGGATGTCGAGGTGTTGAGAGACATTTGGAATAGTCGTTAGGATCTTCGTTTTTCTCTTTTGGCCGTACTATAAAGGGGGGCATGAGCGGGTAGCTTGACCTAGGCGAGTCCTATGTTTAGGTGTGGTGCACACTTGTTAAACTTGGCGCTAGGCAGCTTTAGAATAGCTCAAAGTTCAGTTGGGAGCAACTTGGTTGAAGTTGTAACGCTTTACGGAGAGTTTCGGGTCATTTTCCAGTGACCGGACGCGGTCCTCGGCATGACCGGACGCGTCCGGTCAGTTCACTTCCGCAACTGAGGTTTCAGCTCTGAGCACCGGACGCGGTCCTCGCGAGGACCGGACGCGGTGGTCAGAAGTCAACTCGTGTCACTTAAGGAAACACCCCATCGGACGCGACCTGGGTGTGATCGGCGCGTCCGGTCATAGTCCAGTAAGGTCCTGAGACGACCGGACGCGTCCGGTCATCACCCATCGGACGCGGTAGCGCGTCCGGTGCGAGTACAGTAAGCTCCACGCACGATCGGACGCGTCCGGTCACCCCTGACCGGCGCGTCCGGTCATTTAGGTGTTTTTCGGTTTTGACCGTTACGAGCGACCGGCGCGTCCGGTCTGTACGACCGGCGCGTCCGGTGAGTACGACCGGCGCGTCCGGTCATTACGACCGGCGCGTCCGGTCAGCTCGAGTTTTGCTGAGTCAGCAGGTAACGGTTCGTTTCGTCTGTGGGGTGTATAAATACATCCCCACCACCTCTTTTAGAGGTCTCTTGCTCATTTGTTCAGCTGATAAACACCTTTGAAGTGCAAGGTAGTGCAAGAGCACTAGTGAGGATAGAGATTTGAGAATCAAAGCTTGTGAGTTCCTCACTAGAGATTAGAGAGTAACAAGTGTGCATCCACTTTCTCATTTAGGCTCGTAGAGGTCAAGTGAGAGTTCTAGCTTGTTACTCTTGGTGATCGCCATCACCTAGACGGCTTAGTGGTGATTGGGAGTTTGGTGTTCATCCGGCGAAGCTTGTGGATGACCCAACTCATCTTGTGAGCGGTTGTGGGTGATTCACCGTGACGGAGTGTCGAAGAATCAACCCGTAGAGAGCACTTGATCCTTGCGCGGATCAAGGGGGAGCGACACCCTTGCGCGGGTGCTCCAACGAGGACTAGTGGGGAGTGGCGACTCTCCGATACCTCAGAAAAACATCGCCATGTTCCTTGCCCCTTTACATTCAAGCATTTACTTTCTCGTATTTACTTACATTGCTTGTTTACATTCCTAGACTTGCCATGCTAGACTAGGATTGGAAACTAGGGTGCAAAACTTTGTATCGGTAGACTCTCTAGGAACACAAGTAGACACTAGGGGTGAATTCTAGCTTGTAGGATTTAATCCTTGCTTTTATTTTTAGAAAAGCCCAATTCACCCCCCCTCTTGGGCATCTTGATCCTTTCAAGCATCTTGTTGGATTACCAAGTATGATCTCGTCAAATGATGCGCTAGAATGGATTGTGCGGTTGTGATGAATTATTGTGCCTTAATTATTATGAGAAATCTATTCATACAGTCAGATTGACATTTCGCAATAATTCATCTATAAATTTCCCACATCGTCAGTGCTCATTGGCTATGCATTTTGCAGATGTCGTACAATCTATGCCGGGGTCGTGTAAATGAGGAGGAGGAACAGCCGCCCCCTCCGCCACCACCTACTCCGGCTGAGCTGATGCAGACAGTGGTCGAAGGGCAGCGCATGTTGGCAGATGCTATGCGCCAGCTGGCTAACCGGGAAGCTCGTCCTGGCCGCCAGGGCCCTGAACCCAATCAGTACAGCGATTTCAAGGACTTTCTGGATACAAAGCCCCCGCTCTTTAAGGAAGCGGAAGAACCACTGCAGGCTGACGAGTGGTTGAATACCATTGAACAAAAGTTTCGTCTGCTACGCCTGACTGATGTGCTAAAAACTGAGTATGCTTCCCATCAGTTGCATGGTCCGGCGGGCATTTGGTGGAGCCACTATCGTTCCACACTGCCTGCCAATGTCCCGATTGCTTGGGATCAGTTTAAGGCGGCATTCCGGGGAAATTATATCCCTCCCGGTCTTATGGCAATCAAGCACACAGAGTTTATGAGGCTGTCGCAAGGAAACAAAAGCCTGACTGAATACTTGCAGTCCTTCAACAACCTGGCAAGGTATGCCACAGAGTTTGTGGATACCGATGCCAAAAAGATTGCTAGCTTCAAAAGGGGCCTCGGCCCAAAACTGATGAAAACTATGGGCACTAGCAAATGTACTACTTTCAATGATTTCATCAGCGATGCTTTGACCCAGGAGAACAACAATACTATTTATTCTGCCTCTAAGAGCCGTAAAAGGGCCCTTGAGGCAAGTGCTTCTCAGTCAAGGGCCTCAGCGGCACCGAGGTCTTCCCCTCGCCCACCTGTTCAGAATACAAAGTTCCGTCCGTCGCAGAAGAAGCCTGCTGCAAAAACGGGGTTCCGTAAGGCTTATACCGTCGCTCTGCCAAAGGGGACTTCTGGACAGAGCAGCTCTAGTGTTCCTCCTAGCAATATGCCTTGCTGGAATTGCAACAAGCCAGGTCATTGGGCCCGGAACTGTCCGTACCCTAAGAAAAATGTCAACCAAGGTAGTCGTCAGGGACACGCCCATTATAACAGCATTGAGGAAATTCCATCTGGTGAGGTGGTCACCGCTGGTAAGTTTCTAGTTGACCAACACCCCGCAGTGGTACTTTTTGATTCAGGTGCTTCGCATTCCTTTATCAGTCCTAAGTTTGCATCCAAATTTGCACACAAGTTGCATACTGTTGAAGGTGTGGGTTATTGTATTAGTGCTGCAAGTGGGAATATTTCCACAAACAAAGTAGTGGGGAACCTTAAGTTTGAGATAGAAGGGCGAAGTTATTCGCTTGCCCTATTGGTTTTACCTGGTTTAGACATAGATGTTATCTTGGGCATGAATTGGATGAGTCAGAATGGGGTACTCATTGACACATCCGCTCGGGTAGTTATGCTCAGAGATCCTACAGATCAAAAGGGTTTTCTAGTACAACTTCCCAAAAAGGTTGAATTGTCGGGGGAAATTCATGCTGTGCAAGCAAAGGCGTTGGCTGAAATTTCCGTAGTAAATGAATTTCTGGACGTTTTTCCCGATGAATTGCTGGGACTCCCTCCGGATCGGGATGTGGAGTTTAAAATCGAGTTGTTGCCTGGCACCGCACCCATCTCTAGGAGACCCTATAGGATGCCTCCAAATGAGTTAGCTGAACTTAAGGTGCAATTGAATGAACTTTTGAAGAAGGGGTTGATTCGTCCTAGTTCATCGCCGTGGGGATGTCCTGCTATCTTTGTAAAGAAGAAGGATCAGTCGTTGCGGATGTGCGTAGATTATAGACCTCTCAATGCAGTCACTGTCAAAAATAAGTACCCTCTACCGCGAATCGACATCTTGTTCGATCAGTTGTCTAAAGCTAAAGTTTTCTCCAAGATCGATCTAAGATCGGGCTACCATCAAATTAAAATTCGCCCGGAAGATGTTCCAAAGACAGCCTTTTCTACCAGATACGGTCTTTATGAGTATCTTGTTATGTCCTTCGGCTTGACAAATGCCCCCGCACACTTCATGTACTTGATGAATTCGGTGTTTATGCCTGAATTGGACAAGTTTGTGGTGGTATTTATTGATGACATCTTGGTATATTCTGTGAATGAGGAGGATCACGCTAAACATCTGCGTATAGTCCTCACAAGACTATGTGAACATCAACTTTATGCGAAGTTCAGTAAGTGCGAATTCTGGCTTCGTGAAGTACCTTTCCTTAGGCATGTGTTGTCCGATGGAGGAATTATGGTGGACCCCGCCAAGGTACAGGAAGTACTAAACTGGAAGGCTCCTATCTCGGTTCACGAGGTCCGAAGTTTTCTTGGTTTGGCTGGCTATTATCGTCGCTTCATCCCGGATTTCTCCAAAATAGCCAAACCCATGACTCGGTTGCTGCAAAAGGACACCAGGTTTGTCTAGACTCCTGAGTGTGATGCGGCTTTTCACCAACTACGAACCCTCCTAACCTCGGCTTCGGTTTTGGCACAACCGGATATCGAGAAACCTTTTGATGTTTACTGTGATGCCTCAGGCATAGGTTTGGGAGGTGTTTTGATGCAGGAAGGCCGAGTAATTGCATATACTTCCTGACAACTTCGGAAGCATGAGGTGAATTATCCAACGCATGACTTAGAACTGGCCGCAGTTGTTCATGCTTTGAAGGTATGGCGGCATTATCTGCTGGGCAATGTCTGCAATATCTATACAGACCACAAAAGCCTCAAATACATCTTCACCCAACCCGAGCTAAATATGCGTCAGAGAAGATGGCTCGAGTTGATTAAAGATTATAATCTTCAAGTACACTATCACCCAGGCAAGGCAAATGTGGTTGCGGACGCTTTAAGCCGTAAGTCTCATTGCCATTCCTTAATTGAAACTGATTTTCACCGATCCCGCCTGTTACATCCGGCAGTCTTGTACAACATCACTGTCAGTTGTACTCTCAAAAGCAGAATTATTGAGCTCCAAAAGACTGATCCGGGTATCTTTCACATAAAACGGAAGATGAATGAAGGAGAGACTAAGCATTTCAGGTTAGATGACGAAGGTGTGCTGTGGTTTAAGGATAGGTTAGTGGTACCTAAGGACCGAGAGCTTAGAGATCAGATCCTGTCCGAAGCACATTCGTCCAAGTTGTCCATCCATCCTGGTAGTAATAAGATGTATTATGATTTGAAGCCACTTTATTGGTGGACCAAGATGCGGAAAGAGATAGCTGCATATGTTGCTAGATGTGACACCTGTTGCAGAGTTAAAGCTGTGCACATGAAAGCTGGGCTACTTCAGCCACTTTCCATTCCAGGCTGGAAATGGAAAGAGATAAGTATGGATTTCATTGTCGGACTTCCTCCTACTGTCAAAAATCATAACTCTATTTGGGTAATTGTTGATCGTTTGACCAAATCAGCTCACTTCATCCCGGTGAGAGTGGACTATCGTCCCACTGACTATGCTGAGTTGTACTTCAATCAGATAGTCCGGCTTCATGGGATACCTCGCACTATCGTTTCTAACCGTGGTCCCCAGTTCACTGCGCGCTTTTGGGAGCATTTGCATCACCTTCTGGGAACCAAGTTAGTGAGAAGCTCTGCTTATCACCCCCAGACATCGGGTCAGACAGAACGAGTTAACCAAATCTTGGAAGATCTGTTGCGAGCATGCGTCATTTCATCCAAGGGTTCTTGGGAAAAATGGTTACCTTTAGCCGAATTCTCGTACAATAACAGTTATCAAGAGAGTATTAAGATGGCCCCATTCAAAGCTTTGTACGGTCGAAAGTGTCGAACTCCACTAAACTGGGTAGAAGCTGGGGAAAGAAGGTATTATGGCATTGATTTTGTCCAGGAAGCCAAGGAACAAGTCCGTACCATCCAGAAAAACATGGCTGCAGCACAAGCGAGATAGAAAAGCTATGCGGATCGTCGTAGAAAACCACTCGAATTTGAAGTTGGAGACTTCGTTTATTTGAAAGTTTCTCCAATGAAGAGTGTCCAACGTTTTGGTGTTAAGCGGAAACTTGCACCAAGATACGTGGGTCCTTTCCAGATCATAGGCAAGAGTGGAGCTGTTGCGTACAAAATCCAGTTGCCTCCTGAGATGAGAGCCATATTCAACGTTTTCCATGTATCTCAGCTTAAAAAGTGTCTTCGAGTTCCTGAGGAACAAGTTCCTTTAGGTGATATCAGGCTGGAATCCGACCTAACCTATGAAGAAAAGCCAGTCCGAGTGATCGATACTCAGGAACGAGTAACTAGAAGTAAAGTGGTTAAGTGGTACAAAGTGATGTGGAGTAATCAGGGAAGTGAGAGTGATGCTACGTGGGAACGGGAGGATTATTTGCGGGATGGTTATAAAGAATTCTATGAAAAATGGTACGCTTTCCAAATCTCGGGACGAGATTTTTATAAGGGGGGAGGGCTGTAACACTTCAAGTGTTTAGTCCTTAATTGCATTGCATTTGCATTTGCATAAGCATAAGCATGCATCATTCATGTTTGTTATTTTATGTGATGCAACACATGTGATTGTTCTAGGGTTTGTTTGATTTATTTCATGAAGTATTTGATAGTTGGTGTAACAAAAAGGTAAGGTAGCCAATCATGACCTACAACACCTTAGTTATACTTAGGGTAACATTTGGAACAAGGTTCATGTTGACCAAAATTATAAATTTGCCCTTCAAGAGAAGTTTGACCACCATTTGACCCTAGAAGGCTCTAGTTTGACCAATTAAAAAGTCTAATTTAGAGACCTTGCATGGAAGAGCACTCTTAAGCAAAGTTGTAAAGCAATTCATGGGGAACAAAAGTCTCAATATGACCATCTCATGAAATTGACCCTAACATGCTCAAAAGTGGCCCACAAGTCAGTTAGAGAGGTAGCTCCAAGACTTAGAATTTTTCTAAGTCTGGAATCTGACCCTACAGTTTTACTGATGCCTACTTTAGGAGCTTGTAGTTTGCAAACCAGGCCAAACCAGCTTTCACTCATATTGACAAACTTGTAGATCACATGTAACCCTACAACTTTGTCAACATCACCCAAGCCTGGTTCTCAATGGTTCAAGAGATATCGTGTCATGAACTTAGGCTGTCAGTCGGCATCGTTAACTGAACCCCGGTTTCAGTTTCATCGAGCACTACTTTGGAGCCTTGTAGTTTCAAATCTAGGCCGAACCAGCCCAAACTCCAATTGACAAACTTATAGTCCTCATGTAGCTCTACAACTTTGCCAACATCACCCACGTCTGGTTCTCACTGGTTTGGGAGTTAATCATCGTGGAAGTCGCTCTGTCAGTCGGTCGTCGATGTCACCATTCACCGCGATTCAGTTTCGTCAACAGGGGGAGTGGCCGACCGGCCACAGGGTCTCGCCGACGCGTGGAGGCGCGGTGGCGCCCGTACGCCGGCCCTGGCCCCACCAGTCAGGCCGCGACGCCTTCAAGACGCCACGACGCGCGAGTCGGCCTCCATTCCTCCGCCCCCTCTCTTCCAGTTGCCAAAAACACCGAAACCGAGCCGCCATTGCCGTTCTTCTCCGGCGAGATCAAGCGCGAGCTACACCGCATCACCGGCCGCCAGACCTCGCCACTTCCTCCGCCTCACCACCCTCCATCCCCTTGACCCACCGAAGCCCGCGATTTGACTCAAGGTGAGCCGCATTGCTTTCTTCCCCGTCTCCGAGAGGTCACCGGAGCCCGCCATGGGACCTCACCGTGGTCGGGGTGCTTCGGGTCTCTCTCCATCCTCCCTTCCTATCAAAATGGATTCGCCTAGCTTCGGTGAAGCTCGTACCAAGCCTAGACCGCACCGTACATCCTCACCGGCGACGGTGCGCCTCCACCGGACATCACCGGCCGCCGCTCGCGGTGACAAGCCCCTTCCACCCCATCCCCATCCATTCCACGAGCACCAATCGACGCACCGGGTGACGGAGAACACGAGGCGGTGTTCGATTGGCCGAGCGAGCTCTTCTCCGGCGAGCTCGAGCTCGTCGGAGCTCGCGGGTCTCCGCCTCCCCTGCCTCCGGTCACTGATCACGGGGGCCCGCCCGTCAGTGTCGCGCGCGGGCGGGAGCGCTGAGCGGGCCCGCGCGCGCGCGAGTGTGTGGGCCGAGTTTTCCGGGCCGGCCCAGTTCATCCGAAATGAAATTCATTTTTATTATTTTGTCACTGATTTTTGTACAAGTTGGAAAAATATAGATCTAGGGTTTTAATGATCCAAAAATCATGAGATAAATTTTGTTAGGGTCTACATGATGTGTAGTATTTTAGAAAAATATGGATCTGGCATGAGATGTTTAAATTCTGTAAGAATTTAATAGATCCTTTAAATGTGTTTTGGAATGCATGCAAATTTGTTAAATTTATAACTTGAGCTGTAGTGTTCCATAAATCATGAAATTTGGTGGGTAGGTTACTCTATGCTAGCCCTAGCTCTGGTAAAAATTTGGGCATCAGTGCTTAAGTACTTTTCAAGTTATAATGTTATCTTGTTATTCTAGGAAATAATTAAATGAATTTTTGTAATTTTTCTACATGTGCAATGTTCATATAACTTTTTGGAGAATGTCTTGGTACCCTAGAGTGTCCAGGAAAATTAAGAAATCTGTTGTTTGACACTTTTTACTATGCTTTGTTATTTATCCAAAAATCAGCCTTTTGGGCTTGTGAATTTTGTTCAGAGAGTTTCTGTGAATAAATTGAGTTCAAATTTTTACAGTAGTCTCTTTTTGGGTCAGAGAGTCCCCTGTAATTTTTGTAGAATTTTAGGAGCCGTTTACGTATATGTTTGAAATTCCACTTAATTACTTAAGTAAATTAAGAAATAAGTTTAAATAAATATTCTAGGTGGGCACACCTTACTTTCTGGTGTTTTTGTGACATTTGTGAACTTGTAGTAGTGTTAGTTTGGTCTTAGAGAATGATTGTCACATCAATAAATATTTAACCTTTGTAATTTTAGGTTTTCTGGACAGCTAGTAGTAATTCTAAATTTGGCTTTGATAAAATTGGTTGCTGGAAACTTGTAAATACCAAAGTTGGAGTAAACTTGATGAACTAGCTTGTGTCAAAATTTGGAAGCATTTGGCTTAGTAGTTTGAGAGTTACTGTTGTTTAAAGTGGCAGTTCAAAATCTGCTACTCTCTGTTTTGAGAGGACAGATTCTGGAACTTGTGAAGTTTGACATAGAAAACTTAGGAGTTTGGAGTTGAGGTCTGAAAATGAATTGTAGTGCATTTCTTAGGCTTTTCAGATTGTCTTAGATCATATCTTTTGGAATTGTAAATCTCTAGTTTTGTTAAAATCTTTGAGCTGCTGTCCAGGATGTCTTACTGTGGTAACCTAAGTAATATTACTCTTGTAATGTTAGGTGTTAGGGCCTTAACTGAAGAAGAACAGCTGTATCTTAGGTTGAGTAGCTTAGGTAAGTACTTCTCCACCGGAGAAGAGATTTGCACGTACTAATAAAATAACTTGAATAGAGTATTTTATTTCTGAAATGCATTTCATTCCGAGCATGTTGCACCCATTTATGCATCCATGGTATTTATTGTGCATTCATGCAATAGGTGTACCGGAGGGAGTAACTCTCCTCGAATTCGAGCCTGTAATTCCGGAGGAGAACCAGGAGCAGCAGGAGCCCGAGGATCCAGCAGGCGAAGGAGACGCCGCTGAAGATTTGCCGGAGTGCCCTGACCACCGGCCTTCAACTTTTCTGAAAGGCAAGCCCCGGTGCATGCTGAACCTACTGTTTTATAAATTAATCTTGAGTACTTATAATTGTTTACTGCATTAAGTTGTAGGAGTTATATGAAAACACTTGTTGCATTATACCTGTCCTTGTCCAGATATCGTACTTAATCCTATATTAGGTTAGGCACGTGTCAATGCTTAGCCCTGCTTAGTTCGGTAGAAGTCGGGTGATTTCCGGTCATCCGCGAGATGTAGGAAGGAGTCACGAGTGGCTTTATGGCTATCGTGGATGGAACCATGCCTTAAAATGAAATTGAGACCGGGCGGGAGTTCGATAGTACAGCCGCAAGACACTTCACGTCTTGGGTGTGGAGCTATGCCCGTCTGAGTCGTTTAAGGACCGATTCGCTGTACGTCCTTGAGTCATGTTGAACGCAGTCTAACACTTAGTTGGCCGGATAAGTCGTTCCGACCGTGAAGTCGAGTAGTATGGTTCAGGCCGGGAATCGAATGGTAGGTTGCATCTTGGAGGAGAGAAAGGATGTGCTTGGGGACATTGGCGTGAGACCAAGGGGGGTTAGAGTCCCTATCACCTGGCAGAGTGTCGCCCTTGGGGACGCGACATTATTCGGGCCCGCGATTCCTGAACTGTACAAAAGATGACCTGAGTAGCCTTCGCCAGGCGTGACTCGGTGAGTGTTAGAAATACCCCTCCAGCTGGATAGGAATTCGATTCGAATCGCCGTCGCTCCCGGTTAGTGAGCACTTGACTTGAGCAGCGGCAACGTAGAACTCATTAAATGAACTAGTGGTTAAGGGAATGATACAATGTTGCCATAATGATATACCTGCTATGGATATAATAATAATGTTGTTTGATTATAATCAAGTGCATGTTTAGTACAGGTGCTAAGATAGATGACAGGTAAATGCTAAAAATAACTGCTAGTACAGGTTATAAGAGTTTCAATTACTTATGCCTTTATGCAAAATATTATGTCAGCTAGCCTCTTGTGTAAGCCTTGCATAATCCTTAGTGTCATCTTATTTCTGGTTTTCGACGGGTAAGTCTAGCTGAGTACATTCCAATACTCAGGGTTTATTCCCTCCTGTTGTAGATGACATGCTTTATCAGGGATTCTGCAAGATGTGTCTCCACCCTGCGGGTGATGATGACTAGATCACAAGGGCGTGATCGTCTTTTATGTACTTTCCTCATGCTTTTGCGGGTTGTCGATCATCCAGACTGGCAGTATTTAATTAACTAGTGTGTGTGTTATGCTTCCGCTACTTTCAAACTTAGTTTGTAATATTTGCTACTCCGTGGTGTAAACTTATTTCGGAACTACTTGTGAAATGTAACGTACGATGTGTATGTTGAATGATGCGATCCTGGTTGTAAGCAGTTTGGTTTGAAATCCTTCGTGATTTCGATTGACTACCGGGATTATATGGGCTCAAGTTTGAAAATTTGAGCGCTTCGGTGCTTGTTTTCGTACTTGTGCTCTTATAATTTGGTCGGTTCTGTTACAGTACGTGTGGTGGTGTTGGTGTTAGCGGGGATGCTCGCGGACGGCACTAGCATCTTCCTTCATGACTGTCTCCTTTGTGGTGGCCAATGGCGGGCGGCGGTGGATGGATGTGAGAGTTCATGGCGAAAGCCTGGACGGCGGCGTCCGTGGACGTTGTTTTCCTCCTTGGAGGCGTCCTTCTCGCACATCTTCTCCTGCCGAGCTGGGTCTTGCGGGTGAAAACCTTCCCTTCTGGGCTTGCGATGTCAGCGCCTTTGGCGTCGTTTCCTTCTTGAAGGTGTCATGAGGCGTTCTAGCTCCGCTCAGCTGCTCCGTTTCCTGCTGTCCAAACATGGTGGTGCTTCAGGTGGCTTCGTTGGTGGTGCTCGGCATCAACGTTTTGTTTGTTTTTTTCGGCTGGTTGTGACATGCCTAGTTGCTTTAGTTGTGGAGTTGCTAGATAGGTTGTTTTTCCGACCAAGTTGAGTTGCTAGTTGGGTCGTCGAACCAAGTTGGCTCGGTGAAGTTCACCGGAGCGTCGAGTAGCATGAAGTTGTTAGTGGTGAGTTGGAGTACCAAGTTGTTTGGGATGAGTGAGTGCACTCTCCGCAGTTGTGTGGTTTTTGGGCCTGGTTTCCACTCAAAAAACTGGGCTGCCACTTTATTTTCTTTTTCATCGTCTAATAAAAATAGCAGCAAAGCTTTTGTCGTCCTTTCGTAAAAAAACATCTTGTTGCCATAGATGAACTGAAAAAAGAAATGCTACTAAAAAAATAAAAGGAGCAAGAGTAACAATGGGTGTGAGGAATGAGGTGGTGATAGATCAACTCATTCCATTCCACAGATCAAATATAAAAAGTAAAGAGTGAGAAGATGATGGACACTCTGTTCCTCGAACCAAACACACCTGAATATCACGGTGAGCATACCGGCATTAGGCTATCCGCACTCTTCGTACTCTAAATTCATCCTCTAAAAGGAATATTCTATCCTGGTCATCAAAATTCTCTCCTCTATACCACTTTCTCCCGTACTCATCCATCCTCTATATCTCTACTCTATCCACTATGGGGCCCACATGTCAAGATTTTTTTCCTTTTTCTCTTCCCTTTTCTTTTTCCTCTCTCCTCCTTTATCCATTCGACTACACTCGCCGGGCTCCTCGCCTCCCGCCGCCGACGCCGCGCCGCCCCCGTCCTCCATCTCCTCCGCTCCGGCGACCAGCACGCGGCGGCGTGGGCCACCCGTGCGCGGGCCTGGCGGCGCAGGGCATCAGCGCGCGCGCCCCGACGGCGGAGCTCGCCCACGCGGCCAACGGCGGTCCTCCCGGCCCCTTCCTCCCCGGCGCTTCCCTAGCTCCTCCTCCTCCTCCATGGCGGGCGGACGACGCGCGGCCTCGCCCCCTTCTGCTTTGGTGCTGGAGGACCGGCGGGCCTCGGCGGCCAGCCTCGCCCCCTTCTGCTTCGGTGCTAGAGGACCGGCGGGCCTCGGCGGAGAGTGGCACTGGAAGACCGGCGGCACCCCCTTCTCCCTCGGTGCTCTCTCTCCCGGTGCCACGCGGCGAGCGACGAGCGACAGGAGGCGCGAGGACGCGCGGGCCCCGCGCGCGCGGTAGCGGACGCCCTGCAGGGACGCCAGGAATAGCGGACGGAAGCGCCGTCCGCTTGGATAGCGCGCGTTTAGCGTACAGCGCTGCGGCGGTTTCATCCGCTATGTGTGTTTAGCGGATGTGTTTACCGGAGCCGGTGGGGACAGTCTTAAGGCAGGCCTGGCCCTGACGAGGAGGGATCGAACAGTGCGGCTGCACGGGCCCTCCAAACCAAGGGGCCTCTCCAGATACATACACCGTATATGTAGACAACAGTACATGTAGATCACATTCACCTATACCGGCAAGTAAAATCAGCATCAATCATCATCGTTGTTTACGTTGATGTACATGGGCTCGGCCCAAGATGAAAGCGATGACTCCAGGACTTTCCAAAGATGCAAGCATCGATGCTCTCCTACGCTGTGACTCGACACCCATGCAGCCACACCACCATTCGTGTTGTAGGCGCAAGCGCAGCTGCCCGCTGCCAGGCTACGCCACCATCCTCTGCCGTCTAGCTAGTTAAAACCGGCTATTTCAGGACAGTGACACCTGCGTTTTGTGCAATACAGGAGAAATTGAGACCATAGGGCATCTTTTCTTCGATTGTCCCTTCGCAAGTGACTGCTGGACAGCCATTCACGTGGACTGGGATGCATCTTTGCCTCTGCAGGACAGGTTTACCCAGGCTAGATTGAGCAACAACCTCCCATTCTTCACTGAAGCTACCTTGATTGCAGCGTGGGAACTCTGGAAATTGCGCAATGACAAAATTTTTTAGAGACGTGCCCCTACTCCAGCACTATGGTTAGCTAATTTTAAAAATCAGGGTCTCCTTTAGTCGGTTCGTTTTAGAGATGATGTTAGGAATGTTTTTTTTGTGTCTGGCTTGATGCCTTCAGTTAATTTCTGTACGTAAGAACTCTCTTATTTATTTATCAATGAAAATTTTGTGTACTGTGGGGGATCTCTCCCACGGTCTTTTGCCGTCAAAAAAACCCCGGCTATTTCCTGCTCTTTGTTCTGTGTCGCATGGAAGAATGGTGAAAAACGCATATTATAAACATATATTTCAATTGTTTCAGATGTTTCAGAGGTACGTTGCATGTGTTTTAGATGATATTGCAAAAGTAGATCAGCGTGTTGCATATGTTGTAATAGTTGTACACGTATGTCGCAAGCGTCCCCAGTGTTTCATCTGTATTTCAGAATTATGTTGCAAGTATGTTTATCTGGATGTTGCATATGACACACATATATTGCAAGTCTTTTGTCTGAATGTTGTGTAAGTTTGTAATAGTTTTCAAGTGTTTTCAGGTGTTTTTTGTAAGTATTTCAGAAGCATGTTTTAAGTGTTTCATCTAATATATATTGCAAGTGTTCCATCTGAGTGTTTCAAAAGTAGATCGAATGTTGCACATAGGATATGCGTGAGAAGCAGGAGGGCCACGAGCGGTTCCTGCGCACAGTCTAGCGGCATGGGCCACGCTTGGGCACACGAAATGTAGGAGGAGGCGGAAGTGTGCATGCACGAGAAACGGAGTGCAGCGTGGGCGTTTGAACGCGGGGTTGTGTCCGGACGTCCAGACGCTAACACTGCCTACTGTAATATTGTTATGTTTTCCTTGCCTTCGGCCAAAGCCCAGACTATAATAGAGCTATTGAGCTGAACTCTGGGAAGGGGAGGAACAACTCCATTATCCAATACAGAAAACCACGGACCGAGGAACATTTCCTCCACCCAAGCTTCTCATGTTCTCAATTTCTCGCTTGATCCCTCACGTCGACGGCGACCACATTGCCGGTGGCAACGGGTATGACAAGTGGTACCAGAGATGGTCTATCCTCGACCTCCATCAACCGGGTGGTGCGGTGACGTCTTCACGTGGCGCAGCATCTACCTCGGCAGCAGCGTTCTCCCTCGTTGCTGCACCGCAGTGGTGTCTTCGGATTCCAATGCAGCGGCAACAGGTCTATAGCTCCTTGTGGCAGCAGTCGTGGTAGTTTACCTTGCGTGGGATCTAGCGGCGCTGGCAGGGATAGACACCCTCGACAAGATCACGGCGTTTGGTGGCGGTGGACCTTCTCTGGCTTCTGGTGACGGGTGGCGCGGGTGGCACGAACGGGGGATTCCAGCTTGAGGCAACAAGTTTCTTCCTGATCGGTTCAATCTGAGTGCAATAGGATTTTGTGGCAGGTTCGCTGTAATCTGTGCTTGGATTTGATTGCGGAGGAGTTGGCTGTGGTGCACCATTCGATTCGGGTTGCACGACAAGTATGTGTTTAAATTTCTTGATCGTTCCGTGCATCAGGACCGGGGATCTGAGAAGAGAAAATTCACTATTTAACATCGAAATATGAAAGGTAAAATTTTTTCAATATAGCGTTGGGTTCGTTTTTTTTTGTTCCTTATATAGCACTGTTGTTAGATGTGGCCTAACACCGTCAGTTGCGAGGGAAAAAGTCTATCTTACCCCTGTTTCATGTGTAGCACCATCAACATGTTAACAATGATATTCCATTGGATAGATTTTTTCGATAATACCATTTTCTTACATTGAATATTTACTGATAGTATAACTTTTTTGGACCATGAATATTTTTGGCAGCATAATTCATTTGCACAGATTATTTATGGCAGCAGAATTTTGTGGACAATGATCATTTTTTATAGTACCAACAGTACATCAAGTTCACACATACACAAAGTTGTGCGTTTGGTACTGTCCAAAAAATTATACGGTCATAATCTGTGCAAAAAGTTGTACTGCCAAAAACTTTCATGCTCCAGAAAAATAGTGTTGTCAAAAAATATTAAATGTAAGAAAATGGTACTGTTAAAAAACATGTGCAATAAAATATAACGGTTAACACACCTCGCTGGATCCAGGGGAAGTGAAGCCGCTGTTGACCTGGCCTGCGTTGGGCCACCCTTCGTTAGAACCTCGCTTGCTCACGGCTGCTGGATCTGCCACATCCGGAATCTCTTCCATGACCTTGTGTGGGAAGCAAAGGGAGAAGCTGTGAGAGGGAACAGAGAGAGGGAGCAAGGGGCTTACCTCAGACACGCGTCCTCGCCTGGGTTGTGTTGTGCTCCGGCCGGCCGCCGCCGTCTTTCTGAGAGAGAGAGGAGAGGGCGAAGAAAAGGGAGATAGGAAGAGTCCGCCCAGGTGAAAGGATAAGGATACAGAGTTTTTTTACTTGCGCGGATGTGTGGCCGCCTGTAACACCCTAAAAATTTGAAAAGAAGAAAAATAGGAAAAATATGATTTTTGTATATTTTTGTGAGCATGAAAATTTAGAATAAGAATAATTTTTATAAACTTAAAATCAAATATAAGAGTAGAACATGTTTGTGCACTCATGCTGTTGCATTTAAATTTTTGAGATGAGTGGTTTGATTTAAATTCAAATTTGGATTTGAAAATCTTTTGAAAATTTGCTTTGAAAAATTAGAAAAGGAAAAAAGAAAAGGAAAATCATTTTCTTTCGGTTTTCAGCCCAGCGCTCGTCTCGGCCTGCTAGCAGCGGCCCGTTTTCTCCCGCGCCCGCCTTCTTCCGCGTGGGCCGAGCCCAAGCCGCGGCCTGCTGGCCCAGTCGCGTGCGCAGTCGCTCTGAGTCGCTGACACGAGGGGCCCGCTTGTCAGTGTCTCTTTCCACCTTTCCTTTCTTCCTCCTCCCGACGACGCGGGATTCGCTTTCCTTCTTCCACCGATCGAATCCGCGGCTCAATCTCCCTATTTCCTCTCTTGTGGCCGCCTTCGGGCTATAAAAACGAGACCCCTGCATCGTACCGCCCCCATCCCATCCTTTTGGAGCCGCTCTAGTCGTCTCGACGCGCCACCGTCGAAGCACCGCCTCCACCGTCCGCCCCTCCGAGCCGCACGCGTTCCTCGCTTCATCCTCGCCTACGGTTTTACCCTAGGTGAGTTCGCGTTCGAGTTGTCTACCCGCAGGTACTCTCCGTTCGCGTTTTCGTGCACCGTAGAGCAAGATGGCGTTTTCCGGCCATGGCGCCGCCGCGGAGGGTCACCGTCGGCCGATTCCGGCCGGAGCGCCGCCGGCCTCCTCCCCGATCCAATCTGGATCGTTGATTTTGAATCCAACGGCTGATATTAGAAGATACCCGTTCGGCCGGAAAATTTGCTAAAGAGCCCCTGAAGTTTTTAAGTTCTTAACCCGCAGTCCAAAACGTATTATCCCGCGTTCGTTTTGATCTGTTGAAAGCGTATTCCGTCTTAGTAATTGAAAAATACGTTTTCTGATATTTATAGTTTTGCCACTGAGTTTGTTTTAGTCATAAATTATCCGTTTTAACTCCGATTTGATCCATTCAAATTGCGTTATATTCGTATTTGCGAGCTCTACATGATGATAGAACTGTACAGTAGGTTTGAGATAATTTATTTTCGAGTTTATATTAAAGTAATTATTTATCTATAGGAAATCTTAGAAAACTCATAACTTTTACGTTTTAAATCTAAATTTCGTGATCTTTATGTCTATGTGATCGTAGTAACGTGTAGAAGAGTTTTACAAACTTGATATACTGTTAGTGCTACTGTTGGTTAGGTTTTCTATCTTTAAGTTCCGATGTGAGATTTAATCTATTACTTTAATAAAGTAGATCTTGTTTAAATCATATCTTCTACGTTTTAGATCCGTTTTAGCTCATTCGAGTTGCGTTAGATTCATAGCAATGAGATCTACGCGTTAGTGACAGTGTTTACCATATTACTAATTCTGAAATTTTATGGTTTAAATCATATCTTGATTAATAATTATGCAACTGGGTTTTGTAAATAAAATATGAATTGTTTTACTTTAGTTTTATAATTTGAATCTAAATTTGACTTAATTCCGTATATAGTATTTATAAAATATTTTATATGTTATTATATAATTAAAACACATGAAACTAATAGTTTTATATTTTCTTCTATGAGCAAATCTTTCGGTAGATGTATCTTTTCAACCGTAGCTCTGATTAGTGTGCTTTTCGCGTCTGTGTATTCGTAGTGAGACGTAGATTCGTTCTACAAACTTTTCATCTTAATTTTATGTTTGGTGTACTGTTCTAATTTAGATCTATTGTTTGCTTCGTGTATGATTGCTCGATGTGTGTGTGGTGATTTATTGATCAAGTCCAGTCGGTGAGATATACGTGGTTATCAAGAAGAAGAAGAAGAACGTTGAAGATTAAAGCTTACCGAAGGATCGGTGTTTAAGGCAAGTATAGCATGGGATTATCCTTGTTTCCTATTCATCTTTAATATACTTAATTCATGTGCATGTGTCTACCTTGTTACCACTAAGGATATCCTAGTTTTTGTATCTTGTACCTTGACACCTATGGGACGTTGCATTGGGTAGTATTTATGCTAGTGCTCAAGATAAATAACCATGATCTGTAACTTGACTAATGGTATATGCAATAAACGTTTAAAAGATGCTTTATAGCAACATGGCTCAAGGGGGCTAGAGCATGTGGTATTTTTGGTGCTCTAGTTTCTCTCCTGAAGGACTTATCTGTAAGCGAACATCCTTGACTTACAGTACAACTGTGAGGGCTATATGGCTCTGGCTTTAGTCAAGTATGAGGACCTTTTCTAGCTTGTTAGTGGTAACCTTCATGGCGTAAGAACGGCTTGACGAATCGGGTATAGTGCGGCCTCTATCCTCATGTGTATAGGCTGCGTGTTATTGTGCCATTAGGAAGGGGGGCTCTACATCTGTTTGCCGAGTGAATCTAATGGCCCTAACTTGTTAGACGAACCTTTGAAAGACTTCATAGTGAACCCTGCCGACCTTCCTTGGAAGTGGGTCAAGAGATTAGCTACCTCGGGCGAAAGGGTAAATCACGACTCACAGTGAAAGTGTACAACCTCTGCAGAGTGTAAAACTGTTATAACAGCCGTGCTCACGGTCACGAGTGGCCTTGGACCCTTACAGAATAAATGATGAACACTGATGATAATGATAACACTGATGATATTGATGTTCACTAATGATTATTGTTTCTTGCTATACATTATTCTCGTTTACATGATCATGAGGTTATTTGGGATTGTGTTAAACTTGTTGCTACTCAATTGCTAAAAGATGACTCACTAAAAGCTATTGCAGTAAACCCGTGTCAAACCTTTTGAGCCTCATGAACCCCATGTTATATTTGTTGAGTTCGACATGGACTCACTCTTGTTATTTCCCCACATCTCAGAAAGGGTACCAGACTGTTAGATTCTGGAATTGTTAGGCTTGTGATCAACTAGTTAGTTTGATCCTGGAGTGAAGGTTGCACCCGGTGTTCGGAGTTATCTTTCCGCTGTGTTATTCTCTAAGGTATACTTTATACTATTGAGTTATGTATATTAAGCATTTGTCTTTTGATATTACACTTATCTGTGGCTATATGTGAGATTTGTCGTCTTTATTTCTGTAAGTGCATTCGCCCCCGTTGTGGGTTTTGGTTAATTAATGACAATCAAATTAGGGACTAACATGTCCATTTAAGTGAATATGCAGGTGTTAGTTCAATGAAAGAATTTGTATGGTCACATTTGGTGATGTCAGCACCCTCAATTCCATTGTTTGAAAAGCGTTCCGTCTCAAGTGGATAGATTAGACTTTATCCCTTGACTTGAGTTATAGGAAACGCCGCACTATCAAGAGGGATACAAATTAGGTTATCTAGAGGGAAAACTTGTGCTCAATTTGTATTGGTTTAAGCATTTGAGAGACACCTTTGCACTCACGGACACTTAGAGAAGTGTTTTATGCCTGGGAGTACCGGTAGTATCGGTGAACCACCGGTAGTACCGGTAGGCATAAATCCCGCAGGTGTCAGCGCCTGAGTTCTGCGAGTTTTTGTTCTAGCGGTAGTATCGGTGGTGGACCGGTAGTACCGGTCTTGGACCGGTGGTACCGGTGAAAGCCCGGTAGTACCGGTAAGTCTTTTTCCCGCAAAACTTGTCTTCGCCAAAATCTGTACTACCGGTAGTACCGGTCGTTGACCGGTAGTACCGGTAGGCTATTTTCTCGTAAAAGTCTCCAATAGGTTGGTTGTAACGGTCGAAACCCTTAGGATCGGTAGTACCGGTGGGTTCACCGGTAGTACCGGTACCGCTTCGGAGATAAGAGTATAAATAGCTCTCCCCTTCATTTCTAACCGTTGCCCACGCCATTTACTCCTACCAACCTTCAGACAAACAGCTCTCAAGCATTGACTCACCCACTCTCTCTTCCTCCTTGCTCTCAAATCCAATCCCTTGCAAGATCTGAGTAGAGAGGAGAGATTTAAGAGTGGAAAGCTTCGATTCACATCTTGAGCACTTGTTCCCCTCCTAGTTGGCTTGGTTTGTATTTGTTACTCTTGGGTTCTTGGAACCCTAGCCGGCTAGGTGTTCTTCGTGGTTGCCCGTGTTGTTATATTTGTGAGGGCACCCCGAAGAGTTTGTATTACCCTTGTTTTCTTAGTGGAAATCTTGGGCTAACCTTTGTGGTTGCTTGAGGGAGGCAAGGAGGTGGAATAGACTCCGACCTTAGTGGTCACCTCAACAACGAGGACGTAGGAACTCCTTTGTGGGGTTGCCGAACCTCGGATTAAATCGTGTGTCCCGCGTGCTTATTGTTGTTGTTATTTGTGTTCGCTTGAGATATTACTTGTTCTTTGTGTTCTTCCTCTTTCATATCTCTTTCATAGGTTGTGGGTGCTCGATCTACTCTTGGTGAAGGAACAAGAAAGAAGAGTTCATAAACTTCATCAACATCATCTTCGGTAGTGGGGTAAAACTCAGATCTGAAATCACAACTCGTAAATCTCTGATTTCTTAGTTTCAGTAGGGTACCGGTAGTACCGGTGGTCAGCGTCGGTAGTACCGGTGATCCCTCACCGGTAGTACCGGTCCAAACCAACCGGTGGTACCGGTCAGTGTTTTAACTTCCGCGTTGAGTTTTGAGTTTTAGGTTTTTAGATCCGCCTATTCACCCCCCCTCTAGGCCTATTAGATCCTTTCAATTGGTATCAAAGCAAGGTTTCCTCGTGTTTAGCGCTTCACCGCGTGAGGAGAAAGCATGGCTACCCTTAATGATGACACCTTGAACAAGCTAGTTGAGCTACTTGCCGAGAAACTCAGTGACAGGCTTCTAGAGCAACAAAAAGAGCAAATGAACAAGATGCAAGATGACATGAATAAGTTAAAGGAAGCCGTAAGTAAGAAGATTGAAGATGTGGCAAGTGGTGGTGATGGAGTTGGTGAAGAATGGGAATCAAACGATGAAAGTGATGATTCAAATGACAAAGACAAGGAGAAGAAGAAGGGTGTTGCAACTATTGCTATTCAAGAGACTTCTTCTTCTCAACCCAAGCACATCGTCAACCATTCTTCGTCACCATCATTGTTCACCGACTTATCTCTATCACCTACGCTCTTCGAAAACCTCATCGACAACGACTACTACATTCCTACTTGCCTTATGGGAAAGGGAGAGAAGGTACCACACAACTCTCCGACTCACTCTAGTAATGAATATAGTAGTTGTGATGAAAGTGATGATGAACTTGCAAACAACATGATAAAGAAATTCGGCAAGTCGGCCGGCTCTCAAATAATAAAGCTGATCCATGAGCTAGAAAAGCGGGAAGAATGCATCGAGTCGCAAGGGGAATTGCTCCTAGTGGAAAGGGAGAAGAACCTTGAACTTGAAGCACGCTTTTCCAAGGAAGTTGAGAAACTAAATAAAGAATTATCTTTAGCCAAAGATCTATATGAACATTTGACTAAGGAACATTCTTTGGTTAATGACTCTTTAGCTAATTTAAGGAGTCAACATAACTTGGTTCAAGAAAGCCTCACAAGCTTCAAAGATAAATATCATACTCTTGAACTTAGCTATGAAACTCTTTGGAATAGCACTTCCATCCATCCTAAGGAATCCGGTGATTCCAATGCTTCAACTAGTGAAGGGTGTAAAAGATGTTATAATCATGATATAAGTGCTTGTGGTACTAACCTTGTTGAGCTAGAAAAGAAAGATAAAGAGATTCAAAGATTGAACATGGTTATCAAGAATGGTTGCAAGGAGAAGCAATCAACAACCATGTACAAGTCATCAAGACACCCCCTCATCAAGGATGGACTTGGCTACAATAGGTATGATGGTAAAGCAAATGGAAGGAACATGATCAATGGAGTGCCTTGTGTAAGATTCAACAAGGGTGTGGCACTAGACGATCTTATCAACAAGGTCAACAACGTTGCCACTCCTTCAAGCACATTTGTTAAGACCAAGGCTAACAACAAAAAGAAGCAAGTGCTTACCTCCGAGCAACAAGTACCCATTTCACGAAGCTATGCTAGTGATTATATGTGTTGTTGGGGCAAGGATGGTAAGATTGTTGTGAAGTATGTTGGTGCACTCAAGAAGAAGCAAATCATAAGGAGTGTTTGGGTGCCCAAGACCTATGTGACTAACCCCTTAGGACCCAATTCAATTTGGGTACCTAAAACCAAGGCTTAATTTGTTTTTGTAGGAATACTCCTCCGGTGGAACAAGTTGGGTGCTAGATAGTGGATGCACTAATCATATGACCGGAGAGAAGAATATGTTCACCTCCTTTCAACCAAATCAAAGTACAAGTGAACGCATTGTGTTTGGTGATAATGGTAAAGGAGACGTCCTTGGTTTGGGTAAAATTGCTATCTCAAATGATAATTCTATTTCAAATGTATTACTTGTGGAAGGGTTAGGATACAATTTGTTATCCGTTTCACAACTTTGTGAGATGGGCTACAATTGTCTCTTTACCAATGTGGGTGTGGAAGTCTCTAAAAGGAAGGATTCCTCCATTGCTTTCACGGGTTGTTTGAAAGGCAAACTTTATCTAGTTGATTTCACATCTAGTAAAGTGAAGCCCGAGACTTGTTTAGTGGCAAAATCTAGCATGGGTTGGCTATGGCATCGCCGACTAGCCCATGTTGGAATGAGGAACTTGGCCGACCTTCAAAGAGGCGAACACATCCTTGGACTAACAAATGTCTCTTTTGAGAAAGATAGGATTTGCAGCGCATGTCAAGCGGGCAAACAAGTTGGAGCCAAGCATCCCATCAAAAATGTTGTATCAACAATGAGACCACTTGAGCTACTTCACATGGACTTATTTGGTCCCAATGCTTACATAAGCATTGGAGGTAACAAATATGGTTTCGTTATTGTTGATGATTATTCCCGCTTCACTTGGGTATTCTTTTTGCAAGATAAAAGTGATACTCAAGTAATCTTCAAGAAGTTTGCAAGAAGAGCTCAAAATGAATTTGAAGTGAAGATCAAGAAAGTGAGAAGTGACAACGGGACGGAGTTTAGGAACACCAATATTGAAGAGTTCCTCAATGAAGAGGGAATCAAGCATGAGTTTTCGGTTCCCTATACTCCTCAACAAAATGGTGTAGTGGAGAGAAAGAACCGAACACTCATAGGAGCGGCAAGAGCAATGTTGGATGAATACAAGACTCCGGACAAGTATTGGGCGGAAGCGGTCAACACGGCATGTCATGCAATCAACCGCTTGTATCTTCATAAAATCATGAAAAAGACCGCCTACGAGCTTCTTACCGGTAACAAACCTAAGGTGCATTACTTTCGAGTTTTTGGATGCAAGTGTTTCATACTTAACAAGAAATCCAAAAGCTCAAAGTTTGCACCAAAGGTTGATGAAGGTTTCTTGCTTGGTTATGGTACTAACGAACATGGCTATCGTGTTTTCAACAAGACAACCTGTCAAGTTGAAATAGCGATTGACGTGACATTTGATGAAACCGACGGCTCTCAGAAGGAGCAAGTCAATGTTGACATTATAGGTAAAGAAGAACCATCCTCTCAAGTGATCAAGAAGCTTGCTACCGGTGAAGTAAAGCCAGTTGAAGAAGATGATGAATATGAACAAGAGCAAACCATTCATGATCCACATATGCATCATGAGTCAATAGATGTCCATGGTGATGGTTCTACATCAAGAGATGGACATGATTCAAGTGTTCAAGTCATTCAAAATTCACCACAAGTCGAAGATAGCAACCAAGTTGATGATCGAAATAGAAATAAAGACAACTTCACACAAGATCTTAATCTTGACCTTTCAATCAACCAAGACAAGGAAGATGAAGATGAAGGTCCAATCCAAAGGAGAACTCAAGTGCCTCACCCAAGAGTACATCATACCATTCAACGAGATCATCCCGTTGATAACATCTTGGGAAGCATTCAAAGAGGAGTCGTCACAAGGTCAAGGCTTGCAAGCTTTTGTGAACACTTCTCGTTTGTGTCTCCAAAAGAGCCTAAAAAGGTTGAAGAAGCCATTGATGATGAGGATTGGATGATTGCAATGCAAGAAGAGTTGAATAACTTCACTCGTAATGAAGTTTGGATATTGGTGGAAAGACCTAAACAAAATGTGATTGGAACCAAATGGGTTTTCCGCAACAAGCAAGATGAGCATGGTGTGGTCACAAGAAACAAGGCGAGGTTGGTAGCTCAAGGATTCACTCAAATTGAAGGTTTGGATTTTGGGGAAACTTATGCACCGGTGGCAAGGCTTGAGTCAATACGGATCTTACTTGCCTATGCCGTCCATCACAACTTCAAGCTATATCAAATGGATGTGAAGAGTGCATTCCTCAACGGCCCCCTCTCCGAAGTAGTATATGTAGAGCAACCACCGGGTTTTGAAGATCCCAAGAATCCTGATCATGTCTATAAGCTCAACAAAGCACTCTATGGGCTTAAGCAAGCCCCTAGAGCTTGGTATGATTGTCTTAAGGACTTCCTACTCAAACAAGGGTTTGAGATAGGCAAGGCCGATCTAACTTTATTTACTCGCAAAGTCAATAATGATATCTTTATTTGCCAAATATATGTCGATGACATAATATTTGGTAGTACTAATGTGGCTTTCTGTGAGGAGTTTAGTAGGATTATGACGAATAGATTCGAGATGTCTATGATGGGAGAGTTGAAGTTCTTTCTTGGTTTTCAAATCAAGCAACTCAAGGAAGGAACCTTTATTTGTCAAACGAAGTATACTCTTGACATGTTGAAGAAGTTTGACATGGAGAAAGCAAAACCCATCAAGACACCGATGCCAACCAATGGGCATCTTGATCTCGACAAGGATGGAAAGGCCGTCGATCAAAAGGTATATCGTTCCATGATTGGATCCTTACTTTACCTTTGTGCATCTAGGCCCGATATTATGCTTAGTGTGTGCATGTGTGCAAGATTTCAAGCTAATCCGAAAGAATGTCACTTAGTGGCTGTTAAGAGAATCTTGAGATATTTAGTGCTCACTCCTAATCTTGGCTTGTGGTATCCTAAGGGCTCCACTTTTGATTTACTTGGCTACTCCGATTCGGATTATGCCGGTTGCAGGGTAAATCGAAAGAGCACTACCGGGACTTGCCAATTTCTTGGTAGGTCTTTGGTGTCTTGGAGCTCTAAAAAGCAAAATAGTGTTGCCTTGTCTACTGCCGAAGCCGAGTATGTGGCTGCCGGTGCTTGCTGTGCCCAGCTACTTTGGATGAAGCAGACCCTGAAAGACTTTGGTTGTGAGCTAACCAAGATTCCCCTCTTGTGTGACAATGAGAGTGCCATTAAATTGGCCAATAATCCCGTAAACCATTCTCGTACAAAGCACATAGACATCCGGCATCATTTCTTGAGAGACCATGAAGCCAAAGGAGATATCGCTTTACATCATGTGAGCACCGAAAAGCAACTAGCCGATATCTTCACAAAGCCTCTAGATGAGTCAAGATTTTGTGCTTTAAGGAGTGAACTAAATATCATTGATTCTCGTAACGTGGCTTGATTTCTTGGACATATTTTGTTTGATACTAGCTAGGCGAAAACTCTTTTAAAAATTTTGGGTGAGATTTCAAAATCTATTTTCACTTCTCAAGCATGTTCATAGTTTTGTGTTGTTTCTATGAAATCTGGTCATGCTTGAGTTGGTTCTAGTTCATCATATATGTTCACCATCTCTCACTCATTTCTTCCTGCACTGGAACCACCGGTGGTACCGCCGGGTGACCGGTAGTACCGGTCTATGACCGGTAGTACCGACTAAACATCGGTACAACCGGTAGTTCGTTTTCTCGCATCGCCTGTCTGCCGTTGTCGACCTGACCGGTAGTACCGGTGCTTCTCCACCGGTAGTACCGGTAGTGTAAGTTACGGCCGGGTATAAATACGGGCTGTGACCTTTCTTCCCTCATTCTTCTTCCCCGTGCCCGCATCCTCCACCACCGACGGCGCCGCCTCTTCCTACCCCCCACTCGATCTCCCTCCTCACTCCACCACTCTTACCGATCTTTGAGGAGAAGTTTCCCCTTGTCGTGGGGATCGCGTGGAGGTGCTTTGGAGTTGCCCAAATCTCTTCCTTTGTTGTGATTCGATCTTCTTTCATCTTCAAGCATGCAAAGGAAGAATCCCAAAAGGGCCGCTCGTCCCAGTGGTGGTGATGGTGGTAGTGCTTCCCGGCCTGTCCGTGGAAGGACTGCCGCTCGTTCTAGCGGCCGTGGAGGTGGTGGCGGCCGTGGAGATGAAGATGATGTAGAGTCCCAAAGTGTGCCTGCTCCTCTCTCGAGTATGGGACGCCCCAATCCTCCACGTCGTCATAGCGAGCAAGTGCAGGGTCAGCGTCCGGCAGGTGAGAATCCACAGCTTGCCGCTATGCAAATTGAGGGACGCTCTATTGACCCTAACATTGTGGCTCAATCCCCTATTCATATTGGTCTTGCCACTGCCAACCGGATGCTTTTATTTCATCAAAATGCAAATCCTTGTATGTCCGGTCCTCAGAGTCAAGGTGGTTATCAACCCTCTCTTCCTGTTGATTATTCTAAGAGAGCGGGTGACTTAAGGGTGCAGCGCAGTGAGAATCCATATCAATTCATCCGCAATCCTAGTGTGGATGTTCGTTTTTGGAGCCGCATGCATTCCGATTATTATTACAAGGTTCTCTTCAAGAGTGGGCAGCGTGGCTCTTCTCCGCCGATATTCTAGCACAAGTGGGTGCAGCGCGCCTCTCTTGATAATCTGAACAATCCTGACATTCTCCGCTTGGTTGCTGATCTTGATGCTTGTCGTCTGCTTCCTCTTATGACGTTCCAGCATAATTGGAATGATGAGATTATCTGTCAATTTTATGCAACTCTGTGGATTGATTCTCAGAATCTTGTACTACATTGGCTTACCCAAGGCGTCCATTACAGATGTGATTATCGGACTTTTTCACGCCTTCTTGGGTTTACTGCTGAGGACAGGGGTGCTTCTAGTCTTTTTGACATTTTTTCAGACTCTGTCTCTCATGATGACTTAGAGGCTGCTGAGGTATACAAACCTGGTGCGACTGTTGATTTCACTACCACTCATTTGAAGCCGTACTTTTATGTCCTCAACAATCTCATTCGCCTTACCTTGGACCCGAAGATTGGAGATTCTATTCATCTCATGCTAGATGCTCCTAAGGTCCTTTGCCGCTTTGGAACTGGTGGTGATCGTTTTTCCATCACTGACTTCATGTGGCGCAAGATTGAGCAGGCTGCAAATGATCCCCACAAGTCTGTGCCATATGCTCCTTATCTCATGTATATCATTGAGCAAGTGGTGGGTCGTTCATTCCATCACAATACTGTGCACAAGTCCTACTCCGTGCGTCATTTGGGCCCCAGAGGTGTTGGTGGTGGTTCCGCTCCTTCTTCCACTCGTGGTCCGGCCACTCGTACTTCCTCCCGCGGTGCTTACTGTGGTGGTACTGCTACTGCTCCTACTCGCTCCTCCTCTGAGCGTCGTCGGCGTGGTGGCGGTGTCATCAAGTATGCTTTGGGGAAGCTTTGGGAGGCCTTCTGTTACAAGGCTGAGAAGGATGATCGTCGCCTAAGGCGTATTGAGCAGCACCTACAGATTGATCCTCCTGAAAGTCCTCTCCGTGAGTTTCGGGATCCCTTTGTTGAGTACAATGCGTCGTATGGTGCTCCCGTCTCTGGTCCTAGTGAGGAGGCTGGCCCGTCCGATGACCCTCGTGGTAAGAAGACGGTCCCTCCATCGCCAGGGTTGGTTGACTACTCGACCGACGACGACGACGACGGCGACGACAGTGACGATGACCGCGAGTTCTCGGAGCCTTATTAGTTTTTGCTACCTTGGTTGTTTCCGTGCCTACCCTTTTTGGCATTTGATGCCAAAGGGGGAGTGTTAGGCTTATCATCTTTGTAATAGGTAGTTTATGCTCATGTTATTATTCCAAACCCTGTGGTGAACTATGTATGGTGGACTAAGAACTATTGGTGTGATGATGGATGATTGTAGGCAATTCACTTATGCTTATTTGTTATGTTTGCCTAATTGTTTTTTTTCCTGTGTTGTTTGTTGGCTTCTTGTTTTTGTGTGATAAGTCATGTCTCATGCATCACGATATAATTCTTGTCACACACTTTTAGGCACCCCACGAATTGCAAAATTTAGGGGGAGCTTCCCTTATGTATGCATATTGATCATGATCAATGTTGAGATTCAAGTTCAATGCATACACTGAGGGGGAGCCTCTCGTAAAGTTTGAAATTCAAAAATCTTCAATTCTCTACTTCTTATGTAAGCCTAAGTTGGTTGTCATCAATTACCAAAAAGGGGGAGTTTGTAAGTGCATTCGCCCCCGTTGTGGGTTTTGGTTAATTAATGACAATCAAATTAGGGACTAACATGTCCATTTAAGTGAATATGCAGGTGTTAGTTCAATGAAAGAATTTGTATGGTCACATTTGGTGATGTCAGCACCCTCAATTCCATTGTTTGAAAAGCGTTCCGTCTCAAGTGGATAGATTAGACTTTATCCCTTGACTTGAGTTATAGGAAACGCCGCACTATCAAGAGGGATACAAATTAGGTTATCTAGAGGGAAAACTTGTGCTCAATTTGTATTGGTTTAAGCATTTGAGAGACACCTTTGCACTCACGGACACTTAGAGAAGTGTTTTATGCCTGGGAGTACCGGTAGTATCGGTGAACCACCGGTAGTACCGGTAGGCATAAATCCCGCATGTGTCAGCGCCTGAGTTCTGCGAGTTTTTGTTCTAGCGGTAGTATCGGTGGTGGACCGGTAGTACCGGTCTTGGACCGGTGGTACCGGTGAAAGCCCGGTAGTACCGGTAAGTCTTTTTCCCGCAAAACTTGTCTTCGCCAAAATCTGTACTACCGGTAGTACCGGTCGTTGACCGGTAGTACCGGTAGGCTATTTTCTCGTAAAAGTCTCCAATAGGTTGGTTGTAACGGTCGAAACCCTTAGGATCGGTAGTACCGGTGGGTTCACCGGTAGTACCGGTACCGCTTCGGAGATAAGAGTATAAATAGCTCTCCCCTTCATTTCTAACCGTTGCCCACGCCATTTACTCCTACCAACCTTCAGACAAACAGCTCTCAAGCATTGACTCACCCACTCTCTCTTCCTCCTTGCTCTCAAATCCAATCCCTTGCAAGATCTGAGTAGAGAGGAGAGATTTAAGAGTGGAAAGCTTCGATTCACATCTTGAGCACTTGTTCCCCTCCTAGTTGGCTTGGTTTGTATTTGTTACTCTTGGGTTCTTGGAACCCTAGCCGGCTAGGTGTTCTTCGTGGTTGCCCGTGTTGTTATATTTGTGAGGGCACCCCGAAGAGTTTGTATTACCCTTGTTTTCTTAGTGGAAATCTTGGGCTAACCTTTGTGGTTGCTTGAGGGAGGCAAGGAGGTGGAATAGACTCCGACCTTAGTGGTCACCTCAACAACGAGGACGTAGGAACTCCTTTGTGGGGTTGCCGAACCTCGGATTAAATCGTGTGTCCCGCGTGCTTATTGTTGTTGTTATTTGTGTTCGCTTGAGATATTACTTGTTCTTTGTGTTCTTCCTCTTTCATATCTCTTTCATAGGTTGTGGGTGCTCGATCTACTCTTGGTGAAGGAACAAGAAAGAAGAGTTCATAAACTTCATCAACATCATCTTCGGTAGTGGGGTAAAACTCAGATCTGAAATCACAACTCGTAAATCTCTGATTTCTTAGTTTCAGTAGGGTACCGGTAGTACCGGTGGTCAGCGTCGGTAGTACCGGTGATCCCTCACCGGTAGTACCGGTCCAAACCAACCGGTGGTACCGGTCAGTGTTTTAACTTCCGCGTTGAGTTTTGAGTTTCAGGTTTTTAGATCCGCCTATTCACCCCCCCTCTAGGCCTATTAGATCCTTTCAATTTCACATATAGTGTATGTCTGGTTTTGTCCTTAAAACCGGGTGTGACAGATTGGTATCAGAGCAATGCTGACTGTAGGACGCAAGCCTAGTTAGAACTGAACGTTTAGCATGTTCTCATTGTTGCCTATTTCTTGCTTCTCTTTAACTTTGTTATTTTCTCAAAGTTATGCTTAATTCTATCCCCGTTCTGTTATAAAAACCTTGTCTCTATTTTGAACCTTTTCTCCTTGTCTATTAGACGACTCGTGACGAGAAGACTGTGGATTTCAGAGGTTAAGAGGACTGAATTGTGTCGCTCTTGCTCACTTTTGATAAGAAACCATTAGCGATGCAAAACCAATTACTAGAAGAAATGGCTCAACATGGGAATTCTCAACGATGCTTATCTCAAGGTCAAGCCAACATATCCAAGGGGTCAGAGAAGATACAAGTAGCAGAAGTTTGGAAGAATATGAAATCCAATAAAGATGTTGATAATAAGGCATTTGGAGAGCAGGAACAATGTCACTGCTGTAAGCATTATGGTTTTCCCTGTCTTCGAAACGAGTCTAATAAGGGGAAAGTCAAGGTGGATCCAAATTTTGAGATCAACATGGACAAGAAGAGAAAGGCAATCTCATTAGAACCACTTGTGGAAAGCAATCAGCAAGCGAGTTATACTATATTGTCACATGCAGCCCTGATCCCCTGTCAAACAAATCCAAACCCTGAAGAGTTAGAAGCCCCTCCCGCTAAAACTACTCCCCATGAAGTAGTCATAGATGGGTGGACAATTACCTATAAGGAGTATCAACCCCGAAAGGCCAAACAAGCTAGGAAACAAGCCAAAGGGACGAAGGTGAACTTTTATGGCCAGCAAGATAGCAGCATACCAAACAACAGTTCCGTAGAGTATGACATCACAAAAGATCCAGCTAAGAGAAAGTGTTATCATTGCCAGCAGGAAGGATATTATATCAAATCTTGCCCACAGAAGAATCAACAACAGCAAGACCCAGGACAGGATGTCCAAAAGGAGCATGTGCAGGGAAATAAATTAAAGAGAAATTACATCCATGGAAAGTTGAAACATGTGGATATTTCCACCATTCCTGGAGCTAAGGAGGTCGTGTTTGGATCAATTCTAGTAAGTTCAGGAAATGCCAAGGTTTTGTTTGACCCCAGTGCCTCACATTCGTTCATATCTAGACAATATGCAAAAGATCATAACATACTTATGCTTCCAAGGGGGAAAACAGTTATGGTTGAAACTCCAAGAGGTGAAATAAAGGCAGACCGCGTATGCCCAAAAGTTAGTCTTGACATAAAGAGGGTAAATTTTAAGGTAAACCTCATTGTTTTGGAATTAATGGGCATTGATGTTATCCTTGGAATAGACTGGTTATCTACTTGTAAAGGAGTGATTGAGTATGCCCAAGGTTCAGTGTTTCTAACTACACTTTCAGGAGAAAGGATTAAGTATGAAGGTATTAAATCTACACCTGAGGGATACCAGGTTGACCCATCTTAAGGTATGAGTTATAAGAATGGTAGATGCAGAGATTCAGATGTCCATATGAAGTAATAAGGAATGTAAGAGACGTTATCTACTCTGGATGCTGCTACAATCACACCATGTTTAAGGAATAGGAGTTATGTCCCGTGTAATAAAACCGTTAGTAGCCAAGTTGAGTCATCTTAATGTGTGGTTAATGAACATTTAAGTGTTTAGTTGCTTTGTGCTTATGTTTATGCTTGAGTTGGAATTTTGTAATGAGTGGAATGATCTCGTGGGTTTTGACCATGATTTCATTTAGTTTATATGTATAAGGTATAAGGATTAATGAAATAAATAGCTGGGTTTTGGTTATCTCCTGCTTTCTATATCTTGTCTTTCGGAGCAGCCTGTCTTTATCAACTTATATCTCTGTTCTTGAAAGACCAAAAATCATGAGAAAATTCTGGACAAGAGTGGACTTCAACATCTCTCTCTAAATGCAAGAACTACCCTCATAGCTATTTTGGATTGGGAGATACAAAAATCACAAGACGATGCAACTGTGCTGTCTGAAACCTGGAACAGAATCTGTTAGGTGTTGTTTTCGACCAAGTTAACTACAGAATCTGGAAGTGTGTTTTATAAGAAAGTTGCAGAGAATTTTATAAGCTTTCCATCGGTGTAAACTACAGTTTCATTGGATTAACAGAATGAGAGTTACAACTGTTTTACTGCACTGCTGATTTTCTGCTCGTGAGAAATTTCAGATTTCTTGTTCTTACCCATACACAGGAGTATCATTGGGATGTCAGAACACTTTTTAGCTCATCTAGAAGGAGGGTTCAAGCTACCCTATTTGGTGTCCCTTATTTTAAGGGGGTAGCCAATGTAAAGAAGGATTATTAAGATTGAACTCTTTAGTTAGAAGTATTGGTTAGTCTCCATGATTGAGTTGCCACTCTTGAGCAAAAATGTTCTGTGAACAAGGTTGATAATTTTGGATCCATGGAGACAAGAGTTGTCCTTTTGGATAGTTCATGATTATGATCATCTATACTTGCTCGTGTTGCTGATGTTGGTCACTTGATGACAGGAAGTGTAGTGTCTCATGACTCAGGAGCCCTATATGACGTCTCGCACTAATATGTGGGAAAAGATTGATGTTTCTGCCATTGAAGGATGTTATGGGTATGATGAAGCCGAGCACTATCAAAACAACAATGTTGAAGAGCAAGTTGGGAGTGAACTAAATCAGAATCCACAACAACGAAAGCGAAAAAAAAAGCCCATAAGAAGCCTACTCAAGGAAGCAAAGCGCAGCAAAACTATGTCAATGGAAGACTGAGCAATGTGGATATGAATAAAATTCATGGAGTTACCAAAGTAGTAGTAGGTTATATTCAAGTAAGCTCAGTACAAGTTTTTGCTTTATTTGACCCTAGTGCTTCGCATTCTTTCATTTCCGCCGACATGGTAGAGACGTGCAAGATGGTGAAGTGTCCAATGAGGAGGCCTTTGCTAGTTCAAACCCCAGTGGGAGAAATGCAGACATATCAGATATGCCCGAATATCAGTCTTGTCATAAACAAGGAAAACTTCACCGCGACACTCATTGTGTTGGAGTCACTTAAAATTCGCGTGGTTCTTGGTAATGGATGGCTCTGTGCACACAAAGGAGTCTAAGAAAAGGTTGAAGTAAAACCCAAGTATTAGCTTTGTCAGATCCAGACAAGAGCTTCATATCTACAATGATGCACCTTGTCAAGGTGTGGGATGTGTCCTTATACGAGAAGAGAAATATAGTACCTTGTTCATTAAGTCAACTAAGGAAGTGTGGGTTGAATTACCTAACGTGTTATCTGGAGTTTTCCACTATGGAGTACTGTCTTTTAGAAGAAAAGTGACATAATAGAGGGTCATTAGAGGTATTATGGTCCTAGACTTAGGAGTGACATTTACATGCATCACAAGAATCTTAAGGACATCTTCACATTATGTTGGTTTTGAACTTGTGGTATCATCGTCGGTTTGATCCTGATCAAGACTTTTATGACTTGCAAAAGTGTTGTCGCTTGGAGAAGTAAGAGTCGATGCCGATATCTTTAGTAACGAAGGGTTGTGCTAAGAAGATTTGGACGACACCATGGACTAAGAGTTGTTCGGAGTACCCGTCGATGTCTTGGAAATAGTTGAGCAAGCTACTCGGAGTAAGATGATCAAAGTATGTTGAAACACTGGAGTGACATTGAGAGGATGAGGTTTCTCGAACAAGTGAAGAAGATCTATAGTCAGAGTTTTCATCTCTTTGATCACCATCTTCCGAATCTCGGGACGAGATTCATCTTAAGAGGGGTAGAATTGTAACACCCTAAAAATTTGAAAAGAAGAAAAATAGGAAAAATATGATTTTTGTATATTTTTGTGAGCATGAAAATTTAGAATAAGAATAATTTTTATAAACTTAAAATCAAATATAAGAGTAGAAACATGTTTGTGCACTCATGCTGTTGCATTCAAATTTTTGAGATGAGTGGTTTGATTTAAATTCAAATTTGGATTTGAAAATCTTTTGAAAATTTGCTTTGAAAAATTAGAAAAGGAAAAAAGAAAAGGAAAATCATTTTCTTTCGGTTTTCAGCCCAGCGCTCGTCTCGGCCTGCTAGCAGCGGCCCGTTTTCTCCCGCGCCCGCCTTCTTCCGCGTGGGCCGAGCCCAAGCCGCGGCCTGCTGGCCCAGTCGCGTGCGCAGTCGCTCTGAGTCGCTGACACGAGGGGCCCGCTTGTCAGTGTCTCTTTCCACCTTTTCTTTCTTCCTCCTCCCGACGACGGCGGGATTCACTTTCCTTCTTCCACCGATCGAATCCGCGGCTCAATCTCCCTATTTCCTCTCTTGTGGCCGCCTTCGGGCTATAAAAACGAGACCCCTGCATCGTACCGCCCCCATCCCATCCTTTTGGAGCCGCTCTAGTCGTCTCGACGCGCCACCGTCGAAGCACCGCCTCCACCGTCCGCCCCTCCGAGCCGCACGCGTTCCTCGCTTCATCCTCGCCTACGGTTTTACCCTAGGTGAGTTCGCGTTCGAGTTGTCTACCCGCAGGTACTCTCCGTTCGCGTTTTCGTGCACCGTAGAGCAAGATGGCGTTTTCCGGCCATGGCGCCGCCACGGAGGGTCACCGTCGGCCGATTCCGGCCGGAGCGCCGCCGGCCTCCTCCCCGATCCAATCTGGATCGTTGATTTTGAATCCAACGGCTGATATTAGAAGATACCCGTTCGGCCGGAAAATTTGCTAAAGAGCCCCTGAAGTTTTTAAGTTCTTAACCCGCAGTCCAAAACGTATTATCCCGCGTTCGTTTTGATCTGTTGAAAGCGTATTCCGTCTTAGTAATTGAAAAATACGTTTTCTGATATTTACAGTTTTGCCACTGAGTTTGTTTTAGTCATAAATTATCCGTTTTAACTCCGATTTGATTCATTCAAATTGCGTTATATTCGTATTTGCGAGCTCTACATGATGATAGAACTGTACAGTAGGTTTGAGATAATTTATTTTTGAGTTTATATTAAAGTAATTATTTATCTATAGGAAATCTTAGAAAACTCATAACTTTTACGTTTTAAATCTAAATTTCGTGATCTTTATGTCTATGTGATCGTAGTAACGTGTAGAAGAGTTTTACAAACTTGTTATACTGTTAGTGCTACTGTTGGTTAGGTTTTCTATCTTTAAGTTCCGATGTGAGATTTAATCTATTACTTTAATAAAGTAGATCTTGTTTAAATCATATCTTCTACGTTTTAGATCCGTTTTAGCTCATTCGAGTTGCGTTAGATTCATAGCAATGAGATCTACGCGTTAGTGACAGTGTTTACCATATTACTAATTCTGAAATTTTATGGTTTAAATCATATCTTGATTAATAATTATGCAACTGGGTTTTGTAAATAAAATATGAATTGTTTTACTTTAGTTTTATAATTTGAATCTAAATTTGACTTAATTCCGTATATAGTATTTATAAAATATTTTATATGTTATTATATAATTAAAACACATGAAACTAATAGTTTTATATTTTCTTCTATGAGCAAATCTTTCGGTAGATGTATCTTTTCAACCGTAGCTCTGATTAGTGTGCTTTTCGCGTCTGTGTATTCGTAGTGAGACGTAGATTCGTTCTACAAACTTTTCATCTTAATTTTATGTTTGGTGTACTGTTCTAATTTAGATCTATTGTTTGCTTCGTGTATGATTGCTCGATGTGTGTGTGGTGATTTATTGATCAAGTCCAGTCGGTGAGATATACGTGGTTATCAAGAAGAAGAAGAAGAACGTTGAAGATTAAAGCTTACCGAAGGATCGGTGTTTAAGGCAAGTATAGCATGGGATTATCCTTGTTTCCTATTCATCTTTAATATACTTAATTCATGTGCATGTGTCTACCTTGTTACCACTAAGGATATCCTAGTTTTTGTATCTTGTACCTTGACACCTATGAGACGTTGCATTGGGTAGTATTTATGCTAGTGCTCAAGATAAATAACCATGATCTGTAACTTGACTAATGGTATATGCAATAAATGTTTAAAAGATGCTTTATAGCAACATGGCTCAAGGGGGCTAGAGCATGTGGTATTTTTGGTGCTCTAGTTTCTCTCCTTAAGGACTTATCTGTAAGCGAACATCCTTGACTTACAGTACAACTGTGAGGGCTATATGGCTCTGGCTTTAGTCAAGTATGAGGACCTTTTCTAGCTTGTTAGTGGTAACCTTCATGGCGTAAGAACGGCTTGACGAATCGGGTATAGTGCGGCCTCTATCCTCATGTGTATAGGCTGCGTGTTATTGTGCCATCAGGAAGGGGGGCTCTACATCTGTTTGCCGAGTGAATCTAATGACCCTAACTTGTTAGACGAACCTTTGAAAGACTTCATAGTGAACCCTGCCGACCTTCCTTGGAAGTGGGTCAAGAGATTAGCTACCTCGGGCGAAAGGGTAAATCACGACTCACAGTGAAAGTATACAACCTCTGCAGAGTGTAAAACTGTTATAACAGTCGTGCTCACGGTCACGAGTGGCCTTGGACCCTTACAGAATAAATGATGAACACTGATGATAATGATAACACTGATGATATTGATGTTCACTAATGATTATTGTTTCTTGCTATACATTATTCTCGTTTACATGATCATGAGGTTATTTGGGATTGTGTTAAACTTGTTGCTACTCAATTGCTAAAAGATGACTCACTAAAAGCTATTGCAGTAAACCCGTGTCAAACCTTTTGAGCCTCATGAACCCCATGTTATATTTGTTGAGTTCGACATGGACTCACTCTTGCTATTTCCCCACATCTCAGGAAGGGTACCAGACTGTTAGATTCTGGAATTGTTAGGCTTGTGATCAACCAGTTAGTTTGATCCTGGAGTGAAGGTTGCACCCGGTGTTCGGAGTTGTCTTTCCGCTGTGTTATTCTCTAAGGTATACTTTATACTATTGAGTTATGTATATTAAGCATTTGTCTTTTGATATTACACTTATCTGTGGCTATATGTGAGATTTGTCGTCTTTATTTCACATATAGTGTATGTCTGGTTTTGTCCTTAAAACCGGGTGTGACACCGCCGTGAGCCTGGTTCCGTGCCTTTCTTTTCATCCCCTCTGTCTAACATGTGGGCCATACCAAGGCTGGGAGCGCGCAGGTCTGATTTTTCGGGGGCGCCTAGAGTGTCTCTGACGGTGCAGATGCTTTCCCCTTCAGTTTTTCCACACACATCAGAGAAGGTGAAGCGGTCGTGACGGGAGGTTCGGGCCGACGCGAGTGCTCCATGCCGCAAGGAAAGAATTGGGCTGGGGTAGTGTGGATGCACATGAAACACGAGTAAAATGTCATTTTAGCTTATAGTTGACAGTGTTAAAGGTCAAATATAACCAAAAATGGTCTTTTCAGCTCATAGTTGACAATGTTAAAGGTCAAATATAACAAAAAAAAATGAACCTAATGCTATATTAAGAAAAATCAATCTCTCGATGCTTAATAAAGAACCATGTCATCTTCCAATACTTAAATAGTGAATTTTCTCATTAAGAAGTGAGCACCAGCTGGGAGGATTTCCAAACCAGGTGTTCAATTCTGGATTTCCGTGTCTCAGTCAAAAGCAACCACGGCGCCTCCCAAGCCTTATATGCAGACTACATTATGTTAGCGGCCATCTTCAGGGTAGATCTGCTGCTGAGGATTGCGTGGGAAGAACAAATGTTGCTGAGGAACACGTGCGCAAAGAGAGTGGACAAGCTCCACTACATCAAACCAGGCCTAGAAGCCAAACCACAACTTCACTGGCCCAAGCTGGGTCCGGAACATGGATATGCATGACTTGTCTTTCGTGCACGGCCTGTGTGCGGATACAAAGACCGCCCTCGCCATGGTACAGTTTCCCCACAAGGGAGGTCCAGGCTTGCCTGCCCTACTGGTTGCCTTCTAGAAGCTTCTCTCTTGGCTATTTTTACTGTTTTGCCCCTGCATAAACAATTTCACCAAGTACAAGTTGAACCAAGTAAAATTGTAACAAAAACAATGCTTTTATGTCACTTGTATGCTTAATTTGAAGACATGTTGATGGTTAGAAAAGGGGTGTAGCTTATGGGGGCAGGTTATAGTGATAGAAAGGGAAAAAGAGAGGAGAGAAAATGTTTTGGTCTATTCCCCAGTGTGCTTCGTCCTTCGTCCTTATCCGTTGAGGGATGGGAGGCCCACTATCCTTGTACTTGTAGAGGAAGATATGGAGATCATGCTGCCCTATGCCAAGCGTTCATCTTTAGGTCGTGGTGACAGTGGCGCTACAAGAGCGGGCATGGCTTGTCCCTATTTGCTATTCAGTACGGGGGCGTGTTATTGGGGACGTGCCCTCCCCTATTCCAGTGTAGGCAACACACCCCACACGTGCCCACAATGTGGGAACTATTTCTACTGAGTTCCCTCTCAAGCCGAGCTCTCCCCTTAGCTTGAGCTCTTGCCGAGTTCTCTATTTTGGCCAAGCTCCATAGGAAAGCTCAGTGGTCCTCCTATGAGTTACAAGTACGAATACTGAGGGGATGATGATACCCTTGCCCAAGTATCGTCAGCTCAAGAAGAAGATAGTAAATGTTGATGGCGATACTAGTAAGCAATACTAGATTTATTTCTATCTACAAAACTAATTAAAAACTCCCCCATCTCGAAAATAATAAGATGCGGAATTGTTAGCGCTGGGGCGTCGGATTCGGAGCGCTAGCATTGGACGGTGCCGCGCGCGCAAGGGAAATGGAGCCTGCACCATCTGTCTCGCGCGCCCCACCACGTGGGCTGTCATGTCTGCACCTAGTTTCTCACGCGCCCAAGTAGCCACCCCGCGCCGCTCGAACGTCACCCAACAGCTACAACAGGTGGTTGTACCAGATGGTTCCCATTGCAACATGTGCAACACCTAGATGAAACACTTGCAATATACATCTGAAATAGCTGAAATACTTGCAACAAACGTCTAAAACACTTGCAAAACACATGAAAAACACTTGAAAACCATTGCAAATATATACAACATCAAGATGAAACACCTGCAACATACGTATGAAACACCTGAAACACTTGAAATGTACGCTTGCAACATGCATGTATATGCAACATGCAGATCTACATCTACTTTTGCAACATCCAGATGAAACACTTGTAACATAAGTCTGATACAGAACATTTGGAACATACACTTGAAACATACTACATAGCCATTGCAACATGTGCAACATCCCGATCTACTTTTATAACATCGATATAAAAATACTTGTACAAAAAGGGGTTCATTTCAGATCCTACAAGTCCATGAAGAAACAAGAAATCATTGATATAGTGCTTGAAAGGCACACCGCTTCACCAGCTCTGTAAGGAGAATGGCCATGCACAACAGACAACCTACACACTTGAAAATTTCATAGATGGAAATTTAACATAGACAATGGTTGAAAAGGTAAGGAAAAGAGATGGAATTATTTTCTCTCCCTACCAAAGGGATTTATTAGCTAGCTTGAAGGTCCATAGCTGTGAAGTAGATAAGCAATACTTATGATAAATTAGGTCGCCTAATTTAGCAAATAGGAACAGCAACGTTGTCAGAAGAAATTACTCTCACAGGTTCGCGTTCCAGATATGAGTAAATGATGCAGCCTAAAATTCAATTTTAAATCCAAATACAATTTAGTAATGGATGCCACTCCTCAACCCTGGCATCCATCCACCAGCACAGCCATTAGACGGCCCTGTGCATAATGTCAACGAAGAGGAGAGACACACCTACAGTAGTCGGCAGCCCTGTGCATAATGTCAACGAGAAGATTGAGAGTTGCATCGCTGAAGAGAGGCAGCTGAAACGCATGGGGTTGGGCTGCTGTACTTGCGGGAGCGCTTCCTGGCCAAGCAGCCTCGGCGACGCAGCGCTCCGCGCCTCCGCCTCCTCACGGGCATCATCCGCGGCGTGGGCGACGGCAGACGGAGCCATGTGCAAGGCGCACCGCGAAGAGGACGAACCGCACATCATGCAGATTTGGGTAGAAACACTTGAATCGAAAAATTTGAGCTGGAGTGCAAAATTTTTAAAGGCGCACGATTTGGGTAGTAGTGAGGCATGCAGATTTGGTGCCAAATATCTAAATTTCTCTTCCTAAACCAACCTGTGCCTTGACTTTGACAATTTAAATTGTTTTGAGATGATAACAAATTAAATGGCCTTGTGCCACAATATAATCCACTTTCAACAACTGAATTTCATAAGGCAGAGAGGGGAATACTGGAAATACAAGGAATTTTAGCAACCTCAAAGTCATTCAGTTACAGGTCAAGGTTATAATTTGTATGCTAAAGCGAACCAGCCAATCTTTCGGAAGCAACGGCACTTCACTTGTGTAGACAAGCCCAGGAGCAGTGCCTAGCCCCAGCAGTGTCAGTAGTCATCACTGGTTAGGGGGCTCTGTGTTAGTTAAGTTTTTTTTCCTACAAAATGAAATGTTTTTTAATAAAAGGCGATACATTGAACTCAAGAACAGATTACATGGAGGAGTTCAAAAGGCTGCCAAATAGCATCCAGCAAAGAGTTTCTAACTGGGCATTGAATAGCATGAAGAGGATGTGAGCAGCAGAAATTGAGACTAGAAGAGGAAGAAAAATCTTGCTCCGATGACAAGGCTGTGGGCAGTTACTTTTTCATTCCTGCTGATCTTGGAAATCTCATGCTGGATGCTTGTATTATGAGCTTCGAAAACTTGATCAGAGGCCTGGTTTTCCAGTCGTGTGGTCCTCTATATCTCCCGGTCGGTATGATGACAAAAGGTGCATTATCAGAGATGTTGTTTACTTCAGTGAGGTTGAGCAGTTTGACAATTCTTGCTGCCAAAGCTCGCCATTAGAACTGATAAGGGATCTTTAAGTTGAGCTTGCACAAATAAAGCTAGATGATGAATTGGAAGGGAAAAAAAAGCTACTCAGAAGAATACAAGGAGTAGTGATGGGTGTGTGCTAGAAATATGTAGACTCCCCCCTGCATCCCCAATGTTAGGTGTTCATGCGTTTTACAAGTGTGCAAATCCAACCAGTATGTGTCGCATACATATACACTTAAATTAGTAAACCACAAGAGTTTTGTTAACTTACTCGATAGTGTGGATCAGCAAAAGTCGGAAAGAGGCATCTCAACTACATGGTCAGTAAATTAGAGCAGTAGACAGATATAATCACTCCAAAAGAATTACATGTCACATGAAGATGTAGGGGCACAGTTGAGGATACAAGTCATTTAACATTATGCTTATTTGTAGGTTTCCTTAGGAAAATTATACAGCAAAGATGACCTGATTTCAGAGGGGAGGGAAAAAAAATTCTAACCTCATTTTCAAAGAACTGGAGTGATCTGCCTTATGCACAGTTGCATTCATTATCAACAATAAAGAAGGGCAGATACTGTCAGTTAAAAATCCTTAGGGGGCATCTTATAGGTAACCAATCAAAACAATAAAGCAATATAGGACTGTTGCTGTCAACATAGCTTGTGTGAGGAAACATAAGCAGCACTTTCCACCGCTAACAGTGGGGTAAGATACACAAGCTTAAATTATAGGAATCACATCAATGATCAAGTGGTACACTACACATGACTGATTTTATGGCTTGGAGTGCAGGGGTTATTCACAAACTATGCAATTAAAGGTACAGTACAGTGCTACTCATTAATTTGTATACCGATTCCTGCTGTAAAGCTAACTACGATTGTCCACAAGATTATTTTACCTGGTAATAAACTTGATGCTGAAGTACAGTAACAAGAGAGCATTTCTCTTGAGAATTTCATCATTCAAAGGTTACCAACAGAGGCACAGCGCAAGGCTGAAAATTAGAGCACAAGACAGAATTGTCACTCCAAAAAAATTGGCATTGTCACATAAAGATGATCAGTACAGTCGAAACGTGAATTCATTTTTTTTCAACACTCATTTATCGGCACCATCTAGTAAACGATACTTTTCAGGCAGGGACTTTGCTTGGTGCTGATATTCCTCCCTTGAGAAAAGTGCTATAAGCATGGAAGCAGTGGAAGCCTCAAGTGAGAAGTTCTTCTCATCAAGTTTGTACAGGTAAGCCCCAGCCCTGCTTATGTCACCTCTATGCAACAACCTCCTAACTAGAGAATTTAGCATACATGAGTTTGCAACACAACCACTCTTTTCCATTGTTGAAAACAGGCCATCAAACTCCTCTAGCGACCCTTCTTCTATGAGATTTTCTGCTATTAAGCGGTAGGTCACAACATCCGGAACCAAACCATAAGCAGACATAGTAGCAAACAAATCCATTGCATCTTCCTTTCTGCCACCTTTGAGCAAAGCCCCAATCATAATGGTGAAAGTAATAATGTCAAGTTGAACATCCTTAGAACACAGGCTCTGAAACATTTTGAATGCTTCGTCAACACAATTACTTTTGCAAAGACCATTTAGAATTATGTTGTATGTGTAAATGTCCCACTCTTTTCCACTTTTCATTATATTGAGATAGAGTTCCTTTGCTTCAGAAAATCTCCTGGTTTCAAAAAGACCATGCAGGATAGTATTATAAGTCACCACTCCAGGTGTAAGTCCCTTCCTCAACATTTCTTGGAAAAGACAATATGCATCGTCTATCCTGCCAGCTTTACAGTAGCCATGAAGCAATGTATCATAAGAAAAACTGTTGGGTTTCAAGCCAGCTGATACCATACCATCAAGTAGCTTCGACGCTTCATCAATTCTACCGGCTAAACAGTAGCCACCTATTAATGTATTATATGAAATAACATTAGGCCTCACACCCATGCATACCATCGAGTCAATGAGCCTCTGGCCTTCCATAACCCGTCCTTCTTTGCATAAGTTACACAATATTGTGTTGAAGAACACAGTGTTCGGATGGATTCCTTGATCCAACATTTCATAAATTAATTCCTCAGCCCTCACCCATTTGTCAACGGTGCACAATCCATAAACTAGAGAGCTAAAAACTACAATGTTAGGAGTCACTCCTTCATTGATCATCTGATTGAATTTGACCTCAGCGTCATCGACCCTGCCTAACTTGCATAGTACATCTATTAGTGCTCCATAGTTTACTACATCAGGACGCAACCCTTGCTGCCTCATTTTGTTAAAACTATCCATTGCCTCATCTATCATACCACATTTAGCATATGCACTGAAGAATATGTTAAAGATGTGATGATTAGGTGAAGTACCCTTTGCTACCATCAAATCTAGGAAACTATGCATTTCAGGAAGTGCACCTTTGGTAGCATATCCATGAAGCATAATACCATAGATAGTTACATCAGGTTTTATGCCCTTCCTAAGCATAGAGTCAAAGAAAATTCTACCTTCTCTGCATCTTCCATTCTTGCATAGAAAGTCCAGCAGCAGAGCGTAAGTACAACAATCTGGGTAAAGACCATGTGCAGACATTTCTTTGAGCAGTCGAACCACCTCTTTCCACTGTCCTATAGAGAGGTATCCATGGATTAGACAGTTATATGTCTCGTTGTTTGGCTTGACACCTTTATCAATCATCTGCTGAAAGACACCCTCAGCCCTATCAAACACTTGAGCTTTGCACAGGCCATCAATTACTGTGTTGTATGTCACAACATTCGGTTGAATCCCCCGATCCATCATTTCAAGAAACAGGTTGAATGCTTTGTCCACTTGACCCTCCTTAAAGAAACCATTGATGACGGTGTTGTAGGACACTACATTTGGTGGGCAGCTTCCACCTCGATCATTAGCCATCATATGTAGCAGCTCAAGTGCCTCCTCAGCTCTCTTTTCATTGCAAAAACCCTTGAGAAGTATGGTGTATGAAACTACATTTGGCGTGCAGCCAAGCTCAGGCATTCGTTGGAGCAAAACGTCCATGGCCTCGCCCACCCTCTTCGCGTCACAGAGACCTTTGAGCAGTTGATGGATGACTATGACATTCACCCTCCAGCCTGTCTTAAGGATGAGGCCAAAGGCTGCGTAACCATGCTCCAGGCGGCCCATGCGGCAGAAACAGCTGATAAGAATGCTGTAGGTGCAAAGGTCGGGAGCCACCTTGATGGAGTAGTCACGTATCATCCGGTTGAAGAGGGAGACGACGGTCTCTGACTCTGAGGTGGAGGAGGAGCGCCGGCCCAAGGCACGAGACACAGCGGCGAGGAGGTGGTTGAAGGCGACAACCGAGGCCGGCCTGGCGTGCAGAAGCAATTCGTCGAACAGCTTGAGCGCGTCGTCGAGGCCGAGGCTTCCCGAGCGGGCGCGGTCGGCGATGACGCGCTCCAGCTCCAAGCACCGGTCGCGGACGGCGCTCACGCGGCGCGACATGCCGGCGAGGCGCGCGCGCGCGTCTGCCGGCCCAGCGCAGAGAGGCACGGGCGGCGCCACGTGGCGCTCTGGATCGGTGATGCAGAGCAGCTCGCGTAGGGTGGGCGGAGCTGCCGACTGCTGCGCCGTGGAGGGGTTGGCCCTGTGAGGGTTGGAGCTGGAACGTCGAGCGGCGGCGGCGGCGGCGTGTGGGTTGGTCGGCGGCGCGCAGGTGGCGCCGGTCGTGGAGTACTAGAGTGCCCGGGGAGTGTCTGTCGCTGTAGATGCAGAGACTGTTCGCAGCTGCGTCCACCTCCGGATCAGCAAGGAGAGCACTCTCGTGAGCTGGGCGGAGCCGCGTGTGCCGTGGCGTGGGTTGTGTGAGGGTAGGGGCTGGGCGGCGGCGTGCGGTGGCGTGGTTGGGCAGGTGGAGCGACGGGCGCAGCTGCTGGCGTGCTGCTGCTGGGCGCTATGAGGCCCAATTGACCCGCCTGTTGACTCTTTTTTTTTCTTTTTCTTTTCTCCATCATCGCATAGTGATGTTCTCTACTGTAGAGCCTGAAAAAATAAATCTGAAATTTCGTTTTTTTAAGGCTTTGGCAGCCTACTGCCACTGTACGTTTTACAGTGTTCCTGGTGTGATTTTTCCTACAGTAAAACAAATTAAGTCAGATTGTTAAAGCTTTTGCAATGTCTGCAGCTTCCTACATTGGCCTTCCTTTGACCTCAGTACAATAACCTTGACCAAGAGCAAGGGTGTGTTTAGTTCGCGAATTTTTTTTTTGGCTTTGGCTACTGTAGCACTTTTCGTTTGTATTTGTCAATTAGTGTCCAATTATAGACTAATTAGACTCAAAAGATTCGTCTCGTGGCTTTCTACCAAACTGTATAATTAGTTTTTTTTCGTCTACATTTAATGCTCCATGCATATGTCCAAACATTCGATGTGACGGGGAATCTTAAAAATTTTTAGAAACTAAATATGGCCTAACAACCAAAAAAAAAAGAAACTTTATGGGAACATCCTAATTCTCCAAAGTGGCAACTTGGATTCAATCAGGACTTCAGGAGCATATTCATGGGCGAAGTACATGAGAAGAAAATAGATTTAGAAAAAAAAAAAGAATGGCCATATGTTCATGTTTTTTTTTGTATTAATATAAGCATTTAGAATAGTAGGCAAAGAAAATAGTCACATTATTTCACTCATTATCAACACAGATGGATGGTATGAAACGACTGACATCAACCATCCATGTCACTTGCTTGGCATTCACTAAAAAATGAAAAAAAAAATAATGAGCGAGAATACAGAAGGGGAAGTATTAAGCAATTACTCTATTGAAGCTTACAAGAAAGTATCCAACAGAGCACTATTCAGTTACTCATAGAACACGCCACAGGTTTACAAACAGAAACCATCTATACTTTACACAGCACTAATATCGAAGCTTTGACAAATACTCCTAAATTGATTACAACTGCATCCCAAACTACAGGTGCTACTTGCGGTATTTTTTGCTATTAAAATGAATACAAGAATGCACATTTTCCCGCAATATCTGGTAGCGACCATGGTACTCAAGTACAATAAACTGCTAGATTCTAACTTCTAAGTTCTGATTGCTAACAGCGGTACTGCAAACATCATTTGAACTTACGGTGCTGACCCCTGTGACTGTTGCTGCTATTACTGTTACAACCACGGCTATCTCTCGTCTGTCGCTTTCCACTGATGCTGGATCCACCACCACCGCTGCCCCTGCCATTGGAACGACGACCACTTCGCTGTGGCATGCACAGGCTTCTTCCTTGCAGGCTGTGGTCTGCCAAAAACGAAGGAAGAACATGGATAGAAAAAATTAGAAATATTACTGCAGCAGCTCAAAGGGTAGCCATATCATTTCATGACATTATTGGACCAAACAACATATATTCTCTTTTCATACAAGTACTCCATGTCAAAGGCATTTAGCCAGATGCAAGTTGGGGTAGGATTGGATAATTTGGGCTCAAAAATATTTTATAAAGGTTCCTCAATAAATTATGAAAACATAATCCACCACCATCCACACTTCTGGTTTCTAGAAGTACAGATAAACACAACAGTTCTGGTTTCCGGAAGTATGTATAAATAAACACAAGATTCTGAATTTTCAACTCAGCAGCCAGTGGCGGAGCTTGGAGCAAAACGTGGGGGGGGGGGGGGGGGGGGGGGGGGGGGCAATTTACCATTGAATCCGAATGTACACAGGTGGTGGAAAATTTAGTCTTATCTTAGTACTTATAACAACTCCTTCCGTCTCAAAATTTAAGTATCATTCTCATTTCCCGAGAGGTCAAATGCTTTTAACTTTGACCAAATATATATAAGAAATCATTAATATTTATGATGCATAATAAGCATCATTATATTGCTTCTTCAATATATTTTATAATAAACTTATTTGGAGATAAAAATATCGGTAATATTTTCTATAAATCTACTTAAATTCAAGAAAGTTTGATCTGCACAAAATCCAAAACAATACTTATTTTGAACAGAGGGAGAAGATCATATTTAATAACGAAATAGAAATGACTTTGGCGTGGTCTGTTTTGCTGAGGCGACAATCACAATATTTGATTAATATAACATATATCTGACATATTTTATATAGATTAAAGAGTTTGAAAGTAAAAAAAATAAATAAAGGATTCAGTAAGAACATAAAAATAGTCATAGCTATAGGGCTGTACTCCTATGTTATACGCACAGAGGCAAAGGAAGGCTGGGAGCACGCCTGCTGTGCAGGCTGGACCAACTGGCTGGGACCTGCAGACCTGTCGACTTCAGATGTGGAGTCACGGAAGGCAGCCAGGCAAGGACAGGGATGACTTACAAGCGTCAGGCAACACAACAAGCTAAATAGCATTTAGGCTTCACAAAATTCATGACGGCAAGGGCGCCAAGGGGGGGCCAAAGCCCAGCTTGGCCCCCACGTAGCTCCGTCCGTGTCAGCAGCGGAAGCGCTGCAAACTTTTTAAAATAGCAACAGGATGTATTTTGTTATGTCTCAAACTGATCATGAGGTTGTATTTTAAATTCAACTAAGTTCAACAGTGCAACTGTTGCAAAACTTTTTATAATAGAAAGCAGATGTGAGATGATCATACATCCATGTACTTTGCTATGTCTAACAGTGATTCATAATACTAAACAAAAATTATACAGGAACACAATTTTCAACTTAGTTTCCTACTCCTATCTTGAATTTTTGAGAAGATCTGTGCTATGAAATGCTTGTTTATTTATCACATATATCCGTCTTTTTGTAAAAACAAAAAAAAGATATAAAAAAGCAATAAATCACTGGCATGAATTAACATGAAGATCAACACCGAATTTAAGTGAAAACAAACCTTTAGGTATTTATTGCTCAATTTTGGATGGCCTTTAAAGGTTCTGAAATTAACAAATGCATACAGCTTGTTCCCCCTTTGCTCGCATTTGCACTGCATAAAAAAGGGACAATGAATTGCAGAACAGAACAAAAGCAAAAGCAAAACCAGAGAAAGCAGGCAGTACTCACATCCAGGACTTCTCCAAACTACTCAAAAATAGTTCTTTGGGATCTTCAGAAGATACATCGATCAGACTCAGCCCCAAGATACACTTTGGCTCCATGAGTAGGAAGAGCAAGAAGATCAGAATCCTTCACTTTTTCATTCTCATCATTATGATCATCATCCACAAAAAAGAAAGTTTTGTTCTCATCTTAAACCAGAGGTGGAGATCAGTCACCAGTCGGTACATCTCATTTTACCCACCACCATTCGTTTATTAAGACTGAAAATGACAAAAGTGCAAATACATACATCATACTTATTCATGAAGCTTTTGACAGATAAATAGGCTAATACTACATCTGCCACTGTGGTATTATGATTCTTATTACAGCAGCCTTGTTACATATCGCGATGCACTGGAAAACAAATACTAAAAAGTACAGTTTCAAGTATTAGCTGGTTTGTCTTTAGACAAAAAATAATTCCAGTTCAGTTGGTTTGTCTTTAGACAAAAAAATGATAACAGAAGGTAGACTAACAGAACGAATAGGCATGCCGGGCCTGTACTTGGCGATGAGCCTGCAAATCATACAGATATGCACCAGAACTGCTCTGTAGAGGCAATATTCATTTCTATGTACCTTGCAATCCGTCCAGAAGCGGCGAACACAGGTGTAAGGAGGTGGTTGAAGGCGGCGGTAAGTCGGTAACCGTGGTAGGGCCTGGCGTGGAGGAGGAATTCGTCGAACAGCTGGAGTGTGTGGTCGAGGCTCAGGTTGCCCGGCATCGCGCGGCACGGCCGCGGTGGCGCGCCTCCAGCTGTTCGACGAATTGCTCCCGCACGGCAGGGCAGGAGCTCCGAGAGCATCGGCCGCGTGACAAGATGCGGAACTACGGCGCGGATCGGAGTCTGGATCAGTGGGGGTGGGGGCGGAGGCGGAAACGCACGCACTGCACCGGTGAGGGTAGGAAGCGCTGTAATGGCGTAGGGCCGGTGGCGGAGTGTAACGTGGGTTGGTCTGGTCTCATAAAGCTCGACGGCAGCTGCGGCGGAGACGAAAGGAGTGGAGAGTTAGGGTTTCGGAGACGATTGGACTCCTGACTGCCACCAGAACTGTTGAAATATTTGCATTGGGCCCAACTTAACTGACGACCTAGGCATGAAGCCCAGGCCGAAGAAGCCTACACTAAAAAAGCCTGCCATCTCATTCTTATCTCAATAAAGCTGCTTGTCTGATCAAAATTCAGACCAATCCCCTCAAAAAAAAATTCAGACCAATCCTATCCTGAACCTGAAGACTGCAGCGAAGTATTACAATTTACAGGTCTTCATCTCACGAGAGTCTAGCTAATTTGTACAGTAAAGTTTCAGAAAAGTAGTCTTCCTAATTTGTGCGTTTCGAAAAAATTGTAAATCTGATGTAGTTCAACCATATCCATGTCACTTGCTTGGCGTTAACCAAAAATTGAAAACATTCAGTTTCATATTAAGCAATTAATATTGAAGCTTACAAGAAAGTATCCAGCACAGCACTATTCAGTCTGTCATACTGAACACGCTACAGGTTTACAAACAGAAACCATCTATACTTCACACAGCACTAATATTGAGCTTTGACAAATACTCCTAAATTGATTACTACTTGCAGTCTTTTTGCTACTATTCTTATTATTACAGCAGGCTTGTTACAAACCAGAGCACACAGGAAATGAACACAGGAAAGTACAGTTTCCAGCAATAACCGGTAGCCACCATGGTACTCAAGTATGTTAGTATTCAAAGTTCATCAGTTCATTAGATCGGGTTGTTTTCATCATGGAGAATAATTGAACAATGATTCACAGTGTATACAAAAACCTAATCCATACTTCTGCAAGTGAGAGAGTGAGAAAAGATTGAAGTGCAGTAGTATCGCAAACCATCAAAAGCCGTAGTGGTTGGAGCGTTCTCGTTCGTGGACGCCATGGACTCGCTGGTGATGTAGATGAAAGCCCAAGTTTGGTTTTGGTAATTAATGACACCAAGTTGCTAATGCCATGTGTTAAGTGTTTTGAGTTAGGCATAAGCAACACATGTGATGAAGGTGTACGTGGCAAGGAGTGGCGGCCACAAGATCACAAAGAAATGGTGCATGGACATGAAATGACGATCATGGTGGAGATGCACATAATATGATAGACTTGATGATCAAGTGGAAGAGAAGGATCTAAGAGCGCAAGGCAAAGGTATAACCATAGGGTTTTTCTTTTGCCGGTCTAAGTTGAGTAGAGAAGTGATTGACCGGGTTTAGGATACATAGCCGACTATCAAGAGGGGCAATCACGGTTAGCTCGGGAATCAAGTGCCACTAGATCAATGTCTTGAGCATATGCATTAGGATCTAGTTGAGAGCTAACATAACGCCTTGGAAAATGGTTGTAAAATACTAACACACATGCACTTTGTGGTGTACACTTGGTGGTGTTAGCATATTTGCGAAGGCAGTAGAGTTTAAGCGGTTGAGAGGGGTTTGGGTTCCTCTCTCCCTCCCGCCGAGCTTGCGAGGCGGGATTCGGCGCTTTTTGGAGAAGTGAAACGCCTATTTTCTATTGCGCCGGAAGTCGGAAAAGAAACGGAGGCGAGCGGCGGTCACTGTGTTGACCGGACGCTGCACCGGACGCGGTCTCGGTTTGACCGGACGCGTCCGGTCAGTTCATCATGGCGCGAGCGCTAGGGTTTGTGACCGGACGCTGGTCTGGCCTGACCAGCGCGTCTGGTCAGTTCAACTGGGCGTAAAAGAAAAGCGCTCGACCGGCACGTCCGGTCCCTCACGGAACCGGAGCGTCTGGTCAAGCGTCCAGAGAGGCCAAGCGCAGCGTAGCGCCGATCGGACGCGGGGCGCGTCCGGTCACGTGCGATCAGACGCGTCCGGTCGCAGCTGGAGCTTACTGGAACGCGACCGGACGCTGGTACTGTCGCGTCCGGTCACTCGGTTGAGCGCGTCCGGTCAGGGCAACGGCTAGTTCTGACGCGCACTGTTCATGTTTGTCGTGTAGTGACCGGACGCGTCCGGTCACCCTGACCGGAGCGTCCGGTCAGCGCGATTTTCGCTGCGTCGTCCGTAACGGCTAGCTGCGTACCCCTTCGTTATAAATAGAGGATGTCCGGGGTTTGAGGGTAACTCTTGCACATTTTGAGATATAGAGACATCCTTTGAGCTAGAGAACAACCCCTCCACTCATCTCTTTGATTGATTGCACATCTCGAGTAAGATTCAAGTGCATTGCTTGAGAGTTGCATTCTAGAGGCACTTGATCTTTGAGTTGCTGCGGATTTCTTATTACTCTTCCGTGTTTCCCGACACGGTAGACGGCTTGGAGCAGCGGAGGTGTTTGAAGCTCACAATTGGAGATTGTTGGAGCCTTCACCAAGTGTTGTAAGGGGTTCTTGATCCTTCCCCGCGGGAGTTCGTAAATTGGATACTCTAGTGGAGCTCGTGGCTTGGAGGATCCCCATCTTGTGTGCGGTTGTGCGGCGCCCGCCGAGGGCTCAACTCTTGATAGTTGATTAGCTCACGAACCGACAAGTGGGTGCATCGCCACAACGAGGAGTAGCTTGCCGGGAAGCAAGTGAACCTCGGGATAAATTCTTGTGTCATTCTCTTTCCGAGGATTTCTCTTGTGTGATTGATTGATTGGTACTTCTCATCTCTACACGGCGGTATAATCACTCGAAGCTCTTCTCTCATTTTACATCTTGTATCCAGCTTGTTGTTGTTGTAGTGTTTAGTGGTTAGCCTTGTACTAGACTTGTGTAGGTGGCTTGCTTAATTAGTTAGAGCTAGTGCATTTTGCTCTGCCACCTTTTATACTAACTTGTGGTTAAGTAATTCTTGTAGAAGTTTTAATTAGGCTATTCACCCCCCCTCTAGCCATTCGGACCTTACAGTAGATGACTGGTGCAGTGGTGTCGGGTGGAGTTGACGGCGTCGGTGGTACTTCCCGTCGCTGGCAGCGCCCCTCTCAAGATCGGGATTAGGGTTAGGAATGTTGGTGGGGAACTGGCTGCGCGGCGAACCTCGTACCTCGAGCCCCGGCCCCCACCTCCTATTTATAGCGCTGTGCGACGGGGGCCCACCAACCATATTGGGTTGGGCGCCCCCGATCAGGGCGCGAGAACAAGGCCCAAAAGGCCGTTGGGCCTAATGGAGGGAGATCACTTCCAACATTGTCCCCCTTAATCTCTCATCACTTTCTTTATTCTTTAATTTCATACTCAATCTTTCGATTCATATTTTTCTTGTTTCTATCCTATTCCATTGCAGATTAGTACATTGAACTGTTTCATCGTCACAGCAATTAGTGCCGTTAGACTAACAGCCACAACACATTTCTCTGTTTGGAATGAAGTTTCTTCTGGGCCCTTCGTATGTTCGGGAATCATAGGCTTTCCCTTAAACCCATGGCGGCTACGTGTTCTCTGAACACGTTGGGTGGTAAGCCCTTAGTGAGCAGATCCGCGAGCATTTTCTCTGTACTTATATGCTCAAGATTTATAATATGATCCCGAACTTTATCTTTTACAACATAGTACTTTATGTCAATGTGTTTGGCAGCACCACTTGACCTATTGTTGTAAGCATATTATACCGCTGGGTTGTTATCACAATACAACCTCATGGATTCATTTATATCATCAATCACTTTCAATCCGGGTATGAATTTCTTTAGCCAATTCACCTGCCCCGTTGCCTCATAGCATACTACAAACTCGGCATACATTGTCGAGGATGTAGTTACGGTTTGTTTAGAGCTTTTCCACGATATAGCCCCTCCTGCGAGAGTAAATATATATCCTGACGTGGATTTTCTTTCTTCTCCCGCATAATCGGAATCTGAATACCCCTCTATCTTCAGGGAATCAGATCTTCTATACGTTAGCATGAGGCCTTTCGTACCCTACAAATAACGTAGGACTTTCTTCACCAATTTCCAATGTTCTATTCCTGGATTCTTTTGATATCTGCCAAGTAACCCGGTGACAAAAGCCAAGTCAGGGCGTGTACACACTTGAGCATATTGTAAACTTCTAACTACTGAAGCATACGGTACCGCTTTCATTCGATTAATCTCATATTCATTCTTGGGATATTGATGTTCCCCAAATCTATCGCCCTTGACAATAGGAGCAGGTGAAGAACTACACGCATGCATACTAAATTTCTTCAAAACCTTTTCTATGTATGCCTTTTGCGACAATCCTAGTACCCCTTTCTTCTATCTCGGTGAATCTCTATTCCCAAAACAAACGAGGTCTCACCGAGATCTTTCATATCGAAGTTTGAGGACAAGAATTTCTTCGTTTCCATTAGTAGATTGACATCACTGCTAGCAAGCAGGATATCATCCACATACAAGATTAGGAATATGTATTTTCCATTCTTGAATTTTGCGTAAACGCAATTGTCCTCAACATTTTCCTTAAACCCAAAATCTTTTATCGTTCTATCAAATTTCAAAGACCACTGTCTTGAGGCTTGTTTCAATCCGTAGATTGATTTCTTTAGGCGGCATCCCATATTTTCTTTTTCTTTTACAACAAAACCTTTCGGTTGTGCCATATAAACATTTTCTTCCAAATCCCCGTTAAGGATACCGTTCTTACATCCATTTGATGTAACTCCAAATCATAGTGGGCTACAAGTGCCATTATAATTCTGAAGGAATCTTTACATGAGACTAGAGAAAACGTCTCATTGTAATCAATCCCTTCTCTTTGTGTAAAGCCTTTCGCCACAAGTCGCGCTTTAAATCTTTCTATATTTCCTTGGGAGTCATATTTTGTTTTGTAGATCTATTTACAACCTACTGTTTTGGCTCCCTTAGGAATAATTTCTAGGTCCCAAACTTTGTTGGTACTCATTGATTTTATTTCATCTTTCATGGCTTTAATCCACTTCAATGAGTGGTCGCTTCTCATGGCTTCTTCAAATGAGGTGGGATCATCCCCCATCTGAAATTCTTCTGTTTCATAAACTTCATAGTCATTAGAAATAGCTGACCTTCTTGTTCTTTGAGACCTTCTAGGGGCCTCTAGCACTTGTTCCACATTGGGCTGTTGTTGTTCTTTCTCATGTGCGACATTTGGTTCTATAGGTTCCTCAAGGACAGCCTCCTCAAGGACAGGTTCCTCATGTTCATTTACTGTCACCACGAGAGAACTCGCAACAGGTGTTGACACTATAGTGTCCTGCACTGTCGGCTCAACAGCAACAGGTAGCGTAAAGAATGGTTCTTCAACCATCGGAGTGGGTACATGTACCCGTTTCTCCTGTAGGCTTATTTCTCGTGCTACCATGCTCCCCCTGATCATGTTATCCTCTAAGAATACAGCATGTCTTGTTTCTACAAACTTCGTATGTCTGTCAGGACAATAAAATCGATATTCTTTCGATCTTTCTGGATAGCCAATAAAATGGCAGCTGACTGTCTTGGAGTCTAATTTTCCTATGTTTGGGTTAAACACTTTTGCCTCAGCTGGACATCCCCACACACGCAAATGGTTAAGTGAGGATTCCCTTCCTGTCCATAATTCATACGGTGTTTTAGGCACCGATTTGCTTGGTACTCGATTAAGTATGTGAATGACGGTTTTCAGTGTCTCCATCCATAAACTAATCGGTAAAGTGGAGTAACTTATCATGTTTCTTACCATATCCATTAGGGTACGGTTACGTCTTTCAGCCACTCCATTCTGCTGAGGCTCCCCCGGTGTGGAGTACTGAGCGACTATGCCATTTTCCTGTAGAAACTTTGCAAACGGTCCAGGAATTTGGCCATATGGGGTATATCACCTATAGTACTCTCTCCACCTCGGTCTGATCGTACTATCTTTATTTTCTTATCATGCTGATTTTCAACCTCAACTTTAAATATTTTGAATTTATCCAATGCTTCCGATCTTTCTTTAATTGGATAAATATAGCCATAACGAGAGTAGTCGTCTGTGAATGTTATAAACGAATCATAACCATCCACGCTTTTCACAGGAAATGGACCACATATATCAGTGTGGATTATTTCTAAAGTTCCTGTGCTTCGTTTGGCATTTTTCTTAATTTTCTTGACATACTTTCCTTTGATGCAATCAACGCATTGTTCTAAATCTGAAAATTCTAAGTGCGGAAGAATTGATTCTTTAATTAGCCGTTCCATTCTCCCCCTCAAAATATGGTCCAAGCGACAGTGCCATAATTTCGAAGAGCCATCATCAATTCGCTTCCGCTTCTTAGTTACATTCGCAGATGGGGAATCATTCATATTCTCATCGCATACATTATTCGCATTTTCATCAAGAGATAACAAATAAAGCTTGTCTTGTCGAAAGGCAAGACCAACACATTTATTGTTAACAAGTATCTTACATTTGCCATCACCAAAATGACAATCAATTCTGTCATCATCAAGTTTTGAAACACTTATCAAATTTCTACGCAAAGAGGGAACATAAAGTACTTCTTTAAGTCTAAGTACAAAGCTATCGTTCAATTCTAAAGATAAATCTCCAATCGCTTCAACATCGGCTTGTACTCCATTTGCAATTTTAATCGTTCTTTCTCCTCTTTGCAAGGTTCTCATCCCACTTAACCCCTGTAAAGAATTTGCAACATGAGTAGTTGCTCCTGAATCAACCCACCAAGTGGATTTACCATAACATAAATACAGGGATTCATCTACAAATGTAATAAATTCATCACCTCTTTTCAGTAGAGATTTCAGGAAGTCAGGACGGTCTCTCTTGTAGTGTCCCTTCTTGAAGCAGTGCTTGCATTGGTCCTTTTCAGCTTCATCATAAGAGTTGCTCTGCTGATTTTCAGGTTCCTGGGGTTTCTTTCCCTGAGAGTTTGAGGAAGAGGCCTTGTCCCACTTAGGTTTCCCTTGTGGTTTAGAATTATTGCTATTAAAGTTCTTTCTTTTATTGTCCTTCACAAAATGAGCGGACTCACTCTGTGATGACTTTATCCTCTCCTCTTCTTGAGCACACATTGAAATAAGTCTTTCTATGCCCCATCTTTCAGGCTGCATATTGTAGTTCACAATAAAAGTATCATATTCTTTTGGCCGGGAAGCAAAAATCAAATGAATCAGGAAATCATTTTCCTTCAAATTCATCTCTTTTAGCTTAGATGCCGTGGTGTTCATCTTCAAAATGTGCTCTCTGATGCTACCACCAGTATATTTTTCATTCACAAGCTTCTTTATCAGTGAACTTGCTGTGGCCTTGGTAGACCCAGTAAACTGACTCTTGATTTTATCAAAATATTCTGTGGCAGTAGCACATTCAGGGATTGAGCCCCTTATCTGTTCTTCTATGGTGGCCTTAGCTACCAATAAGCACTTGCGGTTGGAGAGGATCCATTGCCTGTGTTCAAGATCATATTTCATTCTTATCTCAGCATGATCACGCTTTCGAGCAGTGAAATCAGCGTCAGATTCATTTTCTTCTCTCACCGGATCCACAGGTTCAGTGGGACACGGTGAGATGATGGCAAAATCGACCTCTCCCAACATAAGTTCTAGTTCATATTTCTCCCGCCACACACGGTAATTTGTCCCGTTAAGTGTCGGGATGTTCGCGATGTTCACAATGCATTTGCCTCCTGAAACCACATCAGAGTAAGTGAGAAACATTTATACATGAAATCATATGCTTTAACTCAACGTTGGTCAAATTGAAACATATAATTCACCCATGCAATAATTTTACATCACCGTTGGGCAGAAATAAAATTAATGCACAATTTTCATGGATCAAAATTATAATATTATTATTAACAACGTTGGTCAGAAAATAACAATACTATAATTCATTTTCAATAATTATTCATTTTTCAAAACCAAATTCTCCCGTTGGTTCGAATTTGATAATGAAAATAATTATATCAAGTACGCAGCGGAAACAATAATAAAATTCTTATATTATTATTTTCCAGAAGCATTAAAAAAAATTTCAATATTTTTTGAGCAAAATGTCGTTGGACAAATTTGCACGAAAGAATTCCTATCACAATTCCATTCAAAATCATCAAATACATTTCAAAAACTGCTTCTGGAAAAAGTAAAACGAAAATTTCATTTTCTTCTTCAATTTGGCCCGCAGGCCTTTCTTAGACGCCACGGCCCACGCGCGTGAAGCGGCCCACGCGAGGGCCGGCAGCGCGCGGCCTGTCCAGCGGCGCTCGGCCCAGCCGTTCTCCCGCGCGAAGCTTTCGTGGGCCGGCCCGTTTCGGTCGGTCACGGGAGCAGCGGCCCAACAGCGGCCCGGCCAGGGCAGCGCCCTAGGGTTTCAAGGCGCGGCTTCATCTTAACCGTCCATTCGATCCAACGACTGAGCGCGCTTCTCGGCCGAATAAAAACCGCTCGGCCGGCCACTCCCTCTCTAACCCTAGTTTCATTTTCTCTTTCTCGTTTCTTCTACCGAGAGCACCGCGCGACGGCCGTCGACTCCGACGGAAGGGTTCACCGCCGGAGCAAGTCCGGGCGGCTTCCCCTCCTCCTGCCTTTCTTACTCTCCCTCCCTCCTTTCTTAGCTCGCAGCGCCGTTCGAAGAGCAGCAGCCAGTGGCTACCCATGGCGGCCGGAGAGGGAAAAGGATGGCATCGCCGCTGGCCCCCTCGCCGGCGCACGAGCTCGCCCAAGGCTGAGCTCGTCGCCGTCGAGCGGCCTAGCGGGCGGTGCCCGATGTGTTGCCGCGCCCCGCCGGCGGCTCCCTGGTGGCGCGTCGGTGAACGACGGCGGCAAACTTGGTAGTTTCCTCTACTTCTCCATCGTTTCACCTTCTAGGGTTCATTCTATCGATTTGATCCGGTCCGAAAACGGTTCATTAGGGTTCGATTCGGGTTCGTTTGACTGGTTTCTTTCGGATCCGAAATCTAAATCGAGTTCGTGTTGTTCTTCATTTCTATATCCCGATCTAGGTTTCTACTCAGTAAAACCTTAGCTCTGATACCAATGTTAGTATTCAAAGTTCATCAATTCATTAGATCGGGTTGTTTTCGTCATGGAGAATAACTGAACAATGATTCACAGTGTATACAAAAACCTAATCCATACTTCTGCAAGTGAGAGAGTGAGAAAAGATTGAAGTGCAGTAGTATCGCAAACCATCAAAAGCCGTAGTGGTTGGAGCATTCTCGTTCGTGGACGCCATGGACTCGCTGGTGATGTAGATGACCGGTGCAGTGGCGTCGGGTGGCGTTGACGGCGTCGGTGGTACTTCCCGTCGCTGGCAGCGCCCCTCTCAAGATCGGGATTAGGGTTAGGAATGTTGGTGGGAAACTGGCTGCGCGGCGAACCTCGTACCTCGAGCCCCGGCCCCCACCTCCTATTTATAGCGCTGTGCGACGGGGGCCCACCAACCATATTGGGTTGGGCGCCCCCGATCAGGACGCGAGAACAAGGCCCAAAAGGCCGTTGGGCCTAATGGAGGGAGATCACTTCCAACAAAGTACACTAAACTGCTAGATTCTAGCTTCTAAGATCTGATTGCTAACAGCGGTACTGCAAACATCATTTGAACTGACGGTGCTGGCCCCTGTGACTGTTGTTGCTATTACTGTTACTACCACGGCCATCTCTCCTCTGTCGCTTTCCACCGGTGCTGGATCCGCCACCACGCTGCCTCTGCCCCTGCCCTTGCCATTGGAACAACGACCACTTCGCTGTGGCAGGGTGTAGTCACATGCACAGGCTGCTTCCCTGCAGCTGCAGCCTGTGGTCTGCCAAAAAACAAGGAAAACATGATCAAAAACTTGGAAATATCACTGCAGCATCTCAAAGGGCTGCTAGAAGCAATATTCATTTCTATCTACCTCGCAGTCCATCCAGAAGTGGTGAATATGGAAACAAAAACCTTTGAAAACATCAAAAGTAATGTAGAAGATATTATATGAAACAACAGGACTGCGATTGTTAGTGCTTGTTCTTATTCTCTTAATCCTATGGAATTACAAACAGTAACCACTGCTAAGTGCTAACAGTGTGGGGGATAATACAGGGATTAAAATATACAAATTTCATCAGGGATCAAGAGGTCCAGATGATTGATTATATCCCCAGGACCGCAGGATCTCTTACAAAAATATACAACAATAAGGAGTGAATGCTGCTACACCCATTAAAGATGCCTAGACTTGATCATTACACATGGAATTCTATTGCTAATTACGCATTGTTCCTCTTGCAGTGAATACTTGATAAGTACAGAGACATCTCCCTCAACTAGCCCTGCTAATGCATTTCAATCTAATGGAAGAATTAAAATGTTACAACCCAAATAAAGCAAAACAATAGAGGTGAGCTAACTGCAGAAGGTGGAAAAGGGAAAGTTCTAACCACATTTTCAAAAGAACCGCAGAGATACGCCATGTGCAAAGTTTCAATCATTATCAACACGGCACATGAAACGCGGATGCTATGACAGGAGTAAACAAATCAGGGAATGTGTTGTAGAAATATATATAGGACTGCCGCTGTTAAATAGTTTGTGTAACGTAAAAACATAGCAAATCTCTTACACAGTTAACTGTTGGGCAAATACACAAACTAAAATTATAGAAATCACCCCAATGATGAAGAGGTCCACAAGATAGATTTATCACTAGGAGTGCAGGGTTTCTTCACAAATTATGCAATAAAATAAAAAACAAAAACTTCAGTGTTACTCATTACTTTGCAAACTGATTCATGCTGTCGAGCTAACTAGGACTGCACACAAGATTATTACCTGTTGATAAACTTGATGCTGAAGTGCACTAAAAAGAGAACACTTCTGTAGAGAATTTCATTATTCAAAGCATACTACACAGCATGGACAACAAATTAGAGCACAGAAAATAAGTCACTCCGACAAATTGACATCTCACAAAAAGATAATCAGCACTGAATTCACTTATTTATCAACACTGAACTGTTGGCTTCATTAAGGAAACGGTACTTTTCAGGCAGATACTTTGCATGGTGCTGATATTCAACCCTCGAGAAAAGTGATATAAGCATGGAAGTTGTGGAAGCCTCAAGTGAGAAACTCTTCTCATCAAGTTTGGAGAGGTAAGCCCCAGCCCTGCTTAGGTCACCTCTCTGCAACAACCTCCTAATTAGAGCATTTAACATACGCGAGTCTGGAGCAGTACCACTCTTTTCCATCGCTGAAAATAGACTGTCAAACTCTTCTAGCGACCCCTCTTCTATGAGATTTTCCGCTATTAAGCGGTACGTCACAACATCTGGAACAAAACCATTAGCAGGGATAGTAGCAAACAAATCCATGGCATCTTCCTTTCTGCCAACTCTGAGCAAAGCACCAATCATGATGTTGAAAGTAATAATGTGAAGTTGAAGACCCTTAGAACACAGGCTCTGAAACATTTTGAATGCTTCATCAACACAATTATTTTTGCAAAGCCCATTTAGAATTATGTTGTATGTGTGAATGTTCCACTCTTTTCCACTTTTCATCATATTGAGATAGAGTTCCATTGCTTCAGAAAATCTCCCATTTAGAAATAGACCATGCAGTATAGTACTGTAAGTCACAACTCCAGCTGTAATGCCATTGCTCAACATTTTTCGGAAAAGGCCATATGCATCATCTATCCTTCGAGCTTTACAGTAGCCATGAAGCAAAGTATTATAAGTAACTTCATTAGGTGACATGCCAATTGAGACCATACCATCAAATACCTTCTTGGCTTCATCTATCCTTCCAACTAAGCAGTAACCATATATTAATGGTGTATATGAGAAAGCATCTGGCCTTACGCCTAAATGTTCCATCAAGTCAATGAGCCTGCGGCCTTCCACAACCCGTCCTACATTGCATAAGTTACAAATTAATGTGTTGAAGAACACCACGTTAGGACGGATTCCTTGATTCGACATTTCAAAAAATAATTCCTCAGCCTTCTCCCATTTGTCAACGGTGCACAGTCCATAAACTAGGGAGCTAAAAACAACTATGTTAGGAGTCACTCCTTCATTGATCATCTGATTAAACTTGAGCTCAGCGTAATCCACCCTGCCTAACTTACATAGTGCATCTATTAGTGCTCCATAGCTGACTACATCAGGATTCAACCCCTGCTGCCTCATTTTGTTAAAGATATCCATTGCCTTATCTATATCACCACATTTAGCATATGCACTGAAGAATATGTTGAAGATGTGATGATTAGGTGAAATACCATTTCCTAACATCAAATCTAGGAAACTATGCATTTCAGAAAGAGCACCTTTGGCAGCATATCCATGAAGCATAATGCTGTACACAGTTAAATTAGGTTTTATCCCCTTCCGAATCATGGAATCAAAAAAAAAAATCTAGCTTCTCTGCATCTTCCATTCTTGCATAGAAAGTCCAGCAGCAGAGCATAAGTACAACAATCTGGGTAAAGACCACGTGCAGACATTTCTTTGAGCAGTCGAACCACCTCTTTCCACTGTCCTATAGAGAGGTATCCATGGATTAGACAGTTATATGTCTCGTTGCTTGGCTTGACACCTTTATCAATCATTTGCTGAAAGACACCCTCAGCCCTATCAAACACTTGAGCTTTGCAGAGGCCATCAATTACTGTGGTGTATGTCACAACATCCGGTTGAATCCCCCGATCCATCATTTCAAGAAACAGGTTGAATGCTCTGTCCACTTGACCCTCAGTAAAGAAACCATTGATGACGGTGCTGTAGGACACCACATCTGGTGGGCAGCTTCTACCTCGATCATTAGCCATCATATGTAGCAGCTCAAGTGCTTCCTCAGCTCTGTTTTCATTGCAGAAACCCTTGAGAAGTATGCTGTATGAAACTACATTCGGCGTGCAGCCAAGCTCAGGCATTCGTTGGAGCAAAACGTCCATGGCCTCACCCACCCTCTTCGCGTCACAGAGACCTTTGAGCAGTTGATTGATGACTATGTCATTCACCCTCCAGCCCGTCTTAAGGATGAGGCCAAAGGCTGCGTAGCCATGCTCTAGGCGGTCCATGCGGCAGAAACAGCTGATAAGAATGCTGTAGGTGCAAAGGTCGGGAGCCACCTTGATGGAGCAGTCACGTATCATACGGTTGAAGAGGGAGACGACGGTCTCTGACTATGAGGTGGAGGAGGAGCGCCGGCCCAAGGCACGAGACACAGCGGCGAGGAGGTGGTTGAAGGCGACAACCGAGGCCGGCCTGGCGTGCGGAAGCAAATCATCGAACAGCTTGAGCGCGTCGTCGAGGCCGAGGCTTCCCGAGCGGGCGCGGTCGGCGATGACCCGCTCCAGTTGGAAGCACCGGCGGTGCGCGTCGCTCACGAGGCGAGACATGCCGACAGGACGCGCGCACGGAGTGCCAGGGACGTCCCTGCGTCGGCCTCCGGGTCCTTGAAGGAGCAGAGCAGCTCGTGTGGACTTGGCGGGGTAACGCGTGCCGCGCCGTGCCGTGGAGTGTGCGAGGGTGGGAACTGGAATGGTGGCCGGCGGGGGTGGAGGTGGAGGCGGCGGCGGCGGCGTGTGCGCGCGGGTTGGTTTGGTGGACCTGAGTGGCTGTGCACTCGCCGTTGAGCCCAGTACTGTTTTTTCTTTTCTTTTCTTTTCTTTTCCTTCACATATTGGGAAGTCAGCATGGAAGGTCCGACGGTCCGTCCATCCATGGGCCATGGCCTCAGAACGGCAGACCGCACGGCGACGAGCGCCGCCGGCCCAGGAGATGCAAGGAAGATGCTAACAGCGATTGCTGCAGTTTACAATTCAGTAATCAGACTTGTGTCTCCCAAAAAAAAGAAACTAATCAGACTTGTTAACTGATCACTTTTGCGGTCTCAACTTTACTTCACTTGCTGCAAATCATCAGCGGCGGCGTGTGCGCGCGGGGGGCGGGGCGACGAGGGCAGATGCCGCTGAGGAGGACAGGACTGTTCATCTATAGAATTCTTCAGCTCAACTACCATTCATCTTGTAGAGAAACACTGCACACCCTAATCAGGGGTGACCTTCATTATATAGCCTAAAAGACTAGGGTTACAATATACAAGGCCCATGGGCCGTACATCCAATATGGACGGTTACAATACATTCTAACACCCTCCCTCAGTCTAAGCGGGAGTGTCACGAACATAAAGACTGGACCTAAAGTCAGTAAACAACTGTACAGGTAACCCTTTGGTCATGATGTCCGCGAACTGATGAGATGATGGAACATGGAGCACCTGAACCTGTCCCAAAGCAACTTTTTCACGGACGAAGTGAATATCAATCTCAATATGCTTCGTGCGACGATGATGAACTGGATTGGCGGTCATGTAGACAGCACTGACATTGTCACAGTAGACAATCGTCACCGAAGAGATGGGTGCATGGAGCTCCTGAAGTAACTGACGAAGCCAACAAGTCTCAGCCACAGCGTGCGCAACAGCACGATACTCAGCCTCCGCACTCGAACGAGAAACCGTAGTTTGTCGTTTGGAGGACCAAGAGACTAAGTTGTCGTCGAGGAAGACACAGTAGCCAGAAGTGGAGCGCCGAGAGTCGGAACAACCAGCCCAATCAGCATCGGAGTAGGCAGTCAAGCTGGTGATACTGCCTGTGCCGATGTGAAGCCCAGTGGATAGAGTGCCCTCGACATACTGCAAGACACGCTTGAGCATCGCAAGATGAGGCTCGCGCGGGTCGTGCATGAAGAGGCAAACCTGCTGAACTGCATAAGCGAGGTCCGGACGAGTCAACGTGAGATACTGTAGCGCACCAGCGAGGCTACGGTACTGAGTGGCATCCGCCACCGGTGCGCCATCTGTAGCAGAGAGCTTGGCATGAGTGTCAACAGGAGTCGCCGTGGGATGACACTCAGCCATACCGGCGCGCTGGAGCAGATCCACAGCGTACTGGCACTGAGACAGGGAGAGGCCGTCAGCAGAACGCGTGACAGAGATCCCGAGGAAGTGATGAAGATCCCCGAGATCTGTCATGGCGAACTCGGAGTGAAGAAGCTCGGTGATGCGACGAAGAAGCGGGGTCGACGAGGCTGTCAGAATAATGTCATCGACGTAGAGCAGCAAGTAGGCGATGTCGGCCCCCGCTTTGTAAACAAAGAGGGACGTATCGGAGGTCGAAGCAGTGAAGCCGGACCGCTGAATGAAGCCGGAGAACCGCTGGTGCCACGCGCCGGGGCGCCTGCTTGAGTCCGCACAAGGACTTTAGCAGGAGACAGACGTGGTCGGGAGCCGCCGGGTCGACGAAGCCAGGCGGCTGCTGGCAGTAGACGGTCTCGTTCAGATGGCCGTGAAGAAAGGCATTCTTCACGTCCAGCTGATGTATCGGCCAGGAGCGAGAGGCGGCGATGCTGAGGACGACCCAGATGGTGGCCGGTTTGACAACCGGGCTGAACGTCTCGTCGTAGTCGATGCCGTACCGTTGCGAGAAGCCACGGACAACCCATCTGGCTTTATGACGAGCCAGAGAACCATCTGCATTATACTTGTGCTTGAAGACCCATTTGCCGGTGATGACATTGGCGCGAGGCGGACGAGGAACAAGACGCCATGTGCCATTGTCCACAAGCACCTTGTATTCTTCGGTCATCGCCGCACGCCAATGAGCATCGGCGAGCGCGGCACGGACGGTTCCTGGCAGCGGAGAGGCCAGGTCGGAGGTCGAGGCGGCAAAGCCATACCGCTGCATGGGCGGCGGCAGTGAACCCGTCCGGGAACGAGTCTCCCGCACAGGAGGCTCTGGAGCCTGGAGCGCCGCTGCCTGCGGTACCGGAGGCAGCTGCTGCTGGGCCAGCGGTGCCTCCAACTGCGGCTGGACCGGCGGCGCCTCCGGCTGCGGCTGAGGAGCCGGTGGCGGACGAGGACGACGAGTGTAGTGGACGCCGAACCGCTGCCGATCAGCTGCAACGACGGGAGCACCGGCCGGCGTAGGAGAAGCCGAGGAGGTAGACGTGGCCGACCGGGGCGGCGGGGCAGCCTGTAGGCAGCACCGTGCCACAAGATGGCAGGGTCCAGCCCGACGGGGTCGCCGGCATCGTCTGTCGCAGACGAGGCAGGCGCAACCGAGGCCCGCGAGTGCCGAACGTCTGAGGTAGACGGGGCGGGCGCGGGAAGTATATCCTATATCAAAAAATCAAGAGATTCCGGTCGTGGCTTGGAAGCCGCAAACGGAAAGTGAGTCTCATCAAAAACAGCGTGGCGAGAGATGATGATCTTTCGAGTAGAAAGATCAAGACAACGGTAGCCCTTCTGAGAAGGAGGGTAACCGAGGAAGACACACGCTGCAGAGCGAGGAGACAATTTATGGGGAGTCGTGGCACTAAGGTTCGGATAGCACAGGCAATCGAAAACTCGGAGAATGGAGTAGTCTGGCATTTTGCGATGGAGGAGATGATAGGGAATACCATTATGTATGGATGATGATGGCCGCCGGTTGACCAAGAACACAACAGTGGACAGGGCTTCAACCCAATAGGATGGAGGTATGGCGGCATGAAACAGAAGCGTGCGAACAGTGTTGTTCAGTGTGCGAAGCATCCGCTCAGCTTTGCCGTTCTGGGCGGAGGTGTAGGGGCACGAGGTGCGAAGCAGGATGCCGCGGCTAGCTAGGAAGATAGCGGTGGCATTGTTGATGAACTCGGTGCCATTATCGGCCTGAAAACAGCGCACAGGAGAACTGAACTGTGTGTGAGCGTAAGCAACAAACTGGACAATATGTTCATGAACTTCAGATTTATGGTGAAGAGGAAACATCCAACAATAATGTGTATAATCATCAACTAGGACAAGATAAAATTTATAGCCAGAAATACTCAAAACTAGAGAGGTCCAGACATCACAGTGAACAAGTTTAAAGGGAGCAGATGTACTAGAAACCGAACTAGTAAATGGCAGCCTAGTGTGCTTGCCAAGCTGGCAGGCATGGCAAATGTGGCGAGCTGCTTTATTACACTGGATAGCTGATAGCTTATTTAGAGTGTTGACGATGGCGTGTGCGGGATGACCAAGGCAGGAGTGTCATAACTCTGGGGAGACGACGGCGACATGGCAGCGAGGTGGCATGCGATGTGGAACGGTGTAGAGATCCCCATTGCTATTGCACCGAAGGAGGACCGTCTTGGTCTGCAGATCCTTAACAGAAAAACCAGAGGCATCAAACTCAATGGAACAATTATTGTCGCGAGTAAGCTGTCGAACAGATAACAAATTACGAGTGAGTTGAGGAGCGACAAGAACATTATCAAGATGAAAAGGATGATCAGCTAGTTGAATAACAGAAGTGCCACGACTATGAATAGGAATTGATTGACCGTTGCCGACCATAATGGAGGACGGAGGCGACGGGAGATGGGAAAGTAAAATACCGTCATTGGAGGACATGTGAGATGTCGCTCCGATGTCCATGACCCAGGGTGCAGACCCTCCCTGGATCGCCATCTGGTTAAGGGCGGCAATCAGGCCTGCCGAGTCCCAACCGCCCGGAGGCCCATACGCCGGGGAACCACCGGCAGTGCTGAACTGCGGAGGCGCGAAGGCGGTGTGTGCCTGTGGAGGAGGTGCAGGTGGCGCACCCCACTGCAGCTGCTGCTGGGGAGGCCACGGAGCAGCCCAAGGGTTATAGCAAACCCAGGGCCCGGCCGGCTGACGCCCGCCAAAACTGCCACCTTGCTGGTTGCGGCCACCGCCGCTATTGCCACCACCTTGCTGCTGTTGGCGCCCGCCGCCGTTGCCACCACGGCCGCCCTTGCCCTTGCCACCGCCCCCACGGGTGGGGGACGCAGAAGGGGTGGACTGGCAGGACGGCGATGTGCAGGAGGAGGTGGTGGAGGCGGCCAAAGCAGAAGCCGAGGCCGCCTTGCCCTCGGTGCCAAGACGGAGCTCCTTGACGCGGAGCATGTTGGTGGCTGACTTGAAGTCCGGGAGCGGCGACGTGTTGGAGATGATGTCGGCGGTGTTGGCGAAGCGGGGGTTAAGGCCACGCAGAAGGTTGAACACGAGCTGTGCAGGGGAGATGGTGTGACCGACCTCCCGGAGGGCATCAGCGGTGCGCTTCATCTGCTAGGCGTAGGCGTCGACGGAGAGGTCGCCCTGGAACAGGTTGTGGAACTCCTGCTCGAGGACGACGGCGCGGGACTCCTTGTTCGCCTGGAACAAGGCCTCGATGGAGACCCACAGAGCGCGGGCATCCTGTTCAGGCTCCATGGCGAGGTCGAGGACGGCGTCGTCGACGGAGCCGTACATCCAGCCGCGGATGCAGGCGTCAGGCTGAGACCAGAGGGGGTTAGTCGGGCGCGCAGCCGTTGTGCCATCGATGTGGCCGAGCAGCCCGTACTTGCCGCAGAGGGCGGTGAAAAACGCTGTCCACTTGGAGTAGTTCGGGCGCTCGAGGCTGAGCGCGATGGGGACATGTTGCTTCACGTTGACGGCGGCGTAGGCGGCGAAGAGAGGAGCAGCAACGGAGTCACCCATGGCGCCAGATGACTGGTGGGTGAGGGCACCAGTGGTGAAGGAGGAACTCGACGACGACGTCATGGAGTCCGATCCTCGATAGGCGCGGCCTGGAAGGCGGCGGCGCGAGGTGAAGCCTGGCTGGCGGCGGCTGTGCGCGGCCTAGGGTAGGCGGCGGCTGTGCGCGGCCTGGCTGGCGGCGGCTGTGCGCGGCCTAGGGTAGGCGGCGGCGCCTGGCTGGTGACGGCGTGGCGCACGTTCTCAGGGAGAACGCACGGGCAGAGGGGAAACGAAGCGGAAGATTAGGATCGTAATTAGGGATGATACCATGTAGAAAAACACCGCACACCCTAATCAGGGGGTGACCTTCATTATATAGCCTGAAAGGCTAGGGTTATAATATACAAGGCCCATGGACCGTACGTCCAATATGGACTGTTACAATACATTTTAACACATCTATAGAATTCTTCAGCTCTCATTCATCTATAAGATGTGGTCACAAGATCAGTCAACATACTGAATTTCATAAGGCAGAGAGGGGAATACTGGAAATACAAGGAATTTTAGCAACCTCAAAGTCGTTCAGTTACAGGTCAAGGTTATAATTTGTATGCTAAAGCGAACCAGCCAATCTTTCTGAAGCAACGGCATTTCACTTGTGTAGACAAGCCCAGGAGCAGTGCCTAGCCCCAGCAGTGTCAGTAGTCATCACTGGTTAGGGGGCTCTGTGTTAGTAAGTTTTTTTTCCTACAAAATGAAATGTTTTTTAATAAAAGGCGATACATTGAACTCAAGAACAGATTACATGGAGGAGTTCAAAAGGCTGCCAAATAGCATCCAGCAAAGAGTTTCTAACTGGGCATTGAGTAGCATGAAGAGGATGTGAGCAGCAGAAGCTGAGACTAGAAGAGGAAGAAAAATCTTGCTCTGATGACAAGGCTGTGGGCAGTTACTTTTTCATTCCTGCTGATCTTGAAAATCTCATGCTGGATGCTTGTATAATGAGCTTTGAAAACTTGATCAGAGGCCTGGTTTTCCAGTCGTGCGGTCCTCTATATCTCCCGGTTGGTATGTTGACAAAAGGTGCATTATCAGAGATGTGGTTTACTTCAGTGAGGTTGAGCAGTTTGACAATTATTGCTGCCAAAGCTCGCCATTAGAACTGATAAGGGATCTTTAAGTTGAGCTTGCACAAATAAAGCTAGATGATGAATTGGAAGGGAAAAAAAGCTACTCAGAAGAATACAAGTAGTGATGGGTGTGTGCTAGAAATATGTAGACTCCCCCCTGCATCCCCAATGTTAGGTGTTCATGCGTTTTACAAGTGTGCAAATCCAACCAGTATGTGTCGCATACATATACACTTAAATTAGTAAACCACAAGAGTTTTGTTAACTTACTCGATGGTGCGGATCAGCAAAAGTCGGAAAGAGGCATCTCAACTACATGGTCAGTAAATTAGAGCAGTAGACAGATATAATCACTCCAAAAGAATTACATGTCACATGAAGATGTAGGGGCACAGTTGAGGATACAAGTCATTTAACATTATGCTTATTTGTAGGTTTCCTTAGGAAAATTACACAGCAAAGATGACCTGATTTCAGAGGGGAGGGAAAAAAAATTCTAACCTCATTTCCAAAGAACTGGAGTGATCTGCCTTATGCACAGTTGCATTCATTATCAACAATAAAGAAGGGCAGATACTGTCAGTTAAAAATCCTTAGGGGGCGTCTTATAGGTAACCAATCAAAACAATAAAGCAATATAGGACTGTTGCTGTCAACATAGCTTGTGTGAGGAAACATAAGCAGCACTTTCCACCGCTAACAGTGGGGTAAGATACACAAGCATAAATTATAGGAATCACATCAATGATCAAGTAGTACACTACACATGACTGATTTTATGGCTTGGAGTGCAGGGGTTATTCACAAACTATGCAATTAAAGGTACAGTACAGTGCTACTCATTAATTTGTATACCGATTCCTGCTGTAAAGCTAACTACGATTGTCCACAAGATTATTTTACCTGGTAATAAACTTATGCTGAAGTACAGTAACAAGAGAGCATTTCTCTTGAGAATTTCATCATTCAAAGGTTACCAACAGAGGCACAGCGCAAGGCTGAAAATTAGAGCACAAGACAGAATTGTCACTCCAAAAAAATTGGTATTGTCACATAAAGATGATCAGCACAGTCGAAACGTGAATTCATTTTTTTTTCAACACTCATTTATCGGCACCATCTAGTAAACGATACTTTTCAGGCAGGGACTTTGCTTGGTGCTGATATTCCTCCCTTGAGAAAAGTGCTATAAGCATGGAAGCAGTGGAAGCCTCAAGTGAGAAGTTCTTCTCATCAAGTTTGTACAGGTAAGCCCCAGCCCTGCTTATGTCACCTCTATGCAACAACCTCCTAACTAGAGAATTTAGCATACATGAGTTTGCAACACAACCACTCTTTTCCATTGTTGAAAACAGGCCATCAAACTCCTCTAGCGACCCTTCTTCTATGAGATTTTCTGCTATTAAGCGGTAGGTCACAACATCCGGAACCAAACCATAAGCAGACATAGTAGCAAACAAATCCATTGCATCTTCCTTTCTGCCACCTTTGAGCAAAGCCCCAATCATAATGGTGAAAGTAATAATGTCAAGTTGAACATCCTTAGAACACAGGCTCTGAAACATTTTGAACGCTTCGTCAACACAATTACTTTTGCAAAGACCATTTAGAATTATGTTGTATGTGTAAATGTCCCACTCTTTTCCACTTTTCATTATATTGAGATAGAGTTCCTTTGCTTCAGAAAATCTCCTGGTTTCAAAAAGACCATGCAGGATAGTATTATAAGTCACCACTCCAGGTGTAAGTCTCTTCCTCAACATTTCTTGGAAAAGACAATATGCATCGTCTATCCTGCCAGCTTTACAGTAGCCATGAAGCAATGTATCATAAGAAAAACTGTTGGGTTTCAAGCCAGCTGATACCATGCCATCAAGTAGCTTCGACGCTTCATCAGTTCTACCAGCTAAACAGTAGCCCCCTATTAATGTATTATATGAAATAACATTAGGCCTCACACCCATGCATACCATCGAGTCAATGAGCCTCTGGCCTTCCATAACCCGTCCTTCTTTGCATAAGTTACACAATATTGTGTTGAAGAACACAGTGTTCGGACGGATTCCTTGATCCAACATTTCATAAATTAGTTCCTCAGCCCTCGCCCATTTGTCAACGGTGCACAATCCATAAACTAGAGAGCTAAAAACTACAATGTTAGGAGTCACTCCTTCATTGATCATCTGATTGAATTTGACCTCAGCGTCATCGACCCTGCCTAACTTGCATAGTACATCTATTAGTGCTCCATAGTTCACTACATTAGGACGCAACCCTTGCTGCCTCATTTTGTTAAAACTATCCATTGCCTCATCTATCATACCACATTTAGCATATGCACTGAAGAATATGTTAAAGATGTGATGATTAGGTGAAATACCCTTTGCTACCATCAAATTTAGGAGATCATGCATTTCAGAAAGAGCACCTTTGGTAGCATACCCATGAAGCAGAATGCCATAGATAGTTACTTGAGGTTTTATCCCCTTCCTAATCATAGAATCAAAAAAAAATCTAGCTTCTCTGCATCTTCCATTCTTGCATAGAAAGTCCAGCACCAGAGCATAAGTATAACAATCTGGTTTAGGACCACGTGTAGACATTTCTTTGAGCATTTGAACCACCTCTTTCCACTTCCCTATAGAGAGGTATCCATGGATCAGACAATTATATGTGTCATTGTTTGGCTTAACACCTTTATCAATCATCTGCTGGAAGATACCCTCAGCCCTATCAACCACTTGAGCTTTGCACAGGCCATCAATTACTGTGTTGTATGTCACAACATCCGGTGCAATCCCCCAATCCATCATTTCAAGAAACAAGTTGTAAGCTTTATCCACTTGACCCTCAGTAAAGAGACCGTAGATCACGGTGCTGTAGGACACCACATTTGGCAGGCAGCTTCTACCTTGATCATTAGCCATCATACGCAGCAGCTCAAGTGCCTCCTCAGCTTTCTTTTCATTGCAGAAACCCTTGAGAAGTGCATTGTATGAAAATACATTCCGTGTGCAGCCAAGCTCAGGCATTCGTTGCAGCAAAACGTCCATGGCCTCACCCACCCTCTTTCCGTCACAGAGACCTTTGAGCAGTTGATTGATGACTATGTCATCCACCCTCCAGCCCGTCTTCAGGATGAGGCCAAAGGCGGTGAAGCCATGCTCCAGGCGGCCCATGCGGCAGAAACAGCTGATAAGAATGCTGTAGGTGCAAAGGTCGGGAGCCACCTTGATGGAGCAGTCACGTATCATCCGGTTGAAGCTGACTCTGAGGTGGAGGAGGAGCGCCGGCCCAAGGCACGAGACACAGCGGCGAGGAGGTGGTTGAAGGCGACAACCGAGGCCGGCCTGGCGTGCGGAAGCAAATCATCGAACAGCTTGAGCGCGTCGTCGAGGCCGAGGTGTCCTGAGCGGGCGCGGCTGGCTATGACCCGCTCCAGTTCGAAGCACCGGCGGTGTGCGTCGCTCACGAGGCGAGACATGCTGACGGGGCGCGCGCACGGAATGCCAGGGACGTCCCTGCGTCGGCCTTCGGGTCCTTGAAGAAGCAGAGCAGCTCGTGTGGACTTGGCGGGGTAACGCGTGCCGCGCCGTGGCGCGGAGTGTGCGAGGGTGGGAACTGGAATGGTGGCCGGCGGGGGTGGAAGTGGAGGCGGCGGCGGCGGCGGCGTGTCGTGTGCGTGAGGGTTGGTTTGGCGACGGTGCGGTGCCCTGGGACCTGAGCGGCTGTGCACTCGCCGTTGAGCCCAGTACTGTTTTTTTTCCACCCCCCCCCCCCCCCCCCCCCCCCCCCCCCCCCCCCCCCCCCCCCCCCTTCACATATTGGGAAGTCAGCATGGGAGGTCCGTCCATCCATGGGCCATGGCCTCAGAATGGCAGAGCGGCGCCGGCCAAGGAGATGCATGGAAGATGCTAACAGCGATTGCTGCAGTTTACAATTCAGTAATCAGACTTGTGTCTCCCAAAAAAAGAAACTAATCAGACTTGTTAACTGATCACTTTTGCGGTCTCAACTTTACTTCACTTGCTGCAAATCATCAGCGGCGGCTTGTGCGCGCGGGGGGCGGGGCGACGAGGGCAGATGCCGCTGAGGAGGACAGGACTGTTCATCTATAGAATTCTTCAGCTCAACTGCCATTCATCTATAGAATTCTTCAGCTCTCATTCATCTATAAGATGTGGTCACCAGATCAGTCAACATATCTCAAAGATCAGTCAGCACATCTCAAGTATCCACATCATTCAGTCATAGCGTGTTTGGATCCCTGCATTTGCATAGGCGCGCATTTGGTTGCCTGCACCACGCCTTGGGCCTGCATCATACATGCGAGCCAGGCGAGGAAGCCAAGGCAACCAAACAGACTATTATTACTCAAGCTGAACACCCCAGAGGGTGCACAAACAGACACCATCTGGAGTCTAGCCAAGAACACATCGTAGTTTATTCTTCAAACTTGACCAATGTATAGACTATACTTCCACTACATCTGCCCCTTGCGGTGCTATCATTCTTATTACGGCAGGTTTGTTACGAGGCACACCAAAAAAACAAATAACTGAAAGTACAGTTTGCAGCATGGTACTCCCACAAATATGCTAACTGCTAGGTTCTAACTTCTAACTGCTAATCAGCGGCATTGCAAACATCAATAAGGACGGTGCCGGCCCCTGCGGCTGTTGTTGCTGTTACTACCACGGTCATCTCCCCTCTGTCGCTTTCCACCGGAGCTGGATCCGCCACCACCGCTGCTACTGCCACTACCGCCGAATCGGCGACCACCTTGCTGTGGTAGAGGCGAAGTCACATGCACAGGCTGCTGCCCTGCAGTCTGTGGTCTGCAAAACACCAAGGAGAATATGAGTTGACACGGAAGCATCATTGCAACAGTTCAGAGGACTGCCCTTAGGGTCTAAGATTATAAGAAACAAAAACTAAACTAAGGTGCAACAGTTCAGAGGACTGCCCTTAGGGTTTAAGTTTTAACACAGAAACAATACTTTTGACAGGGACACACTCTCACAGTTACTGCTTTGGTGGGGTGTTTTTTTGGAGGGAGTAGGCATTTGACTTACATTAATCCAGTGGAATGTATGTTGTATGAGCTTTCTAGTAGAATAGATCAAAATACTTACACATATACAAGACGGCCGTCTGGTAGGACCATTGGGATCATTGTTGAACCTGGAGGAGCACCTGGAGCATACAAAATTGGCTGCACAAGTGCAAATAATGCCAAAAATACACAACAGTTAGAAGGATATCACCTCTTGCTCTTGCAAATGTTTCTCCTCATGAATTGGCTAGTGCATATCAGAGGATGTCATGTACCTGTGCAGCTTGAGCAGAAAGCACACCATAAGCACCTGCTAGTCCATTTCCAAGAGGATTATAAGCACCTGCCAGTCCATTTCCAAGTGGATTATAAGCTCCCACCAGTCCATATCCAAGTGGGGCATAACTTGGGAGTAATGGACCTCCTTTTGCAGTAGGTGCTGATACAGTATCATCCTTCTTATCAGCAGGAGGTTTCGCAAGTGAACAATCCAGCAGCTGACCTGTTAGTGGCAAAAACTGACCTTTTAGACATATGAAGGATGTTAGAAAAATTGACTAGCTATAGAAGGATGTTAGAGAAGGAAACTCACCATCAAGTTCATATCTCTCAGTGTTCTTCAGAGCCTTCATAGCCATGGACCGTTCCTTAAAATGAACAAAACCATACCGATTTTCATGCCCAGATTTTGCAGGAGGAATAACAACTTTTGTAATTTCTCCAACATGCTCAAACAGCTTTTTCAGCTGCTCTTGAGTAACAGTCTTGGGGAGGTTTTTGACATATAGAGATTTAACCTAAAGACAAATATGCACATCATTATAAAATAACATAATAGAAGAAACATAAAAGGTAACATTGCATCATGTAGTGCTCAAAGGAACCTGTGCAGTAGATGTAGCTTCATTAGCATTCTTAGGATCTGCCCAGCTGACAGTAGGAGCATTTGTATCTAGTTTGAATTCTGGGGTAGACATCTTCTGCTTAGCATACTCTGCACATGCCTGGTTGTAGTATTCAATAAAGCCATAACCCTTATTGCGACCTGAGCCTGGTGCCTAAATACATTTGAGAGTAAAACAACTGAAATGATGCACACTGAAGTTGTTGAACAATCCTAGCATCTATTCATACCTTCATGAGGTCAACTTGTAAAACTCCAGGACCAACTTCTTCCACTGCAGTTTTGAAATCATCAGGTGTCCAATCACGGGGTACATTCCCAATAAATAGCCTATTTTTAGCCTGAGAGGATGAAACTTTTATCTTCTTTCCCTGTAATAGGAACCATAATAACAGGGTCTAGTTAGTATGAAAGTACAAGATATACGAGTTAATCAGGTGTAACAAAGAATCAGGAAGTACCAGCATGTATTCATGTTCTTGGGTTGCAAAACTAGGTCTGGATAATATGGACAAAAACATTAAAGTTGTTTAGGGGTAGGTTTTGCTAAAAGACTCGCAAATATTTTAGATAGCCGAAAACATAATCTTGCACCACCCACAGTTCTGGTTTCTGGAAGCATAACTGAACACACTGGTTTGCAATAGTCAGAAGGTTTTGTATTTTAAACTTGGCAGTGGAACTGCTACAAATTTTTTAAAATAGCAAGAGGATGTAAATGTAAATTATATAACCTTTGTACGTTGCTACTTTTTCAAAATGATCCCAAGGCCCTGTGTTTTAAATTCAACAGTGGAAGTGCTCTAAATCTTTTTAGAAATTAGCAAGAGGATCTGAGTGTAATCATATATAATTGAACTTTGTTAGAGTATGATTGTATTAGGCCCATGTGGCTAGGCCCATTGGCCCATGTATGGTACCTATATAGCTACCCTTCTAGGGTTAGCCCAATTAGAGTGAATCACAATCTCTTACATGGTATCAGCAGCCTAACCCTTCTTCCCTCCCTCCCTGCCGCCGGCACCCAGTGCCGCCGCCACCCATGGCTGGCCGGCCACCTCCTCCTCATCCCCCACCTTCCTCTCTCCCATCTACCTCTGATGCTCCTCCCTCCTCCCAGCCGCACCCTGCAGCGGCCACCACCGGCGGCGCACCTCTTCCTCTCCCCTGCGCCTCTGCTCCCTTCTCCGATCCTCTGCTGGATCCTGCTGCAGCCGCTCCTCTGTGCCTGCGGGCCCCTGCTGCAGCCGCTCCTCTGCTGACCCCAGCCGCCGCTCCCCTGCTGGATCCTGCTGCCGCCGCTCCTCTGCGCCTGCGGGCTCCTGCTGCAACCGCTCCTCCTCTGCTGACCCCAGCCGCCGCTCCCCTGCTGCACCCAGCGCCGGCGGGCTCCTGCTGCAACCGCTCCTCCTCTGCTGACCCCAGCCGCCGCTCCCCTGCTGCACCCAGCGCCGGCCACTGGTGCCCCTCCCTCCTCCCAGGCGCACCCAGCAGCGCCGGCCCCACCTCTTCCTCTCCCATGGGCGGATCTTGCCCGACCTGCTGCACTGGTGGCTGGCGGCCCTACAGCACCTCTCCCTGCTGTTACCCTCACTGCCTTGGACGCGGGTGGGGGGATTACTGCCGGCTCCGAGCGCCGCCTCTACAACCCGTACTACGACCTTCCCACCTCCCCGGAGTTCCTCTTCCAGGAGGCGGCCGTCGTGCAGCGCCAGCCGGTGGTTTCCTGGGGCGAGAACCTCACCTTTCCCCCACCCATGGTGGACCTTCCTGGCTCTCCAGTCGCAGCTGCCGGGGGGGACCCGACCGTGTCCTCCCACTCGTTTTCCGCTGCTGCTCCTGGCTCTGTGAGCGCCGCTGCCCCTGCGAGCCTGGCCACTACTGACTGGCACGCGGGCGTGCACAGTACCAGCGCCACCGCCGCTGCCTATCGTGCCATGGCTCCCTACCCTCTGCAATCGGCTACCACTCCCCCGCCGCCGCAGCCGGGCCATCTTCCAGGCGCCGCCACCACCATGGCCGCGAGCGCCGGGGCCGCTGGTGCGGGGGGTCCCGATTGGATCGCCGATTCGGGCGCCACTTTCCACACCACGCCCGATGCAAGTCTACTTTCTTCTCTTCGTCCTCCACACTTCCATCATGGTCGCCAATGGCACTTGCATTCCTGTCTCCTCCGTGGGCACTGCCAGTTCCCACGGCTTCTTTCATATCTCTGATGTTCTTGTGGCTCCCGGTATGGTTCACAACCTTCTCTCTATTCGCCGTTTCACAACTGACAACTCTTGTTCGGTTGAGTTTGACCCCTCTGGTCTCACCGTGCGGGATTTGGCCTCCCGGTGTCCTTTGCTCCGATGTGACAGCACTGGGCCTCTCTATACCCCTCGGTTTCCGGCGTTTGTTTCACCTCCTTCACCTTCCTCAGCCGCTTTCGCCGCCACTCCTTCAACCACCACTTGGCACCGTCGCCTCGACCATCCTGGCCGGGATGCCCTGACACAGCTCAGTCGTAGTTCCGACATTCGGTGCTCTCGGGCTCACGATGATCACTTGTGTCATGCATGCCAGCTCGGCCGTCATGTTCGCCTTCCCTTTCAGTCCTCTTCCTCACATGCCACTCGTGTCTTTGATCTTATTCATTGCGACTTGTGGACTTCTCCTGTTCTCAGCATGTCTGGCTATAAGTACTATTTGGTGGTGGTTGATGATTTCTCCCATTATTCCTAAACTTTTCCCCTGCGTGCCAAGTCCGAGGCGTTCCCCACTCTTAGCCACTTCTTCGCTTGGGTATCCACTCAGTTCGGCCTTACCATCAAGGCTGTCCAGTGCGACAATGGCCGTGAGTTCGATAACTCCACCTCACGTGTCTTCTTCCTTTCACATGGTGTCCAGCTCCGCATGTCTTGTCCGTATACCTCATCTCAAAACGGCAAGGCCGAGCGCATGATCTCTCTGGGCTGAGTGTCTGCACACCTCCACCTATCTCCTTAACCGACTTCCTTCTACTGCCTGCCCAGCTCCTACGCCTCACCACGCTCTTTTCGATACCCCTCCTCGATACGACCACCTTCGAGTCTTCGGATGTGCGTGTTACCCTAACACCGCCTCCACCGCTCCCCATAAGCTGGCTCCCCGGTCGACCCTCTGTGTCTTTCTCGGATACTCTCCGGATCACAAGGGTTACCGATGCTTTGACCTTGCCTCTCGCCATGTCCTCATCTCTCGCCATGTCGTGTTTGATGAGTCGGCCTTCCCTTACTCCACCACCTCTCCACCCACACCTCCCGCTGACCCTGCGGAGGCTTCCTTCTTTCCCACTGACCCGGCGATTCCGCCACCCTTCTCCTTCTACCCTGCAGGTACTACGGCGCACTCTCCTGGTGGTCCCGCCTCGCCCCTGCCGGACTCACACCAGGACCTTCCGGTGCCTGACACGGTCGAGGCAGCCCCGGAGCTTCCGCCCTCGCTCCCTGTGGCTTCGCTGCCTCCCGTTGTGCCTGATGTTGCCGTTCCGATCGCAGAACCGAGCACACCGACCCCATCTCCTCCCGGGCGCTTCGGGCTCGTCTACCAGCGCCGGCGGGAGCCGGCTCCGCCGATCTCGTCACCAGCGCCGTCATCGCCGGTGCCTACTCCGCCAGCATCGCCACGCTCTCGCGCCGACCCGCCGGTGTACCACCCGCCTCTTCTTCACCGGGACCCTCGTCACACTCACCCGATGGTGACGAGGCAGGCGTCTCGCCCGCAGGCCCTCACCGCCGCCGCCTGCGAGCCGGAGATCTCTCCGGTACCCTCTTCCGTCCGCGCGGCCTTGGCGGATCCTCACTGGCGCCGCGCGATGGACGAGGAGTACGCGGCCCTCCTCTCCAACCAGACATGGGACCTCGTGCCTCGTCCGCCGGGCTCCAACATTGTCACCGGCAAGTGGATCTGGACGCACAAGAGGCGGGCTGATGGTTCCCTAGAGCGCTACAAGGCTCGTTGGGTCCTCCGCGGATTCACTCAGCGGCCCGGCATTGACTATGCTGAGACCTTCAGTCCTGTGGTGAAGCCAGCTACAGTCCGCACCGTCCTCTCCCTGGCTCTCGAGCGCTCCTGGCCTGTGCATCAGCTGGATGTCAACAATGCCTTCCTCCATGGCACTCTGACTGAGACGGTCTACTGCAGTCAGCCGGCAGGTTTTGTGGATGCTTCTCGTCCTGACTTCGTGTGTCGGCTCAACAAATCTCTCTACGGGCTCAAGCAGGCACCCCGGGCTTGGTACTCTCGATTCGCTACCTTACTGCAGACTCTTGGGTTCACGGAGGCCAAGTCTGACACCTCCCTGTTCATATATCACTATGGGGGTGAGACTGCTTACTTGCTCCTCTATGTGGATGACATTGTTCTCACTGCCTCCAGCGAGTCTCTACTCCACCGCATCATTGCCTCACTCCAGAAGGAATTTGCTATGAAGGATCTTGGGGTGCTCCACCACTTCCTCGGCGTCACTGTTGAGCCCCGACCTTCAGGCCTGTTCCTCCACCAGCGGCAGTTCACTTGTGACATTCTGGAACGAGCAGGGATGACCGCCTGCCAGTCCTGCTCTACACCGGTGGACACCCAGGGCAAGCTGTCCGAAGCTGGGGGTCCGATGCTTGGGCCAGCGGACTCCACCGCCTACCGGAGACTTGCTGGCGCACTTCAGTACCTCACTTTCACACGGCCGGACATCACTTATGCCGTCCAGCAGCTCTGCCTCTACATGCATGCTCCGCGGGAGCCTCACCTGGCTGCTATGAAGCGGCTTCTCCGGTACCTCCGTGGCACTCTTGGCTACGGGCTGCTCCTCAGCCGGTCTTCCACGGCCGAGCTGGTTGTCTACACCGACGCTGACTGGACGGGATGCCCGGACACCCGCAGGTCCACCTCCGGCTACGCGGTCTTCCTCGGCGGCAACCTGGTCTCTTGGTCGTCCAAGCGCCAGCCGGTGGTTTCCCGCTCCAGTGCCGAGGCGGAGTACCGTGCCGTGGCCAACGGCGTGGCCGAGGCCGCCTGGCTCCGCCAGCTCCTGGCTGAGCTTCACCGCCCCCTCGCCAGGAGCACGCTCGTCTACTGCGACAACGTCAGCACGGTCTACCTCTCCACCAACCCCGTGCAGCACCAGAGGACCAAGCATGTGGAGATTGATCTACACTTCGTCCGCGACCGGGTGGCCATCGGTGACGTCTGGGTTCTTCACGTCCCGACCACCTCCCAGTTTGCGGACATCTTCACCAAAGGCCTCTCTTCCTCGACCTTCTCCGAGTTTCGCTCCAGCCTCAACGTCTCCAGTGGCTAGTTGTGGCTGCGGGGGGTCCTGTGTGTGTTGTGCTCCTACTTGTTTTCTTTCTTGTTCAGCCTTGAACTCCGCTACACCGGTAGTTCAGACTGCGGGGGGTGTTAGAGTATGATTGTATTAGGCCCATGTGGCTAGGCCCATGTGGCCCATGTATGGTACCTATATAGCTACCCTTCTAGGGTTAGCCCAATTAGAGTGAATCACAATCTCTTACAAACTTTGCTACGTCTAAAATTGATCCTCCACAGACCTAAACATAAAATATATAGAAACACAATTTTCAACTCCGTTTCCTTCTTCTATCTTGGGAAGTTTGTGCTATCAAATACTTGTTTTATCACATATACCCATCTTTTTTTGTAAAAAAAATATATAAACAAACGCAATAAATCACTGGCATGGAATAACATGAAGATCAACTCTTGAGTTCAAGTGAAATTGTGTAAACAAACCTTTAGGTCTTTATTGCACAACTTTCGGATGGCCTTTAAAGCCATCTCTTTAGTTCTGAAATTAATAAAAGCATACGTCTTGTTATCCCCCTTTCCTCGCATTCGCACCTGCAGAAAAAAGGGAGTAAGGGACTCTGAATTGCAAAAGAAAAGAAATGCAAAAGCTAATCCAGAGAAAGCAGGCAGTACTCACTTCCACAACTTCTCCAACAGATTCAAACAGTCGTTTGAGATCTTCAGAAGATACATCAGAGGAGAGCCCCCCAACATAAACTTCAGCTCCATGAGGAGGAAGAGCAAGAAGCTCAGTATGCTTCCCTTTTTCATTCACATCCTTCAGATCATCAACCACCATTTTACTGTCATGATTAGCATCAACTTCACGCACACCTTCAATTTCTTCATCCTCCTCGTCCTCCTCGTCCTCGTCCTCCTCGTCCTCCTCCTCCTCCTCCTCATTATCATCATCATCCTCTACCTCTTCATACTCAACCTCCTCAATTTCTTCATACTCAACTTCTTCCTCTTCATCTACCTCATCAGGATCATTAAACTCCAATTGGTCTTGTTTGATCAATTCAACTGATTTGGTCAAAGCAGCATTTCCTGTTCTCCTTGGCATCTTCCAAAGCTCAAAGTTCCAAGGAAACTTTGGAAAGAGCACAGGAACCAATAATATTGGGGGAGCAAAGTGATAATGTATGGATAGAAAGAAAAACAACAGAAACAGCTAGAACAAAAGGTATGTAATAATCTCAAACTGGATTCAGCCATGGGTATCCACATGGAAAATGGAACCTCAAAGCAAGTGACTGTTAAGGGACAAATGCAGAGATAGAAGAATGCTCAGATGGACAGCACGGAAGGTTTTCAAGAATATGATAGCACCATCAACAAGAGTATGCAAAAGAGGACAATCAAAGAAGATGCTATCTGAAGTACAATTGAGTGGGCTGGTGCAATTGCAAGGTACCAACATTCCATTAATTGAATGGACGGGAAGGAAAAGGAACAGGGAAAAGAATAAAAATTAGAGAACAATGTACATAATGTGTGAATCTTAAAATAAAACCTGAACCCAAGCTAAGTAGTTGAAAATAGTAATGATTAAACATGAAAAAAATGGTCACTCCATGGAGACATAATACAACAGAAAAAAAATAACTTCATACTGCTGCAAGTTTGGCCCTAACATGAAAAAACATTAACATGTTACCAGGTACTTATTGTCTTAAAATTTTATTCCATGAATTCTGAAATAACTCATATTTTGCCAATGAGTAATTAAATATATTAGTCATCGAATCATATTATGAACAGAGAACCTCAATTACCATGGCAGCATATACAGAGTCTAAACTATTGTTGCTCCTCAGATAGAGCTGAAAGTTTAATTGTGTGATTGTATCTAAACTATCTTGTCCATATACGTTAAATCAATCTTATCCTTGCATAGAAGACAGGAATGATAAAATTTATGGTATCTACCAGCAGACTACAATGGCATTGGCATCATACAGGTATCAAGATGGACCAAATCTAGTTTTGAAGAAAAAAAAAACAGGATAGTTTTTTTGTAGTGACACAACCAGAAAAATAATATTGGGCTATTGGCCAATGAAAGATGGATATCTGGTTTGACATCCTTATTTTTTTAATTACATAGTGTAAAGGCCACCTCTATTTATGTACAGTAGGGACCTGCATGACTAAGAGTATTTATTGTGGTCCCCTTGGCAGCTTGGACCCTTTGGAGACACGCAAACAAAAATAATTCAGGCAACTGGTTTTGGCTGGATAAGTTGGGGGGTCGATGGGGGGAAGGCGAATCAATTGACTGTAGGGTTTCGCAATCGAGTAACTGAATCTAGTAATACTAAAAACCCACTGCCAGCCCTAACTGCTCCTGCTCCGACACAGCATGGTCACATAAGAATAAGGCTAGGAAGGAATCGAAAGGAAGAGTAATGGAAGCTTTGACCGGGGATTTGGGGATTTGATGGCGCAACCAAGGATTTGAATCTAGGGTTTTTTTTCTTTGTGACCAAACCTAGGGGAGAGGAGGAGCTATGGAAGCTTTGACCAGGGACTTGATGGCAACCAGAATTTTAATTTTAATGTAGGGTAGTCCTAACCAATTCTACCATATGCAATTCAGTATAGTCCATACTCACAATTGAGTATATATACAAGTACAATATTTGGCAATTTGGAATAACCGAAATTCAAGATTCGGTATTAAAGCATTCGATATTTATATTGATCAAAAGCACGATATGTTTCCACTATTGATTGGTCCTTCATACCTCAACTCTCAGACAACAGTAGCACAACATGGCATTGTAAGACCTTCCACACCGGGTGCGCTAAAGGCATCCTGCAGGTCACGATACCGGAAAAATCTTTTGCACCGGCTACTCTATCAGGTCCGGTAAACGAGAGGACAACGCTATTCCTGGCGCTCTACCGCACATACACTACCCTGCGGCTGACCCCATGCGCTGAGAGCTGGCCTTCCGCGGGCGTGAGAGTGAGGAGAGAGAAAGGTGCATGCAGCGCGGCCCCACTTCATTTTTAAACAAAAAAATGTTATATCTCACAAACCAAAAACCAAAATTAAATTTCGATTGCACCATTGAATTCGTTTCAATAAATTCTTCAAAACTAGATCTCACGTGCATATATTTAGATAAAGTGACAAGTAGGCCTCACAGTGGATAGAGGATGATACAGAGGATGGATGAGTGCGGGAAAACTGTATATTTTGTGGTGACTAGATGGAATATTTCTTTTAGAGGATGAATATAGAGGTTCATGAGTGCGGGTAGTCTAAGGATCTCAATTAAAATATTAAATGACGTATGGATTATGGCAGTATGGCACAGTATCTGAGCATATGTAGCAGTCTAGGCTGCCTAGCAGATGTTTAAAACAACTTAAGAATTGAGAGAGAACCAGAGGGGGTTTAATTGGAACTCACCAGCTACGACTTGTGCGTGGCTGCAGTCCAGCAGATTGAAGAAGAATTGTGCGTGCTGCAGTCCTTTGGATTGCAGAAGTGCAGTGTATCAGGTCCGAGGTTGCCGGTGCGACTCGAGGCGCCGCGGCCGGAGAGGCGAATCCACCGGCGGCGGCGAATCCGGGCCTGGCCGAAACCCTAGCAGGGTGCGGCGGCGCCGCGGCGGGCGGCCGGACGGCGATTGGGGTGTGGGGGGAGGTGTTGGAGCACGGGACACCGAGCGCACGCAGGGGCGTGCCGGCGCCGAGACGCGATGCAGCTACGGCGAGCTGGATGGCAGCGGCCGAGCGGAGACCGGAGACCCCAGGCGCGACCGCGCGAGCGAACGAGTCAGCGGAGACACCGAGAGAGGCACTCGACGAGCGCACGCGACTATTTGGGGCCAGCTTCTTGTGGGCCTTAAGAGGAAAAAATGGGCCAAGTCTAGGATAGTCCCGGCCCATCAGTTGCTTGATTGAGTTGTTTCGTTTCGAGTGTCCGTCCCCCCATTCCCAACTAGTCCAAGCCCTCTGCTTAAAAAAAAAACTAGTCCAAGCCTCTTTCCGGCCCACATATTTCTCCGAGTCACTTACCCGGCCCAGTCACGCTCCTGGCAGTCAGTCACCCCGCACCGAGCGCCGCCGCCACTCGCCCGTCCGCCGCCTCCCTGCCCCACCGGCCACCGGCCACCGCAGCGCGTCATATTCCAGCTCTCTCGGTCCGCCGCCCCAACAAACCTGCCGGGGAGAGGAGGGAGCTCCAACTGCAAGGAAGATGGGGTGGAAGGCGGCGGAGAAGCTCATTAGGCACTGGAAGATCCTCCGCGGCGACAACGTAACCTCCCTCGCTCTCCACTACATCCCCTACTCACTCCTACTTTCTTCTCGTTGCGAGATCTCCACGTTCTCCGTTTACTTTTTGGCTGCCAGGTGATGATCATCAGAGGCAAGGACAAGGGGGAGTCCGGGCTCATCAAGCGGGTCATTCGGTCGCAGAATCGCGTCATCGTCGAGGGCAAGAACCTGGTAATATGCTGTTACATGTTCGTTCCCAGTTGTTTAGCCCGAGTGTGGAATCGATGTAGAAGATAACCCTTTTTGGTTACATAGGATTGGTGCCAGTTGCGTAATTGGCAGTTTAGTTTGTTGCACACTGGATGTATGGATTTAATCAAACCTACCCATCTGTAACAGTGTGGTCTAGGTATTCGCTGAAATTATCAGACCATTATCCAATTCAAAGGTGGTGCATCATAAATTGATGTGAATTTTTCGGAGTTCATACTAGTGTTGCAGCTGCAATCATGGTTTTAATGTTGTGTTGTAAGTGATTAATTGATGCCCAGCCTTTATTTCCATTGCACTGCTTTGAGTTTGATCATATGAGTTTGTCTTGTGAATGCTGAATGATACTTCCCCTATAAGTACCACACATCCATAATAGCAAAAGGATAGCTAGTTAGGGAAGGAGCACATAATAATAGCAGATGACAACTGAATAGCTGTGTGCTTGAGCTCAAAGAATAGCTGTGGCACTCGAGGGGAACAGACCAACCAATATCAATTCTTCATATTTTGTTTGATTGCAGAAGATAGTAAAAGTGTAATTTCTTGCTGTATGACTGACCATTATCATGTTGTACATACCGCAATGTCCCTTTTCATGCTTTACTGATTCTCTGTGTCACGCCACACCACATGCTTACCATATAAGAAGTTAAATATTGACATAACACCATCTAAGTTTCTAGCTGAATTAACACATGCAATAAGCCCCAAACATGCTCAATAAGCTTATAATGTCGTAGCCAATTGATTTGTGATGTGGAATCAGCTGTGATGAATACCCAAAGAAGAATGGAGAAACTGTACTTTCTAATATTTCTAAGATCATTATGTATTTATTTATTAAACATATGCTGCAATTTTGCTTGTTTATTCTGGGTACTGTTAACTGCAGATAGCAACCGTCGTTTTCATTGTCTCTGCCTTGTCATGTCCTCATGCTCATCAGGAATTCCATAAACATCTGAACTATTATTATTTCAGGTTAAGAAACACATTAAGCAAGGGGAAGGGCACACAGGTGGTATTTTCTCGATTGAAGCTCCACTTCATGTCTCAAATGTCCAAGTGGTTGACCCGGTCACTGGGTATGAATATGATACTTGATAATGTGTTAGTACCTACCTGCAAAGATGTTGCTTTTATTTACTTGCTCGTTTATTATATCATTTCTCACTGTTTACTGTAGGAAACCATGTAAGATTGGATATAAGTATTTGGAAGATGGGACCAAAGTCAGGTATGCTAGAGGAATGAATGCATCGGGTGCTGTGATACCCCGGCCAGAAATTCTGAAGGAGAGAAGAAAACCAAGACCCACGTCACGTATGTCTCACAAAAACCTTATTTTACGCTCATCATATGGTGATCCACATCTCATCTTATATGCTTATTACATGCTGTTTTTCATGGCACATTAATTCTCTGAAAGTGTGCAGTAATTCAAACTCTTTATGCTGTCGTACTTCATACTGATATCAACTGATCATATGTAGTGTTTTCTCCTGTTCTTCATTCTATCCGGTCCCTCAGAAGTCATTTTTTTCCTCACAGCAACACTTAACCTTTGGTTGACATGTTGCCTGTGGCTATGATGTCTTTGAGGTGCTATACATGTTGGGTGCATTATCTGTGCCCGAAGGTGATTTGTAAATGAATAAAGCATGGAGCAAAAAGACTGATATTTTTCTGCTTTGAGCGTTAGTAATGTCGTATTAAATCAAAAGTTGATAGAGGTTGCATAAGCATATGAATGTGTAGGAGTAGGGCAAATCATAGCAACGATTTGCTCAAGCAACAAGGTGCACTAAGCATTTCTCTAGGGTCTCAAATACATTCTTTGCCTATTTGTCTATTTCTACCATGCCCATTTTGTGATGAGAAGTTGCTCTGACTGTTTCCTTCCTCACGCAGCTGGCCCAAAGGATACACCAATTGAGCTTGTGCTGGAGAAGACCTACGATGAAAAAGCTGGGATTGGTATGCCCCATCTATAACTCTGCATTGGTTATGCGGAGAGTTCAGTATATGTGACCAGGCCCTGAGGCCCATGTGTTAGGCAGTGAATGATTGTTGCAGTTACACCGTGCTTCCCTTGTAATAATATTGACGTATTAGTTACTGGCACTTGTGTTTCTTTTGTCAGATTGTCCTCTTCTGCAGAAATGCAATCTACGAATGAGAGTGGCCATATTCGTACCTTTTCTTTAAGGTGCAATAGTCATTTCAGTTCCAACTATTGCTTGAGGATCAGTTTTGTTCTGAACTTTTAAAATGGCAGTTTCAGTCAGTTTCATCTCAGAACTAGCAAAAGTGAACTATGAAAGTGTGTTATAGTCCTCAAAAGTTTGCATGTGTTCAACTCTGAATGAACCATCATGCGAGCAGTTTTGGGAGCTTTGTTGTCATGCATGTATGTATGCTGCCAATTGCATATATGGTTTAGTTTTGTGAACTAAAACTCTTTCCTGATTCCTGAGAACTGAGATGATACCTAGTGTGTTTAACTTCTTGGAATGTCTGGTGGCATTTCTCGCTCGCTTTTGTGAATCGATTGAAGCAATAACATGTTTTTGAAAAATGGAATATTTTCCACTTCAAATCTAAGTCTTCTATAGTTTGATAGAATGTATGTGCCATCAAATGTTTAGAGTGATGAAATGAGACGCATATGTTTGGACCCTGAAATACTATAATGCTGCCCGACCCTGAAATAATATAATGCAACCTTTTTCTGTCTATATTTAGTTTAAGGTCATACGTAGGAAGTGAAATGCAATCCCTGATCACTTACTTGCCACTTGCGGGTACTGGTATAATATATGCGGTAGTGGTAACGTCCGGACGCCCTTGCCGGCTCGCCGCTTCGCGCACCCACGCGGGGCTGAAAGCATCTATGCCCCTAGAGTGGGTTTCGATGATTGATGACAACGGTTAAGCATCATGACTAACGTGTGTTTTGCAAAAACAATAGTGTTAGGTCATGGTAATGGCAATCGTGGGCAATATGGTGATCATGCCCCTTATTGATGGAAATCGTTTTCGGTTTTCAAAGGATGATCGACAAGGTTAAGGACGGTCAGTTCCGGACGTCGAGGAGTTGAGTTACGTTCGGAATAGTCGTTAGGACTTTCGTTTTTCTCCTTTGGCCGTACTATTAAGTGGGGCATGGATGAGTAGCTTGACCTAGGTAAGTCTAGTGGTTAGGTATGGTGCACACTTGTCAAACTTAGCACTAGGTGGCTCCAAGTTGGCCCTGAGATTGTTTGGAACAAAAGTCGTTCAAGAAGCGTTTGAATCGGAAGTCGTTTCGGCCCTTAAACGGGCGACAGACGCTGAGGACGAAGGACGACAGACGCTGACGTCAGCGTCGGTCGCGTGGTTTCGTACTGCAGAAAAGCGTCAAACGCGAGGATGAAAGGCGACAGACGCGCCCTACGCGCTTACGAGCGACAGACGCAGTAAGGGTTGAGCGTCAGACGCGTCTGGAGGTCAACAGACGCGGTCCAGAATGCTCTGAAGTTCTGAGATAGCGTCAGACGCGTCCGTTGCTAGGGCGACAGACGCTGGCCAGCGTCTGTCGAGCCCTAACGGCTAGTGAACCGGTTTGATTCAATTACATGCGATAGACGCGCTCCTCAGAGGCGTCAGACGCGTCCCTCCAGAGCGACAGATGCGTCTGTCGGTGGGCGTCATCGTGTCTGTCGGTCATGAAAGTTGCTGATTTCGAAGATAACGGTTGGGGGAGTTGAGGGGAAGTATAAATACTTCCTCTACCCCTCCATTTGAGGTACTCTTGCTCATTTGGTCAGCTGATAAACTCCTTTCATGTGCAAGGAAGTGCAAGAGCCCTAGTGAGAATTGAGTCTTGAGAATTCAAATTTGAGAGTCCTCACTAGTGATTAGGGCGTAGCAAGTGTGCATCCACCTTCTCATTAGGCTTGTTGTGGTCAAGTGAGAGTTCTTGCTTGTTACTCTTGGTGATTGCCATCACCTAGACGGCTTGGTGGTGATTGGAAGCTTGGTGATCATCCGGCGGAGCTTGTGGATGACCCAACTCATCTTGTGAGCGGTTGTGGACGATTCACCGCGACGAAGTGTCAAAGAATCAGCCTGTAGAGAGCACTTGATCATCGCGTGGATCAAGGGGGAGCTACACCCTTGCGCGGGTGCTCCAACGAGGACTAGTGGGGAGTGGCGACTCTCTGATACCTCGGGAAAACATCGTCGTGTTCCTAACCCTTTACATTCAAGCAATTTACTTTCTCGTATTACTCTTGTTGCTTGGTTTACTTTCCTAGAATTGTCATGCTAGACTAGAATTGGAATTTAGGGTGCAAAACTTTTATCGGTAGAATCACTAGGAACACTTGTAGGCACTAGGGGTGAATTATGGCTTAGTAGGTTTTAATTCTTGCAACAAAATTTAGAAAAACTCAATTCACCCCCCTCTTGGGCATCTTGATCCTTTCAATTGGTATCGGAGCTGAGTTGCTCCTAAATTAGGCTTTACCGCCTAGAGCAAGATGTCTAATGGGGAAGGACCACCTCTCATCTTTGAGGGAGATGATTTTCCATATTAGAAAATCCGCATGGAGGCGTACCTCGAAGCCATAGATGTCGGGTGTCTTAGAGCCGCCACCGAAGGGCTTCCAGAAGTCAAGGATCCTGCTAACCTCGTTGGTGACGAGGAGAAGTACGACCAATGGAATGCAAAGGCAAGAAATGCACTCTACCGGGGCCTTGGCAAGAATATCTTCAATCGTGTGTGTAATGCAAAAAAACGCTCATGAATTATGGGAAAACCTTTGTGCTCTCCATGAGGGAACTAAGAGTGAGCATGAGGAACGCTAACATATTGCTTTAAAGAAGATTAATTCATTTGAGATGCTTCCCAAAGAAAGTGCTAATGACATGTACACTCGCTTGAATGTTCTTGTAGAGGTTCTTAATGCTCTTGGGCTCACTCAAATGAGTCCATCAGATGTTGCAAGGAGGATCTTGAGTGTTCTTCTCGTTGAGAAGTATGGCCACATTGTCACCGTGCTTCACCAAAAGCGATCTCTTCACCGCAACGCCGACATAAGTATTGGGAAAGATTAATGCTTATGAGATGTACATGCATATCACTCCGAAAGAGGATTCATCATCTTTCAAGAAGAAAGACTTGACTTTCAAAGCTAGCTATGACAAGAAAAAGAAGAAGAGTCAAGCTATGATTATGCATGAAAGCTCAAGTGAGAGTGATATTGATGATGCATCACTTGCTCTCATGGTGAAAAAGACCACCAAGATGCTAAAGAAGCTTAATAAGAGTGGCATCAAGTTCGATGGCAAGAAGAAGAAGTTCTTCACAAGTAGTAAAAAAATCCTATATCCGAAATGGATTGCTACAATTATGGTGAACTTGGTAATCTAGCTCATCAATGCCCTAAGCCTCCAAAAGACAAATACAATAATAAGAACAAGGGCAAGAAAGATGAATCTAGTGATGAAGAAGATGAAAAGAAGAAGAACAAGCCATATAAGAAGAAGGATGACAAGAAGAAAGAATATCACAAAAAGAAGAAGGGAGGCAAAGCTTACATTGTTGGTGATTGGCTCACCGACATTGAGTCATCATGTGAGTCCTCCGGCGATGAGAGCGACGACGAGAAAGAGAAGGTCGCCACATTTGTGATTGGGCCATTATTATCTTCATCAACATCTTCACCACCACCTTCACCGCTATCTTCACCGTCATCATCCACTACTCACCTATGCCTCATGGCCAAGGGTGAACGAAAGGTACAAAATAATGAAAGTGATGATGATGATAGTGATAGTGATGATGAATTTGATGCACCTTCTTATGATGAACTTGTAAAATTGCTCAACAAATACTCTAAGTCATAAGAAAGACTAGAAATGAAAATGATGAGCTTCAAAATGAAAATGAATCACTTTCATCAAAGCTTGAGATTGCACAAAAGACTAGTGATGAGCTTAAAGATTAAAATGAAATTATGACTTCTACTCTCAAGGAGCTCAAAACCTTCAACAAAGAGCTTAGAGATGAACATGATAAACTTTAGAAGAAGCATGATGAGCTCAACACTAGGCACAACTTGCTAAAAGATAACTATACTTCATTGAAAATTAATTATGATAGTCTTGTTGTTGCTAATGAGCTTTATCTTGAGACACATGATGCTACTAACCAAGTTGTTAAGATTGATATAGCCATATCTTGTGATGACTTGATTATTGAGAGCATTGAGCAAGGCTCTAGTGGCAAATACAAGAAAGTGGTTGAGTCCGACAATTATGATGATTATGTCAAGCTCAAGAGTGAAAATGAAATGCTTAGAGATGAGAACAAGAAGCTGAAAGGGTTGATGGCTCTTGAAAAGCAAACATCAAATGAGTCACTCATTGAGGAGAACAAAAAGCTAAAGCAAGAGAAAGAGCATCTCAAGACCGGTTTGAGCAAGTTTACAAGAGGTCAATACTTGCAAAGTGAGCTACTCATGAACACCGTCATGAAGATGGATAGAAGTGGTATTGGTTACTTGGCAAATCAAGAGAAGAAGGCCAAAACTCAACAACAACAAAACAAATCAAAGCCCAAGCCTAAGAGATGTGTTGAGTGTGGACAAGAGGGCCACTTTGCTCATGAGTGTGAAACTCCACCACCACAACCCTTGCCCAAGCATGCTAGACCCTTTGCTTTCAATGCTCACTATATGCTAAGAAAAGATTCTAGTGGAAAGATAAAAGTCATGTTCTTGGGTCCCCCAAACAAGAATAGGCCTAAGAAAATTAGGGTTGCCAAGTCACTAGTTGAGAAAGTCAAGGGTCCCTCTCAAGTTTGGGTCCCTAAACAAAAAGCTTGATCTCTTGTGTGTAGGTGAACTACAAATCCGGTAGAACTCATTGGGTTATTGATAGTGGTTGCACTCAACATATGACCGGTGATCCTCGTATGTTCACCTCACTTGAAGAAAATGGGGAATGTCAAGAGAAGATCACATTTGAGGACAATTCAAAGAGCAAAGTCAAGGGTATAGGCAAGATTGCAATATCAAATGATCACTCTCTTTCAAATGTGCTCTATGTTGCTTCCTTGAGTTTCAATCTACTATCCATTGGGAAACTTTGTGATCTTGGCTATCAATGTTTATTCACTCCAAATGAAGTGGTAGTATCAAAGATAGATGACAAGCAAATGATCTTCAAAGGCTTTAGATACAACTATCTCTATCTTGTTGATTTCACCTCCGAAGATGCAAATTTGATGACATGCTTGTTCACCAAGACTTCACTTGGGTGGCTTTGGCATAGGAGGCTTGCTCATGTTGGAATGAACACTCTTAACAAGTTATTGAAGAAAGAGTTAGTGAGAGGCTTGAAAGATGTGAAGTTTGAGAAGGACAAACCTTGTAGTGAATGCCAAGCCAGTAAACAAGTTGCAAATACTCATCCAACAAAAGCTTACATGTCAACATCAAGAGTGTTAGAGCTTCTACATATAGATTTATTTGGCCCTACAACTTACAAGAGCTTGGGTGGAAATCTCTATTGTCTTGTGATTGTTGATGACTACTCAAGATATACTTGGATATTCTTTCTTCATGACAAATCTGAAGTGGCCACTTGTTTCAAGAAGTTTGCCAAGAGAGCTCAAAATGAATTTGAAGTCAAGATCAAGAAGATAAGAAGTGACAATGGTAAAGAATTTGACAACACAAACATTGAATCTTATTGTGATGAGATTGGGATCAAGCATGAAGTTTCATCAACCTACACTCCTCAATAAAATGGTGTAGTTGAGAGAAAGAACCGGACCTTGATCACTCTTGCAAGAACAATGCTAGATGAGTACAACACACTAGAAAAATTGTGGGCCGAGGCAATTAACACCGCATGCTATGCATCAAATCGCCTTTTCCTACAAAAGTTTCTTGGCAAGACCCCCTATGAGTTGCTAAACGGGAAGAAGTCGGACGCCTCATTCTTTCGGGGTGTTTGGTTGCAAATGCTACATCTACAAGACGAAGCAACACCTAGGGAAGTTCCAAAGACGTTGTGATATTGGTTTTTTTATTGGCTACTCATCAAAGTCCAAAGCATATAGAGTATTTAACCATGCCACCGGTTTGGTTGAAGAAACATATGATGTGGAATTTGATGAATCTAACGGCTCCCAAGGAGCAATTGAGAATTGTGATGATGTAGGTGATGAACCATTGAGAGAGGCAATGAAGAACATGCTGGTGGGAGACATTAAGCCTAAAGATGATGAAGACGATACTCAAATGATCAATCCACCATCTTCATCATATGTGCCTCAAGATGGTGACAAAGATGAGAGAGTTGAAAATGAAGACACTCATGTCTCTCATGAACAAGCCGAGACACAAGCTCAAGATGTTGATGCTCCCCAACCTCCTCCTCAAGTGGTTGATAGAAGACACTCACCTCTACTTCAAGCACATCCACAAGATCTCATCATAGGGAGTCCTACAAAGGGTGTAATGACTCGATCTCAAAAGCTTGCTTCTTTTGTTGAACATCACTCTTTTGTCTCTTGTCTTGAGCCTAAGAATGTAGATGAAGCTCTTCAAGATCTGGATTGGGTGAATGCAATACACGAAGAATTGAACAACTTCACCCGCAATCAAGTTTGGACACTTGAAGAGCATCCAAAAGGTGCAAGGGTTATTGGAACCAAGTGGGTGTTTCGCAACAAGCAAGATGACCAAGGCATAGTTGTGAGGAATAAAGCAAGACTAGTTGCAAAGGGGTTCTCTCAAGTTGAAGGCCTTGACTTTGGAGAGACCTTTGCACCCGTTGCAAGACTTGAAGCCATCCGTATCCTTCTTGCATATGCATTGCATCATGAAATGAAATTATATCAAATAGATGTTAAAAGTGCATTCTTAAATGGCTTCATAAATGAACTAGTCTATGTTGATCAACCTCCTGGGTTTGAAGACCCTAGATATTTCTAATCATGTTTATAGGTTGTCCAAGGCGCTATATGGGCTCAAGCAAGCCCCTAGAGCGTGGTATGAGCGCCTCCGGGACTTCCTCATTGAGAAGGGTTTCACTATTGGGAAGGTCGACACCACACTATTCACCAAGAAGCTTAATGGGGAGATCTTCATTTGTCAAGTCTATGTTGATGATATTATCTTTGGCTCAACAAATGAAGATTATTGCAAGGAATTTGGTGAATTGATGTCGAAGAAGTTTGAGATGTCCATGATTGGTGAACTCATATTCTTTCTTGGTTTTCAAGTCAAGCAAATGAGAGAAGGGATTTTCATCTCTCAAGAGAAGTATACCAAGGATCTTCTCAAGAGGTTCAAGATGGATGATTGTAAGCCAATCAAGACCCCAATGCCATCAAATGGACATCTCAACCTAGATGATGGAGGTAAACCGGTTGATCAAACTCTCTACCGTTCTATGATTGGTAGCTTGTTGTACCTTACCACATCTAGGCCCGATATCATGTTTAGTTTGTACATGTGTGCTCGTTTTCAAGCTTGTCCTAAAGAACCTCACCTAAGTGCCATGAAAAGAATCTTAAGATATCTTAAGCACACTCAAGCATTGGTCTTTGGTATCCCAAAGGAGCTAGATTCTAACTAGTTGGCTATTCCGACTCGGATTATGCCGGTTGTAAAATTGATAGAAAAAGCACATTCGGAGGGTGCCATTTGCTTGGGAGGTCTCTTGTATCTTGGTCATCTAAAAAGCAAAATAGTGTGGCTTTATCCACCGCCGAGGCGGAATACATTGCTGCGGGGGCTTGTTGTGCACAAATATTATATATGAAGCAAACCCTTCTAGACTATGGTGTTGTTCTTGATAAGGTGCCACTTTTATGTGATAATGAAAGTGCCGTTAAAATTGCTAATAATCCGGTACAACACTCATGCACCAAGCACATTGATATCCATCATCACTTTCTAAGGGATCATGTTACTAAAAATGATATATCACTAGAAGGTGTAAGAAGTGAAAATCAATTGGCGGATATCTTCACTAAACCTTTGGATGAAGCTACCTTTTGTAGGTTGAGAAGCGAACTCAATGTGCTTGATTCAAGTAACTTTTAGAAATGAGCTTGTGTTGTCCCTTGCATTGCATTGTAATATATGTCACATTTAAATTTTTGTAATGCATTTAGGGCTTGTCTAACACGGTTACGATAACCCTCTTTGGGAGGTGTGAAGAAGCCTAACCGTGGATCAAACTTGACAAGCAACCTAGTTTTACTTTCTTGCTTTTGCATTGCATATGTATGTTTGTTGCTTTGTCATTTCTTTTCGGTTAAGTTTTGAGCAACCTCTGTGTTCATCCATGAATGGAGAGAGCATTTGACGCTCCCAAGGGTTTACAAACTCTATTGCATGGCCATACGTTGCTCCTCGGGTGTTTATCGCTTATTTTCTTAAAAATAATACTAGCCTAAGGCGAAATAATTTGAAAATTTTGAGAGCTTGAGAGAGGTCACTCATATCAGGTTCCATTTGGTGTTTATTTGGTTCTTATTTGACTTGGAACCTGGTTGGGAGAAAGCGTCGCGAAGAAAGTTGGTCGAAATGGTGTTTTTAGGGCGTCAGACGCTGCGACAGATGCTGGGTTTTAACGTCAGACGTGTCTGTCGCATGCAAATGAAGGAGTCTGCCGCGGGGAACCGACAGACGCTACAATAGTGTCATCGGACGCGTCTATCGACCGTGGAGATGATTTTGACTGCGAGCGACGGACGCTGACCAGCGTTAGATGCCAGTTCAACGGACGCGTCTGTCGAGTCTTTTGAGAAAAATGGCTTTCTGTGGAGCGTCCGTCGTCACTGTGTTGTGTCCGACGCCTACCGTCATCGCGTCTGTCGCTTGGATCCAAAACGGTTTCGATCTAAAAAAACCATTCGATATGTAGGGACACCACCTCATCTCTCTCTACCATCTCACGACTTGTGTTCCTCCCGTGTTCTCAGAACACCGCCACCTGACCTCACCGTCGTTCTTTCTCATCCACCACCGAACTTCAGCGCCGCTGCCTTGCTCCTCCTCAGCACCACCCCTTCCTTGGGCGCCTGCGTCGCCCTTACCATCGACCTTAGCACCACCACCATCGAACCTCAGCGCCACCACCATCGAACCTCAGCACTGCCACCATCGAACTTTATCGCCACCACTGCAAAACCCTAGCGCTGCCTAAATCTGTCGCTGTCCAGTGCACCACCTCGCCTGATCTCAACGTCCTGAGCACCTTTTGCGACCCAGAGTCAAGTCCCAGGGTAAGCCCTTCCCCCTCTGGTTTCATGGCATTTTGTTAATCAGGTGCTCGATGAAATGCCTCACCCATCATATTCCATCGATCTCGCAGTTTCTTGCAGTGTAAAATCATTTATGTGTGGTGCCCTACATCGTCGACACTCATCTCTAATTCTTTGTTCTTCCTCCTATCAAGGTAGAAAATGATTTGCTTCACTCATTTCATTCCTCAATTCTCTGCTTCTGATAGGATCTCGCAACCCTAGAAATTATAGTGCTTATTGTAAAACTCTCTATTCTATCTTGTGCAGCGAGTCAGCTCTCTGTGTTGTGTGGTTTGGGCACCATTGTCAGTGGCAGTTGAATCTAGGGCCAAGCCTGTGGATACGGATTGAGGCCAAGCCTCACAAGACATCAGTACATCATCTCTCAGAGTGTTAGTTGTTTCTCCAGAGATTGACAGTCAGTTCTGACAGTGCTAGAGAGAGAGAGAAAGTTTCACTTGTGAGTGTGACAATGTTTTTCTGTTCTTATCACCATGGCTAGGTGCAAGAATGTTGGAGGCTCTCCTCCTGGAGGTGATGGAGGTGATGGGGGTGACAGTCCTCCCCATCTTACAGAGGTGGCTCGAGGAAAGCGTAAGCTTATCAGCACGAAGAAGCGCACCAGAAAAGACAGAGAGGTAGAGGAAGCCCTAGCTGTTGCCTGAGCGGCAAAAAGAGCAGAAAGTGGTGGTAGGGGCAGTGGTATCCTTATCGGTGAGTCTCGTACACGAGTCCCGCTCTCTGGACGTGTACTTGGTACCGAGGCCACAGAGGCCACAGAGGACTAGCCTGAGGAGCCAGCAGAGCAGGAGCAGCAGACACCACCTAGATGTCGTTCTGGATGCACCACGCGTTCTCAAACGACACCAGTAGCCCCTCCAGAGAGACCGAGATGCAGAGGTCGTTCAGCTCATAGGTCTCAGGTCATTCACTATGACCTACGGAAGGCTTTAGCTCGTCAGATTCAGACTTTCTGCAAAGTTCAGCTTCACGAGTGGTTCCCACTTTAGAGGCAGCCAAGAGTTGATCACTTCTACATAGCTCTCCAGGAGGATTTTCACATGGCGTATGTAAATGCTAACGTATCAGCCATAGCTGACAGAGTTATTCCACTTCAGAGTATAGTTGACTTAGTTGGAGAAGAGGTTCGCACATACCTTTAGACAGTGCCTGGTTTGACTGACCTAGTTCAGCGGAGTGGCTCATATGTGTTGTCTTGGGTGAGAGAGTTCTTTGCTACACTTTGGATCCACCTAGATCACACTGGGATTTCCTTCAGCTTCTTGGGTGAGCAGCGAGAGATTTCCAGTGCCAGAGCTAGAGAGCTACTGCGGATTCCACTCCAGACTGTACGTCTCCATCAGCTATGCTATCCAGGAGTTGACCCCCCTAGGCGTGCTCACGGAGGGATTGTGCCACCTATCGACACTGTTAGGTGCTTGTTTGGCAGTGACTTCGGGGAGGGTTCTAGCAGGAGACCTGTTGACATGCTGCCACCAGTTCGCTTGCTTGATGCTATCATCAGGCGGACGATCCTTCCTTGTCTGAACTTCAGGGATGGGACCACTCAACTGCAGTAGTGGCTCTTGTCACACCTTGTGAGGGGGATAACATTTGATATATGGGACTTGATGCTATGTGAGCTGGAAGATAATATATATGGGAGCTTTAGTGCGAAGAGGCACATGAACTATGCCCATTGGATCTCTTTTCTTATCTACATGGGAGTTGAGCCTATGCCGGCAGCCAGTGTTCAGGAGTGGAGCTCCACTACCTTCGAGTACCCTACCTATGACTTCTCATAGCTTGTCCGCACAGTTACAGCTACACCAGTGAGAGCGAGTCGCAGGCCAGTGGTTCTAGAGACAACTACATAGTAGGATGCTACTGTGCAGGGCCTAGCAGAGGCCGAGTTAGAGCAGCTAGAGACTTAGGGAGCAGGGACGGCATAGGTTGAGCTAGACTCAGACCCCATAGATAGCTCGAACGATGACTACCAGTCGTTGCCTACGTATCGTTCTCCTCGCCCGCACGACAGAGAGGCTAGCGGCTCAGGGTCAGCCACCGATCCCGCTCTGGTTTCCATTCTCTCTAGACTAACAGAGAACCAGGAGCAGGCAGAGCGACACCGTCAGTAGGACTGATAGGAGACTGTCGCTGCTCTTGCATAGGTACAGGCTCGCCAGGACGAGTTCCAGAGGTAGGTTCTTGAGCTATAGAGACAGCAGCAGCAGAGCCAGCAGTAGTACTTAGGTTTGATCACCCAGTTGGTTCAGGCTGCAGGTATTCAGCTACCTCAGAGCCTTCTTCAGACGACTCCAGCATCACAGCCTAGTGGGCTTCAGAGTCAGTCTCGGCTTGGCAGTCAGGCACAATTGTTCACTTCTCCTGTTCACCAGGTGCCCTAGTTGTTTGTGTCCCCAGGATTCACTCCTATTCAGACAGGGTTCACACCTTTGACACAGTCACAGCTACTTATGCCTGATACTAGTCAGTTCCATGCCACTTACAGTCAGATCACCGAGCAGCCAACACCAACATCCTCTACAGCAGACACCTCAGTGTCAGACGTGTCAGCACCACAGCTAGCTCCATTTCCAGCTTTAGCTCCTGAGGGAGTGATAGGGACAGGCACTACTGAGTCGATCCCATCGTCTGTTGCTTCGACGGATCCACTTCTGGTCCCTGTCACACAGACCGAGCCCCTGGTGACCACTACTCAGATTCCTACTGCTTCAGGGTCACAGGGATAGCCTATCGGTCCTCTACCCCCTCCACAGTCAGATACCGCGATAGCTGAGCAGACCCGGACCGCTTCACCTACACTTCTAGCTTCTGAGGGTCCGACAGGCTCCGCAGCTCAGCCATAACCTTCTCCTGAGAGCAGTCCAGATAGTGCCCTAGATCAGTTTATTGTTGCTCACCGCACTCCTGTGGCCGGCTCGTCGGCTTCTCCTTCCTCCAATTCTTAGTTTTTTGGTCCTTGATGCCAAAGGGGGAGAGAGAGTATGTAGATAGGGGGAGCTCTGTGAGAGGGTTTTAATTCTTATGTGTGTGCTACTTTCATGCATCTTCATGCATCGTCATGTCTTTTTTCCGTACTTCTTGCATTATGTGACTATGTGCTTGCGAGTTACTTTAGTGATATGTTGGTTATCTTATCTCTATTATATCATGTCACTTGATTGTTTCTAGCTCATAATGTATTGCTTCCGCGTTGTTACTCCGATCTCTTATGAGCTATATCATTGTGTTCTAACATTTCATGTCTAATCTTATGAGTTTGCCATGTTGGCTTGGAGCACATAAGCAATCCTAATCTCTTGGTATCTTTGAAAATTGCTTATGTGAAATAAGCATGTTTGAAAACCTCAAATCTTATCTTCATACTCAGGGGTTGTCATCAATCACCAAAAAGGGGGAGATTGAAAGCATCTAGGCCCCTAGAGTGGGTTTCGATGATTGATGACAACAGTTTAGCATCATGACTAACGTGTGTTTTGCAGAAACAATAAAGTGTTAGGTCATGGTAATGGCAATCATGGGCAATATGGTGATCATGCCCCTTATCGATGGAAATCGTTTTCGGTTTTCAAAGGATGATCGACAAGGTTAAGGACGGTTAGTTCCGGACGTCGAGGAGTTGAGTTACGTTTGGAATAGTCATTAGGACTTTCGTTTTTCTCCTTTGGCCGTACTATTAAGGGGGGCATGGATGAGTAGCTTGACCTAGGTAAGTCTAGTGGTTAGGTGTGGTGCACACTTGTCAAACTTAGCACTAGGTGGCTCCAAGTTGGCCCTGAGATTGTTTGGAACAAAAGTCGTTCAAGAAGCATTTGAATCGAAAGTCATTTCAGCCCTTAAACGGGTGACAGACACTGAGGACGAAGGGTGACAGATGCTGACATCAGCATCTGTCGCGTGGTTTCTTACTGTAGAAAAGCGTCAGACGCGAGGATGAAAGGCGACAGACGCGCCCTACGCGCTTACGAGCAACAGACGTAGTAAGGGTTGAGCGTCAGACGTGTCTGGTGGTCAATAGACGCGGTCCAGAATGCTCTGAAGTTCTTCGATAGCGTCAGACGCGTCCGTTGCTAGGGCGACAGATGCTGGCCAACGTCTATCGAGCCCTAATGGCTAGTGAACCGGTTTGATTCGATTACATGCGACAGACGCGCTCCTCAGAGGCGTCAGACGCGTCCCTCTAGAGCGACATACGCGTCTGTCGGTGGGCGTCATCGCGTCTGTCAGTCATGAAAGTTGCTGATTTCGAAGATAACAGTTGGGGGAGTTGAGGGGGAGTATAAATACTTCCTCTACCCCTCCATTTGAGGTACTCTTGCTCATTTGGTTAGCTGATAAACTCCTTTCATGTGCAAGGAAGTGCAAGAGCCCTAGTGAGAATTGAGTCTTGAGAATTCAAGTTTGAGAGTCCTCACTAGTGATTAGGGAGTAGGAAGTGTGCATCCACCTTCTCATTAGTCTTGTTGTGGTCAAGTGAGAGTTCTTGCTTGTTACTCTTGGTGATCGCCATCACCTAGACATCTTGGTGGTGATTGGGAGCTTGGTGATCATCCGGCAGAGCTTGTGGATGACCCAACTCATCTTGTGAGCGGTTGTGGGCGATTCACCGCGATGGAGTGTCAAAGAATCAGCCCATAGAGAGCACTTGATCCTCGCGTGGATCAAGGGGGAGCTACACCCTTACGTGGGTGCTCCAACGAGGACTAGTGGGGAGTGACGACTCTTCGATACCTCGGGAAAACATCGCCGTGTTCCTAACCCTTTATATTCAAGCAATTTACTTTCTCGCATTACTCTTGTTGCTTGGTTTACTTTCCTAGAATTGCCATGCTAGGCTAGGATTAGAACTTAGGGTGCAAAACTTTTATCGGTAGAATCACTAGGAACACTTGTAGGCACTAGAGGTGAATTATAGCTTAGTAGGTTTTAATTCTTGCAACAAAATTTAGAAAAGCCCAATTCACCCCCCTCTTGGGCATCTTGATCCTTTCAGGGGCCCACGCCACCCGAACCATGCCACTGACCCCATGCGGGGATTGCTCGCGCCGCCTATGCTTCCCGTGCTCAGACATCTGTGCCCGGTCGGTGATGCCCCAACAGCTAGCTGCCGTAGGCAGGTAGGTGGGTCCCCTGCAGCAACACCCGATCTATTTTTGAAACATCGAGATGAAACATTTGAAAACATGCGTCTGAAGACAGATAAAACACTTAAAACATGCGTATGAAATATTTGAAAAAAAACACATGAAAACACTTAAAAAAGTCATTGCAAAACATATCCAACATCCGGATAAAACACTTGCAAGATATGTGTGAAACATATGCAATATCTAAATAAACACGCTTGCAACATATGTGTGAAAAAACAGATGAAATATTTAGAACAGATGCTTGCAACATACGTGTACAACCATTGCAACATCCCGATCTACTTTTGCAACATCCATATAAAACACTTGCAACGTACCTCTGAAACACCTGAAACACTTAAAATATATGCTTGCAACATGTGGTTTCAACGCAACATCTCCTTGCTGCTTGGAAGAATGGAGGCTCGTCGGCACGTGGAGTTCACCGTTGTAGAGCTCGTCGGTGGCGCGGAGCTCGCCGCTCCGGTGGAGAAGGCCGTGGCAGGTCCGGTGGAGAATGCTGCGGCAGGTCTCCACACTGCGCAGGTGGAGCACGACCTGTGCGTGGGTGAGCTCCATCTAGGGCATCGCGAGCTGCGCGCGGGCGGGTTCAATCCCAGCCATGGTGAGCTGGGCAGGCGAAGCACTAGATTTGTGCTGGCGAACTCCGCTCGGACTGTCGTGAGCTGCATGCGGGTGAGCTCCACCCCGGCTGTGGCGAGTTGGGCAGCCTCTGCCCTAGCCAAGATGAGTGTGAACGGTCCCGTGAGCACGTGCACGGGCGGCTGCGGCGAGCACAGGATGAGCACGGGCGGCCTCCACCCTGGTCAGCCGCCACGAGCTGTGCGGATGGAGTGTGCGCTATGCGTGGTGATTTTTTTTATTAGAAACTATGGTGACGAGCAGATAAGAGGGCGTCATTTGGGCTGGTATCATGGCCCATCAACGAAAACGTCCGTCGCTCTATTTCAAGAAATATCGTGCAAAGAATGGTGCATCCAATTCTACTACCCTCTGATTTTTCTTCTATCACCAGGGGGGCTCTTTCCTTTTTCCGAAGAAGTGAGCTAATAGGAAACTTCCAGGCCAATATTAATAGAGTAGGAGAAAATACAAAACAAAAGCACGGCAACATATGAAGCAAATAGCCACAATGATAATGACCAGACCAACAGCCTCCACCACAACCACAACAAAATCCCTACAACTGCAACACTGTTTAGACACCACACAACACTGGCGCCGTTGTGTCGGCCCATAGGCTGCCTCCAGCTTAAATGCTGTCGGAACCCCTTGTTCAGCACATGTAGGGCCATCATATAGTCCCCATGGTTCACTCCATCCACCACCATTGTCACCATCATGAAGCCAACTAAATACGTACAATGTGGTTGCCATGGTACCCCTCATGCGTCTTACAACGATCACCATTGCCATCCATTGCAACAAGCACAAAGATGGAAGCGAGGAAAATTCCCCACTACGATACTTCCAACAAGGGAGCGACAACTATAGTCATTAACATCGCAGGTCGGACCATTGGAGAAGTTTTTTTTCAACCGGAGAACACTACTAGGGTTTAGAAGGCTTTACGACAATGCCTCCAAAGGGGGGACTGTTAGAATTGATCTCATCCGTCTTGACCCAACGGTTGAGATGGACCCCTTGACCGCGTCCTGATCGGGGACGCCCAGCCTATAGACGGCTGCTGGGCCCCTATCGCGCAGCGCTATAAAGAGGAGGTGGGGGCCAGTGGCACACGACACGAGGTTTGCTGCCGCTCACAGTGACCCCACCTAACCCTAATCCGATCTAGGGAAGGTCCACCGGCGCCTTTGCACTGCATCCGACTTCGACACCGACGCCAATCCCTCTGCAAGCTCAGGTTCTACATTTCTCTCTCACTCTCTCTCCACCCCTCTGTCGCTCTATTTCACTGTTCATCTCGAAATGCATAGTCTTGTACCCGCTAGATCTACACCTAGATGATCCACAGAATCTAACAATGGCATCGGAGCATGGTTGCTAGCGTGTAGATCTAGATCGGGATCGAGAAATGAAAATAATAATAATACAAAAAAAAGCAGAACTGATTTCGAGTAGGATGATTAACCCTAACCCTAGAAGGGGAAAGAACGGAGAAAAGAATGGGACCTATCGGGTTCACCTCACCACCGCCGTGTGGGAAGGACATCGCGTCGTCGTTCACCGGCACGCAGGAAGAAGGGGTCAAGCGGCTGGTAGGGGCGAGATCTCCGCCTCAGGTTTGGGCCAAAGGGCACCACCGTGGTGTCGCTCGACGGTGCCGCGCGTAGCTACGGCTACACGCGTGCGCCGGCGAGAGGATCCATGGTGGCACCATCACCTTCTGCTTCGTCGCGAGCTCTTCGAGTGAGGGCGGTAGAAGCAGAAGGGAGAGGAAAGAGATAGAGGAGGGAGAGCCGACCGGATCTGTTTCCGGCGACACTCTTCTTCATCGGTGGCTGGCTGGACTAAGAAAGCAGAGGAAAGATGTGAGTTAGGGTTGAAGGGGAGCCGGCTACGTGACGGGTTTTTGTCCCTCCGAAGTCAAAGGCCGACTGTCGGATGAAGATGCATGGCCAAGGGCGACCGGGACACCTTTAGGCCCAGGCGGGTTAGGCAAATCCTGGCCCAAGCCCAGGTTGCGGCCATGTGTAACACCTCGGTGTTATGCAAGCATTGGCATTGCAATCATAAGCATGACATTTCATATCATCCATAATCATATATGGTAATATTATAACTTGAATGAAATAAAAGCTTGGAAAATAGTATTCATGATGTAATATGTTAAGGTGCTAATTACCTTTCATCAAATTGTGCAACTACAAATTTTGTATCACTTAGAATCATAAGTCAAATTTTTGGAGCAACTAAAGTACTCAAAGTTTTGTCAAAAACTGGTTTCAAAAATGTATTCTGAAAATATTCAAAAATACTCCCTATTTTAGCTTTTATTCTACAATTCAAAATCTATTGAGAATTTTTAGTTGGCCCCTTAATCAAAGTTGTAGAGAATTAAATTCTAAGCAACTTTTATTTTTGGGTCATTTCCAGAAAAGGTCTTTTTCTTGTTCAAAATAGGGTTTGAAAACTGTATTTGAAAGTTATTTGAAAATAGAAATTTGAAAAATAAAAACCTAACCTAAGCAGGCCGCCGCCTCGGTTTAGGCTCGCAGCCGGAAGCGGCCCGCCTCCGCGCGCGTGCGCCCGCGCCCGCTCCCCGCCTCAGCCCGGCCCAGTCCGACCTCTCTCTTCCCCCTCCCGCTCTCGCGCGCGCGGCTCGCTGGCACCCGTGGCAGACTGCGCTCGTCGCGTGGCGACCGCATGTCGGCGACGCCCTCCGTGTGGCCGTCCGTGGCCCCCGCGCGCCCGGCTTCTTGACGCCACGCCCGTGCCCCTGCCTCCTTTCCCCTTCTCACTCGCTCTCCCTCTCATTCCCTTTGGAAAACCCGAACGGGAGCCGTGCTCACCCCGCTCGCCACTGCTTGCCGCCGTCTCCGCCGTCGCGTTCCGACGCCGGTGAACCGCCACCGCCCGATTGTTTGCGCTCCACGTTCCGCCACCTTCTTCTCTCCTCCGAACGGGCCACCGTGTGCCTTGCTCGCCTACGGTAAGGCTCAATCGAGCTCTTCCCGCTGCGCCACCACGTCGGGGCCGCTGAGCTCGCGCTCCGCCCGCCGGCACCCTCGCTCCCTCTCCATCCCGATGAACCCCTCCCCTGAGTTCGCTATCTCCTCACGAACACCGTGCGCACGCCCACTGGTCAGCTCATGGCCGGAGATGGCCGTTGGCCGCCGGCAACCACCGCACTGCCGCGGTCCAGAGCGCCGGCGAGGCCGCCCTCTGTTTTCCCTTCGGTCTTCCGCTAGGCCGCCGCGCCTGTGGGCCGCGCCTCCGAGCGGGCCGGCTCGCCTTTCCCCGCGCGCGCGAACCAGGCCGAGAACGGCCACGGGCCGGTTAACTTCCACGGGCCGGCCCAGTACCAATATTAAAAAATCAATTTCTATTTTCTTTTATTTCTTGATGAAAAAAATACTTTGGAAAAATGTTTTTGTAGTCCTTTCAGCTCCAAAAATTTTAAAATAAATTTCTATAGACTCATTGGAACCAGATCTACAATATAAAAATATTGCATGTCAATATTGCATTACTTTGTAGTGTTTTATTTAATCCTTGGAATTGGTGTTTTCTAGAAAAATTGATAATAAATTATAGAAAAATTAGAAAAATGTGATTCCAAGTTTGTTAATCTTTTTGTGCCATGTACTTGCTAGGAAAATTATATATCATGCCTGTTCTGTAGAAAAATGTGTAGGTGTAGTTCAAATGCTTTCTATCACTAGTATTTACTATTTTTGTTAATTAAATAAATGTGAATAAAACATGCAAGTGATAATTTTTCTACAGTGATTATTTACTGTGTAGAAAGTAGAAAAATTACTAAATCTGTTGTTTGATACTTTTCATAATGCAAAGTATTTTCATGCTCGTTTTTAGTCCTTAGCTTGTTATTTTTGTATAGACAGTTCTAATAATCCAAATGCAATGAAAATTTTGTGGCATGCTAGAATTGATGTTAGTAATCCGCTGTAATTTTCTAAGATTTTTCTATGCTACTAAAATATGTGTTGCTGTTCAAGCATAATGCTAATTAGGGTTTACACTCAACCTTTAATGCAAGATTAGTTAGTAAACTATGCTTTGGTGTATCTTTGAAGCATTTTAAGTGTCAGTGTGCCTTTGCATGATAGAGATTAGTGGTGGTAGTTTTTGAGTACGTGTTCTTGAATGGCGTAGACTACCTTGTAGAAGAGTCGTAAGTTCCACGTAATCTAAATAAAGTAACATGCTCATTACATCTCATTCATTCATTCATCATCATCTCATGTCATCCCTGCAATGCACCTAGGCATGAGCACTTATACTTCTGCATCATACAGGATCGCAGAAAGTGACCCCGGTAGCAGTTCCCAAGGAGCCGGAGGAGCAGTCCGTGGTGCAAGAGCAGGAGACGACCGAAGCCGAAGAGGAGGTCGGTGAGGATCTTCCAGAGTGCCCAGACCACCGTCCGAGCTCTTTCGAGAGAGGCAAGCCCCGGAGCATTTCTCTCCCCCGGTTTGCAAATACTTTATGAATGCTTTACGTTAACTGCTGCATTAAGTTTAGGAGTTATTTGCAACCGTTGCTGCATTATACCTTGTTTACTCCGTTCTACCCTATCCTTGTCACCTTGTCATTCGCAGTCAAGTAATTGCTTAGCTTGCTTAGACCGGTAGAAGTCGGGTGATTTTCTGTCACCTACGAGCTATAGGTGGTTACCTAGATCTGCTTGAGAAAAGATGTCATCATGAAATAACTAAGTGTTAATGTGAAATTGAGACCGTACGGAAACTTGCAGGGTTTAGTCTGTAGTGTTTTCCATCTGTGTCGATTAAGGACCGTCCGTTGTTGGGCCTCGGGTCATGTTGAACGCATGCCTCACATTTAGCTGGCCGGATAAAGTACCTTCTGACCGCGAAGCTGGGAGATTATTCGGGCCGAGTGAATTTCCCGCAACGCACTGTACCGGAGTAGTAGTGGCAGGATACGGGGGCGCGATGATAAGGCCAAAGAGCAGTCGGGCGGCCCCCGGGTACAAGTGGTTCCTGGCAAGCTCGCGACTTTACCTGAATGGTTGACTCGGTGACCAACACCTCACTTTAGCGGGTGAGTGAGGTTTGTGTGAGGAATAACTTACCAGCTGGTTAATAATCGATTCGAATCGCCATCGTTCACTGGATAGTGAGCACTTGACTTGAGCTACTTCATCGTAGTAATATTGATGAAACACTTGGATAGTTATGTGGAAGATGACATGGAAATTATTGTTAATAAGCATTGGTAATCCTTACTTGCTTAATTATATATTACTCTAGCATAGATGCAAACATAGTTGATAGGGTAATAATGATTAAATTATTGCATACTTTTAGAAAAGAATTGTTAAGTTTAAAAATGCTTTTCTTGCAAATGAGTCAGCTACCCCACCAGAAAGCCTATCATGATCCTTGGTGTCATTTTATTTTGGTTCTGTCGGGTAAGTCTAGCTGAGTACCTTCTCGTACTCAGGGCTTTGTTCCCACTTGTTGCAGATGGACAGATGTATTATGGCTACTGTATCAACTGCCTCTATCCTACAATGGGAGAAGCTTAGGACTATGGGCAATGGTCATTCACTACATCTCGTCTGATGCTTTTGATGGAAGATGACCCTGAACTGGCAATGTATTTTGAACTCTGTGTGCGTGTGTGATTTGAACAAAATGCTTTTGCTACTTTCATTCGAAACAGGTTTGTAATAACTATGTTTAAACTCCGATGTTTTTGTGCCGCGAACTTTTATGTAACTTGTGATGGTGACCGCTGAACTTATTACGATCTTGGCTGGTATGCAAGTTGGTTTGAAATCCGTCGTGATTTCACGGACTACTGGGTTATACGGGCTTAAGTTTGCTAAATCGTCTGCTCGGTGGGTGATTTTCTCACTTAATCTCGTATAATTGGTCAGTTCTGTTACAGCTGGCATCGGAGCATGGTTTAGCATGTTTACTGTTCATAAGTGTATTTAAAACAAAATGTGTTTAAAAAACGTGATTTGCAAACTAAGAGTGCACCAGTGGTCATATCCTTTATGCCCAATAAGGACTCTAGGTGGCTTAATTAAGTACTGACGTGGGGGTTCTTGCACCATATTTCTATTTTGTCGCTCATACTGCGTGCTATTGTATGAGTGCCCCTTACTTGAGTGGTAATGTATGGATCAGTTGCCTCTACGCCTCGGTAAGTGTGAGATATGAGAGCATGATCGGATACACCGCCGATCTAGGGAGAGTGCTTGTATGATACTGGAGTACTTACATGTTTTACGCATGTTTTTACAAAAAGTGTCGCATGTGTGGTTGTTCCGTCCGTTGAGGCGATGCCGTCAATAGGACGATGTTTTGGGTGGTTACTACCGTTGTACGCGTATCTGGGGATTCGTGTAGAGCGTGTAGATAGACTTACTGCTTTCATGCATGCATGGGGGAAATGGGTTGAAATGAATCTTCTGCAGGTACATAACAGCGTTTCTCGTGTAGAACGTATTAGTTACGTATATGAGAGATCGCCGGTATGCCACCGAATTCATCGATAGATATCATTATTTTGTAAGTTTGTGAGAACGTAAGAAACATGCATGCATCATGTTGCTTGCACATTTCATTCATGCCATGCATTCCTCCCCTTATAAATTGATTATCCCCTTTCAATAAAAATTGTACCAACTTAAATTATGTTCTCACTGGGTATCAAAACTTTTGGTACAGATGGCCTGCACGAAGCAGACTGCCCGTAAGTCCACAGGTGGAAGAGCACCCTGACGCCAGTTGGCCCCGCGGGAGCGCCGCAACACGAACACCTTTCTGAGCGAGTTTGGCATGCCAACTTTGCTTTGGAGAGTGCTCCATGATGTGGGGTACCTAGAGGGTCGAGGAGCTAGAGGAGTACAATGTCAACTTGCATGAGGAGTTTCATGCGCTCTACAACGGGATTGGCCCGTATGCTCCTCCAGAAGCCACCGGTATGGACGTCGACGATGATGAGGACAAGCCCATAGCCGCACCTGCTAACAACGACGCTGCTACTGATGGTAGCAATGGTGACGTCTCCGACCCCGGCGATGTCCCCGAGGAGTAGGCTAGTTGCTTTGTGTTAGCTGCTAGGCCCTGTCATGATGACCTTCTGTTGGCTTCATGTATCTTGATGTATCTCGTTTGAACCTTGAGACTTGGTAGAATGTTGGATCTTAGTTGTTCATGTGATACCTGAGCGCATAAAGTCCAGTGTGTGTATGCTGGCAACGTGGTTGTATTGGACGCGATGTTTGCATTTGAAGTAATTCAATTAGTGGTGTTGTTTTAATTGGAATGCGATTATTGTGCCTCTGTTTTGTTGTATGACTTTGTTCTCTCCAATGAGTTCAGTACGGCATAATTTTTCATTCACTCACAATTACTACAACTTCGCTTAATCATTACTTGTTGCTGAAATATGCAGATGGCAAACACTCGACGCGCCACGTATGAGGCTGCGGAAACTGGTGAAAATGGTGCCGGGGCAGGTGGGAGTGGTGCTAACAACGTCAACCATAACGAGCCACACCTGGAACCGCATTTGCCGCCTCCTCCACCGCTCACTACAGAGATGTTCTTTGCACAATTTCTGGGAAGTCAGCGCAATGCCAAGCAGTCACAGAAAAATATGGAAGATTTCCTACGTACCATCGCCAACAACGTGCAACGTGGTAACAACCAAGGTGGTGGCAATGGAGTGAATCAGTACAACAACTTCAAGGATTTCATGGACACTAGGCCGCCAATTTTCAAGGAAGCAACCGAGCCACTTGACGCTGAAGAATGGATTAACACTATGGAAGATAAGTTCCGTGTGTTGAGGCTGACAGAAGTACTGAAGACAGAGTATGCTGCACATCAGCTACAAGGACCAGTAGGGATGTGGTGGAAGCATCATCATACCACCTTCCCTCCAAATGCTCAGATCTCGTGGAGAGAGTTCACCGAAGCCTTCCGTGGAGTTTATATTCCATCAGGGTTAGTTGAGATGAAATTGGGAGAGTTCTTGGCTTTAAATCAGGGCACCAAAACCTTAACATAGTATTTGTATGCCTTCAACAACTTGTGTCATTATGCTCCTGACATGGTTGACACAGATGCTAAGAAGATTGCTAACTTCAAGAGAGGGTTAGATCCGAAGATGATGAAGCATGTGGGTACCAATACCCGTGCCAGATTCAATGACTTCATCAGTGATTGTCTGAAACAAGAGAAGAACAACAACACGTACACAACATCCAAGACTCGCAAGAGAGCCTTTGAGTTAGGACCGTCACAGTCTAGAATTATCACTGCTAATCGTTCAACCTATCGTCCATCTGCACCTGGTGCAAGGTTTAGGCCATCGCAGCATAAGACCCAGAACTACAAGGGACCGCAGAAGCCGTACAAGATGGCAGTGCCGCCAGCAAGGACAGCCGCAACCGCGGGACAAGGAAACTCGAAGGGAGCTATCGGATCTGCTGGTACAGTAAAGGGACCTTGCTATAACTGTGATCAGCCAGGCCATTTTTCAAAGTTCTGCCCTTATCCGCCCAGAAAGAAGCAACAGACTTATAATGCTCGAGTGCACCACACCACTGTGGAAGAGATTCCTAAGGGAGAGCCCGTAACTGCTGGTAAGTTTCCTGTTAACCAAAACCCTGCAGTTGTTCTATTTGATTCTGGATCATCGCATTCTTTCATGAGTCAAGCATTTGCACGGAAACATGAACAACTATGCACAGACTTAAGTTATGGTTACCGTATAAGTTCAGCAGGAGCTGATGTTTTAACCAATCAGATGGTTAGAGGGGCAACCCTTGAGTTAGGTAGTTGAAAGTTTCGAGTTAACCTGATAGTTATGCCTGGACTAGTTCTGGATGTCATTATAGGGATGAATTGGATGAAAGAATGGGGAGCAGTTATAGATGCACGAAGTTGGGTACTTACCCTGAAGGATCCCCAGGGAGAGAGTACTTTTCAGGTACCATTGCCCAAAAGAACAGACCTTGTGAGTGTGACATGTGCTATGGAAGTCATTCCGATTCATCAGATTCCGGTCGTGTGTGAGTTTTCGGATGTGTTTCCAGATGAGTTACCTGGTCTTCCGCTGGAGAGAGATATGGAGTTTGGAATTGAGTTGATCCCCGGAACAGCTCCATTTTCCAGGAGACCTTATAGGATGCCTCCGAATGAGTTAGCTGAGTTAAAGAAGCAACTAGAGGAGTTGTTGAACAAGGGGTTTATCCGGCCAAGTAAGTCTGAATGGGGATGTCCTGCCTTGTTTGTGAAGAAAAAGAAAGAGGGTACTTTGTGGATGTGTGTGGATTATAGGCCTCTTAATGTTGTAACTATCAAGAATAAGTATCCCTTACCTCACATTGATGTTTTGTTCGATCAGTTAGCCAAAGCCAGAGTGTTCTCCAAGATAGATTAAGATCGAGTTATCATCAGATAAAGATTAGACCACAAGATATACCGAAAACCGCTTTCTCTACCAGATACGGGTTGTACGAGTATCTTGTTATGTCCTTTGGCTTAACAAATGCTCCTGCATACTTTATGTATCTGATGAATACAATTTTCATGCCAGAGTTGGACAAGTTTGTGGTTGTGTTCATTGATGATATTCTAGTATACTCTGAGAATGAGAAAGATCATGAAGAGCATATGAGAATTGTCTTAACCAGACTGAGAGATCATAAGTTGTATGCTAAGTTTAGCAAGTGTGAATTTTGGTTGAAGAAAGTTCCTTTCCTTGGTCACATTCTGTCTGAAAATGGAGTATCCGTAGACCCGAGTAAAGTGCAAGAGGTTATGGATTGGAAGACACCAATCACAGTCTCTGGAGTTAGAAGTTTCTTGGGTTTAGCTGGTTACTATCGTCGTTTTATACTAGATTTCTCAAAGATTGTCAAGCCAATGACAAGTCTGCTACAGAAAGATCATAAGTTTGTATGGACAGAGGAGTGTGAGACAGCTTTCCACACCTTGCGGAAACTATTGACCACTGCTCCAGTTCTAGCGCAACTGGACATTGAGAAACCTTTTGATGTGTTTTGCGACGCATCAAAAACAGGATTAGGCTGTGTTCTTATGCAAGAAGGAAGAGTCATTGCTTATGCCTCCCGACAGTTGAGAAAGCATGAGATCAACTATCCGACGCATGATCTTGAACTTGCTGCTGTAGTGCATGCATTGAAAATTTAGAGACATTACTTACTTGGTAATGTGTGCAATATTTTCACCGATCACAAGAGTCTCAAGTACATCTTCACCCAACCTAAATTGAACATGAGACAACGAAGATGGTTAGAATTGATCAAAGATTACAATTTGAATGTGCAATATCATCCTGGAAAGGCCAATGTAGTGGCAGATGCTTTGAGTAGAAAGTCACATTGCCTGAATGCGCAACCTTTGCTCGAAGATGGTTTTGATCTAATGCATCCTGCATGTTACACAGTATTTAGATTAGTTGTTCTTTGGAGAGTAAGATAATAGAAGGTCAGAAAACTGATAAAGGGATATTCCATATCAAAGAAAAGATTAAAGAAGAACCATCCAAGCACTTTAGATTGGATGAACATGACGTGCTATGGTTTGATGACTGTCTTGTTGTTCCTAAAGATGGAGAGCTCAAGAATAAACTTATGGATGAGGCTCACCTTTCAAAGTTATCTATCCATCCCGGAAGTAGCAAAATGTACCAAGAATTAAGACCTTGTTTTTGGTGGACCAAGATGAAGAAAGAGATTGCGGCATATGTAGCCAGATGTGACATATGCTGCAGAATAAAGGCTATTCATATGAGACCTACCGGATTATTGCAACCTTTGTCTGTACCCAGTTGGAAGTGGGATGATATCAGCATGGATTTCATCACAGGTTTGCCCACTACTCAGAAAGGACATGATTCGATTTGGGTAATTGTGGATCGCCTTACAAAGATAGCTCACTTTTTACCTGTCAAGACAGAATATAGACCACCTCAATATGCCGAGAAGTATATTGCTGAGATTATGAGATTACATGGCATACCGAAGAACATCGTGTCTGACAGAGGGTCACAATTCACTACTCACTTTTGGGAGCACTTGCATAAAGGTTTGGGGACGAGTTTAATTCGTAGTATCGCCTATCATCCTCAAGCAGATGGTCAGACCAAAAGAGTTAATGTTGTTCTGGAAGACATGTTGAGAGCCTGTGTGTTATCTTCTAGAGGTTCATGGGAGTCATGGTTACCTTTAGCAGAGTTCACTTACAATAATAGTTATCAAGAAAGTATCAAGATGGCACCATTCGAAGCTTTGTATGGCAGAAAGTGTAGAACACCACTTAACTGGATTGAGCCAGGAGAAAGAAGATACTACGGTATTGACTTCGTAGAAGAAGCTGAGAAGAAAGTTCATATCATTCAGCAAAACATGAAAGCCGCTCAATCATGACAGAAAAGCTATGCAGATCGAAGAAGGAGACCGCTTATGTTCGAGGTTGGTGACTATGTTTATCTGAAAGTCACGCCAATGAAGAAGAAATGGTTTGGAGTACGCAGAAAGCTTGCAGCCAGATTTGTGGGACCATATAAGATCTTGGAAAGAAAAGGTCCAGTCGCTTATAAGTTGGAGTTACCTGAGACAATGAGTGCTATATTCCCAGTTTTTCATGTATCGCATCTCAAGAAGTGTTTGCGTGTTCCCAAAGAAAGAATCAAACCTCGAGGTATAAAGCTCAAGTCAGATCTGGTGTATCGTGAACAACCAATTCGAGTTTTGGATTCCAAAGAAAGGGCTACTCGGAACAGTGTGGTGAAAACATATAAGATACAATGGAGTCATCATGATGAAGGGGATGCATCTTGGGAAACGGGTGAATACCTACAAAAAGCATACGAAGATTTTTATAATAAATGGTTCGTAACCCAAATCTCGGGACGAGATTTTTATAAGGGGGGAGGGCAGTAACACCCCGGTGTTACGCAAGCATTTGCATTGCAATCATAAGCATGACATTTCATATCATCCATAATCATATATGGTAATATTATAACTTGAATGAAATAAAAGCTTGGAAAATGGTATTCATGATGTAATATGTTAAGGTGCTAATTACCTTTCATCAAAATTATGCAACTACAAATTTTGTATCACTTAGAATCATAGGTCAAATTTTTGGAGCAACTAAAGTACTCAAAGTTTTGTCAAAAACTGGTTTCAAAAATGTATTCTGAAAATATTCAAAAATACTCCCTATTTTAGCTTTTATTCTACAATTCAAAATCTGTTGAGAATTTTTAGTTGGCCCCTTAATCAAAGTTGTAGAGAATTAAATTCTAAGCAACTTTTATATTTGGGTCATTTCCAGAAAAGGTCTTTTTCTTGTTCAAAATAGGGTTTGAAAACTGTATTTGAAAGTTGTTTGAAAATAGAAATTTGAAAAATAAAAACCTAACCTAAGCAGGCCGCCGCCTCGGTTTCGGCCCGTAGCCGGAAGCGGCCCGCCTCCGCGCGCGTGCGCCCGCGCCCGCTCCCCGCCTCGCCCCGGCCCAGTCCGGCCTCTCTCTTCCCCCTCCCGCTCTCGCGCGCGCGGCAGACTGCGCTCGCCGCGTGGCGACCGCATGCCGGCGACGCCCTCCGCGTGGCCGTCCGTGGCCCCCGCGCGCCCGGCTTCTTGACGCCACGCCCGCGCCCCTGCCTCCTTTCCCCTCCTCACTCGCTCTCCCTCTCATTCCCTTTGGAAAACCCGAACAGGAGCCGTGCTGACCCCGCTCGCCACTGCTTGCCGCCGTCTCCGCCGTCGCGTTCCGACGCCGGTGAACCGCCACCGCCCGATTGTTTGCGCTCCACATTCCGCCACCTTCTCCTCTCCTCCGAACGGGCCACTGTGTGCCTTGCTCGCCTACGGTAAGGCTCAGTCGAGCTCTGTAACACCCCAGGTGTTTATCACCAATTAGGCAGTGGGTTTGAGCTCAAACACGACAAATTAGGTGGAGATGACAATGTCAAGGTCAACCTATGGAGATGAGCCTAACCTAAAGTGGATGTTGCATCATTGCTTTACATATAGGTCCCTTTTCAAAGATATATGTTTGGATGATGTTATTGTCATATCTTCATGTGCCTCACCTTGGTACCTATCTATAGTGACCCCTGGAAAAGTTTCTTGAAGTTTGGAATCAAAAAGTCACATGAAATGATGAGTTATATGCTTGTTTGGATTATAACTAAAACCTACACTTTTGTGCAACCTATGCATGGTGTGTATGTTTGGACTCTACAACACCTTAACTACACTTAGGACACTTAAAGGAACAATGTTCATGTTGATCATTATGCCTAAATATGCTTCTAAGTGATAGTTGACCATGTATGGACCCTAGAACACTTTTGTTTGACCATTTCAAAAGTGTGCCCTAGAAGTTTTGCATGACTATGCACCCTTTTACAAAGTTGGAGAGAATTTTATAAGGAACAAACTTTGTTTAAGAGTCAAGTCATGAAAATATGTGGAACATGCTCAAAAAGGGCCCACAAGTCAGAATTTGGAACTGTTTCCAACACTTGACCATTTTAAAACCCTGATTTCAGTGTCTTTGACATTGACATCCCGCGTTCTCGAGTTTTTGTTAAGTAACTTGGGTAGGTACAAATGTAAAAGTTGGAGCTCACTTGAAGGGGAAGGCCATGCAAGAAGATGGCATAAGTTGCATTTCATTTTGACCATGAATTCTTGTAATTGTTAATCACTGTCAACTCACTGACACTGCCAACTTGGAGGTTAATTATCTGCTAATCTATTGCCCTAATGACCATGACCATTAAATAGGAAATGTAGAGCATAGTATGGGCTACAACTTTGCTTTTAGGTCCAAGACCTAGATCGGCCCAGATCAGGCCCAAATTGGAGCTCCAAATGGTCCACTTCGCTGCCCGCCACCTGTTCGCGTTTTTGCTCCAAAGACGACGCGTGGACAAGGGCGTGGCGGCCATGCACCGCGCGCCTCCACCATGGATGCCGCGCGTCCTCCACCTCGCCATGCGCCTCTGTCTGGCTGAGCCGTTGGGGAGAGGATGAGCTACCCACCGTCGCCCCTCCCTTATCCCTGAGCTCGCCTTCGCCTTCTACCTCGCTCCCTGGCGCCCGCTCGCGTAGAACGCGGCCATGTCCACCATGGATAGCCGGACCGAGTTCCATGGCCGCCATCATTTCCTCCACCCGAGCGTCCCATAGCTCTCCACCTCGGCCACCACATCTCCCTCGCGATTCCCTATGCCGTGTGTGAGCTCGCGGGATGGTAGTGCTCTCGGGAACCGCCACCGTCGCCATTGCAGGCGGAGCAGAGCTCGCGGCCGCCGGTGTTCTTGCTCCTCCATGCACCCTCCTCGCTCACAGAAACCTCCCTCGGCCTCGTGCAGTCCCAAGCTACCCACGCCACCGCCGCTCAGTCGCCGAGCCGCGCCTCCGTCCTGCCGCCGCGGCGAAGCCGCTGCCGTGCGTCCTGGCTCGCGTGGCCAGAGGACCACGGACTGCCGCAGGCCACGCTACGGGTGGCCACAGGTGCGCCTCGCCGCCGCGCAGCTCCCGCGCTGCTCCTCCGCCGCCGTCGAGCCGCAGGCCGGCCTTTCCCCTCGCCGGAGACCGCCTCCCCTGCTCGGCCGGTTTGAGGAAGAGGACGGCGATCCCCTCTCTCTGTCTCTCCCTGTGTTTGTCTAGCAAGCGGGCCCAACAGCTCAGCGGGTCCCACTTGTCGGTTTAAGAAAGCGGTTGTCTGGGTATGTATTCGGGTGGAGCTAGCAAATTAAGTAGGGTTGTTCTAATTCGTTTTTTTTTGAATTTCATAATTTTATAAATCTTCTAAAATGCATATCTCTGGCTAGGAAACTCCAAAAATAGTAAATGAGGACTTTTTGGAAACCTTGTGAAGAGATCTATGCAGTGCAGTTATAAAATGTTACATGTTTGTAGGTATTTTCTGATGTCTTTATTTAAGTTTTAAAAATACTCTAAAAATGCCTTTAAACTTAACCAGAGCAAGATCTAGAGTTTTAGGACTCCAAAAATAGTGATTCTTATTTTGTTAATTTTGTGATGACATGTACTTGCTAGGAAAAATATTAAACACCCTAGTTGTTCACTGTTTTCTTAGGGTTTTGATTTGACCTTGTTAAATAAGGAAAATTACATTTTATTACTTGTCATTTTATATCTTGAGTTGTGATGCTCCAAATGATGTGAAATTTTTATGGTAGGTTTGTCATGATTTGTATGTACTGTGGTATAAATTTCATGGTCATTTCTTACTGTATTCCCAAGTTATTGATTTAACTTATTTATAGCTTGATAAATAGCTTATAAATAATATATAAATGATAAAATAGAAAATGTTGTTCCATTACCATAGTATGATGTTTCTCTATCATATTGATTCATAATATGGCCTTGTGTTCACAGAAAATATTGAGTGTTAAGTTTAACTTGCTCTCCCATGATTTATTGCTATAGCCTTTTGTCTTTTTCATAGAGGTTATTATACATGTCCAAATGGTTTCAAATTTGGACAGTAGACTTTTGGGAGCATATGTAGGCCACTGTAATTTTGGTAGAATTTATTGTGCACTTTTGTTAGGTGTTCATAATTCCACCTAATTATCTAAATAAATTAAGAAAATGTATTAAAAGAATTTATTTAGTAATTGACACTAGGTTTTTTGGTGTTCATTAGTCATGTATGAAATGTTGGTAAAGTTAGTTTTGTCTAATTATATGTTTGCAATATAAGTTAATAATTATTTCTTGCAAATGAGGTTCTGGATAGATCTGGGAACTTAGCAAAGTTCTTCATGATAATGTGCTTTGTTATGAAACTTATTTATACAAAAGTTGAAGATAATTTATATATCTAGCTGCTGTTAAGATTTGGTGGTATTTGGCCATGTGGTTTAGGAATTATAGCTGTTTAAAGTTGAGTTACAGAATTGCTTGCTCTCTGTCTTGTTAGACCAGTTTCTGTGTTTGTATAAATTCGACATGTTAGACTTTGGAATCATGCTATGATAATTATAAATGAAATGTAGAGAATTCCATAAGCTTTCTATGATGTCTTCTTGCAAGTCATTTGGGTTTGTAGAACTTCAGATATGATTGATTTACCCAGCTACTGCATGTATGTCCAGAATTGTTAAAAATACATGATTGCTTGATTACTTTGTTTGGGTATTGCTAAGTGTGATTCATGTCTTTGGTGATTAAGCTATTACACCTGAGACTTTGTAAATCTTATGTCATGCTTGGTATTGCTTTCTTTGCTATTTAAGCATGTTTGTTTGTGTAAGGTTACTTAAGTAATGTGATGTGCTTACGTGTCTTTACTATAACCTTATACTTACCTTGATTAACGTGTGATGCATCATCTATTGCATTTCCTTATATTCATGCACTTGCATCTTGCATTTCATTTAGGTACGCTAGATGCACCACGTGAAGGACGTGTGGTGGAGCTAAACCCGAAGCTGGAGTTGGTGGGTCTATCCCGAAGATAGAAGGATCGAACAAGTGATAGATTGGAAGATGCTCGCCAAGCGAACTTATCTGACATACTCTAACTTGAGTCGGATCCCAGGCAAGCCCCGGAGCATTATAAGCCTCCTATCTTTAAAGCAATTAATTCTATATATGTTATAAGTATTGTTGCATTAAGTGATAGGAGTTGGTTGGAAACCCTTGCTGCATTATATCATTCCTTGTCCAGATATATGAATCCTTGAATCTTACATAGATTAGGATCGAGTAGATGCTTAGCCCTGCTTTAAGCGGTAGAAGTCAGGTGATTTCCTGTCACCTGCGAGATATAGGGATATTCATATATGGCACGGTTGGCTATATTTTCTATCGTGGAAAGGAACCATGTGTTAATAAAATGAAATGAGACCGGGCGGGATGATGATAGCGAAGCGACAAGGCATGGAGGTCTTGGGTGTGAATCTATCCCCGTCTGAGTCGTTTAAGGACCGATTCGCTGTACGTCCTTGAGTCATGTTGAACGCAGTCTAACACTTAGTTGGCCGAATAAGTCGTTCCGACCGCGAAGCCGAGTAATGTGATTCAGGCCGGGAATCGACTGGTAGGTTGCTTCTTGGAGGAGAGAAAGGATGTGCTTGGGGACATTGGCGTGAGACCAAGGGGGGGGTTAGAGTCCCTATCACCTGGCAGAGTGTCGCCCTTGGGGTCGCGACATCATTCGGACCCGCGATTCCTGAATCATATGAAAAGGTGGCTTGTGCGACCCTGGCAGGGGCCTGCGCGGTGAGTGTTAGAAATACCCCTCCAGCTGGATAGGAATTCGATTCGAATCGCCGTCGCTCCCGGTTAGTGAGCACTTGACTTGAGCAGCGGCAACGTAGATTCAATTAAATTGAACTAATGGTTAATTGGATCACGATGGAAAGGTTGCCTCAATTTATACCTGCTATGGTTAATATTGTTTGCTTCTAATAAAGTGAGTGCTCTAGTACAGGTTCTAATATAGATGATAGGTTAATGACAATTAACTTGATGCTTAAGCATTAATGATTAATCATCTATATTAAGCTTTTATGCAAAATGTTGTCAAGCTAGCCCCACTTCATATCAGCCTTGCATGAGCCTTGGTGTCACCTTATTTCTGGTTTCTGACGGGTAAGTCTAGCTGAGTACTTTGTCGTACTCAGGGTTTTATCCCCACTTATTGTAGGTTATGTTGTATCATGGCGACTGCAAGAATTGGTTGGCTCCTGCCGTAGAGGCGGAGTGTGATCACGGGCATGATCCTTCTGAGTTATCTTCTCTCTAATGCTTTTGTTGGAAGTCGACCTTAGTACTGGCATATATTTAAAATAAAGGTGTTGTTAGTTTCAAATTACTTTGCTTCTGCTACTTTTGAACTTAAGTTGTAATAACTATGTTGAACTCCGATGTATATTGAATTACTTGTGAAATGATTGTAACATGTGACTTGTTATGTTGAATCACTACGATCTTGGCTTGTATGTTGGTTGATTTGAAATCCCTCGCGATTTCATTGGACTACCGGAGTTATATGGGCTCAAGTGCGAGAATTTGATCATTTCGGTGATTGTTTTTGTACTTGTGCTCTTATAATTTGGACGGTTCTGTTACAAGCTCTTCCCGCTGCGCCACCACGTCGGGGCCGCCGAGCTCGCGCTCCGCCCGCCAGCACCCTCGCTCCCTCTCCATCCCGATGAACCCCTCCCCTGAGTTCGCTATCTCCTCGCGAACACCATGCGCACGCCCGCTGGTCAGCTCATGGCCGGAGATGGCCGTTGGCCGCCGGCAACCGCCGCACTGCCGCGGTCCATAGCGCCGACGAGGCCGCCCTCTGTTTTCCCTTTGGTCTTCCGCTGGGCCGCCGCGCCTGTGGGCCGCGCCTCCGAGCGGGCCGGCTCGCCTTTCCCCGCGCGCGCGAACCAGGCCGAGAACGGCCACGGGCCGGTTAACTTCCACGGGCCGGCCCAGTACCAATATTGTAAAATCAATTTCTATTTTCTTTTATTTCTTGATAAAAAAAATACTTTGGAAAATGTTTTTTGTAGTCCTTTCAGCTCCAAAAATTTTGAAATAAATTTCTATAGACAGTTCTAATAATCCAAATGCAATGAAAATTTTGTGGCATGCTAGAATTGATGTTAGTAATCCGCTGTAATTTTCTAAGATTTTTCTGTGCTGCCAAAATATGTGTTGTTGTTCAAGCATAATGCTAATTAAGGTTTACACTCAACCTTTAATGCAAGATTAGTTAGTAAACTATGTTTTGGTGTATCTTTGAAGCATCTTAAGTGTCAGTGTGCCTTTGCATGATAGAGATTAGTGGTGGTAGTTTTTGAGTACATGTTCTTGAATGGCGTAGACTACCTTGTAGAAGAGTCGTAAGTTCCACGTAATCCAAATAAAGTAACATGCTCATTACATCTCATTCATTCATTCATTCATTCATCATCATCTCATGTCATCCCTGCAATGCACCTAGGCATGAGCACTTATACTTCTGCATCATACAGGATCGTAGGAAGTGACCCCGGTAGCAGTTCCCGAGGAGCCGGAGGAGCAGTCTGAGGTGCAAGAGCACGACCGAAGCCGAAGACGAGGTCGGTGAGGATCTTCCGGAGTGCCCAGACCATCGTCCGAGCTCTTTCGAGAGAGGCAAGCCCCGGAGCATTTCTCTCCCCCGGTTTGCAAATACTTTATGAATGCTTTACGTTAACTGCTGCATTAAGTTTAGGAGTTGTTTGCAACCGTTGCTGCATTATACCTTGTTTACTCTGTTCTACCCTATCCTTGTCACCTTGTCATTCGTAGTCAAGTAATTGCTTAGCTTGCTTAGACCGGTAGAAGTCGGGTGATTTCCTGTCACCTGCAAGCTATAGGTGGTTACCTGGATCTGCTTGAGAAAAGATGTCATCATGAAATAACTAAGTGTTAATGTGAAATTAAGACCGGACGGAAACTTGCATGGTTTAGGACTGTAGTGTTTTTCGTCTGTGTCGATTAAGGACCATCCGTTGTTGGACCTCGGATCATGTTGAACGAATGCCTCACATTTAGCTGGCCGGATAAAGTACCTTCCGACCGTGAAGCTGGGAGATTATTCGGGCCGAGTGGATTACCCGCAACGCACTGTACCGGAGTAGTAGTGGCAGGATACAGGGGCGTAATGATAAGGACAAAGAGCAGTCGGGCGTCCCCCGGGTACAAGTGGTTCCTGGCAAGCTCGCGACTTTACCTGAATGGTTGACTCGGTGACCAACACCTCACTTTAGTGGGTGAGTGAGGTTTGTGTGAGGAATAACTTACCAGCTGGTTAATAATCGATTCGAATCGCCATCATTCACTGGATAGTGAGCACTTGACTTGAGCTACTTCGTCGTAGTAATATTGATGAAACACTTGGATAGTTATGTGGAAGATGACATGAAAATTATTGTTAATAAGCATTGGTAATCCTTACTTGCTTAATTATATATTACTCTAGCACAGATGCAAACATAGTTGACAGGGTAATAAAGATTAAATTACTACATACTTTTAGAAAAGAATTGTTAAGTTGAAAAATGTTTTTCTTGCAAATGAGTCAGCTACCCCACCAGAAAGCCTATCATGATCCTTGGTGTCATTTTATTTTGGTTCTGTCGGGTAAGTCTAGCTGAGTACCTTCTCGTACTCAGGGCTTTGTTCCCACTTGTTGCAGATGGATAGATGTATTACGGCTACTGTATCAACTGCCTCTATCCTGCAATGGGAGAAGCTTAGGACCATGGGCAATGGTAATTCACTACATCTCGTCTGATGCTTTTGATGGAAAATGACCCTGAACTGGCAATGTATTTTGAACTCTGTGTGCGTGTGTGATTTGAACAAAATGCTTCCGCTACTTTCATTCGAAACTGGTTTGTAATAACTATGTTTAAACTCCGATGTTTTTGTGCCACGAACTTTTATGTAACTTGTGATGGTGACCGCTGAACTTATTACGATCTTGGCTGGTATGCAAGTTGGTTTGAAATCCGTCATGATTTCATGGACTACCGGGTTATACGGGCTTAAGTTTGCTAAATCGTCTGCTCGGTGGGTGATTTTCTCACTTAATCTCGTATAATTGGTTGGTTCTGTTACACCATAGGCCTGTCTCGTTACTAGGCCGCGCTGCAGAGTGAAAACGCCTGTTGGGCCGAGTGCTGCCGCTGCCGCTGGGCTGCGCGTTGCTGCAGTATTGGGCCGTGCGAGAAAAGAACGTGTGCGCGCGAGCAAATGGGCCGCGGCAGCAAGCAGCTAAGCTGGGCCTCCGGGCCAAAATGAAGCAGAGGGCCTGTTTTCTTGTTTCATTTTTAGAAGCATATTTCGTTGAGTGATATTACGTTTTCAAGTTTAAATCTCTGGTAAAATTTTGCACCAACATGTCGACCTTTTTCAGAGAGTAGATGAGTTAAAGTAAATGCTTCTGAATAATATTGTTTTAAGGTTATTTTTCGATGTTTCCGCTGCAAAGTTAAAGTTTATTGTCTTCTCATTAAATCCGAACTAACGGGAGCATTTAATTTGAAGAGCAGTTATAGTTATTCAGTAAATGATGAAAAGTTGATCCTCCAGTTAAAATTAGAACCAACGGAAAATTTTAACTAGATGAATAGTTGGTTTATAGTTAAGATAAATTATAATATTGTTATTTTCTGACAACGTTGATGATAACAATATTATAAGTTTTTTGTGTGTGTTTAAGTTTAAAGTTAAATTATGGTATTGTTATTTTCTGACCAACGTTGATGATAACAATATCATAATTCTATGAGTTTTATGTTTAAAGTTTAAATCTCTGATAAATTTTGTGTCAAGGTGACCAATTTTCAGAGAGTGGATAAGAAACAAGAGATGCTCCAGAGTGAGTAGAATGTAATGTACTTTCATGTTTCCACTGCAATGATGATGATAATCTTCTAATTAAATTTAAACCAACGGGAGAATTTAATTTGAAGAGGGTTATAAGATAATTGATTTTCCAAATGTTAATTTTATTTCTGTCCAACGGTGATGTGGAATTAATGTAGAAGAATGATGTTTATTCTATTTCTACCTAACGGTGATATAGAATAGAAATAAAAGATTTTAAAGTTTAATACGCATGTTTTTAACCAGACCAACGTAGGGTTAATTTCATGCTTATTATTGTTGATTACTGTTGATTAATGTTCTTCAGACAGAAATCTTCATGCTTTCATTCTTGAAGGCAGAAAAGAAAGTGATATGGGTACTTGTGACTCAAATAATGAAAAGCTTAAGTGCAAGTTCTATGAGAAAGAAGGCTATTACATGAGGGACTGTGTTCTCTTTAAGAGTGGCTTGAAAAGAAAAGATTTTAGGAATATTGATCCAAGAAAAGAAAATAGAACAATAAGAGTTTAGTTAAAAATACCTTTTATGTACTCTTTATGAAGAAGAATTTAGTTTTCAGTTTTTATCATCATGATAAGAGGTGTAATAAGTTATATATATATATGAAATGTAATAAGTGGCATGCATGTTTAATTTGACCAACGTCGGATTAAGCATGTGTGTTAAAGTGTATTAAGATTTATTCCTAAATTTGATGATTGAATATGAGCCAATCCTGGCATTTATATCTCTTCAAGGGAATTATCTCGCGTGGCGAAAAAAAAGTTTGTGATAGTACCTGCATGGCGGAAAAAGTTTGGCATAATACTTATCCTGCATGGCGGGAGAAAGTTGTGACGACTCATGTGCTTTTAGTGTATCCCGCACAGGAAAAAAAAGTTTAGGGTAGCTCTTATGCTATCCTAGTATGAGTTTAAGAACAAAAAAAAGTTACAAACGAACCTCATAATAAGAATGACATGCAAGTATGACTTGCAAAAGTACTGATAATAAGAGGACTCTGTTGAGTTCTTGAAGTGAAATGAGGGAAAAGTACTCCCATACGAATTAAGAAATAACTTCATTTTACATGATGCAATCATATGGATGAAGTAAGAAATCAAAGTTTCCTCATTCACAAGAGTTCTGAATAGTTTTCGAAATTGTGGTAGAAAAGTTCATACCACATTTCAAGGGAGAGAAATGTGAGATAAATTAAGAAAGACAATTAAGAAAGATAATTCCCCATATTTCAGATAATGCGATGCATACTATGCATTGAAGGCAAGAGTGATCTATAAAAGATGAATATAATCGTCGGGGGAGTAAGACAGTCATAATAACGATACCCCTAAAGTAAAGAAATAGCTAAATTCCTAAACTTTTTTTACAGTTCCGATAGGAAGATAGCATAGTCGGCCAGTATTCATACTGGATGCGTTCAGAGTTATTAAGACGGTGCTAAACGTGCCATATGAGTTTTAGCAGATTAAACCTATGGTCAAGGGTAATAGTTTTGGAAACTTTAGTGTTCCAAAAAGCAATGTGAGATTGTTATAGATGGACGTCCTATACGCTTCAGCTGTTGGAAGCTTAATGAGTACACAGATAAGATCTTACCCTAATATAGTTCACGTATCCGGGTTGTTTTTTTGGCAGAAGTCCAGTCCAGATATAGATCACTAGAATGGAGTTAAGAATGTCTTGTAATGTTGCAAAGTATTATAAGCCTCGTGCCGAGTAAGAAAGAACAAGTACTCTCAAATAGTTGTGGATACAAATGTTAAATTTTGACGAGATATTTAGTGAAACCCTCATAGTAGCTAACACTCGTAGTTGAAGTTTTATTATGGAAAAGCTCTAAAGAAACATTTTAGCAGCATCAGTGATGTAAAAGCTATAGTATAGCATGTTGTGAGGTTACGGGACAGGCAAAATGGTCAAGGAACTTATACCCGGAATTGATAATGGTCGTCAACAGCACTAACCATTTAAGTAGTTTGCTCCTATGACAACGGGTCAAATGTGCTGCCAAACACATTGACATTAAAGTTATACGTTGTAAAGGAGAAAATCCGGGATCATATTAAAAGTATTGAACATATAAGTAACAATCAAGTGCTTGCGGATTCGCTTACCAAAGGCTTACCACCCAGTGCATTCGAAGAACACACAGTCGACATGGGTTTATGGTATAGCCTATAATTTCTGGACAATAAAGAGTCCAAAGTTAAAGAATATGTTTCAAATCAGAGATGTGTATTGTAGCTGTTAAATCTATCGGCGACTGACCGTGACGATGAGACATGCTCTATGCACTGATCTGTGATGGAATAGTGAAAGAAATAAGTGTGAAGTAAAGTCTAAAGTTTAAAGTATAAGATAAGATCAAGGGAGAGAATGTTAGAATTGATCTCATTCGTCTTGACCCAACGGTCGAGACGGACCCCTTGACCGCATCCTGATCGGGGACGCCCAGCCTATAGACGGCTGCTGGGCCCCTGTCGCGCAGCGCTATAAAGAGGAGGTGGGGGCCAGTGGCACACGACACGAGGTTCGCCGCCGCTCACAGTGACCCTACCTAACCCTAATCCGATCCAGAGGGTAGCGCTGAAGGCGATGGGAAGCTCCACAGGCGCCTCTGCACTGCGTCCGACTTCGACATCGACGCCAATCCCTCTGCAAGCTCAGGTTCTACATTTCTCTCTCACTCTCTCCACCCCTCTGTCTCTCTATTTCACTGTTTATCCCAAAATGCATAGTCTTGTACCCGCTAGATCTACACCTAGATGATCCATAGAATCTAACAGGGACGTGGCACCAATGGTGTCACCATTGTTGGCATCGACAGGGCGTAGCAAAACTTCCGCGGTTTCGCCCAAACTATTCCACAACCATAGGGAAACCTCCACCAACCAAAAAGGCTACCGTAGCCACACCATCCGGTTGTCGCCGAGCAATACCAGATGGTGTGACCACGATTGTCGAGAGCCACCTCTAGCAAACCATCATTGCTGCACAGGACCAAGCAAGCCATTGCCAGGCAAGACTTGTCATTTTTGCGCTAGCCATAGAGCCACCTCTAGCGTAGCCATCGCCAGCCACTACGAAGACACATATCACGCCACTACTTTTCTGTACATAAATAAACGACCTCATTTGAAGTGCATGACATACAAAAACAAGAACTTGTCTCAATTCTACATGAAGTTGTTTCTTTTCGTTAAGGTTAATTTTCATCAAATTTATTTTTGCATTACATTTTGTTGATTAGCATACAATCTTTTCTTCTTTTGCGGTCTTTAATTTCCTTGTTGGAGCACAACTCTTCTTGATGATCTCATATGCAAAAGGAACTGACACTAAGATGGTTATAATGTTCTCGCTCTTAAGTCTATTGTTGCACAGTAATTTCATGCCTAATCATCCATAGAGCTAGGAGCGGAGGTCTGGCCAACGACCTTGCCATGAGGCGCACGATGAGCATCGAGGAGGCAGGAGAAGAAAGACAAAGGAGAGATATATATGAATCTTGGGGTTGGGAGGAGAGAGCTAGTGTTGGACTAGGAAGGGTGGGGAACCCACAGGAGGTTTATGCCAAAATAAGGTGTGCCTCGAATTCTATCTGCATGATGGAATAAATTTACATACGGGGCTATGAGAAAAATATGTAGACGTGATTACTGCTCTTGGTGATGAATTGATCTACGAATTCATTTTCGATAGAAACTAAGGAGCCTTTTTGAAAAATAGGCAGGGACACATGTCCACACACTCGATCGCCACTGTACCCGTGAAAGGGTCTCGCGCGTGGAGCGAGGAAGTTTTAATACACCTAATTGCTTGCATATTAAGTCCACTCTAAATATTTCATATGTTCCTTGTAGCAGTTGGATCACAATTTACTTGCTTGACAAGGGTATGCCTTAGAAACATGGGTTGTTTGTGTTTGAACTCTGACGTAGTGTGCGTACTTCTGGCATCTGAACCGTAGAAAGTCGTCATTTTAGTCACTGTACGCAAGAGACCCATATTACTCAGGAACCATCTAAATGTATTCCTATAAAAGGAATCCCAATCGTGTTTATCAGCACAAATCTAGCGGCTCTGCGCATGAGAAGTGTTAGCCATTAAGATGCATGGGCAGAATAAGCCCGATGAAAATGGAATTTCTACTTCTGGTGGTGATCTCCCACTGCCATCCTCTCTTCTCTCTGCCTTTCGGAACACGCAATAGAAAAATATAAAAAGAGGAGTTGTACTCCAGTACTCTTCTTCTTCGAACAATGTTTCCTGGTGTTCAACGATGGTGGCTGCTTATTCTTCTTTCTCTCTTAGCTACCGTGTGAAGTTAAATAAGACTATATCTATCTAGCTTCTGATCATGTTGAACATTGGTGGCTTGGTCTATTCAAAGAAGAGGAGACTTTTGGACGTCAATAATGAGTTTTCTTTGGACGAAAGCTTTGCATTGTAAGGTAGCTAGACCGTTTCATTACTAACATTAGGCAGTTCTTTGCTAGAAAGTAACACGTACGATACATATATACACCTCGCTAGCTGTATGTGTTTTATTCCCGAATCTCTTTCTCAAATTAAACCGCGCGGCCAACTCATCAGAACAATGCATGTATGACAATTAGCTCTGATCTACACCGCTGCGAACCTAAATGATTGATCTTAGCTTTGTGGGGGCACCCGGGGCAGGTGCTACGTCGTACACCTTTGTTTCACTGTATGTCTGTCTGTATGTATATATATAGAGACACACTGCACCCCTGTTGCTGTACTACGTACTCCTCGTACACACGGCCCGGCCGCGCGCGTAAACAGCTAGCAAGCAGCAGAGGCCAGTAGTAGTGCACCGACGAGAGAGCGAGATGACGTTGCCAGGAGCAGGAGGAAGCGCGCCGGCGGCCAGGGCTGCGGTGGTGGCGGTGGCGGTGGCGGTGGCGGCAGCACTATTGCTGTCGCTAGTAGCGGCTACGACGAAGGCGGCACGGCTACCTCAGGCGGCACTGAAGAACGCACATGCGATGACGATGTACTGTGTATACATTGGGATTTCATTTCACTCGCTCCCTGCTTTTCAATTCTTTTGCCTCTAGCTAGCAATTTTGATTGATGAGCTAGCAGTTTGATCGCTAGCTCTGTTTGTGAATTTATGCTGGTCTATTACACTCATCTTTTTTTTTGTTCGCATACATGCATGGGGAGCAATTCTCAGTTTACATCAAGTGTGCATATGTGTATACTCTCCTATGGAAATTTTTATTTAGATTATATATTGCAATTTGCATGCATCATATATATGTAAATTCAGACAATCGAACCCAGAATTGTTTACTGGGTATATGTATATATATTTAATTTGTTTGTTAATTTGTTGTTTCGACTAACTGTGCAGATCGCCGCCCGTCGTCCTCGTTGTTGACCAGTCACCGGGTAAAGGTCATTACACCACCATACAGGCGGCGATCAACGCTGTCCCTGCCAACGGCGGCGCGCTCATCAAGATCAGCCCCGGCACGTACAGGCAAGTGCAGTCTCTCTCTCTGGATGTCTGTCTCTTTCTCTCTCTATATATATAATATATAAACTTGAATATCTTTAGTAGTATAGTATATAGGTTATTAACATCAAAAGGTTTATATGTTTTTAGATTTACTATGAAGAGTTCTTTCATCATAATATATAATTTACATGTTGTGAAACTAAAAGAAATTAATGCATCACTACCGGAGCCGGCTGCTTTGCCGAGGTCGGCAAAGCCTTTGCCGAGCGCAGCTCTCGGCAAAGCGCCCTCGGCAAAAATCCGATCGGCAAAGGCTTCTTTGCCGAGAGCCGTTTATCAGGCACTCGGCAAAGCCTTTGCCGAGAGCCCGACGCTCGGCAAAGTGTGTAACACCCTCGGTGTTACCACGTGTTTCCTTGCAGCTAAGCTGGCGAGCATGTTTTTATCGGTTGTGCGAACCCCCTTTTGTGGCTCCTAAACGAGTGTGAAGTGCTTCGTTCGTAATCGGTTTCGGCTTTCGTTAGCTAACGTTTCTAGTAGCTTGGTTTTGCAACTCGGCTTTCGTCCAGCGTAAGGTTTTCAGAATACTCCAAGTCCAGGACTGCTTGACGCTGCCGTATTGAGCACTTTCGGTCGGGAATTCGGGTTAAGAAGGGTTGCTGTGTGTTAGCCCGGATTGGTAGCCTCTTAAGTCGTCTAGAGTTGGGTGAGGTTGGTTTGAAGTTGGTTTTCACCGTTTGGGAGTTTTCAGAGCTTTAAATTTTGTGCACGCGTGCAGGCATCGCTTTTGTCTCCCTGTGCGTGGTCACCGTGGTCTGTCCTCGCCGTGGCATTGCCCGGCTCGGCCGCACGCTTGGCCACGCCGTGGTGGGCCTGGCTGGCCCTGGCCGGCCTGCGCCACCGCTACCGCTGCACCGCGGGCCCTCCTTGCCTTGGCGCCGCTGTTGCGGTGGTCCCGCACCGTGCCGCCCTTGCCTCGCCGTCGCGTCGTCGCTTGGCCGGTGGCTGCCCTGGCGTTGCTGGCACGGCACCGTGTGGGCTAGGCGGGCAACGGGCGAGCGCGAGTTGTCGCGTTTGGGGTAACTCACCGTCCTTGCTCTACCGACTCAACCAGCTGCCACTGCCCGAGTTAGGCGACCTTGCCGTCCCCCTCTGCTTTTTCTTCTGCCATCGCCGCCATGGACCCGCTTTCGAGCCCCACCCTGTCTCCTCCACCTCACGTCAATTCGATGTTGGCGTAGGGTTGCAGCGACCTGGTCCACCTCCTCGACCCTACTCCTGAGCTTTTGGAGCCACGGCAGCCTCCAATTGGAGTGTTAGTCCGACCATGCCTTTTCTAGGTCGGAACTCCCCTTTTTCTTGGACCTCCATCCACCAACTGTCCCAGGCCAATTGGTTGCACCCCCTAGAGCCTCCTTGGCCCCTGTGCGTGGTGCGCTGCTGAGTTGAGGCTATAGCGCCTGGTGTCGTCGGTGGCGCGTCCGCGCCGACCCAGAGCACCGCCGCACTGGCAGGCCGCTCGTGGTTGGCTCAGCTCAGGTATTCTCTGGCCATCCTGTCTCTGCGGTCGAGACCGAGGGGTTTCTCTAGAGCTCACCCGCCCTCATGGCCCCTCTTGCAGAGTCTCTACTCACCGGAACGCTGGCACTGACCTCGCCGGTTGGCCACCTTCATGGGGAGACCTCGCCTCCGGCCTCCAAACCCCTGCCCCGTGCCTTGCGCCTATGCCTTGGTGAGTGTTTCTCCCTCTTGTGCGCTGTTGAGGCTCCCTGTGGCCGGCGAGACCGATCGGTGCCGGTTAGCGCCACGCTGGTGTGCGGGGGGAACGTCGGGGACCTCCCCTTTGCGAAGAAGCGTTTTTCTGGGGGCTTGAGTGATTAAAGGCAGTCTGTTGGAACAGTCACGAGCAGCGTTGTGGTGTTGCCTGTTAGCTCGAGGGCGTTTCTGCAAAAGCGTCTGGGGACGCGCGGGCTTCCCCGCCTAGGCCGCGTCCGCGCGCGGGCCGCGCGTCTTGGGCCACCTCTTCTGGGCCGAGCCGAGGGAGTAGGCTTTCCTTTTCTAGATTTCTTTTTGGGTTCTAATTTAATTCCTAAGCTTAACTTTGTTGTTTTATAGCACCTTGTGTAGAGGTCCAAAAATCGTGAAACCACTTTAGTTGAGTTCCTAAATTCGTGCTCTTCCAGTTAGTAAATTCCTTTCTTGTAGTACAATAATGATGCTCGGTCGATTAAATCAATGCATAAAGCGATGAATGTTAATGCAACCTTTTTGTAGGAAAATTTTGTGGCAAATCTAGGTTAGCTCTAGCTCTAAAGTTTTCACAGTAGCTTCTTGATGGCGTTAGATGCTTGCTGTATTTTTTATAGCCACCGAATAGCTTGTTTGATAGGGTAACTAAGTTTCCTAGTAGTGCTTTGTAGTAAATCGGTAATCAAAAGAGGAAGTGCTTGTTAGTGGTTAGAGTTTGGATGCATCAGTCAACTTTGTTAGTAGGAATAATGGTAGCTTAGCTTATTAGCTTTTAGAGTTAGCTAAGCAGTTGGTAGTTGTTGTTATTAGGGTTACCGTTGTCACCTTGTTAAGTGGGGTATTACCATTGCATGCATGTAGATCATGAGGAGGTTGTGTACGTGGCCGCGGAGGAGCAGGACTACGAGGAAGTCATCGAGGAGTACGAGGAGGAAATCTTTGTACCCGAGGAGTTTCAGGAGCCGCTCGCGACTGACACCTCTGACTTTGCGCCTGCCCAAGGTAAGCCCCGGTGCATAACCCTTATTTTTGCAAACCTGATATATATATATTTAAATGTTGTGCATTTAAGTTTCAAGAATTCTATGATACCCACATGCATATATATATATACATATACATATATATATATATATATACCTATGAGTCTTACTAGTACAGGATCGCATAGTTGCTTTGCTTAGGATCATCGGTAGAGTGAGTAACCTGTCGTTACTCACAATAGAGAGTTACTCTTATGGTTCTTACATTTTGGATAAAATGGTGGAAAGGAATTGGCGACCGAGCAGGGATGTGGTATGGGTTTTGGTGGGTGTAGCAAGTTGTGTCCCGCGGCCACAGGACATAATTATGTTGCACTGTTTCCCTGTCCGTGTCAATTAAGGACCGTTCATTGCATGGACCCTGGTCAAGTCACAGATCTTCTTATCCCGAGCATATACTAGCGGATGGGGGCTAGGAAGACTTGTTACTCTCTTGTCATGGGCTCTGGCTCTTTTCGGACCAACTGATTGGAGGCGAGGATAGGTGGAGGTCTTAGCACCGTATTGAGGTCGGGCCTCAAGTACGGGAGCTAGGAGTCCAAGTTTAGACGGGGACCTAGAAACCCGTGACAGGAGGGGAACGGGTTGGTCTTGCTTGTGCCTGGGGTACAAGCGAGGCGTGTGTTTTTTGTGGTACCCAGCTGGGCACATTGATTCACGAATCGTCGTTTCTGCGTGACGGTACGGCTTGGCTACGCTCTGGCATCATAGTAAGAATTGGCAATTGAAAAGATGGAGAAATGGTCCTGTTTTGCTCAACTCTAGCTTGATTATAGCATAGGTGCTTACATAGATTATTGGTTAATGAATAAAATATGGCTTCTAAAAGTTCAGAATTAAGGACACACTCTTAGTGATGTTTCTCGCAAATAAGAAAACCCACCAGCCATAAAGCCTATCATAATCCTTGAGAGTCGGGAAATATAATTCTCAGTCGGGTAAGTCTTGCAAGTACATTGTGCACTCATGGTTTATTTTATCCTTGTTGCAGGTGCACCTTGAGCAGGTAGGCCTTGTGTGGAGAATTCTTCTGGTGGGCACAGACGGATTCTCATCTCGCTCCGTAGGCGTTTATTTTAATTTCCGATGTTAGTTTATTGCACTCTGAACCTCTGGTATTGTAATAACTATTTCTACGACTCTGTGTTATATGAAATGGACTAAGTAATGTAAGTTTGTACTCATTATTGGATCCCGGGTGAAAAATGTGGAGTGTTCGAGTTCTCCCGTCGGGCGTGCTCGACAGAACCACCTGGTTTAGCTCACTTTCAGGGCACTCAGTATCTAGTGGAAGGCAAGTGCCCCTGAAAGCATGCTAAACTGGGCGATTCCGCCATAGATGGTACCAGAGCCAATAATGGGTTTACAAGCTTAATCACCCCTTTCAAAAAGCTTAAAACTTTGACCAACAAAAGATTTATGAAAGTAGGATGCGGTGAAGTCAACGTAATTAAGTATTCGGTCCTAGCAATATGGTTTACTAGGATAGGGGCACTATTTTACCTAACCATTTTCTGCAGGTACACTAACCTACGTTGCGTAAGAAAGCGCTAGTTTTGAAAGTGAGTGTACGTGTGCCAAAAATTTCTAGCGTAAGGCCGCTATATTTCTGGCTTGAGTGAACGTGTAGGGCGATGCATGCATCATGAAGATAATAACCTGGTTAATCTAAAAACCCCTTCACGATAACCGTAGATAGTAACAGGGTAGAATAAGAATTATAATAAATTGCTTTAACTTTTGTGAAGGTCGTTTTTCCCCAGTTGTGCTCTTGACCTGGAAGGTGCCCTAATGGTTGGTTCTTATCTGTTACAGATGAACCTGAGGTCCGGTTGTGGGGCAGATGGGTCCGGTCATGGGAGTACCAGTGCTGGAGTGGGCCGTGGCTAGGAGGGCCATGGCGAGAATGGTCGCGAGAATGCCAACGGGGAGAGTCAGGACGCCCCACGCTTGGCTCCTCTCCCTCCTCCACCGCCACCACCGCCTCTGATGACTCAGGCGGAGATGATGGTGGAATTGTTGGCTTCTTGTCGTGAGACGGCGCGTGCTCTGGAGTTGATGGCGCAGGCTGTCGGTGGCCTCGCTCGTGGGGGCCCCGGTGGCAACGGCGGGAACGGGGGCGGTGCTCGCGGTCTTGTGAGGCCCTCTTCGTATCAGGACTTCTTGAAGACTAACCCGCCCACATTCACACCAACTGCAGAGCCTCTGGACGCGGAGCACTGGCTTCGTGTGCTAGAGCAGAAGTTCTTGTTGCTCACGGTGACCGATGAGCAGAAGGTGTGCTTCGCCGCACAGCAGTTGTTGGGGTCTGCCAGCGCTTGGTGGGATACATTCAACACCATGCAGCAGGTGGACCACCGGGTGTCATGGTAGGAGTTCACCACTGCCTTCCGAGAGTATTTTATTCCTGTGGGTGTTCTGAACATGAAGCTCTCAGAGTTCTTGGACCTGAAGCAGGGAAGCTTGTCCGTGACGGAATATGCCAATAAGTTCAACTATTTGGCATAGTATGCTGGCACTCACGTTGACACAGATGAGAAGAAGAGGGACCGCTTCTACCGTGGCCTCTCTTGTATTTTGCAGAAGGAGCTATACACTGGGAACTACCAGACTTTCGGCACCCTGATGAATACAGCCATTGCTATGGAGGGTCTGCAGCGTGATACTCAGGCTGAGTGGAAGCGCAAGCGGGGGATTTCTGGGTCTCCGGGTCACTAGCAGGCGCAGAAGATGCATGTTGTTAAGAGGATGTCTTACCATTCTCCTGGTGGACAGCCGTCTCGACAGCCTCAGCAGATCCATCAGGCTCCGACGACTCAGTACCGTGCACCTTCACAGCAGGTGCAACAGCCACAGGGATAGTAGTTTCCACCTTGTCTGGGGCAGATGGTTAAGTCTATTGGCTATTTCAAGTGTGGCAAGGAGGGCCACTTTGCTCGGGAGTGTCCCAAGAACCGACCTGTTCAGTCTGCCCAGCCGTCTGCCAACTCTCGTCTGATCAAGAGGACAGTTATCAAGAAGAAAGTCCCAGTGAGCCGTTCGGGACAGGTGAACTACACGGAGGCTGAGGAAATATTGCAGGATCAACCCGTGATGGTCGGTATGTTCACCATCAACTCTCACCCAGCTCTTGTGTTATTTGATTCTGGAGCATCGCATTTATTTATGAGCATGGGGTATGCGGAAAGGCATAATCTACCTATTATGGCCATCCCTAAGGCCTATAGAATTAGCACTCCGGGTGCGAAGATGTTTATCAACACCCGGACGGATACTGTCAGTTTAACGCTAGCCACTCACAATTATCGCCTTCAGTTCATGTTGCTACCTGGGCATGGCATTGATGCAATACTGGGTATGAACTGGCTGAGGGTTTATGGGGTAGTTTTGGACCTTAAGCAGAGGGTTGTTGAGTTGTGACTCCCTGCGTCCGAGGATAGGATGTCTCTTCTCATTCCGGCGGAGCTCACTTCGCCAGTTGCTGCAAATGTGGAAGTCTCTTCTGATCTCACCTCTATTCCAGTGGTCTATGAGTTCCCAGATGTTTTTTTGGATGATTTGCCTAGGTTACCACTGGATAGAGATGTGGAGTTCACTATTGAGTTAGAGCCTGGCACTACTCCTATTTCTCGGCGTCCCTACCGTATGGCCCCGAAGGAGCTAGCTGAAATGAAGAAACAATTAGAAGAGTTGCGGTATAAAGGGTTCATCCGTCCCAGTTCTTCACCTTGGGGTTGTTCTGCCATTTTTGTGAAGAAGAAGGATGGTACCCTTCGCATGTGTGTGGATTATCGTCCCCTCAATGTGGTAACCATTAAGAACAAGTACCACTTGCCCCGTATTGATGCTTTGTTTGATCAGTTGGCTGGGGCGAAGGTGTTCTCAAAATTGATCTTCGATTGGGTTATCACCAGATAAAGATCCGGCCACAAGATATACCAAAGACCGCTTTTTCTACTAGGTATGGGTTGTATGAGTACCTAGTCATGTCTTTCAGCCTCACAAATGCTCCCGCATTTTTCATGTATCTCATGAATTCTGTCTTTATGCCAGAGTTGGATAAGTTTATAGTGGTCTTCATCGATGACATCTTGATATATTCCAAGAATGAGGAAGAGCATGCACAGCATATCCGCACCGTCCTGACCCGGTTGTGAGAGCACAAGCTATACGCTAAGTTCAGCAAGTGTGAGTTTTGGTTGGATCGAGTTCAGTTCTTGGGACATGTTCTGACTCCTGAGGGTGTGTCTGTAGATCCTAGCAAGGTTCAGGACGTGTTGAGTTGGAAGTCTCCTACTTTAGTGCATCAGATCCGCCAGTTTCTGGGTCTTGCCGGGTACTATCGGCGTTTTATTCCCGATTTCTCTAAAATAGCTCACCCCATGACCAAGCTACTTTAGAAGAATGCAAAGTTTATATGGAGTCCAGCGTGTGAAGAAGCTTTTCAGGCATTGAAGAAGTTTCTTACCTCAGCTCCGGTTCTGGCTCAACCGGATATTGAGAAGCCTTTTGATGTTTATTGTGATGCCTCCAGGACTGGGCTTGGGTGCGTGCTTATGCAGGATGGGCATGTGATAGCATATGCTTCGCGCCAACTGAAAAAGCACGAGGTGAATTACCCAAGCCATGATTTAGAGCTAGCTGCAGTGGTGCACGCTCTAAAAATTTGGAGACACTACTTGTTGGGGAATAAAGTTCATGTTTTTACAGATCATAAGAGCCTTAGATATATTTTTACTCAACCCGAGTTGAATCTGAGGCAAAGGAGATGGCTTGAGTTGATTAAAGATTACAACTTAGAGGTCCATTATCATCCGGGAAAAGCTAATGTGGTGGCTGATGCTTTGAGCCGTAAGTCACAAGTGCCTGATGAAGAGTCCTTGCCTCTCTCTCACTCTGCAGTGTTAGCACAGATTGCTTTAGTCTCAGAATTACTCGAGCAGATCATTGCGGAGCAAAGATATGATGACTTAGAGATTCCCCACATCAAAAAGTTGATGGCTGAAGGGCGTGGTCCGCACTTCAGCATTGATGAGCAAGGAGTGATTAGGTACAAGAACTGGGTAGTGGTTCCCGGTAATGAGGGGCTTAGAAGGAAGATTCTGGATGAAGCTCACCAATCCAAGTTGTCTATTCACCCGAGGAGTAAGAAAATGTACCATGATTTGCATCAGTTGTATTGGAGGTCAAACATGAAGCAGAATATCACTAGGTATATTGCAGAGTGTGATATTTGTGGGAGAGTTAAAGCAGACCATCTGCGGAGGCCAGGTTTTCTGCAGCCCCTGCCTATTCCGGTCTGGAAATGGGAGGATATCTCCATGGATTTTATTACCGGATTACCCCGCACAGCCAAGGGCCATGATTCCATTTGGGTCATTGTGGATCGCCTCACAAAGACTGCTCATTTTCTTCCAGTGGATACTAGGTATACAGCCTCGCAGTATGCCAAGCTGTATTTTGATCGCATTGTGACTCTCCATGGAGTTCCGCTTACTATCGTTTCTGACCGCGGAGCAGTTTTCATGTCACGTTTTTGGACACAACTCAAAGAATGTCTTGGTACTAGCCTTCTCAGAAGTTCAGCCTATCATCCCCAGACTGACGGTCAGACAGAAAGGGTGAATCAAGTGCTTGAAGACATGTTGAGAGCTTGTGTCATCTCCTTTCCTGAAAAGTGGGACGAATGTTTGAAGTTGGCTGAGTTTTCTTATAATAACAGCTATCAAGAAAGCATCCAGATGGCACCATTTGAGGCTCTTTATGGCAAGAAATGCAGGACCCCACTCAACTGGGTTGGGGTGGGAGACCGTGGCTATTTCGAACCTAACTTTGTGCTTGAAGCAAGAGAGAAGGTTGGGGTTATCTGGAGTCACTTGAAGGCAGCGCAGAACCGATAGAAAACTTATGCAGACAAGAGAAGAAGGCCATTAGAATTTGAAGTTGGGGATTATGTGTATCTCAAGGTGTCTCCCATGAAAGGTGTGCATCGTTTCGATGTTCATGGGAAGCTAGCTCCACACTATGTTGGACCCTACAAGGTTTTGGCCCGGCGTGGTCCAGTGGCCTATCGCATTCAGCTCCCTGATATTTTGTCAGCTGTCCACGATGTCTTCCATGTGTCTCAGTTGAAAAAGTGTTTGCGGGTTCCCACTGAGGCAGTAGAAATTGAAGGACTTCCCCTTCAACCAGACCTTTCTTATGTGGAACATCCGGTAAAAATTTTGGATGAGAAGGAGAGAGTGACTAGAAGCAGGGTAGTGAAATTTTACAAGATCTAGTGGTAACATCACTCGGAAGATGAAGCAACATGGGAAATAGAGAGTTATATTGTGAAGCGCTATCCCCATCTTCTGCCTAATCCCTGAAGCTAATTCATCAAGTGAATGTTGTTTCCCAACCCTTTTCCGCACTAGTCACGAGAAATCTCGGGTCGAGCTTTTCTTTTACGGGGGTAGAGCTGTAACACCCTCGGTGTTACCGCGTGTTTCCTTGCAGCTAAGCTGGCGAGCATGTTTTTATCGGTTGTGCGAACCCCCTTTTGTGGCTCCTAAACGAGTGTGAAGTGCTTCGTTCGTAATTGGTTTCGGCTTTCGTTAGCTAATGTTTCTAGTAGCTTGGTTTTGCAACTCGGTTTTCGTCCAGCGTAAGGTTTTCAGAATACTCCAAGTCCAGGACTGCTTGACGCTGCCGTGTTGAGCACTTTCGGTCGGGAATTTGGGTTAAGAAGGGTTGCTGTGTGTTAGCCCAGATTGGTAGCCTCTTAGGTCGTCTAGAGTTGGGTGAGGTTGGTTTGAAGTTGGTTGTCACCGTTTGGGAGTTTTCGGAGCTTTAAATTTCATGCACGCGTGCAGGCATCGCTTCTGTCTCCCTGTGCGTGGTCACCGCGGTCTGTCCTCGCCGTAGCATTGCCCGGCTCAGCCGCACGCTTGGCCATGCCGTGGTGGGCCTGGCTAGCCCTGGCCGGCCTGCGCCAAAGCTACCGCTGCACCGCGGGGCCCCCTTGCCTTGGCGCCACTGTTGCGGTGGTCCCGCACCGTGCCGCCCTTGCCTCGCCGTCGCGTCGTCGCTTGGCCGGTGGCTGCCCTGGCGTTGCTGGCACGGCACCGTGTGGGCTAGGCGGGCAACGGGCGAGCGCGTGTTGTCGCGTTTGGGGTAACTCACCGTCCTTGCTCTACCGACTCAGCCAGCTGCCACTGCCTGAGTTAGGCGACCTTGTCGTCCCCCTCTATTTTTTCTTCCGCCATCGCCGCCATGGACCCTCTTTCGAGCCCCACCCTATCTCCTCCACCTCACATCAATTCGCTGTTGGTGTAGGGTTGCAGCGACCTGGTCCACCTCCTCGACCCTGCTCCTGAGCTTTTGGAGCCACGACAGCCTCTAATTGGAGTGTTAGTCCGACCGCGCCTTTTCTAGGTCGGAACTCCCCTTTTTCTTGGACCTCCATCCACTGACCGTCCCAAGCCAATTGGCTGCACCCCCTAGAGCCTCCTTGGCCCCTGTGCGCGGTGCGTTGCTGAGTTGAGGCTGTAGCGCCTGGTGTCGTCGGTGGCGCGTCCGCGCCGACCCAGAGCATCACCGCACTGGTAGGCCACTCGTGGCCGGCTCAGCTCAGGTATTCTCTAGCCATCCTGTCTCTGCGGTCAAGACTGAGGGGTTTCTCTGGAGCTCACCCGCCCTCGTGGCCCCTCTTGCAGAGTCTCTACTCGCCGGAACGCCGGCACCGACCTCGCCGGTTGGCCACCTTCGTGGGGAGACCTCACCACCTCACCTCCGACCTCCGAACCCCTGCCCCGTGCCTTGCGCCTGTGCCTTGGTGAGTGTTTCTCCCTCTTGTGCGTTGTTGAGGCTCCCTATGGCCGGCGAGACCGATTGGTGCCGGTCAGCGCCACGCCGGTGTGCGGGGGGAACGTCGGGGACCTCCCCTTTGCGAAGAAGCATTTTTCTGGGGGCTTGAGTGATTATATGCAGTTTGTTGGAACAGTCGTGAGCAGCGTTGTGGTGTTGCCTGTTAGCTCGAGGGCATTTCTGCAAAAGCGTCTGGGGACGCGCGGGCTTCCCCGCCTGGGCCGCGTCCGCGCGCGGGCCGTGCATCTTGGGCCACCTCTTCTGGGCCGAGCCGAGGGAGTAGGGTTTCCTTTTCTAGATTTCTTTTTGGGTTCTAATTTAATTCCTAAACTTAACTTTGTTGTTTTATAGCGCCTTGTGTAGAGGTCCAAAAATCGTGAAACCACTTTAGTTGAGTTCCTAAATTCGTGCTCTTCCAGTTAGTAAATTCCTTTCTTGTAGTACGGTAATGATGCTCGGTCGATTAAATCAATGCATAAAGCGACCTTTTTGTAGGAAAATTTTGTGGCAAATCTATGTTAGCTCTAGCTCTAAAGTTTTCGCAGTAGCTTCTTGATGGCGTTAGATGCTTGCTGTATTTTTTATAGCCACCGGATAGCTTGTTTGATAGGGTAACTAAGTTTCCTAGTAGTGCTTTGTAGTAAATCGGTAATCAAAAGAGGAAGCGCTTGTTAGTGGTTAGAGTTTGGATGCATCAGTCAACTTTGTTAGTAGGAATAATGGTAGCTTAGCTTATTAGCTTTTAGAGTTAGCTAAGCAGTTGGTAGTTGTTGTTATTAGGGTTACCGTTGTCACCTTGTTAAGTGGGGTATTACCATTGTGTGCATGTAAATCACGAGGAGGTTGTGTATGTGGCCGCGGAGGAGCAGGACTACGAGGAAGTCATCGAGGAGTACGAGGAGGAAATCTTTGTACCCGAGGAGTTTCAGGAGCCGCTCGTGACTGACACCTCTGACTTTGCGCCTGCCCAAGGCAAGCCCTGATGCATAACCCTTATTTTTGCAAACTTGATATATATATATATATATATATATATATATATATATATATATATATATATATATATATATATATAAATGTTGTGCATTTAAGTTTCAGGAATTCTATGATACCCACATGCATATATATATACACCCATATATATATATATATATATATATATATATATATATATATATATATATATATATATATATATATATATATATATATATATATATAAATGTTGTGCATTTAAGTTTCAGGAATTCTATGATACCCACATGCATATATATATACACCCATGAGTCTTACTAGTACAGGATCGCATAGTTGCTCTTTCTGGACCGACTGATTGGAGGCGGGGATAGGTGGAGGTCTTGGCACCGTATTGAGCCCGGGCCTCAAGTACGGGAGCTAGGACTCTAAGTTTGGACGGGGACCTGGAAACCCGTGACAGGAGGGGAATGGGTTGGTCTTGCTTGTGCCTGGGGTACAAGCGAGGCGTGTGTTTTTCGGGGTACCCAGCTATGCACATTGATTCGCGAATCGTCGTTTCTGCGTGACGGTACGGCTTGGCTACGCTCTGGCATCGTAGTAAGAATTGGCAATTGAAATGATGGAGAAATGGTCCTGTTTTGTTCAACTCTAGCTTGATTATAGCATAGGTGCTTACATAGATTATTGGTTAATGAATAAAATACGACTTCTAAAAGTTCAGAATTAAAGACACACTCTTAGTGTTGTTTCTCGCAAATAAGAAAACCCACCAGCCATAAAGCCTATCATAATCCTTAAGAGTCGGGAAATATAATTCCCAGTCGGGTAAGTCTTGCGAGTACATTGTGTACTCGGGGTTTATTTTATCCTTGTTGCAGGTGCACCTTGAGCAGGTAGGCCTTGTGTGGAGAATTCTTCTGGTGGGCACAGACGGATTCTCATCTCGCTCTGTAGGCGTTTATTTTAATTTCCGCTGTTAGTTTATTGTACTCTGAACCTCTGGTATTGTAATAACTATTTTCTGGGACTCTGTGTTGTATAAAATGGACTAAGTAATGTAAGTTTGTACTTATTATTGGATCTCGGGTGAAAAATGTGGAGTGTTCGAGTTCTTCCATCGGGCGTGCTCGACGGAACCACCTGGTTTAGCTCACTTTCAGGGCACTTAGTGTCTAGTGGAAGGCAAGTGCCCCTGAAAGCGTGCTAAACTGGGCGATTCCGCCACAAAGCGCGAAATAAAAAAATGCGAAAAAAACCTGAAAAAAAAAATTTTAATCGGGGAGGGGCCCACTGGCTAGAGCATTTTAAAAATTCACGGCTACGCAGTCGGCGGGATTCAAACTCGTGACCTCTCCCTCACGCGATATCTCCTCTGTCACCTGCACTACACACCCACATGCGTCTATATGCCATTTCGGTTACTCAAATATTATAATAAATCAAGTGAAAATTGATTGTTTGAGGCCCTAAACGAATTCAAATAAAAAAGTTATCAACTACAAAGTTTCATAACTTTTCGAGCACTACATTTTTCATATAGAAAGTTTTTCCATCCGAGGTCTTTTGAAAAATTTAAATTTTAAAATTTTGAATTTCAAACGTAGTTTTGTACGACAAGATTAATTCAAATTAAAAAAGTGGTCAACTACAATGTTTCATAACTTTTTGAGATCTACAAACTTCATTTAGGAAGTTTTTCCATCCGAGGTCTTTTGAAAAAATCGAATTTTAAAATTTTGAATTTCAAACGTAGTTTTGCATGACAAGATGAATTCAAATGAAAAAGTGGTCAACTACAATGTTTCATAACTTTTTGAGATCTACAAACTTCATTTAGGAAGTTTTTCCATCCGAGGTCTTTTGAAAAAAATCGAATTTTAAAATTTTAAAATTTTGAATTTCAAACGTAGATTTGCATGACAAGATGAATTCAAATTAAAAAGTGGCCAACTACAATGTTTCATAACCTTTCGAGATATACAAACTTCATTTAGGAAGTTTTTCCATCTGAAATTATGGTGCTAACATTCTTCACAAATCTTATATATCTCTCTTGTAGTTTTATGAAACTACACGAGAGACATATAGATTTTATGAACAACGTAATTATTACTTTGTCGAATGAAGAAATGACCAATATAAAGTTTGTAGATCATGAGAAGTTATGAGACTTTGTAGTTGAAAACTTTTTTATTTGAATTCGTTTAGGACACCAAAACATGGTTTGAAAAATTGCTTTGCCGAGTGTTTTACTTTGGCACTCGGCAAAGAAGTCTTTGCCGAGTGTTTTTTTGGCACTCGGCAAAGAAACTTCTTTGCCGAGAGCCGTTTATCGGACGCTCCCGAGTGCAGAGGCTTTGCCGAGTGTTTTTTATTTGGCTCTCGGCAAAGCTTTCTTTGTCGAGCGCCCGAAAAAAAACGCTCGGCAAAGCCTCCGGCGCTCAGCAAAGAAGCGGATTACGGTAGTGCATGGATGGTACTTAAAGCTAAAATGGTTAACTTAATAGGACAAAAGGCGGATCCATATAGGTCTGACCGGGTGCGGCCACACCCAGAGCAAAATACGAAATATGCTGTATTGTACTAGTTTCTACCGTACTCGCACCCATCTGGCCTAAACATCTGCACCCACAGCCCTGCTCAGCCAACATGGAGAGCCCACAGCAGCCCAACAATTGCCCAACAGGCAGCCAAACAACATCAGCCGCGCCTCCGCACGGCCGCACGGAACTGTCGGGCAGCGCTTAGACTCACGCGTCGGCGTCGCCTCCCCTCCTGCGCCCCTTCTCTCCCCTGCGCACTTCCCCACGCCCATTATCTCCCCTTACGCAAAGTGGCGAAGTCCGGTGAGCGGTGGCGGGTGGTCGTCGGCTGGCCGACAGCTGCGGCACTACTGCGCGCTGGCGAGGCGGCTATAGCAGCCAACACTCCGGGGCACCAGGAGTGCAGTGGCCCACTGGCCTGCTCTATTTCCCGTTCAATCTTGATCACAAGGCAAAGTAAGCATCTTTGGAGATTCTTTATTTTTTCAATTTCCATCAGTCGGAACATCCAAATTGGTTTCAGTTTTGTAGCTATTGCATTCTTGGTAGTAGTTTGTCCAGATTCTGGAGTCAGGCTTTGTTTTTTCTCTTTGATATTTGCTAAGTGATATTTATGAAAGTAACTGAAACAACTAAAATACAAACATTTTTGTGAATGTTAGAAAAAGCATGGAAATGTTTTCCAAAGGAAAAACACCATACAGTCGTAGTGTAAGAAATTGCAAGGTTAGAAATGGAAGATGTATACATTGATCCCAAAAGTTCTAGGAAGACAGTCAGCTCTGGAGATTTGGGAGACCCTAGCCACCAATTTTGCCTCTACATTGCAGATGTGATTTTCATTTTTCAATGAATCATTCTATTGACTCTTAGCTTAAAATTGAATGGTTTGTTCTTTTTTTATTATGTGATTGAAGATCTTGTAGTTACACTATAGTGTGAACATCTTATATATATAAATAATTGCTGTAAAGAAAGCATGCTTGGCCGCACCCCCTCCGTATTTCTCTAGCTCTGCTCCTGTCGGCGGATGGGTACTTACCTATGAAACACCGAGTAAACTCCGCAAAGAAATACTTGTGCGAGATTCAGATACTGTTAATTAGGTTTTCATATTAGATATCAGACAGACAGACCGATGATGACTTGATGAGAGTATTTTAATCTATATATTGTACGTATTGTAATATGCATACAGGGAGAAGGTGGTGGTGAACAAGAGGGGAATTTCTCTTGTGGGCACGGGCCCGAACGCCACCTCCACCGTCGTTACATGGAGGGCAGTGGCGGATCTACAGGGGGCTGACTTGATTTACCACTAAATTACTGTAGCAAAAATCTCAAATCACTATTAAATCTTCATGCAAATCAACATCTCCTTTTTTTTTAGTCCCCCTTAATTCTCATCCTGCATCCGCCACTGATGGAGGGGACAGTGGACTAACACCAGCCCGTCTGAGTTTCCTCTCTTCGTGCAAGGGCCAGCCTCTGACTTCGTCGCCAGGCGCATAACATTCCAGGTGTGTACGTTGCTGTTGTGCATGCTTCTGCTCTCATGCATGCATCATCACCCTTAAATAAATAAAATTAAATTGATAACTCGTTGTGCGCCACGTGTGCATGCATGCAGAACACGTGGGGGACGAGTCACCAGGCGGTTGCTGCGAGAATTGACGGGGACAAAGCGGCCTTCTATGACTGCAGGTTCGTATCATACCAGGACACCTTGTTTGATGCAGCAGGGCGTCACTACTATCATGGATGCTATATAGAAGGCGCCACGGATTTCATATTCGGCAATGGCAAAGCCTTTTTCGAGGTATATATATTCTGACTTGAGTTAACTTGCGGTACTTATCACCTCTGTTTTGTCTTAATTTTGTGCCCTTGACTAGCTATCTAGCTTACTTAGGAGGGCCCGGGACAAAATATACTATACCAAATTAAACATCTTTTATATATATATATATATATATATATATATATATATATATATATATATATATATATATATATATATATATATATATATATATATATATATATATATATATATAAGATGTTTATGTCTGTGTTTGTGCATTGTTGTTTGCCCAGAGCTGCCACCTGCACTCCACCTCAGACGGCGAGGGAGCATTCACGGCGCAGGGGCGGGAAGCGTTGTCTAACAACACCGGCTTCAGCTTTGTCAGGTGCGACCTCACCGGCAAGCCCGGCAAGTCTGTCCTGGGCCGTCCGTGGCGCCCGTACGCCCGGGTCGTGTTCGCCCTCTGCAACATGTCTAACACGGTGGCGCCTGTGGGCTGGAAATACTGGAAGAGCCGCCCCCAGGATCAGAGGTACCTACGTGGATGGGTTTTATCATATATTACCGATCGATCGAGATATATGAATGTGTGTTTTTCTATTCTGTGGCTGATCGACGTGTATGTTCTGGCTTGGCTTGGCTTGGCTTAACTGTGAAGCACGGCGTACTTCGGGCTGTACCAATGCTACGGCGAAGGATCCAGGACAGAGGGCCGAGTTGCATGGGCGCACAACCACCTCTCTCCACATGAAGCTCAACCATTCCTTACCAGCAATGCTTGGGTTGATGGCCAACATTGGCTTCGCCCTCAGGCGTAGAAATTGGTCAGACAATCATATATAGTCACTTCATCAATAATGGCAATTGAAAATATATCTTAATATATACAAGCTCCATAGTTGGTAATAAAGTTGTAAAGATACTATATGTCTCTCATCTTTGTTGGTGTGGACGTTATTTATCAATAATGGAAAAAAAAACAAGGGAACACTTTCTGATTGATGAATTACACAAGAAGCAGCAATCCTGGTTTCATGAACTCTTGAATGCTCTGGAGTCATAGCTAATCTTAAGTTAATGCAAGTTGTAACGCATAGCTAACTTTCAATCTTCCAGAGCTCCACTTGTGGGTTCAAATGCATCACTCTTAGGCCTAATTTGGAAGCAAGGGGAGCCAAATCCAGGGAGGAAAAACCTCCCATTGATAACTAAATGTCTTATTCAAATGACATCTCCATAGTTTGCTCACTCTGGAAAAAGTTAGGGATTCTAAGGGGATTTGAGTTTCTAAACTAACCATTAAATGGATTATTGTCATTTTTCTTATTTCCCATAAGCTAAAAGTTACGTGTATCCGGTTAATTACATGGAAACTGATTTGTAAGTTTTTATACTATGGCCAGGGTCCATTTTTTAGTTTCCCCCAGTTTTAACTTGTGATTTTTGAAGTGAACCTTTACCACTCAATTGGAGTTGTGCAAGAAAAAATGAATACACACACATTTGCATAGGTGCTATGATGTAATAAATTGTTGAGTTAAGTCTTTAATACCATTATTTTTGACAAATCGCTCTTATGTATATGATGTAATAAATTGTTGAGCATGGCCATAGCGGCTATTGCCACACCACTATTTTGTTGTGTTAGGCTTTAGGCGCGGAAGGTGTTTCGTTGTGATAGATTAAGACAAAGACTATAGCTAGAGCTTGGGTTCTTCTTCCCTCCTAAAGGTTTGTTAGGTTGTATTGCTCTAATCCACGTGTATTAGGTGGAATTGATGTGTAAAATTAGTTTAGTTCCCACCTTAATCTCTCCAATACATGTGGATTAAGGTGGGTCATTGGATGTATTGAAAAAATCTGCACGTATTGATTCTCAAAAATTATTAATATGCATTGATTTCAGGAGCTGTCGTGTGTGTCATATAGTTGTAGATTAAACAATTATATTATTGGGCCACGGCCATATAGCACACACGACAGCTCCAAATCAATGCACATTAAAAAAAATTCTAAACACTAACATGCCACATTTTTGACAAAATCCTAGTTAATTAGCAAAATCAAAATGGCGAAATGGCACACACTGGCAATATCATCAAGTCCTGGCCCCTCCTGGCTCCTGAGTCCTCACGGCAAAAGAAATAAATAAAGTGCTCCTTCAAAGTTTACGAATTTGGATTACATACTCAAATCACGATCGCGGAAGATATTTTCAATAAATAGGTGACCATTAATAAACAAATATTTGTTTATAAATGTGAACAAGATTTATATTATTTTAAATAATATTTTTCCTTGCCTTCTTAAGGACGAGCGGTTGGGTGTTGAGAGATATACCTCTATTCAAGAAGTAAACAGTGGGCTGCTAGAGATATACCACTACTCAGGAGTCCTATAAATGTTGGTCCAGGGGAGTCCTCGGTAGAACACACAAAGGCCGCGTTCACTTGCCATGCATACCCAAAATATTTCCTCTTCTACCCGTCACATCGAATCTTTAAACGCATGCATGAAGCATTAAATGTAGGTAAAAAAATAACTAATTGCATAGTTTGTCTGTAAAGTTCGAAACGAATCTTTTGAGTCTAATTAATTCATGGTTGGACAAATTTTACCAAATAACAACGAAAAGTGCTACAGTAACTTTTCACCCAAATTTTCTCAACTAAACACAGCCAAAGAGAAGTATCGGTGCTCGAAGTCAAAGATGAGCAGCAGTCATCTTTCCATCTCAGCAGCCGCCGTTATCGTCATCGTCTCTGTTGTGCTCCTGCTCAATTCTCATGTAGGGTCGTGCAGCTGCTACAAGCGCATCTTCGGCTTCGGCGACGGCACAATGGACACCGGCAATTTCGTGCACATGCTTGGGAAGGCCCCGTCTAGGCTCAAGGAGCTCCCCTACGGCAAGACGTTTTTCAAGAATGCAACCGGCCGCATGTCGGATGGCCGTGTCCTAATTGATTTCTATGGTATGTATATACGTTTTCACTGAATCCTTTCTATGGTATGCATAGTTGGATCTGATTCCAAGGGACAGAAAATTGAACGGGTAAAGTCAAATACACGACCCATGCGACGTCGCGCGACGGTGCGAACCCCCTCTGCGCGTCCCGCTCTCCCTCCCGTACGTGCCCGCGCCGGAGACGAAGAAGCTGGCAGTGGCTAGGGTTCCAGCGATGGCGAGGTTAGGGTTTCCATCTCTGGCGACTTAGAAGGGGGTTCGGGGGGAGGTGGCCGGGACACGGCGGTGGTGGTGGGTTGAAGTGCGGTGAGCTTCGGTGGGAGCGCTGCCGAGCAGGCGGCGAGGGACAACCAGTTGGGTGGGGCCAGTGGCGAGGGCGTCGCGGCGGAGCTCGGCGGCATCAGGGGCGTTGCGGCAGAGCTCGCCAGCACCCTATCTTGGGATTAGGGTGTGCGGGGTTGAGGGGTGGGGGCAAGTTGAGGGTGGAGCGGCGAGACGGCTCACTAGCGGCCGTCGGTGGTGGGGGGAGGGGCGGGGCTGGAGCGAGGATGAAGACGACGGAGCTCGTCGGTGCCTTGGGGTTAGGGGAGGACAGGGTGGAGCGGCGGGGGGCAAAGGTGGGCGCGGTGGATGCTGCTGGCCAGGGCGGCAGGGGTGTGGGAGGAAGGGTGCGGCATGGGGAGGAAGAAGATGTACGGGCGCGGAGAGGGGTCACGCGCTCCCTGAGCATGCGACGGGTCGCGCATGGCGTCGTCCAAAATTGAAGTGTAGGATGGTCCCAAAATACTCATCCTTTTGCCAGTATATAGAAATCTTTTTTGTTTTGTTCACTATGCATCATGCTATACTATTACAGCACAAGCGCTCCAGTTACCACTGATACCACCGATTTTACCGGAGAAGGACTCTGGGCAGTTTCCACATGGTGCCAACTTTGCGGTGATGGGTGCCACTGTTTCTAGATGCACCGTTGTACCCAGGAAGCAACCTCTGGTGTCTAGGTGTGCAAATGGGTTGGTTTGATGAAATGGTGTACCTTAGAGCTACTGGAGATGGTAACTACTACATACACCAATCCAATACAAATATAGATGTCCAATGAATCCATGCCTAATATGCTGATCGATGAACTCAACCTTTGCATGATTGTTCTATCAGATGCCAGGAAACATTTTCTAGGCGATTCTGATCTCGTCCTGATGGGCGAGATTGGCGGCAACGACTACTACGCATATTTCAATGCCGGTAATAAACCTCACGGCAACGCAGCTGACGAACACATTACAAATGTCATGACATACATTATGCATTTCGTGGAGGTACGTGCTTGCACACCAATATGCATGCTCTTTTCTGATAATCCAATTGGATTCCACGTACTTATATATACGCATACATGTAGGAGCTTATTCTCGATAGTGGTGCGAAAGTGTTCGTAATCCCCAACAATTTCCCTGTCGGGTGTTGGGCGTCGTATCTGAGCAGGTTCCACAGCGACCAACCCTGAGGACTACGACGAGCACAGGTGCCTTAGGTGGTTAAACAACTTCACCCAGAAACACAACCAAAGGCTTCGTTGGGAAGTCAATAGGCTCCGCAGCTTTTACCCCGACGTGAAGCTAATTTACGCTGACTACTACGGCGCCACCATGGAATTCATCAAGAATCCAGGCAAATTTGGTGAGTTTCCCTCTACAGTAGTTTGCCCCCCACATTCAATTCAACTCCACAATTAGGCCCATTTTAGGAAAATTGCATGTGAATTCTTCATTGTTCCCGATGGAATTTTATTGCGTCAATATCTTCAGCTTGTGTGTCAATGCGGCAATGCAAATTCCAACCCAAACCAACATTTATAGTTCAGAATTTATAGGTTCCTTTTGTTGCAATGAATCCAACATGGTTGATGTTGTCTGACCTGATCGATATATAATGTTGTTCATTCATGTTGCTTGTGTCGTGTTGGCAGGTATAGCTGATCCTCTAGTCGCATGCTGCGGTGGCGATGGCCCATACCACACCAGCATGGAGTGCAACAGCACGGCAAAGATTTGGGGTGACCCAGGCCGCTTTGCCAACTGGGATGGCATGCACATGACAGAGAAGGCATACAACATCGTCTTGCAAGGGGTGATAAATGGACCGTTCGCCAATCCTCCGTTTCCGCGGAGTTGCTAGGAGAATTGGCGTATTCTTGATGGCATGTATCCAACTTTTTACAATAATAAGAAAGTTTTAGTGTTCTCTAAGAAAGAAGTATCCATTCCTTCCCCATGGCCATGGCGTGCAGGGGACGGTCGATGCCGTTGGCATCTTGAGCGTTCCATCGCTCCATGTCACACAGCTCGGTCCATCTTCGACTAGGATCACCGCTCTTTTTAGTCGCACATCGGTTTCTTAATTAGTACAACTAGTTTATTCCACCGCCCGACGGTGCCTTTTGTTATGTGCAACCCTATCACTACTAGCATCTCGGCATGATGTGCAAAATATTTTTAGCTAGTGCATCACCCCATGGCGATGGAATAGAGTCTAAAACTGGAGCTAGTGCATCACCCCAAAAAGATCTGCAAAATATTTTTAGCTATATAAGATATCATCCGTTTAGGGTGTGATTGGATGCCTGTTCCAACCGCGTCCAGGCTCGGTTGACGCAGCGTTGGATTGATTGGATGCCTGTTCTCGCGATTAGCCAGGCCAGCTGGGTGCAAAAGCGCTTGCGGGAGCAGGTTCACTTGATGCGGGCATTCCGACGGAAGCAGGCTCACGTGATGTGCAGTCGTTCACGTGGGTCCATGGGCAGCGGCTGAAACTACTAGAGCGCGTGTTGCTATCCAAGCATCTAAACACTGACTCATGCTAAGTAGGACATATATGTGTTTGTTTCCTGGACGACCTTTTGGGAATAAGCCCGCATGCTGCAACGGCCCGTGTTTGCTCCCGGAGCCTAGGCCACGCGGTGCTTAAAGCACCCGCGAGCTGCTGCCTGAGGTTTCGTTTCTCGCTAGCTTGGGCACATGCCGGCGCAGTGGTTTCCTTTTCGCTTTTATCCCCCTTATCTCCCTCCACCGTCTCCTTCTCGTCCTCCTTGCTCTCACTCCTCTCCGTCGCTCTCTCCCACTTGTCAACCTCGCTTCTCCTCTCGAGTCGTCGGTGGTCTATGGTGGCAGTGCAGTGGTAGGCATCACTCGCATCCATCTCGCCAGTGGTGCTCCCAGATGTTGTCACGGCCTTCAAACCAACACTACATGCATGAGTTTCTTGCATTGTTTTGAAATCCGGCCTGAAACTTTTACTAGACGAGCTTCTTCCCGTGTTTAGAAATCCGGCCTAAAACTTTTACTAGACGAGCATATTCCCGTGTTTCGAGGGAATATGCTAGCTCAAGGATTATTCACTCACACCTGTATAGGTCGGGTTTCATGCCAAACTATATTTATTAGACCAAGCACGGAGAAAGCGGTGTTATAATGGAAGAAGACGAAGAAAAAGAACAATTAGACCCTGACGACATTCTTGCTCAATACTGTGACTTCCTTGATACTGCAATGGGGGAAGCTGAAGAAGAGGCAGGTGCAGAACACGCACTCGCTGAAGATGATGATGCTCTTGGTGATGTCATTCGTGATGCACAATGAGATTGCGAAAGTGACAAGGAGAAGGCTAAGTTTGACCGCATGCTAGAGGATCACAAGAAATTACTGTACCCGTCCGTCAAAGATGGGCAGAAAAAGTTGGGTACAACACTGGAGTTGCTACAGTGGAAGGCACGGAATGATATATCTGACAAGACATTTGGGCAATTACTGAAGATAAATAAAAAGATGCTTCCGAGGGAAAATGAATTGCCCGCCACTACGTACGAAGCAAAACAGGTCGTCTGTCCTTTGGGATTAGAAATCCAGAAGATACATGCATGTCCTAATGACTGCATCTTGTACCGTGGCAAGGACTACGAGAATTTAGATGCATGCCCCGTATGTAAAGCGTCACGGTATAAGATCAGGCGAGATGACCCTGGCGATGTTGAGGGCGAAGAACGTCCCAGGAAGAAAATCTCTGGCAAGATTATGTGGTATGCTCCTATAATACCACGCTTGAAACGTTTGTTCACAAACAGGGGCCATGCAAAGTTGTTGCGATGGCACAAAGAAGACTGTAAGGTAGACAACATGTTGAGACACCCTGCTGATGGGTCCCAGTGGAGAGCAATAGACAGAGAATTCCCAAACTTTGCAAAAGACGCAAGAAACCTAAGGTTCGCTTTAAGTACGGATGGTATGAATCCTTTTGGGGACTAGAGCACTAGTCATAGCACTTGGCCTGTTACTCTATGTATCTATAACCTTCCTCCAAGGTTATGCATGAAGCGGAAGTTCATTATGATGCTGGTGCTCATCCCAGGCCCGAGGCAACCTGGCAACGACATCGATGTCTACCTGAGGCCATTAGTTGAGGAACTCCTGCTTCTATGGAGCAAACCAGGTGTGCGTGTGTGGGATGAGTACAAACAGAAACACTTCGACCTGCGAGCATTGTTGTTTGTAACAATCAATGATTGACCTGCTCTAAGTAATCTTTCAGGACAGACAAACAAGGGATATAATGCATGCATGCACTGTTTTGGTGATCTTGAGGGTGTCTATTTAAAAAAATATCGAAAGGTCATGTACCTTGGCTATCGTCGATTTCTTCCTAGGAATCACCAGATAAGAAAGAAAGGCAAGCATTTTAAAGGTCAGGCAGAACACCGATCTAAGCCTGACAACCGAACTGGGGAGGATGTATTTGAGATGGTCAAGGATGTGAAAGTTGTCTTTGAAAGGGACAAGGCAGTGAACCTGTTCCGAAAGACGCTTCGGGTCATGCACCAATGTGGAAGAAGAAGTCAATATTTTAGGAGCTACCCTATTGGAAAGACCTAGAGGTCCGCAACTCGATCGACGTGATGCACCTGACAAAGAATCTTTGTGTCAATCTCCTAGGATTCATGGGTGTGTATGGAAAGCCTAAGGATGAAGTGCTCGGCATCAGAAATGTGTCGTCTTTAGAGAAAGTTGATGAGTGGAAGAAGGAATATAAATATGGCAAGAGTCTATACAACCCTGCAAAGTTATATGAACTTGGTATGCAAATGTACAAGTTACACGAGTGGTATAGGGGCGCGTGTGCTGGAGGAGAACATGACTGGATTGGCGTCAAAGTAAGAAACCATCACTACTTCCGTGGCAGTGACGTCATGTGGATCCAGTTTAATGAGTTACACCAGCTATGCCACATGGACAGTCTAGACAAATCTCTCTTGAGCTGCTACTGTCTGTAAGTGATTCTTTCTTTTAATAATCTCACTCTAACATATGTATATATATATATATAAGTAATAATTATGCTCACACGAGCTAGCATGTCTATACATATGCAGAATCATGATGCGAGACCTCAGAGACAGAAACGACAAGCGGATTGGTTTTATTGATCCGTATGTCGTATACAAGGACACAGTGACCCCTGATCCTAACAATCAGAGGCCGGCTGAAATGAAAAGGAACCTCCGGCGGTTCTTGTATAACCAAAGGGACAGAGAATCAATACTCTTCCCCTATAACATGGGGTAAAGTGTTCTTATCGTGTGCACATTTTATTTTACTTAGTCAATCCAGCATAAAGATATATATATTGACTGATCTATAAACAAATGCAGGGGTCACTGGATACTAATTGTCATTGAACTTGATAGTCAACATCTATATGTCTGGGACTCGTTGAGAAAACCGCAAACATATTACCAAGATATGATAGACATGATCCAGAGATAAATACTTCAATTCGATCTTTTAAATATTGATGTGTGCTCTTTTACTCTGCAATAGCTAATTAATGATCCAATTATTGGGCAGGGCTTGGGCTTGGTTGGTCGAAAAACATCGTCCGAATCTGAAAGCGCCACTTCCTGATCCTATTTTACTGAGGGTAAGTTGTACTAAGCTCCCCGCATCTTTAACTTATCATAATTCAGCTCACACGTAGCATGAGACAAGACTAATCTTTTTATATCTTACAGTGGGTGGCCGTGCAGCCAAAGATACCAATTTATGTGGATACTATGTTTGCGAGTACATGAGGGTGTACCTCAAAAGAACTCGTAAAGAGGCGGAGAAAGTAAGTAACATGCATGTATATATAATAAATCCATATCTTGTTTATTTGTTGCTACTGAATAAATCTTATATATATTAATACATTTTTCCTTTAATTAATGCAAATTGAAGGAGAATTATGTGAAGAATCAGGTGTTGGAGATGGTCCTGCTCAAAGGAATCCAAGAGACAATCGCCGGATTCATCAACGACCACGTCCTCCTGAAAGGCGCCGAGTTCTACTACAACCATGCGTCGCCGTTGAGACCAAACCAGGACGAAAGCTTGTATGACATTAGTTAAGTGGCGGAAAAACATGCACGTATGACCTTTAAGTGGCGGACGAACACTTAATTGTACAATGTTGTAAATTTTATGTGCATGTACATATATTATACATAAGTATAGCTCTATAATATATATAGTTTCGTAATATATTTATGTGTAATAACGCTCGAAACTAAATTATAGGTCTAGCGTATACGTATATTAGCAGCGAAGAATACATTTGAAAACCTATTGTAATCGAAAAACCAAAATCAATAATGATTTGAATTGGAAAAAAAACGAAAAAAATAACCTTTAGTCCCGGTTGGTAATACTAACCGGGACTAAAAGGTCTGCGCCGTGGCCCAGACTGGCGAGCCTTTTAGTCCCGGAATAAAGGTGAGACATTTAGTCTCGAACCCTTAGTCGCGGCTCCGGAGCCAGGACGAAAGGCTATTTAGACCCAGGACAAAAGACCAACTCTGCAGCAGTGTTCTTCCCGTGTTTAGAAATCCGGCCTAAACTTCTAGTAAACATGAGATGATGAAGACCGCTAGTGTCGTGTATCTACTGATAGCAGGGTCACTCGATGAGAAAGAAAAGAAACATCTCATAGCGTTTGGTTCGGTTCCCCGTAACGTAATCTGTTTACAGCGTGAAGCATTTGCGTTAAATCGTGTTGGTTTTCAGCTCCACCGAAATCGGGTCCCCTGTAATCGGATACCGTACTATACAAATCTAATACCGCTGCCATCCTTGCGTAATCGTCTCGGATAGACCATCGTCCTCGTCGCGACTCTCAGCGATAGCGCCGCGTCGTCGTCGCGCGGCCCCCAAATGAAAGACGACGCCTCACCCCCTCCGGCCCTCTTCTCCCCCCAATTCTCTCCTTTGTTGCTATCCGCAACCGCAAGCACGCTACACCCGTACGGACGGCGGTGGAAACTGGAAAGCTCTGCTGCCCTGTTCATCTTCGTCCCCAAGCAGGTGGATCTACGGCGGCTGATGTAGGGTGCAGCGCAGTGCTCAGGACGGCAGGAGTGCAAGCGCGTGCCGTGTCTCAACTCTCAACTCCGGGCTGCCACTGCACGCGGGGTGCGCGGCGTGCAGCGACGTTGCCGCCGGCCGGCTGCGGGAACACAGGCTCTCCGGCAGCGGCGCACTGCTTGTTGTGGACGCCGCCGTCGACCATGCTGACACCAGCTGCCGCCGCTGTGGCGCTGGCACCATCGGGTTCGGCGCTACAACTTGCTGCAGAGCTTCGGCTTCGATGCTCAGCAGTGGGAGCTCTGGCACTAGACAGCAACTTGCCTCCGATGGTAGCTTCTGGCTTTCCATTTACGTTACAGCGTGCAAACCAAACAGAAATCGTGATTTGTTACCGATAGCAGTGCTATCTGATTACATTAACGTTTGCGTTGCAAGTTCTGTGGGTCTGTTGCGTGTGCTGACAAGCGGGGTCACTCGATGGCAAAGAGGAAGCACTAAGCTGCTGCTGCTGGTGCTGTTGCTACGGTGAACAGACAGCAACAAGATTCCCACCACTGGCGTCAAGGTCCATGCTTTCAGAGCTACAGTCGCATCACACAGAGGAGAGCAGTAAAATGACAGCGTCATATCGCAAGTGCAGGGCCGAGCCTAAGGTGTTCCGGAGGTGCGACTGAACAGGGCCTCAGTTTTGTAGGGGGGCCCTAAGTCCCCAACTTCCAACGCTGATGCATCAAGTAAACCTGACTACATGGCCCTCACCTCTAGATCTGCACTTCCCCATATTGTATGACATATTGAAGAAGCATGTCGCGAAACATGCAGAACACAAAGTGTTAAAGTAAGTTATCTCACCAAATAATTGCATGATTATGGCTTGAGGAATCCGGTGTGGCAGTGTGCTGTAGACAACACTATTTGTAGTCATTCTGTACTGCAATGGCTACTACAAAACTTGTTGCCGAGCTACTGTCCCAGCTAAAAGTGAGTACTAATTAAGAGAGAGATTCACTCTAGAAAGTCGCAATATGAAAGAACTAAGGTCTCAGATGAATTCAGAAAGACAAAGGGTCATATTAGTCAGCTCCGACATATCTGCCCATGGTGTAGAATATCGTGAAGTCACCATTGCCATACTTGTGGGTTATATAATTATTTCTCTTCCCAAAAGAAAAGAAAAGAAAAGAAAAGAAAGTGGATTCATCAAGAAATTTATTTGCTCATGTAGGTTGGTTTGCCTGCTGATAGAGAACAGTGTATATACATAGACTGGGAAGGACCGGACGAAAAGGCAAGGAAGGGCAAGGCATCGTCTTTTTTTTTTGAACCTAATGGCAAGGCATCTTACTTCTACTGGCTCTATGAGGAATGCATTTTCTTAGAAGTTAACGGTTTGTCAATATCAGAGATTTCAACACCTTTGGTTGATTCAAGCATTCAGGCAGCAGTAAGTAGTACGTATAAAATTAGTGCTTGTCTTCTATCTTCTCATTTAGCTGGAATCTCAGGCAAGTTTGATTCAGCAGACAATTCATATTTTGTTCCGTGTTGAAATCTCCAACGTTCTGACCCATTTGTGAGAAAATGAGAAGAGTTTGAAAATCAGTTGTTTATTGTCTTAAGGATTTGATGTTGATTCTGATGGTTGTAGTATTGCCAGCGCAACGGTTAACTCGCCAGGCGAGGGAGCTGGGAGCTAAGGGATAAAATCCTGGTGGTCAAAACCAAAAGAAAGGCATTCCCGGATGAAAAATATATGATTTTCAGGATGTGCAGGAGAATTCATGGATTAATGCATGGACTAGATATGAAATAAAATGCTAATGATTTTTAACTTTTTTGGCGAATTATATATTTGGTATGCTGCAAAACTTACTTTTCGGTTGTTTGCATGTAGAAAAAATGTTTTGAGGGCAAATGAGATATTCATGCAAGAGAGGATCAGGAGCCGAATCTTAGAATTGCCAGAAATGCTTTTTATTCAAACAAAACTTTAATTCATCGAGTGTCATATGACAATTCATATATCCATTGCTATATAGGAATAATATATTACAACATATACATTATTCTAATTTTCTAGGCAGGTAGATCTGTTTCTAGAGTTTGGAACAGGGCCCCGGATTTTGCCGGCTCGGCCCTGCGCAAGTGCCACAGTTTGCTGTTATTTGCAAACAAGTGGAGGCTACCAGCCGAGGCAGATGGCGCACGGGCCGTCGCCGGGGTACAGCGCGTCCGTGACGGCTCCGTCGATGCCCGCCACGATGGTTTGCATCCTACGTATGTCCACCAGTCACCACTGCCGAGTGCGGTGCGGACCTGCTGCTCCCAGCCCCTCACCCGGATCCAGCGAGCTGTAGTTGAAAGCGATCATTTCAAGATTCAAGGCTCGTTTAGTTCTAAAATATTTTTCGAAAAAACAGTAGATTTCTCGTCACATTGAATCTTTAACAATTGCATAGAGTATTAAATATAGATAAAAAATAAAACTAATTACACAGTTTAGACAAAATTCACGAGACGAGTCTTTTAACCCTAATTAGACTATAATTGGACACTAATTATTAAATAACAATGAAAAATACTACAGTAGCATTTCGCAAAATATTTCAGGAACTAAACAAGCCCCAATTGTGCTGCAGAAGCACAATGCAAGGAAAGAAAGAGCCCGCCCAGCACAGACATGGCCAACAAGTATACAGATCAGATCAAGCAACCGTGGGTCAAGAGTAGCACCAACAACAACAAAAATGCAGGGGGCAGCAATCGATTTCACAACAGCAATCCCCACGATGACGACGACGTTACTTCACATCTCATCAATCCAGCAAAAACCTCATACAATGCCGATGTCAACTCATTTTGGACACGCCATCGTCGTCCCAACCAACGGCGCCACCGTATCAGCACTCGACGGCGGCGCACGCGGCGCGCCGGAACCCGGGGGGCAGGTCGGGCGCGCGGCTCCACCTGCCACCGCCGATGTCGTACACCAGCACCAGCCCTTCCACGGCGGCGCCCGATGCCGCGGCGGCGGCGGCGTGGCCCCTGACGGCGGCCACGTTGACGACCGCCGCCACGCGGTCGGCGCCGACGCCGGCCATGGCCACGCGCACCGCCACGCCCAGCCCCACGGCGCCGCGGGGCACGGGCGGCGCCTCGAGGGCAACCCACCCGCCGGCGGCGGCGCCCCTGCCGCCGCCGACGCCGCCGTGCCACCGCCAGAAGGAGAGGTCCACCGCGTGGCTGGACACCACGTAGAGGTGGCCGTCCCCGGCGCCGCACGCGCCCACGACGCAGCCGCCGGCGGGCACCGCCCGCGGGCGTGCCCACGCCCAGGCGCCCGAGGCCACGTGCAGCGCGTCCACCGACCCGGCGCACGCGTGCGCCTCCAGCGCCGCCGCCGCCGACCCTCGTCCTCCTCCCACGGCGACACCTCCGGCGACGTAGAACACGCCGCCGGCGCCGGCGCCCGCGCAGCCGTACCTCCGGCGCGGGGCCTCCGCGATGACGCGCCACGCGTCGGCGGCCGGGTCGTACTCCTCCACCGCGGCCGTGCGCGCGGACCCGCCCGCGACGTAGATCCGCGCGCCCACGGCGGCCGCCGCGAACTTGCTCCGCGGGAACAGCGTGGGCGCACACGCTCTCGCCGCGCCCGTCAGCTGGTCCACCCGCAGCGTGGCGCCGCGGCCGACCAGGTACACGTGCCGCCCCACCGCGACGGCGCGCGCGTGCGCGAACGCGTGCGGGGGCAGGACGAGCGGCAGGGGCAGGGGCAGCGCGGCGACGTCTAGCGAGGGGGAGGCGTGGAGGTGGAGGAGCAGCGCGCGGGCGGAGGAGGAGGAGGAGGAGGAGGAGGAGGAGGAGGAGGAGGAGACGGCGAGGAGGCAGGGGCGGAGGCTGCCGCGGGCGCGGCGGAGGTGGAGGAATGCCTGGGACGCGAGGAGGGAGGCGAAGCGGCGGCACACGGCGGGGAGCGGCGGGAGGGAGGCGCGGGGCACGCTGGCGAGGATCTCAAGCAGGAGCTCGTCGGGGAGCGCGGCGATGGGGGGCTCCATCTCGGGGTCGGGGTCCTCGGCGTGGGGGGCCGGCACGGGGATGGGGACCGGGACGGCGGTGTGGCGGGCCGGGTCGGCAGGGATGCAGGACCTGGCGAACCACGAGAGGCCGCGCGGGTGGCAGCTCTCCGCGGCCATGGCTGGCTGGCTGGCTGGCAGATCGGGGGAGAGCGCAGCCGCCGCTCGAGTCACTGCATCCCGTGATCCCGTGAGTGCAGGCCGTCACTGCCGCATTGGCCTTTTGGGGAAGCCACTGGGCACGGGCGAGCGTCAGGTCTGGGCGGGGCGTGGGCTTGCTCTGTTTTGCGTGCGGTTTTGTTTGGATTTGGTTGGTTCATTTCATCGATTCGCTGGGGGGTTGACTGATTGGGAGCATGGTGGAGGGAAGGAGGAGCGGGAGGTGGGGGACGAGCCGTTGCCCACTGGCCCGTGCAGGCTGGCAGCCCCTCACCTGCAGGAGAGCGGATCGCGACGCTTTCAAAATTGGGACTGAGGTGGCTGCGTTTGAGTTAGGCTTACATCCTGTAGCATCGAATATTTATAGACATGCATAATATTAAATATAGACTAAAAAACTAATTACACTGATTGCGACTACTTTGCGAGACGAATCTTTTAAGCCTAATTAATCCATGATTTGACAATAAAAGTGCTACAGTAACACATGTGCTAATGACGGATTAATTAGGCTTAATAAATTCGTCTCGCGGTTTACTGACTGATTCTGTAATTTGATTTTTTATTAGTATCCGAACACCTCATATGACACCTCCATGTGACACCCGATGTGACACCCTAAAATTTTACGCCCTAAAACTAAACGAGACCTTATACTCCTAGAACAAACTTCAGTAAGAGAGAGAAGCGTGCCAAAAATATATATATTATATCTAAATTCAGTACTGGTATTTAAGTTTAACCATATTTATACTTTTCTACTTTAAATTATAAGCCGTTCCACTTTTTCTAGATTCATAGTTTATTATAAATCATTTTGTTTTTTTTTAGATTCATAGTTTATTATAAATCATTCTGTCTTTTCTAGATTTATAGTTTTTATTATACTAGTCTATATCTAGATGTATAGTAAAGAAACAATGTACCTAAAAAGTCTAAAATAACTTGTACTTTGGAATGCAGAGAGTAGAAATATCAACGCTTATGTCTCCAAACAAGTATACTATAAAAATTAATCTAATTGTACTCATATCATAAATGTTACTCCCTCCTCCTTGTAATACAGTGTTTTATAACTTTAGAATTTATATAGAAATATAAGGCATTCTATGTTGCATCTAGATTTGGCAAAGATTGCTAAAAGGGAGAAACTCCTTAACTCGGTTTACTCCTGGGTACACACTGAGTGTTTTCTTAAGCTATCTTAATTTTTTTAGAATACATTATAATATTATATGATGAAGGGAGTAGTTTGTTTATAGATTTGACTAAATTTCATATTGTTTGACTCTTAGGGAAGTGAGAGTTACATTTATTTTTAGGATACAAACAGTGGTGGACATGGGCTTGCCATGCTGCAGCCCGGGTCTTGACCTATCAAATCAATGGTAAATCATCTAAACAATCACCTTGTTCGCTGGATGGTGGCCGATGCTGGTGTTGATACTGATGTTGATTTATTGTGAGAGAAAAATACTGCTGAATGACTGGATGATTCTGGCTCGTAAGTTCAAGCGAATAGGGTGAATGAAATAGGGTATCTGGTGGAGACACTCTACACGATCCTGCAAGGTCCAACAGATTGGGTTCCATGAGCTAATACGTACTCCTTCCATTTCAAATTGTAAACATTCTGAAATTTTTTTAGATACATAACTTTTATTAACATTTATTATGTATCTAGACATAATTTATAGGGTCATGCTAACGCCCGAACGTCTGGACGGATTCGCGCGCCCGGACGGATTCACGCGTTCGGACGCCCACACATGCTACTATGTCTTAGAGCATGTCCAAGAAAATTGTTATCTAACTTGTTATTATTATTTTTAGCTAAAACTCTAGAAAACTAGCCTCCAACAGACTAGTCAATGCGATTGTTATCCTATTCGACGTGCTATCACGTGAGCCTCGGGAGCTTAATTTGGCTAGCTAGTATGCCTTGCTAGCTTGGTGTACGTGAGGCTGACAGTTAATGCCATGTTTGCAGGGCTTCAAATTCCATTACTTTCTCTTAGAGATATAGCTAGTATGTTGGAATATGTTAGATTATGGAGAGAATTTTTATGAAGTGAATAACTAAATGAAGATATGGAATATAAAATTTAGAATATCTTTTGGAGATGCTCTTATGTGCCCCGTGCCTCCTCTTGCTGTTGTTGCTGAGCCCTGCGCCTGCCCGCGCATGCATGAGAGAGCATGTGTGTGGGCCTCGCCCAGCTCCATGCGAGAGAGAGGGGAGCATAGCGCGCGTACCCCATGTGTTGACCGTCCGTTCCATGCACGTCCGACTATTGGTGCTCGCCCGCATGACAAAGATAGGTAGCGCTGACTGAGTGCATGTAGCATGTTTGTGCCCGCGAGTCAAAGCACATGGAGAACAGCACTTGCTGCAACATACTGAAACAAGGTGAAACAAATTGAAACATACGCTTACAACATATGTGTATAGCCACCGTAACATATGCAACATTTAGATAAAAATACTTGTAACATATGTCTGAAACAGATGAAACATTTGGAATATACACTTACAACATACGCGTATAGCCACGGCAACATATGCAACATCCAGATGAAACAACTAAAATATTTGGAAGATACACTTTACAACATATGTATATAACCATTACAACATATGCAATATCCAGATAAAACACATACAACATCCAGATGAAACATACAAAACATACACCTGAAACGCATACGCCAGCGTGGAGTTCGATGCCGCGACCAGTCACGAGAGCAGAAAATGGAGCATGCAGATGCGGACTCGTGCTCCTCTCAGGATTCCCAGTGTCAGTCATTCTCTCTTTTTGGTCACCACGCATGTATGACCCCATGCGCCGCATGCACCCACGCCGAGCGAGTGGTCGCATGCGTCCCCATGTGTTGACAGCGGAAAGGATAGGTGCGGATCCTATGACTGCAACACGCGTCCCTCTTTTTTTTCTTGGTCATCACACCGCGGGTCAGTCCGGACGTCTTCAACCAAATATTGACGTAATTTATATCTAGTTGTAGAACAAAGACTGTGTATCTAAAAAAGAAAGAACGATTTATAGTTTGAAATGGATAGAGTAGCTCTTATTTGGCAGAATACGTAGCAAAAATCTAAAAAGATTAGGCGTAAACATATATATTTTTTAAAGAAAACATACTTGAGCCATTAAAAAAACTGAAACGATGCACGTAAAAGTCACAAGTGAGTTGTTTATATGCAGGACTTGTTAAGTTCCTCTCAAACTCCTGAATTTGGCACTATGCAAAAAGAAGATTCCTCGTCACATCAAACTTGCGGTACATGCATGAAATACTAAATGTAAACGAAATCAAAAACTAATTGCACAGTTTGGTTGTACTTTACGAGACGAACATTTTAAGCCTAATTAGTTAATGACTAGACAATTATTACCAAATATAAACGGCATGCTAATTCGGGCAACTAAACATGACCGTAGTCGCGGAACATCATGCATGCATACAATGCTACCCTACTCCTACTATAGGAACCAATGACATTGACCAAACGATCTCGATTGCCTTGCGCATGTGCAGCTACTACCGCTAGCGGTGGTTGCCGTGTCCTGGACTGGACAAGCCAGGCCCGGCAGTGCGTCAAGTGTGAACGCCTCCGCGCTGATGGTGGCGGGGGGCGCTGACGGTGGAGGCGATGTTGCGTAGGGATAAAAACGGTATGAATATTTTCTGATTGTATTCGAGATCGAATCCGTTTAGAGAGGTTTAGATCTGTTCGTATTCGAGTTTGGATATTCAACATCCGATACCGTATCCGTATTCGAATACTTAAATCGTATATTTATAATATCGATATCCAATCGTATCCTATCCGGCATGGTTTACGCTATCTGTATTTGAATCCAAATCCGGATAGAAATATGAAAACAAATATAATATAAGTGATCCGAGCCGTTTTCATCCTACTGGCTACTGGCGTCGTTTTTGTGTGCATCTGCTTCATCTGCTCATCGCCTTCGCCTCGACCCTCTGCAGATCTTGCCGCCGCGATTTGCCGATTTGATAGACAAAAGTGCATGCGCGCTTTGTTTGCATTTGCATCGCAGGAGAACCTTTTTGTTGGTGCGGGGTGCCTGATCTGATGAAGTGATGATGATGATATGAATATGATGCGCCGGACCCGGACGGTCACTAACCGAAAGTCCGAAAGAAGCAACAAGCCGAAAAGATCAAAAAGGCCTACGACCCTCGGAATAGAAATATGTTGACGCCCTGTTTGGTTTGCAGGTGTTAAAGTTTAACTCCCATCACATCAATGTTGCGGCAAATACATGTAGTACTAAATGTAGACTAATTACATGCATGTCAGCACATATTAGGAGTAATTTACGAGACGAATCTTTTAAGCCTAATTAATTTAAGATTAGAAACTTTTTATCAAATAAGACGAAAATACTACAGTGTTTGTTAAACTTTAACATCCAAACCAAACCCGCCCTGAGTCCTTTTGGGGCATTTTGCCGTACGTGACACTGGCGGACGAAGCAGCGTACATCAGTGGTAGCTCTGTCACGTTCGCGTATGACGTCGGCGGGCACGGTGTGTTCCGTCACTTTGGCGTTCGTGTGACGTCGGCGGCAAAAGCGTATAGTCACGGCGGGTGGTGACTGGTGAGGTGATTACATTGTACGGCGTACCGGCCCTGCGGTGGTGGTGTACGTATAGTAGCTACGTACTGTAAGCTGCTCATGCACTGGACGAGAATGCTGATGGAAAACGTGGCCTTGGTCCGTACGTCACGTCGGAATAAGCTAGCATGTCGCTGTCCTCGCTTTTCCTTTCAACTTTGCAAAAGAATGCAAGACATATTGGAGCCGATCGGCTAGAATTATAAGTGGGTTGAAAAACACTGTTGGTTAATTTTTTGTGAGAGAAAAATATTGTTCTGACTGGAAAAACAAACTGAATAAGACAGATTATAAACCAGATGAACAGGGCCATTGACTGACTGGGGTTGGGTTTTGGTGGTCAACAAGACAAGCACCGTCACAAGAGACAGAGGATGTGCTAACGGTGGTCTGTGGTCCTTAACCTAGGCACCGTTTAGATGCAAAAAATTTTGCCAAAATTTTCAGATTTTCCGTCACATCGAATCTTTGAACAGATGCATGAAGCATTAAATATAGATAAAAAAATAAAACTAATTACACAGTTTAGACGAAATGGACGAGACAAATCTTTTAAGCCTAATTAGACCATGATTGGATAATATTTACCAAATAACAACGAAACTGCTACAGTAGCGTTTCGCTAAAAATTTTGCCAACTAAACAGCCCCCTAGCTTAACCCCTCTCATCTGTTGGTGATGACACCAAGAATCGTGGCGGTTATGAAACTCTATAGCAGGTCCAGTACATCCAACCACATGCTAGGCTATGATATAAAAGTGAGTTGTTTACGGGAACCATCATGCTAACCAACACCATAGTCGTCTCGATAACATCTGCGGTGCCGTCGAGGACAAGTCAGTGCGTCAACCGTCAAGTGTGAACGCGTCTGCATCTAGCCGTCTTCCCCCGGTCGGCAGTAAGACAAGATCTCGCTAACGCGATCTGCTAGACAAAAGCGCGCGCTTTATTGTTTGCAGGAACCTTTAAAAAAAAATTGCTCTGCGTTGCGGTCAAGTTGGCGGCTCCGGGCCTCCGGCCACTGGCAGAGCAGAAACCAGCTGAGTGCTACAGTAGTAGTAGCTCTCTCTGGCCTCGAGATGTTCTTTGGGTATATACGTACTCTGCCAGCAACATTGGACGCCGATCACGTACATGTCGCTGGTGCCTGCCCTGTGTGTGATGGTGCCTGGAGGTGTGCAACTGTACATGTCGCTGTCCTCGCTTTCTCCCTTCATTCAGCTTGCAGGAATGCAAGGCATTGACTGGGTTGGAGTTTGGTGGTGGTCAGCAAGACAAGCACCGTCACGTACCCTGAATAGGACAGAGAATATGCCCCTTGGTGGTGGCTCTGATGAGTCCCCCTCTCTCCCGGTCTTCCTCTCCGTCCAAAGACATCGGTCCACAAGAAGGCCGCCGGCGGCTTCCTGGAATCTGCCGTCAGCGCCGCAGCCCGCAGGCATCAAATGAAAGGTAGGGTCTAGGCCGGCCTGTAAGGGCCGCCAAGAGTACCAACCGAGAGCCATGTCGCCCACCCCTGCGCCGGGCGCCGGCGCCGGCGAGGAGCTGTCCACGGAGGTGGTGGTGGTCCGGCACGGGGAGACCGCGTGGAACGCCTCCCGCATCGTCCAGGTATCCGCCGCCATGCCCGTGCGTCTTCGCTCTGTGCTATGTAGCTTACTCCTGTATCTCTTCCCCATCTCGTCAGTGGAAAGTGGAAACAGACTAGTTACTCCCAAATGTTTTCATCGTGTCTCATCTGACGAACTCATATCTGCTGTACCAGTACCCAGAAATTCATACAGTAGTATGTGAGCCTCTATCTGTTTCGATTTTGAGCCAGTACTAGTACAAAGCAATTAGGCCTGCATCCGTAGCCATAACATGTAGGAAGGAGCTCAACCACCTATTGCCATCCTTCCATATCAGTAATTGTCATGTTTTCCAGAACATGGAATTCTCACACTCACAGAAATTCATCATTGAACAATGACCAGGGACAAATGGACCCGGAGCTAAATGAGGCTGGCAGGCTGCAAGCCGTCGTGGTAATGTCTGTTTGCTCAAGTCGCCATGTACAATGTGATGCATATTCCCAATCAATCCAACTGTTCTAGCACTGACGTTATAATTTCGGCCAAAACCTGATGATGAATCCTTGTGATAAGGTGGCCCGCCGGCTGTCGAGAGAAGCCAAGCCTGCCGCCGTATACACTTCTGATCTGAAGCGAGCAGCTGAGACTGCTGAAATCATAGCGAGAGCTTGTGGTGTATCAAATGTATGTGCTCTCTGTTATGTTTTTTTTTTCGAAAACAAAATAGAGTATGTACAGTACATTCTGTATTTGTTTCCCCTGTCAAGTGTCAACAACAATTTGTGTGTCTCAGGTGGTGCTGAATGAGGCCCTGAGAGAGAGGCACATGGGGTATCTCCAAGGCCTCAAGTGGGACGATGCCGTGGCTAAGAGTCTAGATTCTTTCAGAGGCTTTGATATCTTCAAGATTACCGAGGGTTCTGATCCTGACAGCAGAAATCAAGAACTGCCTGTAAGTATGCAGCTTCGTCTGTCCAGATTGAATTGGTAACTGTCGAGTTGTACATCTACTGTGCCATATTTTCAGTGGTAGAATTGCATGGAACCGCAGCACTTGCCACAGTGGCCTCTGTTTCATTCAGATCTTGAATTGACTGAAGCCCATATCTGTAGTTCTGAATAGAATGTTTTCACCCTGGTGTTGCTAGTTAAAACTGAATAGAATGTTCAAAACAGCACAAGTTTCCACTTATCCCCCTGCAGCAATGCTAAACCCATATCTGTAGTTCTGTACTTCATTTGAAGGTCTTATCTAAACTTACACTGATGTTCAGGGTGGTGGAGAGAGCTTGAATCTGCTGAACGACCGCTGCGTCTCCTACCTGAATAAGATTGCCCAAGAACACGTTGGTAATCAGCAAATGTCCTCATCTCCTCATGTCCACTATGGGAAACACTAAACTGAAGCCTCAGACAGGCTTAACTATCAGAACAATCTTTGTTACATTTCACTGCTCCCTCTGAATACCTGCTCACTACAAGTCCTGAACTCTCAAGCGTTTGGAATCTCTGCTGATGCTGATATTACTACACTGACAGGGGAGCGTGTGGTGGTGGTCTCCCATGGCGCATCCATACTGGAGCTCTGCCGGCACACTGACCCACCCGACAGCTTCATCCGTAGGCACATTCCCAACACTTCGCTGAACGTTTTCCGCATCTCCGGCGTCACTGGCCAGTGGACCCTCGAGAGATGTCAAAGGAAATGGCTTTCTGGAGAACTCGTTTGGGGGCGACGGGGCCTCGGCGTAACAAGTTCAGTTCTGCTGCTCGTGTAGTCATACGGTTCAGAACAAATAATTGTGGATTGAATAAGTGATTCTGATTTTGGAACTCCTTATTTGTTCCATTGTTTTTAAAAAAGAACCAATAATTGGATTTTGAAATAGCATTCAGCTTCGTTTGGCACCTGTCGGTGACAGGGAAGGACCGAAGAACAGGTGACTAGTAGGAAGGTGAATCAGGAGCCTGAATGGGAGCCAAATAATTAGATCCGTATAGAGTTTTCAAACCAGATGAATATTCAAATATTGGTTGATTAAATAAAAATGTTAAAAATAAAAAAAAGTCGGCTCCTGAAGAGGGAGAGAGCGTATCAGCCTGTTCGCTTGAAGACTTCCCCATCGCCCGTCGCCACCGCCAGATCGCCACCGCCAAACCAATCGCCCACGCCGCCGACCACCATTCCAGCGTCCGTGCCTCTCCGCCCTGGGCCGGCAGGCGCGTGCGTGCCCCGTCAGCCGTCGGCATGTCGCGCCGCGTGAGCGCCGTCAGCGACCGGTGCTTGGAGCTGGAGCGCGTTATTGGCGCCCGCGCTCGTTCGGGAAGTCTTGGCCTCGACGACGAGCTCAAGCTGTTCGACGGATTGCTTACCCACGCCAGGCCCGCCTCGGTTACTGCCTTCAACCAGATCCTCACCGCTGTGTCTCGTGCCTCCGGCCGGCGCTCCTCCACCTCAGAGTCAGAGCTCGTCGTCTCCCTCTTCAACCGGATGATCCGTGAATGCACCATCAAATTGGCTCCAAACCTTAGCACCTACAGCATACTCATCGGCTGCTTCTGCCGCATGGGCCGCCTGGAGCATGGCTTCGCCACCTTTGGCCTCATCCTTAAGTCGGGCTGGAGGGTGAATGACGTAGTAGTCATCAGTCAACTGCTCAAAGGTCTCTGTGACGCAAAGATGGTGGGTGAGGCCATGGACGTTTTGACCAAACGAATGCCTGAGCTTGGCTGCATGCCGAATGTAGTATCATACAATACACTTCTCAAGGGTTTCTGCAATGAAAAGAGAACTGAGGAGGCACTTGAGCTGCTCCACATGATGGCTGATGATCAAGTTAGGAGCTGCCTACCGGATGTGGTGTCCTACAACACCGTCATCAAGGGTTTCTTTACTGAGGGTCAAGTGGACAAAGCTTACAACCTAATTCTTGAAATGATGGATCAGGGGATTCCACCGAATGTTGTGACATACACCACAGTAATTGATGGCATGTGCAAAGCTCAAGTGGTTGACAGGGCCGAGGGTGTATTTCAGCAGATGATTGATAAAGGTGTTAAGCCAAACAATGTCACATATAACTGTTTGATTCATTGATACCTCTCTATAGGACAGTGGAAAGAGGTGGTTCGGATGCTCAAAGAAATGTCTGCACATGGTCTTTACCCAGATTATTTTACTTATGGTTTGCTGCTGGATTATCTATGCAAGAATGGAAAATGCAGAGAAGCTAGATTTTTTTTTATTCTATGTTTTTTTTTATTCTATGATTAGGAAGGGCATCAACCCTGTAATTGATGGCATGCTCCTAGTCTTTCGAAGGCAGACCTCCTTTGACTTTGCGCATCTTGTTCATGCGACGCTATCCTAGCGGGAAGCCTGGAATGAGTTCTTTCGCCATGCGCCCTCAGAGCTGTTGTCCGGAGAACTTCTCAGAGTTGTTCTTGTTTTTCGTTGGGATGCGAAATTGCTTCGAGTTCTTCTAGTGCTTCCCATGTCTTGTCATAAGGAGCTTCATATACTCTGGCCGCACGCCTTTCTTCGACTTCTTTCTCTGATTTCCTCTTGTACTATTCGGCCATCTCTATCTTGTACATGTCCTGTGCTTTCTTTCGTTGCTTGGCACGACGTCTGCGACCTTCTTTTAGTTTGTTCCTTCTTTTCCTAGCTCGTCTCTGGCCCTCGGTGTCGGTACCAACAGTACGGGGTACCCACATCCATCGCTAATAAAAAACTAAAACGACTGAAACCGCAATAGAAGGCAGCCCGCCTCGACCGCGTATCCAGTCCACCTCGTACGAGGCCCGCTCAACGGGGCGCCTCGACCGCGCTCCGGCTCCGACTCGTATGAGGCCCGCTCGACGGGGCGCCTCGACCGCGCCCCATCCTGTACAGCAAGGTACCTCGACGGCGCTCCGACCCGCGCGAGGCTCGTCCGCCCACTGGAAAAAACTCCGACTCGCGTGAGCCCGGGTCGAGCGCCTCGACTCCTTCTCTTTACCTACCCAGGACAAAAGCCATAGCATTTAATGCGGTTACCTACTACCACCTACCGGCATGGCTGCGACTAGGATCGACGTGGGAACAATGCCCGTGTCAGATCTCACTGTTTTACCGCCCATCCCGTGATGGGAGGTGAAAACCGTCACTGTAACCACCTTACCGCGTACTGTTTACCATCGATCACCCTCGAGGGAGGATAAGACAAGGCCCGTTCTCCGCAATCTCGGGGATTCGGCCTTATCCATCTGGTCTCGACCCGGCCTCGACCCAACCTCAACGCAAGGCACAGTTCAACGGCAAGGGAAGGACGATGTGGCACGGCGCTCCGGGTCATTTCGCCGTCTCGTCTCCCATGACGCCATAGTGTCCAGGGATGGCCGGCCATTCCTGAGCACGTCGCTACGGTCAGCTCAACAGGAATCGACAAAACATCACCTCAAGGTTCCCCGTCGTCTTGGCCTCCTCTCGCCCTATAAAAGGGCAGGCCAGGGTTCTACAACGGGGGGACGAAGGAACGAAGAAATACAAGAGACATCAGGCAAGACGCAAGATAGAGATCGATATCTCAAGCAATCACCTTTGTCCTCTTTTTCCTTTCTTTGAGACTTGAGCTCGACGCCCTCTCTCGCATGCTTGTAACCCCTACACGAGCACTTCGGTGCAAGGAAATACAAACTTCTCCCCCCCCGCTGGACGTAGGGCTTTCTTTTGCCCGAACCAGGATAAACTCCCGTGTGTTCTCCTTGCATCACCATCCAGGAAAGAGACACGCAACATTTACTCGTTGGTTTAGGACCCCCTCGGGTCCGAACACCGACAGTTGGCGCGCCAGGTAGGGGCCTCGACCGACGACGGCTCCGGTACCCACGCCTCGACCGTTGGTGCCCCCGGAGCCAGCGCCTCTTCTTCTGGTGCTCCGGTCAGGGGCTCGACCGCCCCGTCCTCCACCGTACCCGCTGGCTGCGCCGACGGGTCTTGCTGCGGCCGCGACCCCCTCACCGGGGCCGTCTCCTGCCCCGACGCTGACCCGATCCGCGCCGTCACGACCTCGACGGCAGCCTCGGCCGTCGCCAATGACCTAGGCCCCGCCTCGACCGCATCGGGCGCCACCATCTCCGCCGGTTCGGACCCCTCCATGACAGGATCAGGGCCAACAACCACCGTGGCATCCACTGCCCCCTGCCGTTGTCGCAGGCGCCCCTTCGCGGCCTCAACCTGCCGGACCCAGGACGCATCCTGCTCCGGCGTCCGTTTAAGGACAACGGCGCTGGCCCGCAACGACTTCACGGGGGTAGGCCCCATCGGCTCCGCCTTCCGCTTTAACCTGCAAAGTGAGAAGAAATGTCAGCCAACGGATCCAGATAAGGGCAGAACAACCAAGCAGAAATGCTTACCCGGAAATCGGCACCAAGGGCCTCGACCCCGTGTGATCTGTGCCTCCCGGGGCGGCCGATTGTGGCCTCGCAGCGGCCCCACCAGCAGGCCGGGCACTCCTTGGGGCCCCGACCGGCGCACCACCTAGCGTCCTCTATGCCTCCGAGGCCAGCTGGCCTTGGGTTCTCACGCCTACCGACGCCGCCACCGATGACGACGCCGGTACCGCCATCCCAGCCCCTGCCCGAGCTTGCGGGGCCTGGGCTGGTGCGGGCGTCCCTGTTGACCCCTCTTGCTGGGTCCGGGGTAAAACGCCCCCCCCCCCCGTCGAGAGGCCCGTCTCCTTCTCTATCTCCTCCTCCTCCCCTGACGCCTCGATCACGACGACCGAGGAGGACGCCCCCCTGATGGGCTCCAGCAGGGGGCGAATGTCGGGAAGGTCCCCCAGTCCGGTCGCGGTCTCATACCGCGACAGGGCATCGTCGTCTTCGCCGCTGCTATCGTCGTCCTCCCTTGAGATCGTCTCGGAAGGCGACGGCGCCAGGGGGACCCCGTCGATGGTCTGCTGGCGCCGGAGCCTCTTCAACGCCTCCGCCTCTTTGGCCTTACGGATTGCCCGCTTCTTGGCCGTCTCCTTGGTTTGCTTCTTCTTGGAGGCATGCTGGCGTCGAGCCTCCCGGGCGGGCCGGTCCTCTGGGACTGGCGGACGTGTTTCCTGCAGCGCCGACAAATCCTACGCGCCGGCCTCGACCAAATCAGCGAAATCCAAAAATAAACGAAATTAGCAAATATATTAGCCCTAAGATACGTACCACGGGCTCGAACCCTTCGGTAGGTCTCATAGGGACCCGGTTGGCCTCCTCCACCTTGAAGTTCCCAACCATCCGGCGCGCTCGCCGGAGGACCTCCTCGAGGGCAAGGGATTCATGGGACATCCGGGTCCCCTCCAGAGATGCCTCCGGAGTCATCTGGTCGAGGCGGAGACGACGCCGGCACAGCGGCATCACTCTGCGGCGATGGAAGGCCGCGACCACCGCCACAGCCGTCAAGCCCCGAAGGCAAAGCTGCTGCAGCGCCGCCAGCAGCGGGTCTAGGCGCGGCTTCTCGGCTTCCGGCACTCCGTACGTCCAGCGCTCCTCTCGAGCGGTCAGCACGCAGCCGGTGTACCTTGGCAACTGATTTTCATCGTTGCGGAGGTAGAACCAACCCTCGTGCCACCCGCTGTTCGAAGAGATGAGACGAGCCGGGATGTACAGATCTGCCCGGCTCGACCTCACCTGCAGGACGCAGCTCCCTACTCGTGCCGCGCACAGGACGCCCTTCTCCCCCGCCTTCTTGGCGAAGAGCTCGGCCTTGAAAAGGTGAAGCCACAGGTTCCACTGCGGCTCCACCCCAAGGTAGCCCTCGCATACCGCCGCGAAGATGGCAGCCTGCGCGATGGCGTTGGGGGCAAGGTGGTGAAGCTCCACCTAGTAGTAGTGGAGGAGCACGCGCATGAAGACGGACGCCGACACGCCGAACCCCCGCTCGTGGAAGCAGACGAAGCTCACCACGTACCCTTCAGGGGGCGCCAGCTCCCGGTGGGCAGAGGGCGGCACGATCCACTCCGGCTGCGACCTGCTCGTCCTTGGCCGCAGCAGCCCATCCTCGACCAACTCTTCCAACCTCCTCTCCGTCACCGAGGAGGCGGCCCAATCGTCGGCGAGGAGGATCTGGCTCTTTCCTGCCATCGGTACTGTCGGAAGGGGGGTGGATGGAGAGGATGCGGTGGCGGCAGCGACGCGGGCGGAGAGCGCGATAAGGCAAGGGTTATCTGAGGTAGAAGATTGCAGGAGCGCAAGGAACCGGTGGGGAACGCAGACCCCTAGGCCTTGATTTTATATGCCCAGACGGAATCCCAACGGCCGTGCGAAAAGGTAGGAACTGTTTCCCGCATTAAATGCGCCCACCTAACCGTTTCCTTACATCTCGCAGGAATTGGGCACGTGGCCGTCCCCCACGTCATAACCGTACGCCACGTCGCCCACTACCACGCCGATCTCGCCTCCCCTCCTAAAAAGACGCGCCCGGCTAACGGGCGGGGGAGGGATCCACGGACGGATATTCCCAGATACCTGGGAAACGGGCCCCGAGCCCGGTATAAACCTTGAGGGATCGAAAGCTAGCCCTTGAACAGGGTTCGACAGCTGCCCTCGAGTAACAGAGTTAGGGACGACCTAGGGTGCGCCCGTACATGGCCAGAGCTCGAGCCACGCTCTCGAGGCACCCCAGGACGTATTCGAGGCTAAAGGAGGAGGTCGACGTAGGAATCCCCTCGGGGGAGGCACCGAGCCCTCGAATCCTATCGCAGGGAATCGAGATCCACACGACCACTTCTTGGCATCTTTGAGAGCGCCTCCGGGCCACTAGCCGACCCCTAACAACTGGGGCACGGACTCTCACTCGAATTCCCCCGCTAGCAGCTCACCGGAGATCATCGGAACTCACCCAAACAGGGGTAGTACGGCGTTCCCCACCCCTCCTCCTCCTTCCTAAAGGAGGAGCGTGAGGGTCGCACAGCAAAAGACGGCCGAGACTCTGATCGACCTCGTGCGCGCGAGGCTCGGGGGCTCGACCGCAGAAACCTAAACCTTAAGGGATCGAAAGCTGGCCCTCGACCAGGGTTCGATAGCTGCCCTCGAGTAACAGAGTTAGGGACGACCAAGGGTGCGCTCGTACATGGCCAGGGCTCGAGCCACGCTCTCGAGGCACCCGAGGACGTATTCAAGGCCGAAGGAGGAGGTCCATGTAGGAATCCCCTCGGGGGAGGCACCGAGCCCTCAAATCCTGTCGCAGGGAATCGAGATCCACACGACCACTTTTTGGCATCTTTGAGAGCGCCTCCGGGCCACTAGCCGACCCCTAACGACTGGGGCACGGACTCTCACTCGAATTCCCCCACTAGCAGCTCACCGAAGATCGTCGGAACTCGCCCAAACAGTGGTAGTACGGCGTTCCCCACCCCTCCTCCTTCCTAAAGGAGGAGCGTGAGGGTCGCACAGCAAAAGATGGCCGAGACTCTGATCGACCTCGTGCACGCGAGGCTCGGGGGCTCGACCGCAGAAACCTAAACCTTGAGGGATCAAAAGCTGGCCCTCGACCAGGGTTCGACAGCTGCCCTCGAGTAACAGAGTCAGGGACGACCAAGGGTGCACCCGTACATGGCTAGGGCTCGAGCCACGCTCTCGAGGCACCCCAGGACATATTCGAGGCTAAAGGAGATGGTCGACGTAGGAATCCCCTCGGGGGAGGCGCCGAGCCCTCGAATCCTGTCGCAGGGAATCGAGATCCATATGACCACTTCTTGGCATCTTTGAGAGCGCCTCCGGGCCACTAGCCGACCCCTAACGACTGGGGCACGGGCTCTCACTCGAATTCCCCCGCTAGCAGCTCACCGGAGATCGTCGGAACTCGCCCAAACGAGGGTAGTACGGCGTTCCCCACCCCTCCTTCTCCTTCCTAAAGGAGGAGCGTGAGGGTCGCACAGCAAAAGACGGTCAGGACTCTGATCGACCTCGTGTGCGCGAGGCTCGGGGGCTTGACCGCAATGAATCATTCCCCAATAAAACGAATACAAGACCTCGGAGGAGTCTCAACACTCTACCGAGGCCTCGGGGGCTACACCCGGAGGGTGCGCTCGCGCGCCCCCACCGGAAAAAATCACGACGCTACGACTCCAGTTCAAACAAACCTCTGGGAGAGTGATCACACACTCACCCAAAGGCTCGGGGGCTACTGTCGGTACCAACAGTACGGGGGTACCCACATCCATCGCTAATAAAAAACTAAAACGACTGAAACCGCAATAGAAGGCAGCCTGCCTCGATCGCGTATCCAGTCCGCCTCGTACGAGGACCGCTCGACGGGGCGCCTCGACCGTGCTCCGGCTCCGACTCGTACGAGGCCCGCTCGACGGGGCGCCTCGACCGCGCCCCATCCCGTACAGCAAGGTACCTCGACGGCACTCTGACCCGCGCGAGGCTCGTCCGCCCACTAGGAAAAACTCCGACTCGCGTGAGCCCGGGTCGAGCGCCCCGACTCCTTCTCTTTACCTACCCAGGACAAAAGCCATAGCATTTAATGCGGTTACCTACTACCACCTACCGGCATGGCTGCGACCAGGATCGATGTGGGAACAATGCCCGTGTCAGATCTCACTGTTTTACCGCCCATCCCGTGATGGGAGGTGAAAACCGTCACTGTACCCACCTTACCGCGCACTGTTTACCATCGATCACCCTCGAGGGAGGATAAGACAAGGCCCGTTCTCCGCAATCTCGGGGATTCGGCCTTATCCATCCGGTCTTGACCCGGCCTCGACCCAACCTCAACGCTCGGCACAGTTCAACGGCAAGGGAAGGACGATGTGGCACGGCGCTCCGGGTCATTTCGCCGTCTCGTCTCCCATGACGCCATAGTGTCCAGGGATGGCCGGCCATTCCTGAGCACGTCGCTACGGTCAGCTCAACAGGAATCAATAAAACATCACCTCAAGGCTCCCCGTCGTCTTGGCCTCCTCTCGCCCTATAAAAGGGCAGGCCAGGGTTCTACAACGGGGGGACGAAGGAACAAAGAAATACAAGAGACATCAGGCAAGATGCAAGATAGAGATCGATATCTCAAGCAATCACCCTTGTCCTCTTTTTTCTTTCTTTAAGACTTAGGCTCGACGCCCTCTCTCGCATGCTTGTAACCCCTACACGAGCACTTCGGTGCATGGAAATACAAACTTCTCCCCCCCGCTGGACGTAGGGCCTTCTTTTGCCCGAACCAGGATAAACCTCCGTGTGTTCTCCTTGCATCACCATCCAGGAAAGAGACACGCAGCATTTACTCGTTGGTTTAGGACCCCCTCGGGTCCGAACACCGACACTCGGATTCGCCCTCGTATTCAGGAGAATTAGGCGATATGTTTGATTCTGATTCATTTGAAGATCGAACATCGGGTGCAGTTGGCGGCATTGACAATGGCCGCCGAATCATGAAGGCTTCTCGGCCTGGCACCAGGCTTGCCTTGCTGTAGTTGTTGACGACTTCAGTTGGAGTGTTGGCGTCGCGGAGCGCACTACCTTCTTGGTAGGGTAGAGTGATAGCTTCTTCAACTAGTCGGGCATTGCTTTTCTGGGGACAAGTACCCGGCCAGTGGACTAGGCAGTCTTTAGATGTTATGGTTAATACAAGACCTTCCTGTGCCCCCGTAAGACGTAGCCTTCATGCTGGACCGGCCGTATTTCGCAGTAAGCCTTGATACGCCCTTGCCATGTTGTTAAGTCAGGTTGGGAGGTGACTCAATTTTCTGGGAGAAACCTGAAGTAGATTCGAATTGATGTTTTGAAGGATTGATGCCGTGTTCTGGAGTCCAATTGAAAAAGGACTTGGCTTGTCTTCAAAAGAACCCGGATAGGACTCCGAGGGGGAATCCGATCCGTATATCAAATCGAGACTGGTTGTCATCGGGGCCCGAGTCGATTCGGACACCGTAAGGCCTGAAAGTCTTTCGGCGAGATCTTCTGTAGGCCTCGTCAGAAGAGTGAGTCCCCTCACGGGCTTCTAGAGCTTTGATGAGACGTCTTTGGAGGATGCCCTTATCATCCGCCTCGCAAACCCACGATCCGAAGATGAAGATTGATCCCATTGGGAAGATCATGTTGTCAAAATCTATAGAGCTCTTGATCGCGATTGCGCCGAAAGCCCCTACCTGGCGCGCCAGCTGTCGGTGTTTGACCACCGATAGCCTGCCACGGGGGTAACCGGGACAGTTGTTCGAGCTTTGGCGTGTGCTAGAACTCGACGATGAACGCAGGGACAATCGATTTATACTGGTTCGTGTCCTCGATCGTGATTGAGTAATAACCCTACGTCCAGTCGGCGTTAGCCTTTGCGTTAGATTGATTGTGTTATCTTCTCTCTTTTTACAGGGGTGCCCACAGCCTCTCTTTATATCGGTAGAGGTGGCTGTGGTGCGGTTACAATCCTAGTCAGATTCAAAGAAGGTGTCCTGATCTAAATTCAGAAGTTACTTTTCATAAGAATCCGGCTAGTCTGGCCTATTCTACTCGGATTCGGTGTAGCGGTCGCTGTACCTCTTCATTCTTCTGTCTGTGGGTCAGGCCAAGGCTCATGACTCGTAGTCATATCGTTGGAGGGACCCTATGGGTCCCGCATCGACAGAGAAGGAGGGAAGCGTCGGGACCAGCCGCGGCGCCGGGACGATGGCGGCGGAGGCACGGGTCGTGGGAGAAGGGGAGTGGCTTCGAGAGAGGCCGAGAGAGGGAGAGGGAGCAGCGAAGAGGGCACGGAGATATTTTCTGCGTGCGTGAGAAGCATGTGACTAGTATTTTTTTGAGCGACATGGAGGAACGGTAGCCAAGTGACGGGAACGACGCTGTCAACCAATGGGAGGGGAAGGAGGTGACATGGCACTCAGGTGGACCAATAGAAGATTTCGGGGCGACGTGTATAGCTTCTCTGCGCGGGGCTGAGTTGTATGGCCTGAGGTGCGACTGTGAACCTCAGGTTTGTAGAGGTAAATTAGACTATATTTTACCATTTCTGTTTTAGTATAAACTCTATGTTTAATTAGTGTAAATTGATTATTCTTAAATGAGAATAGTCAGAAGTACTAGAATAGTTATCTGACTTTTTTGGTTTTTTTTAATTTTCTATATGTTTTATTTGATTTCTCTTTGAAATTTTTCAATTTGACTACCATAAAAATAATCTGACTATTTTTTTGTTTTTTATTATTTGATTTTTGTATTTATTTGATATATTTTATTTGCATGTTTAGATCTAGATCTAAGTGGTTATAGGAATCGAGTGTTTGGCGGGGATGTATCAACACTCGATTACATTTGCCTAGTGCAATCGAGTGTTTCTGGGGAACCTGACACTCAAACACCCGAGAGATCAATAGACAGACCTTTTTTAAAAAACTTTCGGTACTTATATTACTCATCTGACCTAGCCAAATCGCTGGTCACCAAATCCTCAAAATCACGAGGAACACCCTCCCAAATGTTATAGCAACCACTTGGAAGATTACAACCAAACGTAGCTAGAAACAGAGAGAGTGTGCAACTTTGTTACAATCACGTTTACAAACGGAAATAGAACAGGACACAAACTCGGCACCGATGAGCTGCCCACCCGAGGAGGCTAGTCTGTAGGCATCCGTCTGGATCGCCTCCTGCACCAGTGCAGCATCTACTTGTAACGTGATGCTTTGAATTCCCAGCTTCGTAGCTTCCTGCAAACCAGCAAGGCAACCGAGCAGCTCGGCTTGAAAAGCGTAAAGTAGAAAGTCTTCCCGCCCAGCAGCCGTCCCTGGTCATCGCGGATTAAAAATCCCCATCCTCCATCGTGCTTGTCTCCATTAAAAGCACCGTCAGTGTTCAGCTTGAGTTCTCCCGCCCTCGGTCTCTGCCATTGCGTTCTCTGACGAAAATCCGACAATAGCCGGCCGTCAGTCTTTGACGCAAGGTCAGCGTGGAACTCAGCGATATAAGCCAGGTTCGCTGCAGTTCTTCTCCTTCCTTCCTCCCTCCACTTGTTCCGCTCCCCCCACCAGAGCCATAACAACATGATCACCGTGAGCTGTTCTCTCCCTTTCATCTTCAGTGCCATCGCTGGCTGTGCTTCAGCAAGCCTGCATCTTGTCTGTTCTAAATTCAGTTCTCTCCAGACTTTGTGCACTTCTTTGCATTTGAACAGCACAAGCAACACTGGCTGGACACCTGTCTCGTTCGTTTCTTTCAATCGTGTCCATGCCAGCAAATCGTGTCCGGTGCGGGGCCGGCTTCCTGGAAGCTGGCGTTAACCCCGGAGGCATCTCTCTCTATATAAAGGTAGGGTGGAGACGGGCCGCTGCCGCCCACGAGCAGTCGAGCACCAACCAACCAAGCAATGTCGCTCACCCCTGCGTCCGGCTCCGAGTTGTCCACGGAGCTGGTGGTGGTCCGGCACGGGGAGACCGCGTGGAACGCCTCCCGCATCGTCCAGGTCCGTCCGTAGCCGCCCCTCATCCTGAGTCCTGAATTCCTGATTCGTCGCCGTCGCTCTGTTCTCTAGCTAGTTCTGTATACAGTATCTCGCAAGTCCCAGACAAAACGTACAGAAAAGGAAGACGTGAGGTGTTTGTTTTAGAGTGAAATGAAATGGTTGACGAGAGCTTTTAGCTAGGCTAATCCTTCAACTGCGAGGTTACTGCGTCTGTCCATATGCGTGCCTGTGTTTTGACGATCGAGAGTCAAATGACCCCATCCTGTCAGTCCAAACATACTACTACTCCCAAATGTTTTTCAACTTTAATTTCATGTCTGACAAACACATATTGACATATATCTACAACTGCAATCTTCTCTGATATGTCTAGCACTCTAGTAGTAGGAAACAATGGTACAGTATCTGTAGCCTGCACCTCACATGTAGGAGAGAGATGATCAACCATCTACTGCTATATATTGTCATTGTTCCATTCCAGTAAACTGCCATGTTTCCCAGAAACTGGGAATTCTTACGACACCACTCATCCTTCACCAATGACCAGGGACAACTGGATCCGGAGCTAAATGAGGCTGGCAGGCAGCAAGCCGTCGTGGTAATGTCTTTTTTCCTCAAACCGCTATGCAGAACGTGATGAATATTCCCAATCAATCCCACTGTTCTAGTTAGCACTGACATTATATTTCTGGCCAAACCTGATGATGAAACCTTGTAACTAAGGTGGCCGGCCGTCTGTCGAGCGAAGCCAAGCCTGCCGCCGTATACTCTTCTGACTTGAGGCGAGCCGCCGAGACTGCTGAAATCATAGCGGGAGTTTGTGGTGTATCAAATGGAAGTGCTCTCTGTTGTTGTTGGTGGTGGTGCTGCTGCTGCAGGAAGAATAGAGTGTGCATAGTACATACATTCTGTATTTGTCCCCACCTCTTCTCTCAAGTGTCAACACAACAATTTTGTACGTATGTCTCACAGGTGATGCTGAATGAGGCGCTGAGAGAAAGACACATGGGATATCTCCAAGGTCTCACGTGGGACGATGCCAAGGCCCTGGCTAAGAGCTCAGATTCTTTCAAAGGCTATGATATCTTCAAAATTACCGAGGGTTCTGATCCTGATAGTAGAAATCAAGAACTGCCCGTAAGTATATGCAACTTTGTGTGTTCACAATGAAATGATAACTGTTGTGTTGTACAGCTACTTTACCATATTTTAAGTGGTGGAGTTGCATAGAACCACAGCATTTGTCATTGTGCACTTTGAGCCTTGCCAAAGATCTAGCGTTTGGGTCTAAGCTTTGTCCATACTCTCGTTTACAAGTCACAATGGCCTCTGTTTCATTAAGATCTTGAATTCACATAAACCCATATATGTCGTTCTTTGTTTCATCTGAAGGTCTTATCAAAACTTACGCTAATGTTCAGGGTGGTGGAGAGAGCATGAATCAGATGAACGAGCGTTGCGTTTCCTATTTGAATAAGATTGCCCAACAACACATTGGTAACCAGCAAATGTCCTCATCTCCTTGTTTGGCTTCAAATAGGCTTAACAATAAGAAGAATCTACATTACATTTCACTGCTCCCTCTGAATATCTGCTAACGAAACTGAAAATTCAAATTAGGCTTAACAACAGTTAGAACAATCTACATTACATTTCACTGCTCCCTCTGAACAGAATACCTGCTTACTACAAGTTTATGAACTACCAAGTGTTTGGAATCTCTACTAATGCTGCTATTATACTACATTAACAGGGGAGCGAGTGGTGGTGGTCTCCCACGTCCTGACCATACTTGGGCTCTGCCGGCACACTAACCCACTCAACAACATCACCAACAAGGACATCCCCAACACTTCGCTGAACATTTTCCGTGTATGCGGCATCACCGGGCAGTGGACTCTCGAGAGGTGGGGAGACGTCAGGCATCTTGAAGGGAATTAAATGACTTTCTTGCGAACTCGTTTGGGGGCGACAGGGCCTCGGCATAACAAGTTCAGTTCAGCTGCTCATGCGGTCATACGGTTTCAGAACGAATAATTGTGAATTTTTTTAATCATCTTTGAAAAGTGATTATGGTATTGGAACTTTATTTGTTTCATTTTGTTTAAAAAGGAACCAATAATTGGATTTAATTTGAAATTGCATTGAGGAGTGTGAATGGGAAGCAGCCAGCCGCCCAGACCACATGCTATGCTAACGCTAACGCTATAAAAGTGAGTTGTTTACGGGAGTCATCATGCTAACCAACACCATAATCGACCAGATCGATGATCTCGACAGCTTGCGCATATATGCATGTGCGGTGTGGTGCCGTCGGGGACAAGTCAACCGTGTAGTGTGAACGGCGTCTGCATCTAGTGCATCTCGCTAATTAACGCGATTTGCTAGACTAAAGCTCGTGCTTTATAGCTGCAGGAACCTCTTTTTCCTTTTAGGCTGTGTTTAGATGGGTGAAATTGGGTGAAAAAGGGTGAAAAATGCACCGTAGCACATTTCAGCTTTATTTGGCAAAAAGTGTCTAATCATGGACTACTTTGACTCGAAAGATTCGTCTCGTGATTTTTTTAGAAGACTTCACCGGAGGGGGGAGAGCCCCACCTGAATGATTTTCCATAGATTCCGGCAAGTCGGTAAATGGAGGGTGCCAGGCACCTAGAGTTTACATGGTTTTAATCGTACAGGGTATTAATTCATGACAAATAAATTACACCAGTGATCAGCAATGGAACGGTCTTGGGAACGAAGGCGGCTGCTCCATAGGCGACATGTTTCCCTGCAGCTGTACAGGAGGTGGCTCAGACAGGGTTGCTGATGGCGAAAGACGACGTCGTGGCGATGGTTCCAAATCTGCCAGCAACACAGTAGTATCATCATCGGGAAGTGCTTAGCCGGGATATGTGGTGGCCGTGGCATCTCCCATAGGTGAGTGTCTCGTGATTTTACCCCCTAGTTGTGCAATTAGTTTTTCTTTTCGTCTACATTTAATGCTCCATGCATATGTCCAAATATTTAATGTGATAGGTGAAAAGTTTTGGAGGTGGTGAACTAAACCAGGCCTTATGCTCGCGTTGCGGTCAAGTTGGCGGCTGATTGTGAATGATGCTCCGGTCCGGCCACCGGCAGAGCAGATACAATACAACAAGAGCTGAGCAGAGTGCTCACTCTGGCCTCGAGATGTTCTTCTGAATCGTGTCCATGTCAGCAAAGCAGAGCAGAGTCAGGCCACCGTGTTAACCACCGGCCCTGAAGAGCGAGAGATGTTGGAATTTATGGAGGCTTGGCCTAATAACTAATTGTAAAATTCCTAATAAATCTTAAAGACCTATTCATATGAGCAAGAGAAGATGTGGAAACTCTTTAGTACCACCTTGTATGTTGAAGTGGAGGTAATCATACTTAAATATGGAAGACCCCTCCACTTCCTCAAGTCTAGTGTGAGGAGGAGAAAGAGAAGCACGCATGTGTGCGCTCGCTCGTCTCGCCGGGCAGGGCGAAGGGCGTGGGCGCATGGCACCTGCGTGAATGGTTCGCTGAAATCCGGCTCCTCGCCTTGCGGGAGCGCAGTCTCCTTTTGCAGGTTGGTTCTTGGTCTTGAAGTTGCAGAGTCCTAAACAGATACAAATTAAGAGTCCTAAAACGACTTAGATCGTGATCGCGACACGAGGTCGGTTGGACAGAACTATATAAGCAACCTACCGGCCACTCCAAAACGTATCTAATTGAGCTAGAGTTTTTGCCTATTCTCGCTGTTGCGCTGCCGCCGTAGCTACTCCAGTCCGATCGCTTGCGTGCACCAGCGACTGGACGAGCAAGTCTCCGGAACCCTCGTCTTTGTGATCCTGCACCGTGAGAAGGTGAATAAGATTTTTGCGTGAATGGTCCGTCGAAATCCAGCTCCTCGCCTTGCGAGAGCGCGGTCTCCTTTTGCAGTTTTAGTTTTTGATTTCTTGGCCTTCAGGTTGCAGAGTGCTAAATAGTTACAAATTAAGAGTCCTAAAACGATTTAGATCGTGATCGCGACACGAGGTCGGTTGGACAGGACTATATAAGCAACCTACCTGCCACGCCAAAACGTATCTAATTGAGCTAGAGTTTTTGCCTATTCTCGTTGTTGCACTGCCGCCGTAGTTACTCCAGTCCGATCACTTGCGTGCACCAGTGACCGGACGAGCAGGTCTCTAGAACCCTCGTCTTTATGATCCTGCACCGGGATAAGGCGAATAAGGTTTTTGCGTGAATGGTCCGCCGAAATTCGGCTCCTCGCCTTGCGGAAGCGCGGTCTCCTTTTGCAGTTTTAGTTTTTGGTTTCTTGGCCTTCAAGTTGCAGAGTACTAAATAGTTATAAATTAAGAGTTCTAAAACGACTTAGATCGTGATCGCGACATGAGGTCAGTTGGACAGGACTATATAAGCAACCTACCTGCCACGCCAAAACGTATCTAATTAAGCTAGAGTTTTTGCCTATTCTCGTTGTTGCACTGCCGCCGTAGTTACTCCAGTCCGATCACTTGCGTGCACCAGCGACCGGACGAGCAGGTCTCTGGAACCCTCGTCTTTACGATCCTATACCGGGATAAGGCGAATAAGGTTTTTGCGTGAATGGTCCATCGAAATCCAGCTCCTCGCCTTGCGGGAGCGCGATCTTCTTTTGCAGTTTTAGTTTTTAGTTTCTTGGCCTTCAAGTTGCAGAGTCCTAAATAGTTTCTTATACATCGTTCTTGATCTTCAGTCCTCCAACTACTCCAAGTGGCGCAGCCACGTTCTTCTCGTCCTTGGTCGATTCGCCCTGAAGGACCACGTCCTCAGTGACGCTTCCCACCCTGCTGATACAGCATGGTCGTGCATGGATTGCGTGGTCGTGTCTTGGCTCTACAACACCGTCTCCGCCGACCTCCTGGACGTCATCCACGAGCGCGATGGTGTCGCCGCTCGGGTGGCATGGCTCGGGATTGAACAACAGTTCCTCAACAACCGTGAGTCCCGTGCCATGATCCTCGACGCCAAGTTCCGCAACCACTGCCAGGGCTCTCTCTCCATCGACGAGTATTGCCGCAAGATGAAGACCATGGCCGATGCCCTTGCCGATCTTGGCAAGCCCATCACTGATCGCGCCATGGTGATGAACATTCTGCGCGGCCTTAACGAGCATTTCCAGTTCGTGGCCCAACTCATCTCTCGCCAGCGGCCGTTCCCGTCATTCGTTGACGTTCACGCCGACCTGCGCCTCGCCGAGCTCACCATGGGGACTACCTCGGCGCCGCCTATGGCCCTCGTCGCCTCTTCGTCCAGCAGGCCACCTGCCCCACCACCGCCCTCTGGAGCTGCTTCCTCGCGCCCTCCTCAGCCTGCTGGAGGGGCGGCTGGCGGGGCATCTTCGGGCGGCAACCGCAACCGGCGCTGCCGCGGTGGGCGTGGCCAGGGCGGCTAGGGAGGCCACAACAGCTCTCCCGGCACTGCTTAGTTGCCCTCCCTCCTCAACCCATGGACTGGGTCCATCCATATGTGGCCCGGCTCCACCACCGGTAGCCCTCGCGGCCCTCCACCTCGCGCTGGCGCTGCTCTGTCTCCACAGCAGCACGCACTGCTGACCGGCGGCTCTGGGCACTACTACTCGGCGCCTCAGGTGCCCCCTCCTGCGTGGTCTCCGGCGCCCCCACTGGCGCCCCCTCCGGCATGGGCACCGCCGCCTCCTCAGGCGCCCTCTTCAGCATGGGCTCCATGGGATGCTCAATCCCTCATGAGCGCTTTCAGCACCGTCTTCCTCACCCCGCCGCCGAGCTCTTCTGACTGGATGCTCAACTCCGGTGCTACTTCCCACATTGCCTCCAACCCTGGTATGGTCACCATGTCCTCGACTTCTTCTTTTCCTTCTTCCATCGTCGTGGGCAACGGTGCCACCCTCCCGGTTATTGGCACCGGCTACTCCCTCATTCCTGGTCCTTTTCACTTAAATAATGTTCTTGTCGCTCCTGACATTATTCAAAACCTCCTTTCTGTTCGACACTTCACCTATGATAATCTAGTTTCTGTTGAATTTGACCCGCTTGGTGTTTCTATGAAGGGTCTCCATACCAGGAACACCCTCCTGCGATATGACAGCTCGGGCCCTCTGTACACCCTATAGCTTCCGTCGTCTCCTACTGGCACATGCGCTCTTGTGGCCACCCCTTCTCCGACTACTTGGCACCGTCGCCTCGGTCACCCCGTCAAGGCCACTCTTCAGAGCCTCGCCCGGTCTTCCTCCATCATCTGCAGTCAGCCCGACAATGACTCCCTCTGTCATGCCTGTCAACTTGGACGACATGTTCGTTTACCTTTTTTCTCATTCTGTATCGCGTGCATCCAAAAAATTCGACTTAATTCACTGTGATTTATGGACATCTCCCATTGTCAGTGTATCCGGATTTAAATATTATCTAATTATTTTGGATGATCGCTCACATTTTCTTTGGACTTTTCCGCTGCGCCTCATGTCTGATACTTTTTCTGTGCTCTCTAACTTCTTTGCCTATGTGCATACTCAGTTTGGTTGTACCATCAAATCCGTGCAATGTGACAATGGGCGTGAATTTGACAACTCTGCAGCCCGTGCTTTCTTCCTTGCTAAAGGTGTTGTCCTTCGCATGTCCTGTCCCTACACCTCCCAGCAGAATGGCAAAGCCAAGCGCATGATTCGCACCACCAACAATGTCACTCACACTCTACTGTTTCAAGCTTCCATGCCCTCTTCCTATTGGGCTGATGCGCTTGCTACAGCCACCCACCTCCTCAACAGTCTCCCCACCAAGACTTTAGACATGATCACACCCTTCTTTGCCCTCTACGGCACCCACCCTTCCTACCATGATCTTCGTGCTTTCTGATGCACCTGCTACCCCAACCTCACCGCCACCACCCCTCACAAACTTACCCCTCACTCTTCCTTGTGCGTCTTCATTGGCTACTCTCCTGATCACAAGGGGTACCGGTGCCTCGATCTCAACACTAATCGTGTCATCATCTCTCATCATGTCATTTTTGATGAGACGACCTTTCCCTTCTCTCGACACCGGACCTCAGCTCCCCACGAGCTTGATTTTCTAACTAACGATGAGCTGCTAGCTCCTTCTTCTTCTGCAGGTACACCCTTGCCAACTTCTGGTGCCCCTGCTCAGTTCCCACTGCAGGCTGCACCATAGGTACCTGATGATGCTCTGGTTCCGCTCTAGCCCCCCATTCTGGCCGGTCCAGCGCCCTGGCACCCTCCCCCCAGGCTTCCACGCACCTCCAGCAACTTGTTCAGCACTGGTGCTGCCCCAGGCTGCAACCCCGGCACCCACATCGCCCAACAGGCTGCCCCTGGCTGTAGACCCGGCGCCCACTGCTCCTTTAGTGCTGCCTATGGCTGCAGCTCTCCCGCCACCACCGGTCACCCAAGTGTACACCCGGCGCCCTCCACCCCCTGTAGCTCCCATGCCAGCAGCTTTTCAAAAGCCGCCGGTCACCCAAGTGTACACTCGGCGTCCTCCACCACCGCCATCACCGTCGGCTACTGCTCCTCCTCGCCACTCCAACATCATACCTTCACCCCCACAGTATGTCAAAGATGGTCCTCCGGTTGGTGCTGTACCCATCACACCGGTTGACAACAACCATGGTATGATGACTCGTGGGAAGTCTGGATACATTCAGCCTCGTATTCTTCATGCTGAGGGTCTGTCTCCAATTTCCCGGTCTTGCCACGATGCACTTGCTGATCCTCACTGGTGTCACGCCATGGAAGAGGAATATGCCGCTCTCATGAACAATAACACTTGGGATCTTGTTCCTCGGCCCGCCAATGCCAACATGGTCACCGAAAAATGGATCTTCAAACATAAATTTCATGCTGATGGCTCTCTGGATCGATACAAGGCTCATTGGGTTCTTCGCGGCTTCACTCAACGCCCCGGTATTGACTATGATGAAACTTTCAGTCCCGTTGTCAAACCGGCCACTGTCCACATAGTCCTCACTATAGCTCACTCCCGGGATTGGCTGATTCATCAACTTGACGTCAAGAATGCTTTTCTTCAAGGGACCCTCTCAGAACTGTGCACTGCTTCCAACCAACGGGATTCGCCAACTCTGCTCTCCCTTAGCACGTTTGCAGACTCAACAAATCTCTTTATGGCTTGAAGCAAGCCCCCGGCGCATGGTACAGCCGTTTTGCATCATTCCTGCTCTCCCTGGGTTTTACTAAAGCTCGATCAGACATCTCTGAAAGGTCTTGATGGCTAGAGGGGGGTGAATAGCCTATTAAAATTTTCTACAAAGACAAGCTAAATAAGTTTATCAATAAAACAAATAGCGAGATGCGAGTTTTGCTTAGCCTACGGGGTGTTTGCATGCCACTTAACCAATTCACAATTCTAGTAATTGCACTCAACCACACAAGTCAAACCGAGAAGATAACTACAACTACAACTAGCAAGCTACACAAAGAAGTTACTCTAGCAAAGCTAACTAGCTAGCAAATATAACTAAGAAAGTAATGCGGAGTTGAGTTAGGAGAGTTTCACCGAGGGGCGAAGTATTGAGCCAACCAATATAATCAACAATGAATACCAAGATAACCGAACACCGGGATCAATCAATCACAATATGAAAGTGATGACACAAAGATTTATCCCGAGGTTCACGTGCTTGCCGGCACGCTAGTCCCCGTTGTGTCCCTCTTCACCACGTGGTTCAGTGGCTAATCGGTCACACACCGAGCCTCTCAAAAGGCACCACAAGAACCTACCAAATGGCAAAAGGTTGCAATGACATGAGCAGTTTACTAACGTTGCCTTTGACGCTTCGCCGAGGTAGGCACAAACCCCTCACAATCACCGGAGGTGGCCAAGAACAATCACCAACTCTTGCCAACGCCTTCAAGCTGCTCCAAGCCGTCTAGGTGGCGGCAACCACCAAGAGAAACAAGAATCCCGCAGCAAATCAACCACCAAGTGCCAACTAGATGCAATCTCATAATGCAAATGCACTTGGATCACTCAATCTCTCTTCGAATATGCAAAGAAGCAAGAGAGATGAGTGGGAGGGGAGTTGCTTAGCTCAAAGTGCTCACAAGTATGTCAAAATGTTCAAGAGATATCCGAGAGAGTGAGCCTTGAGCCGGCCAACGAGTATTTATAGACGTACCCCTTCGAATAGAGTCGTTAGAAACTTAAACAGCTAAAATCGTGATGACCGGACGCGCTGGTCACACTGACCGGACGCGCTGGTCATACTGACCGGACGCGCTGGTCGCACAACGGCTAAGTCACGAAGCACTGATCGGACGCACTGGTTCAACTGACCGGACGCGCCGGTCGCACAACGGCTAACTGCGAAGCAACGACCGCACGCGCTGGTAGCGTAGACCGGACATGCTGGGAACGACCGGACGCGCTGGTCCCGTGAGTGACCAGACGCGCTGGTCGCCTGAGCAGCGCTCAACGGAACAACGACCGGACACGCTGAAGAAAATGACCGGACGCCACAGTGCCCGTGTCCGGTTAGAGTCCAGTAAGCTCCCTGAACGACCGGACGCATTCGATCATCAACCTAAAAAACGCGCAGATGTTGAACGCTGACCGAATGCGTCCGGTCATCCAGAGACCGCGTCCGGTTCAGCGTCCGGTCACCTCTATGACCTTCGTTCGCCTCCGTTTCTTTTCCGACTTCCGGTGTAGTGGAAAATAGTCATTTCAACTCCTCGAAAACGCCTGAATCCTACCTCGCAAGCTCGGCGGGAGGGAGAGAGTGACCCAAACCCTCTCTACCGCTCAAACTCCACCGTCTTCGCAAAACGTGCTAACACCACTAAGTGATCTCATCATGTGTGAGTGTGTTAGCATTTTCACAATCATATTTTGAGGCGATATTAGTTCTATCCAAATGCATATGATTATGAAATGCACACCTAGAGGCACTTAGGAGTTCACTAGCCGCGTCATTCCCCTCTTTATAGTACGACTATCTATCCTATAATGTAACCACACCCACTAGGTGTCTTGGTTACTAAAACACAACCCTTAAGCATATACCTTTGCCTTGATCACGTAGGGTTGCATCCAAATCCAAGTGTGGCCATCATGATCACCATGTCCATCTTGCCACCAACCTTGGAATGTACTAATCCTCATATGCTACATACAACTTAGGCATAGGATTAGTACTTAGGCATTGTCACTAATTACCAACACCAAACATAGGACTTTCAATCTCCCCCTTGTTGGTAATTGGTGACAAACCTTTCACAAATATATTGTGATAAAGTTTTGATTGAACCCATGTCACATTGTCCAAGTGTATTACCATGTGTAAGAATTATAGACTTGTGATCATGAATTCAAATTGATAGCAATGGCTCCCCCTACATGTATGCTATATGTTTGGATTTTGGAAGCATACATGTTATATAGGAAAGATTAGGAGCATTGACTACCAATAGGTGCTAAGTGTTTTAGATTATAGACCTTTGAAGCGTGATACCATCGGAGTAGCGATAAACACCATCTTAACGCCTTGTGTAGTTAGATTCCACTTGGAAAATCACAAACATAACTAGAAACCTCGTGAGATCAACATTATAAGCAAGGCTCTAGTACCACTTAGAAAAACATGAAGCAAGAAAAATCTAACTTTTTCCTATTCATGCTAGTACTTCAATTCATCATTCAAATTATACTAGCAAGTCACCACACAAGCAAAGTATCGGAGAAAAAGAAATGCATAACTATGCATCATACAAATGAAGTGCACATGGAAATGCAACATTCATGCTTAAGAGCTTGCTCCCCCTACTTGTGTGCTCAAAAATTTAGTTGATCCCCTTCTTTTATCAATTCTCCCCCTTTGTGCTTCTCCCCCTTTGAGTTCTATCTTTGTGAACAACATTTTCTCCCCCTTTGGCACCAATGACCACAAGAGACCAATTTTAGATAGAATATCATGTTGAATTATGGGGTAAGGATCAAGTTTGTGATTCAACCTAGATTGCTTGCATAAATAAAATGCTTCGGTTTGATCCAAGGGCAAGCTTCTTCACACCTCACTAGAAGGGTTATCATGCACCATGTTGAAGCAAATATTTAGACAAGTGATCTAGATTAAACACTTAGGATCACAAGCTACTTAAACAAGTTATATGCTACCACTAGATCATACAAGGCATGAAAACAATAGTGGCACCATATAAACTTCAAATTCATTTGATTTTCATGAATGAGCCTTGAACATGTAAATTATGACTAGATGCACTAAACAAGTCCTTAGCATAGAATGTATGACATGTCAACCAATTGTACCTCAGGGCTCGAAGGAGAGGCATGTCATATCATGGGGTGCATCAACTCATGTTGGAGAAGTCAAGTATGTTCAACTCATTCTTTAGCTTGTGAAATCTCTTCTCATCAAGTGGCTTGGTGAATAGATCGGCTAATTGATCTTCGATGCCCACACTCTCAATAGCAATGTCACCCTTTTGTTGATGATCTCTAATAAAATGATGACGAACATCAATATGCTTTGTTCTTTGATGTTGAACCGGATTGTTGCTTAGCTTCATAGCACTTTCATTGTCACATAGCAATGGCATATTTTTTAAATTGATTCCAAAATCCTTCAATGTTGCCTTCATCCATAAGATTTGTGCACAACAACTACCCGTGGCGATGTATTCGGCTTCGGCGGTAGATAGTGCAATACTATTTTGCTTCTTGGATGACCATGAGACAAGTGATCTTTCCAACAATTGACAAGTCCCGGAAGTGCTCTTTCTCTCCACTTTGTCACCGGCATAGTCAGAATCCGAATATCCAACTAGCTCAAAGCTTGCACCTTTGGGATACCACAATCCAACATCTTGTGTATGCTTTAAGTACCTCAATATTCTTTTTGTTGCCTTCAAATGACTTTCTCTTGGTGAGGCTTGAAATCTTGCACACATGCATACACTAAACATCACATCGGGCCTTGATGTCGTCACATAGAGTAGGCTACCAATCATTGATCTATATAGCTTTCGATCCACTATGTTGCCACTCTTGTCACTATCCAAACTTCCACTAGTGCTCATTGGGGTAGTGATTCCCTTTGCATCTTCCATGCTAAACTTCTTGAGCATATCTTTGATGTACTTAGTTTGGCTCACAAATGTACCTTCTTTCATTTGTTTGATTTGAAGTCCAAGAAAGAAACTAAGTTCACCAATCATTGACATTTTAAATTCCTTTGCCATTATTTTCCCAAACTCATCACAATAATCTTGATTGGTTGAACCGAATATGATATCATCAACATATATTTGCAATACAAACAAGTCTTTTCCAATCTTCTTGGTGAATAGTGTTGTATCAACTTTGCCCATGACAAATCCTTTGGATAGCAAGAAGTCCCTCAATCTTTCATACCATGCTCTAGGTGCTTGCTTCAATCCATACAAAGCTTTTCTCAATTTGTATACATGATTGGGTTTCTTGTCATCTTCAAAACCGGGAGGTTGCTCCACATACACCTCCTCTTGGATGTACCCATTGAGAAATGCACTCTTCACATCCATTTGATATAGCTTGATATTGTGAGCACAAGCATAGGCAAGTAAGATCCTAATTGCTTCCAATCTTGCAACCGGGGCATACGTTTCACCAAAGTCAAGATCCTCTATTTGTGTGTAACCTTGAGCCACTAGTCTTGCTTTGTTCCTCACTACTATCCCATCTTGATCTTGCTTGTTGCGAAAGACCCATCTTGTTCCAATGACATTGTGATCCTTAGGCCTCTCAACTAGTTCCCATACTTCATTTCTCTTGAAGTTGTTGAGCTCTTCATGCATTGCATTTATCCAATTCGGATCTCTCAATGTTTTATCAATGTCCTTAGGTTCTTCCATTGACACAAAAGAAGAGTGAGCACAAAATGATGCAAATCTTGATCTAGTTTGAACTCCTCTTTGTATGTCACCAATGATGGAATCCAATGGATGGTCTCTTGTAATGTTAGTTGGTTGAAGCACTTGGACTTGATTGCTTGGATGTTGACGTTGATCATGAGTTGAAGATGATGAACTAGCCACTTGTTGATCTTGTTGCACTTGAGATGATGTACTAGCTTGATTTTGCATTAGAGAACCACTAGCTTGTGTAATTGGACTTTGGAGCACTTGATCTTTGTTGTCATCCACATCAATCACTTGCTTTGGCCTAATATCACCAATATCCATTTCTTTCATAGCATTAGTCAATTGAGTTCCTCTCACATCATCCAAGTTATCTTCCTCATCTTGAGAACCATTTGTTTCATCAAACTCAACATCATGCACTTCTTCAAGTAAACCACTAGCCAAATTCCAAACTCTATAAGCTTTGCTAGTAGTGGAGTACCCAAGTAAGAATTCTTCATCACATTTCTTCTCGAACTTGCTTAATCTAGTGCCCTTCTTCAAGATGTAGCATTTGCAACTAAATATCCGAAAGTATGCAATGTTGGGCTTTCTTCCATTTAAGATCTCATATGGTGTCTTCTCTAGGAACTTGTGGCAATAGAGGCGGTTGCTATAAAAGCAAGCCGTGTTGATTGCTTCGGCCCAAAATGAATGACTCACATTATACTCATTCAACATTGATCTAGCCATATCAATTAAGGTTCTATTCTTCCTCTCAACTAGGCCATTTGATTGAGGTGTATACTTTGCCGAGAATTGATGTTTGATTCCAAGCTTATCACATAGCTCATCAACTCTTGTGTTTCTAAACTCACTTCCATTGTCACTCCTTACTTTCTTGATTGTGGTCTCAAACTTATTTTACACTCTCTTGATGAACTTCTTGAATATGTCAAATACATCACTTTTGTTCCCAAGAAAGAATACCCATGTATATCTAGTGAAATCATCCACAATCACAAAGCCATACTTGTTGCCACCAATGCTTGTGTATGTAGTTGGCCCAAATAGATCCATGTGCAACAACTCAAATGCCTTGGAAGTACTCATGATGCTTTTCAATGGATGAGTGTTGCCCACTTGCTTTCCGGCTTGACATGCACTACATAGCTTATCTTTCTCAAATGTGACATCCTTCAAACCTCTAACTAAGTCATGCTTCACTAACTTGTTCAATTGCTTCATGCCAACATGACCAAGTCTTCTATGCCATAACCAACCCATACTTGATTTGGTGAGCAAGCATGTTGAATGTTGAGTGTCACTAGCATTGAAATCAACCAAGTATAGATTCTCAAATCTAAAGCCTTTGAAGATCAAGTTAGAGCCATCAACACTAACTATCTCCACATCATCAACACCAAATATACACTTGAAACCTAGATCACATAATTGAGCAACCGAGAGAAGATTGAAGTTCAACTTTTCAACTAAGAGCACATTGGAAATGCTATGATCATTTGAGATTGCAATCCTTCCAAGAGCCTTTACATCACCCTTGCTATTGTCACCAAATGTGATGCTATCAATGCCACTATTATTTGATTTGAGTGAGTTGAACATTCTTGAATCACCGGTCACATGTTGAGAGCACCCACTATCAAGCACCCAATGCCTTCCTCCGGCTTTATAATTTACCTACAAAACAAATTAATGTCTTTTAGGTACCCATACTTGTTTGGGTCCTTGGAGGTTAGTGACTAAGCTCTTTGGTACTCAAATGGTCTTCTTCTTTGGACCCACAATTGGTGTACCAACAAACCTAGCATGCACACCTTTCTCACCCTTGGTAAGCACATAACAAGAATCAAAAGGAATGTAAGGTACATTAGCATTTTTCTTGTTCTTGTTCATTTTGTTGCAATTAATCTCTAGATGCCCAACTTGCTTGCATCTATTGCAATAACGACCATTGCTCTTCACAAAGCAAGGCTTTGGAGTAGCAAAGGCCGCCTTGCCCTTCTTGGGAGTATAGCCCAAACCCTCTTTGTTAAGAGAGAACCTTTGGCTACCCAAGCAGTTTAGCAAGCGGGCATCCCCACCATAGGCATTGCCTAATGCGCGGGTGAGATCATCCACCTCTCTCTTGAGAGTCTCATTCTCAACCACAAGTGATGAATCACTAGTAGTAGAGGTAGAATTGGTTATGGTGGATGATGATGAGCTACATGAAGCATTAGTAGGACTAACAGATAAAGAATCATCAATAATATCACATGTTAGTCCAATATCACAAGTGACAATCACTTGCTCCTCCTTAGCTTCCTTCATGAGCTTCTCCAACTTGAGGTCCTTTTTCTTGATGAGCTCAAGTAGAGTGGAGTGGGCTTCCTTAAGCCTAGTGTGAGCAACTTCAAGGTCCTCGTGGTCTTCCTTTAGACACTCACGAGAGGCCTCTAGCTCATCAAAGGATTTCCTAAGAGCTTTGAGCTCTTGTTCAATTCCTTTGCACTCCTTATTCTTTTTGAGAGCTACAAGCTCCTCCATCAAGGCATCATTTTCATTGCTCTTGGCAATGAGCTCTTGTTTCAAGATTTTGTACTTTTTGGTTGTCCTCTTGTAGCCCTTGCTCATTTGATCTATTATGCCTAATAGATCATCCTTGGAGTAGTCCTCATCCTCCTCATCATCACTCCTACAATCATCACTAGCACAAGAATCATCATCACTATCATCATATTTTACCTTGGTAGGCTTGGCCATAAGGCATGTCGATGTAGTGTCGAAGATGGATGGCTTGTTGGAGAGGGCGATGTTTACAATGGCTCACCGAGTGGTCCTTTCATCATAACTAGAGCTTGCATCATCATCACTATCGGAGTTATCACTATCCCAAGTGACTACATAACCACCACCCTTCTTCTTCTTGTTGAATGTGAAGCTCTTCTTTGCTTTCTTCTCATTCTCTTTCTTATCCTTCTTGTTCTTCTTGAGCTTTAAGTCCCCATTATGAAATCTCTTATCTTCATAGGGACACTTTGCCACTACATGATCGGGGCTATTGTAATTGTAGCAAAGCACCTCCTTTGCCTTTACGAAGTCCCTTCTCTTTCTTGCACCATAGCCTCTATTCTTCATGAACCGACCCATCTTTTGCACTAGAAGGGCCATGGTCTCATCATCAAATGGATCATCATCATCAACAACCTTGCTCTTGCCCTTGGAAGAAGAAGCCTTGAATGCTGTGGTCTTCTCTTGCTTGACCTTGATCTCCTTCTTCTCATCTTCATCTTCATCATCATCATATTGAGCATCGGTCATGACATCTCCAAGCACTTGGTTTGGAGTCACCTTATCTAAACCCTCTCTTTGGATCATCTTCCTCAAGATAGCAAACTTCTTAGGTAAGTTCATCAAGAACTTATGTGAGAAGTCCTTGTCCTTGACATCTTCTCCTAAGCTCTTGAGATCATTGACAATAAATTGTAGCCTATAGAACATCTCCGGTATGGACTCATCATCCTTCATCTTGAAGCTTGCAAACTTATCCTTGAGCATATAGAGCTTGGCACTCTTTACCGTTGAAGTGCCCTCATATGTTTCCTCTAATCTTGTCCACACTTCACTTGCCATTTCAAGATCCTTGATTTGCTCAAAGACCTTTGCATCAATCCCATTGTAGAGAGTATTGAGAGCCATAATGTTGCATTGGTTGTTGATGCGGTCATTGTTGGTGAGGTTGTCAGGATCAATGATAGCATAATCATGGTGTGTCACCTCCCAAACGTTTCCATGAATAGAGCCAAGATATTGCTTCATCTTTCTTTTCCAATGATCGAAAGATGTGACACCATCAAAGAATGGAGGCTTGCCCCCGACATGGTTGAACACAACTTGAGCCATCTTACACCGAGGTTGTTAAGCCTTACAAATGGTGACCATGGCTCCGATACCACTTGAAAGGTCTTGATGGCTAGAGGGGGGGTGAATAGCCTATTAAAATTTTCTACAAAGACAAGCTAAACAAGTTTATCAATAAAACAAATAGCGAGATGCGAGTTTTGCTTAGCCTACGGGGTGTTTGCAAGCCACTTAACTAATTCACAATTCTAGTAATTGCACTCAACCGCACAAGTCAAACCGAGAAGGTAACTACAACTACAACTAGCAAGCTACACAAAGGAGTTACTCTAGCAAAGCTAACTAGCTAGCAAATATAACTAAGAAAGTAATGTGGAGTTAAGTTAGGAGAGTTTCACCGAGGGGCGAAGTATTGAGCCAACCAATATAATCAACAATGAATACCAAGATAACCGAACACCAGGATCAATCAATCACAATATGAAAGTGATGACACAAAGATTTATCCTAAGGTTCACGTGCTTGCCGGCACGCTAGTCCCCGTTGTGTCCCTCTTCACCACGTGGTTCGGTGGCTAATCGGTCACACACCGAGCCTCTCAAAAGGTGCCACAAGAACCTACCAAATGGCAAAAGGTTGCAATGACACGAGCAATTTACTAACGTTGCCTTTGGCGCTTCGCCGAGGTAGGCACAAACACCTCACAATCACCGGAGGTGGCCAAGAACAATCACCAACTCTTACCAATGCCTCCAAGCTGCTCCAAGCCATCTAGGTGGCGGCAATCACCAAGAGAAACAAGAATCCCACAGCAAATCAATCACCAAGTGCCAACTAGATGTAATCTCATAATACAAATGCACTTGGATCACTCAATCTCACTTCGAATATGCAAAGAAGCAAGAGAGATGAGTGGGAGGGGAGTTGCTTAGCTCAAAGTGCTCACAAGTATGTCAAAATGTTCAAGAGATATCTGAGAGAGTGAGCCTTGAGTCGGCCAACGAGTATTTATAGACGTACCCCTTCGAATAGAGCCGTTAGAAACTTAAACAGCTGAAATCGTGATGACCGGACGCGCTGGTCCAACTGACCAGACACGCTGGTTACACTGACTGGACGCGCTGGTCATACTGATCGGACGCGCTGGTCGCACAACGGCTAAGTCACGAAGCACCGACCGGACACGCTGGTTCAACTGATTGGACGCGCCGGTCGCATAACGGCTAACTACGAAGCAACGACCGGACGCGCTGGTAGCACAGACCGGACGCGCTGGGAACGACCGAACGCGCTGGTCCCGTGAGTGACCGGACGCGCTGGTCGCCTGAGCAGCGCTCAATGGAACAACGACCGGACACGCTGAAGAAAATGACCGGACGCCACAGTGCCCACGTCTGGTTAGAGTCCAGTAAGCTCCCTGAACGACCGGACGCGTCCGATCGTCAGTGACCGGACGCGCTGCGCGTCCGATCATCAACCTGAAAAATGCGCAGATGCTGAACGCTGACTGGACGCGTCCGGTCATCCAGAGACCGCGTACGGTTCAGCGTCCGGTCACCTCTGTGACCTCCGTACGCCTCCGTTTCTTTTCCGACTTCCGGCGTAGTGGAAAATAGTCATTTCAACTCCACCAAGTGATCTCGTCATGTGTGAGTGTGTTAGCATTTTCACAATCATATTTTGAGGCGATATTAGTTCTATCCAAATGCATATGATTATGAAATGCACACCTAGAGGCACTTAGGAGTTCAATAGCCGTGTCATTCCCCTCTTTATAGTACGGCTATCTATCCTATAATGTAACCACACCCACTAGGTGTCTTGGTTACTAAAATACAATCCTTAAGCATATACCTTTGCCTTGATCACGTAGGGTTGCGTCCAAATCCAAGTGTGGCCATCATGATCACCATGTTGTAAGGTCCTAGATGGCTAGAGGAGGGGTGAATAGCCTATAAAAATTATACAAGAACAACTAAGCAAACTTGTTAGAATAACAAACGGCGCAAAGCGAGTTTTGCTTAGCCTACGGTTGTGATGCAAGCCTCCTATCCACAAGTCTAGTAGATTATGATCTCTAGTTCACACAAGGGCTATGTCACTAATTTTACACTAGTGAGCAAGCTAACAACTACTAGCAAAGGCTACCACTAGAGCTACACAAGATAAACTAGTAAATGTAAATTCAAGAGAGAGGATTGTGTATCTTATACCAACGGTGTAGTGAAGATGTTGCCAATCACCAAGATGATATACAATCAATCAATATTGACAACAACACAATATGAAGACCAATCACCGGGAGACAAGAGACACAATATTTTTGTTCACTCGGTGTTCACTTGTGCACCGACAAGCTACGTCACCGGTTGTGTCGACCAACACTTAGATGGTTCCTCGGTGTGACCCTCAAGTCACTTGCCCCTCAAGGCACGCCCCGCAAGGCACCACAAGACACCACTCTCAAGTGAGGTAACTCAATGACACGCGCAATGTAATAGAGTTGCTTTTGGCGTCCCGCCGAGGAAAGCACAAGAACCTCTTACAATCAACCGGAGGTGGCCAAGAACAATCTCCTTCTCTTTCCAACGCCTCCAACAATCTCCAAGCCGGCTAGGAGCGGTACTCTCCAAGAGTAACAAGAAATCCACCGGCTAAACCACCCACAAGTGCCACTAGATGCCCTCAAGCTATGCAATGCACTTTGGGATCACTCAATCTTACTTTTGATTTGCAATCAAGCAAGAGAGATGAGTGGGAGGAGAAGCTCTAGCTCAAAGAATGCACAAGTATGTTAGAAATCACGAGAGACATCCCCAAGGGCCGGCCAACAAGTATTTATAAGCATCCCATCTAAATAGAGCCGTTATACCCCTTCTCTAGGTCTTTTTGGGATGACCGAACGCGCCGGTCATAACTGACCGGACGCGCTCAACCGCGTCTGATCCTCCAACGGTCACTGCGCCAACGGTCAAACCCCATGATCGGACGCGCTTATCATAGTGACCGGACGCGCCGGTCCTGAGTGACCGGACGCGCCGGTCCCGAGTGACCGGACGCGCACCAGTCAACGACCGGACGCGCCGATCGCACAGCATCGTGCGCCCACGAAGTAACGACCGGACGCGCCCCTCGCAACGACCGGACGCGACAGTGCCCGCGTCCAGTTAGAGTCCAGTAAGCTCCCTCAACGATCGGACGCGTCCGATCGCGTGTGACCGGACGCGCCTCGCGTCCGATCGTCCTTACGAACCGCAGTTCCTTCTGGGCACCTGACCAGACGCACCGGTCCCGTGAGTGACCGGACGCGCCGGTTGCAAATCCTAGCATCTGCGCGCCTGACTGCTAACTGGACGTGTCTGGTCACCTCTATGACCTCCATTCGCCTCCGTTTCTTTTCCGACTTCCGGCGTAGTGGAAAATAGGCATTTCAAGTTCCCAAAAACGCCTGAATCCCGCGCTCGCAAGCTCGGCGGGAGGGAGAGAGAGACCCAAACCCTCTCTACCGCTCAAACTTCATCGCCTTCGTAAATGTGCCAACACCAACAAGTGATCACCACCTTGTGCACGTGTGTTAGCCTTTTCATAATCATTTTCGAAGGTTTTCTAGTTAGCTCACTAGGCCCTACATGCAATGCACTTCATGAATTCACCTAGTGGCACCAGTGCATCGAAAAACCGATAAGACTTCCCCTCTTAATAGTTCGGCTATCGATCCTAAACCACTCACACCCTCTATGGTGTCTTGAGTGCAAAACAAAATGGCCCTATGGTTATACCTTTGCCTTGAGCCCATTTTGTTCTCACAAAAGATATGATCCACTTCATATCATCACATGACCGTCTCGATCCATCGACCTTGACTTCACTTGCCCTTCACCGTTGCATCGGTCCGTCGGCGCCAAGTCTTGCTCAAGCTTCACCATCGCATGGTCCTTCGCTTTGAAGCCTCGACTTGCCCTTCACCTTCACAACCGGTCCATCGAGCCAAGTATCATCTTGGTCTTCATCATCTTGGCCACATGAGTCAATGTCATGTCTCATATTCAATGACCACCTTTATCTAAATCATCCACTTAGATACAAAGGTTAGTCCTAGGTTTCATCAATTAGCTAAAACCAAACTAGGGACTTTCAATCTCCCCCATTTTGGTAATTGATGACAACCCTCACAAAGATGATTTTGATAATAAAAGTTTTGAACTTGTCATACTTGTCCAATCATTTTGCTTATAAGTAAAGTTTGGAGAATTATCACAAGCTCGGTTTTGGTAGCATTAGCTCTCCCTACATATGTGCATAGAGTTTAGATTGAAAGCTTTGCACATATGCATTGATAGAAGTGTTGAGAGAGTAATTCTACCAAAATGATGCTAAGGTGTAAGAAATGGACCTTTGAAGCGTGATACCAATCAGAGTTGCCTTTTACACCATCCTTAGCATCATGAAGTAACTAGACATCCATCACAACTCAAGAACCCCGTGAGATCAACATTATATGTAAAGGTTCTTGGACCACTTGTAAAGTTTAAGGCATGTCTAGATACCACAAGTAAACTATTCCTATGCATGCTAGTAGATCATTTCATCATTCAGGTTCTATACTAGCATTGCACCACACAAGCATGTATATTGAATTTAAATACATGTGCAGTGAGCAAGTCATATGAGAATGCACAAACAAATGCAACAACTTAGTTTATGAGCTTGCTCCCCCTACTTGTGTGCATCAAAATTTTATTTACCCCTTTATCATGTTAAATCATCTTTTTCTCTCCCCCTTTGTCAACAACTTACCCAAAAATAGGATCAAATTGTGGAGAGAAAAACAATATTTGATGGAGTAGGTTAGAATTTATCAATTTTGGTTCAACCTAGAACACTTGCCAAAGATATTTAATTCGATTTGAACCAAAGACAAGCTTCTTCACACCTCATAATAAGGGTTATCTTGTCTATGTTGAATTAAACACGTATAGCAAATCTTCTAGATTCAACACTAGGTTTGTAAGCTCACAAACATGTCATATGCCACCACTAGATCAAAACAAGCATAGAAGCAATAGTGGTAACATATATCCATCAAATTCATTTGATTTATCATGAATGCTCATGCGTACCACTTATTATGTCTACATGCTCTAGCAAGTCCTTAGCATAGGATGAATGACATGTCAATCAACTTTTACCTTGCAATATCGAAGGAGAGGCATGTCAATAAGTGGGTGGGGTGTATTCAACTCATGTTTGAGAAATCAAGAATGTTCAACTCATTCCTTAGCTTGCAAAACCTCTTTTCATCAAGTGGTTTGGTGAGAATATCGGCAAGTTGATCATCGGTGCCAACACTTTCAATGGCAATATCTCCCTTTTATTGATGATCTCTAATGAAATGATGCCTTATGTCAATATGCTTTGTTCTTCCATGTTGAACCGGGTTTTGTATCATCTTGATTGCACTTTCATTATCACATAGCAATAGCACATTCTTGAAGTTGAGGTCATAATCCTTCAAAGTTAATTTCATCCATATCAATTGTGCACAACAACTCCCCGCACTCACATATTTGGCTTCGGCGGTAGAGATTGCCACACTATTTTGTTTCTTTGAGGACCATGACACAAGTGATCTTCCAAGTAATTGACATGTGCCACTTGTGCTCTTTCTATTGATCTTGCAACCCCCATAGTCGGAGTCCGAATATCCAATCAATTCAAACTTTGATCCCTTGGGATACCATAGTCCAACATCTCTTGTTTGCTTCAAGTACCTCAATATTCTCTTTGTGGCCGTGAGATGACTCTCTCTAGGTGAGGCTTGATATCTAGCACACATACAAACACTAAACATGACATCCAGCCTTGATGCGGTGACATAGAGTAGACTTCTAATCAAAGATCGATATTCCTTTTGATTCACCATTTTGCCATCAAAATCACTATCCAAATTGCCATTTGTACCCATTGGAGTTGAAATTGGCTTTGCATCTTGCATTCCAAACTTCTTCAACATGTCCTCTATGTATTTCCCTTGACTCACAAATGTTCCATTCTTCAATTGCTTGACTTGGAGACCAAGGAAGTAGCTAAGTTCACCAATCATAGATATTTCAAACTCTTTGGCCATCATAGTACCAAATTCTTCACAATAAGACTGATCGGTTGATCCAAAGATGATGTCATCAACATATATTTGCACTATGAATAGATCATTTCCAATCTTCTTGGTGAATAGAGTTGTATCAACCTTGCCCATCTTGAATCCCTTAGAGAGAAGGAAATCTCTTAGCCTCTCATACCATGCTCTAGGTGCTTGCTTTAAGCCATATAAAGCCTTCTTCAACTTGTACACATGGTTGGGTTTCTTGTTATCTTCAAATCCGGGAGGTTGCTCAACAAAGACTAACTCATTGATGATTCCATTGAGAAATGCACTTTTGACATCCATTTGATATAGTTTGATGTCGTGTGCACAAGCATAAGCCAAAAGAATCCTTATTGCCTCCAATCTTGCCACGGGAGCATATGTCTCATCATAGTCAAGACCCTCTACTTGAGTGTAACCTTGAGCAACTAGTCTTGCTTTGTTTCTCACCACAATGCCATCTTGATCTTGCTTGTTTTTGAACACCCATTTGGTTCCAATCACATTGTAGTCATTTGGCCTTTCTACCAATTCCCAAACATCATTTCTTGTGAAATTGTTAAGCTCTTCTTGCATAGCCATGATCCAATCGGCATCCTTTAAAGCTTCTTCTATTTTCTTTGGTTCTATGGTTGACACAAATGATGCATGCTCACAAAACATAGCCAATCTTGATCTTATTTGCACACCACTTCTAATATCACTAATAACACTATCAATGGGGTGATCTCTTGCAACATGTTGTGGTTGGAGTACTTGCACTTGATTGCTTGAGCTTGGTTGATTACTTGATGTATCTTGATGAGATAAACTAGCACCATGATCTTGCACTTGAGAGTCATTAGCTAGCTTGAATGGAGAATTGAGCACTTGATCTTTATCATCATCTTGAATATCAATTACTTGCTTTGCTCTAATATCCCCAATATCCATGTTCTTCATTGCTTCCACCAATTGAGTTCCACCAACATCATCTAGATTCTCTTCTTCATCTTGTGACCCATTGGTTTCATCAAATTGCACATCATGGACTTCTTCTAGAATGCTGTAACACCCAAATTTTAGAGTTAATAAATTTTAAATAATTTAGATAACAATTAATGAGAAATTAAAATTTTAAAAATTATTTGGTGTTGCATTCATGCTGTTGCATTTATTTTATTTTGTGGAGTGGATTTATTTTATTTTGATTTGGTTTGGAAAATTTTATTTGGAATAGTTTGTAAACAAGTAAATAAAGAAAGAAAGAAAAAAAACAATTTACCTGTCTATTAGCCGGCGGCCCAGCTGTTGAGCCCGCTCCCGCGCTCGTGTTGTGGCAGGCCGCGTCGGTGGGCCGGCCCAGCAGACGAGCATCCAGTCGGCCCGAGTCCAGCAGCCGCGCCTTCCCCTCCTTTCTGTGTCACTGGCAGGTGGGGGCCACTTGTCAGTCGTCTTCTCCCTTTCGAATCGTAACCGAGCCGAACTCCAGGAAGCTGCCGCCGGTCCTTGCCGTGATAACAGGGGATTTCCTACCCGAAAACGTTGAATTGGAGCTATAAATTGGTAGCCGCATGTTTCCTATTTCCGTTTTTCATCTAAAACATGAGTTCATCCACGTGAAATCGAGTTGGCGAGTTGGAAAACCTAGGCGGGTTTCGGTTGAACGTCGCCGTCGGTTGCGGTTAGTCTGGTGCCTTTCTTCTTCGCTTAGGTGAGTTCGTTAGCTCCTCCTCTCCCTTCCCATGTGTTTCTTTTGAATTCTTGTGCATGGTACCGTGAGGTTTGAAGCTCACCGTCGGTCGGCAATGGCGCCACCGTTTCCTCCGAGCCGCGTTCTCTTCTTGGTTCGATTTAGTGCATCCAAACCGTCTAGGATAGATCGGGTTTATCTCCTCTTTCGATTTGAGTTGATGGCGGGTCAAGTAGTGGTCGGAAAAGGGGGAGACGGAGTTTTCCGGCGAATACATGGCGGCGGCCATGGTGACCGTCGGCCGGAGGGGAGAAAGAAGCCGTGTTCCCTCTCTCTCTTTTGCTGGGAACGATTTCGGCCGTCTGATCTTGGATCGACGGTCGAGATTAGAACTTACCCCTTCGCGGGTAAAATTCATAAAGAGACCCTCAGCTTTTTAGTAATCAACTCGCCGTCCCTTGGCGTAAACCCCAAAAAGGTGTTTTCGTGTTTTGAAAGCGTATTCTCTCCCGGTAAATCAAAAATACGTTTTCAGGAAATTACAGTTTTGCCACTAGAACTGTTTTGGTCATAAAAACTTCGTTTTAACTCCGATTTGACCCGTTCAAATTGCGTTAGGTTCGTATTTGCGAGCTCTACATGTTAGTATAGTTGTACAGTAGGTTTGAAAAGTTTAATTTTCAAGTTTATATTAAAATAATTATTTATCTATAGGAAATCTTAGAAAATTCATAACTTTCACGTTTTAAATCCAAATTTCGTGATCTTTACGTCTGTGTGATCGTAGTAACGTGTAGAAGAGTTTTATAAACTTTTATTACTATTTTGTTATTGTTGGTGTACTGTTCTAATTGTATCTCTTTGTTTGCTTCGTGTATGTTTGATTGGATGCATGTGTGTTGTTGATTGATGATCGAGTATAGACGGTGAGCAGTATCTGGACGATCAAGAGTATTATTTTGAGCCAAACCAGCAGTATCATCAGGAAAGCTTTGATCAAGGCAAGTATAACATGGGACTATCCTTGTTACCTATTCACTGAAATTATTATACATATGCATGTGTCTTCCTTGACAACCATAGAGATTATAACTCAGCTATTGATATCTTGTTTCCTTGTCACCTATGGGTTATGCATTTGGGTAGCTATTGCTAGTGCTTAATTATGAACAATGATCTTGTAATTTGATTAATGGATTAAACAATTAACCTTTAATGATGATTTTATTACTGTTGAAAAGGGGGCTAGAGCAAGGGGTTATATTGTTGCTCTGGTTTCTCTCCATAAGGACTTATCTGTATGTGATCATCCGGGACATACAGTACAACTGTGAGGGCTATATGGCTCTGGCTTTAGTTGCTTGAAGGACCTTTTCTAGCTTGTTAGTGGTTACCTTAAATGGCGTAAGAATGGCTTGCCACTTTGGGTGTAGTGCGAGCCCCTGGCCTAGTGTGTATAGGCTGCGGTTGTTGTGCCACAGGGAAGGGGGGTTCTACATCTGCCTGCCGAGTGAATCTAATGGCCCTAACTTGTTAGACGAACCTTTAAGTGGCTTTATATGATTTCTGGTGTTTTGGGGAGTCGCGAACCCATGCATTTGGAAGTTATGACTCACAGTGAAAGTGTACACCTCTGCGCAGAGTTAAAAACTGGTATACTAGCCGTGCTCACGGATACGAGCGGCCTTGGAACATTTATAGATAGATGATCACCATTGCTATATCATGCTTAATTACTGTTGTTATTATTATGCTCATGTTAATGCTATTCATTATCCTTATTACAATTGATCATTGGTTCATTAATGGGAATTGGAATACCTTGATGCTACTCAATTGCTAATTATATGATGATTAAAAGCTAAACGCAGTTAAACAGTGTCTAGCCTTTTTGAGCCTCATGAACCCTGTGTTATACTTGTTGAGTTCGACATGGACTCACTCTTGCTATTTCCCCAACACTCCAGTGTGTAGTAAGATGCTACTCGGAAGAAGGACAAAGGTATAGTGGAGTTTCCAGAAGACTAGTAGAAGTGCTAGGCATATGTTACCCCCAGTCAGCCGTCCCTGAGAAGAATGGAGCCCGAAGTTTAGTCACCGTTCCGCGATACTCTGATGTAAGTGTTAATATAGCTATGTATACGTTATATAATAACATTGTTTATGATATTTTTTTCATTCTGGCATATGTGTGGACTTCCTGGGCACATATATGATTAGCCTGGTTTGTTCTTTAAAAAAACCGGGTGTGACAGAGTGGTATCAGAGCGGTGTTGACTGTAGGACGTATGCCAAGTAGCACTGGACGTATTCTAAAACTTATTTTACTATAAAACTAATTTGTCATACCTTGACTCATTGATTTTGACTATTTTCTCTTCCTTGTCTTGTTGTATCCCCTCCTTGATATAGCTTCCTTTGAGCTATTATTTCTTACTCCATTGGATTTTGTTTTATGTTGATTTTACTAAAAGTTTTCTGATCTTACCTTGTTCAAAAGTTCGATGGCCTTTCATCATCTCCAAGGTGCCATTAGGATGACCACCATTGTTGAACAAGCACGTGTAGTACCGATGATGTGATGTGTGCTTGTTTTGCTTGATGTGTTGCTTGTGTGTTGTTCTTGTTCTCGTGTTTCAAAGGTAGGCCCGGAAGGTATAAGTCTTGAGAAGTAGCTCGATCTATGTTAAGTGGGGTAGTGACATCTTGTATCTTACTTATCTTTCAATCGATCCTAATTCTTGCCATTTTTTCTTACACCGTTCCTGTCTACCCTTGGTTGTCATGCTACCTTATTAATCTCATCTTAATGGATGATCAACACATGAAGGACTTATCATTAGCAGCAAGCTTTAGAGAAAGTGTTGCCTTCAATGACATCGTCAGGTGAAACAAGATCTTTGTTAAGTGGGGTAGCATCTGCTATCAACAACAGCAAGTCCTGAATATCTCAAGTGACGAGACATGAAGAGGCATGAAGAACTAAAGATCAAACTTTATCTTTCTTGTCATCTTTTGGCTATCCTCGATCCATGTCTTATATCTCATCAACATAAATCAAAGAAGCATGAAGATTTAAAGATTAGTGTTATCTATCTCTCTAATCTCTCTGAATCTCATTTGTATCTTATCCTGTCTTTTTAGAGCAGTCTGTCTTCCTTAGCTTATACCTCTATTTTTGGATGCCCAAAAATCATGGATAAATTCTGGACAATAGTAGACTTCAATATTTTTCTCTGACCATAAGAACGACCCTGATAGCTATTATGGTTTGGGATTTATGAAAATCACAAGGCGACGTATCTATGCTGTCAGCAATCTGGAATAGTTTCTGTTGTGCACAGTTTTCGACCACGTTAACTGTAGAATCTGGAGAAGTATTCTATAAGAAAGTTGTAGTAAATTTGATAAGCTTTCCAACGGTATAAGCTACAACATCATTGGATTCGTAGAACTTGAGTTATAACTGTATTTCTGCACTACCATTTTTCTGCTCGCGAGGAAGTGCAAATTACTTGATCTTGGATATGCTCATGAGTCTCTTTGAGATGATAGAAGGACATGATGGTAGTCATCACTCAGAAACAAATGCGAGTTATCCTTTGGTGTTCTCTAGTTGATCTCTTCTTAAGGGGGGTTTGACAAACTAAAGACGATACAAGATGGAGGATTTATATGTTCTATTTCGTCACCTGGAAGCATAAGCTATCTACATGATTGCAAAGTCACTATCGAGAGCAAGTATCTTTTCTTAGGGTTGGTAACCTGTTGGAACCATTGACAAGGATCGTAAGGGTCTAAAGGACACCTTTATAAAGTTGGTTATGAGCTTGTGGCATCATCATTGGATAAGAGTTGCTGAAGGAAAAAGAACTTAAGGAGCAAGCTTATAAGAAGATTGACCAATTAAGGGCGGAGTTAGGTCGTTCCCAAGATTTATTAGAAACTTAACTAGGAAATAGGAAAAATCTCTATGTAATAAGAACGATAGTAGTTGCGAGTCAATTTTAAGTTGGAGTGTTTTGAGAGTCAGTTTGTGGTGTGAACAATTGTGTGATTGATGGATTGTTAATGTGATAATGTGTGATTTGGATCTTTGTAATGTGTGCTGGAGTTTTGTAGACAGGCCTATAAGTTCCATGGTTAAGAATATTAAGTTTGATCAAAATATATTAGTTGGTTATGAGGTGAACATAGTTCTGTCCTTTGCTGATTTTTGGATCAGTGTGGGATGTTTTAGGAATAACTCAAAATCCGTTCATGAGAAATTTAGGAAATTATACTGGGAATAATTAGACTTCTATATCTTTCCAACCCCGTAAGAATCACTCTAATATCTATTAAGAGCTAAGAGATATATCTGTTCCAAGTTGGGGTTACTGCACAGTCTGGAATTCTGAAACAGTTTCGGTTAAGTTCAGTTTTTGGCCAATTATTTGACAGATTTAGAAAAAGTGTTGTGAATAAAAGTTGTAGATAATTTTGTAAGCTTTCCATCCATGTAAAGATCATCTGAATTGGACGTCTGTAGCTCGAGATATGACAGTTTTACTGAGTTACTGAAATTGGAATTTGCACAGAGAAATCAGATTTTGCTTATCTATTGAATTGGAAACCACCTATTGATGTTAGCGAGATTCGTAGTTTCTTGGGATTAGCTGGATATTACAGATGGTTCATTGAAGGGTTTTCTAAACTTGCTAAACCTATGACATCTCTATTAGAGAAGAATGTCAAGTTTGTGTGGTCGGATAAATGTCAAGCTAGTTTTGAGGAATTGAAGAAGAGGTTGACTACAGCGCCTGTTTTGGTTTTGCCAGATTTGAGTAAGAAGTTTTCTATTTATTGTGATGCTTCTCGTCAAGGTTTGGGATGTGTTCTTATGCAAGAAGGCAGAGTTATGGCTTATGCATCTAGGCAGTTGAGAAAGCATGAGTTGAATTATCCTACACATGATTTAGAGTTAGCAGCTGTAGTTCATGCTTTAAAGATTGGGAGACATTATTTGATTGGACATAAGAGTGATATATACACTGATCATAAGAGTTTGAAGTATATTTTCACTCAGTCAGATCTGAATTTGAGGCAACGCAGATGGTTAGAGTTGATTAAGGATTATGATATTGAGATACACTATCATCCTGGTAAGGCTAATAAAGTAGCTGATGCTCTTAGTAGGAAAAGTTATGCCAATGAGATACGGATGTTGTCTATGACTAGTGAGTTATGTGCTGAATTTGAATTTGAATATTTAGGAATTGTTACTAATACAATGGAATTAGTGATAGAGCCTACTTTAGAGCAAGAAATCTACAAGGGTCAGTTGAAGGATGAGAAACTAAAGAAGATAGCGGAAGATATAGTGATTGGTAAGTCACCAGGCTTTCGGATGGATGATAATGGAATTTTGTGGTTTGGAAAGAGGCTATGTGTACCTGAGGATCAAACTGTTAGACAGACAATTCTTCGTGAAGCTCATGAGTCAGCTTATTCCATTCATCCTGGTAGTACTAAGATGTGTTTGGATCTGAAACAAAAATATTGGTGGGTTGGATTAAAGCGAGATGTGGCTGAGTATGTGGCATTGTGTGACACTTGTCAGAGGGTGAAAGCAGAGCATCAGAGACCTGCTGGATTGTGCAACCAATGAAGATTCCTGAATGGAAGTGGGAGGAAGTTGGTATGGACTTTGTAGTGGGGTTACCTCGTACTCAGAAAGGTTATGACTCTATTTGGGTGATAGTAGATCGGTTAACTAAATTTGCTCATTTTATACCAGTCAAGACTAAATTACACGGGAGTATAATTAGCTACCTTGTATATAGAAAGAATAGTATGTTTGCATGGAGTTCCAAAGAAGATTGTATCTGATCAAGGATCGCAGTTCACGTCGCACTTTTGAAAAGCTGTACATGAATCATTGGGAACAAAATTGAATTTTAGTACAGCATATCATCTACAGACAGATGGACAGACTGAAAGGACCAACCAGGTATTAGAGGATATGTTGAGAGTTTGTGCATTGCAATATGGAACTAGTTGGGATAAGAGTTTGCCTTATGCAGAATTCTCTTACAATAACAGTTATCAACAGAGTCTTAAGATGGCACCGTTTGAAGCTTTGTATGGACGTAAGTGTAGAACTCCATTGTTTTTGGATCAGACAGGTGAATCTCAGGTGTTTGGTACAGATGTTCTTAGAAACGCAGAAGATCAAGTGCGAGTGATTCGTGAGAATTTGAGAGTAGCACAGTCTCGTCAGAAGAGTTATGCTGATAATAGGAGAAGAGATCTAGTTTTTGAGGTAGGTAATTATGTCTATTTAAAGGTGTCACCTATGAGAAGTGTGAAGAGGTTTAACATGAAAGGTAAACTAGCACCAAGGTATGTTGGACCATTTAAAGTTATTACTAGACGCGGGGAAGTTGCTTATCAATTAGAGTTGCCTGAAAATTTATCTGGAGTGCATGATGTGTTCCATGTTTCACAACTTAAGAAGTGTTTGCGTGTGCCAGAGGAGCAGATACCTTTAGAAGAGTTGGCTGTTAAAGAGGATCTTACATATGAAGAGTTTCCAATCAAGGTTTTAGAAACTGCTGAGAGAGTTACTCGAAGTAGGATTATTAAAATATGCAAAGTACAGTGGAATCGATATTCGGAGGCAAAGGCAACTTGGGAAAGAGAGGATGAATTGAGGAAATCATATCCGCAGTTGTTTGAGTAAGCAGTCCAATCTCGAGGACGAGATTCTTTTAAGGGGGGTAGAATTTGTAACACCCAAATTTTAGAGTTAATAAATTTTAAATAATTTAGATAACAATTAATGAGAAATTAAAATTTTAAAAATTATTTGGTGTTGCATTCATGCTGTTGCATTTATTTTATTTTGTGGAGTGGATTTATTTTATTTTGATTTGGTTTGGAAAATTTTATTTGGAATAGTTTGTAAACAAGTAAATAAAGAAAGAAAGAAAAAAAAATAATTTACCTGTCTATTAGCCGGCGGCCCAGCTGTTGAGCCCGCTCCCGCGCTCGTGTTGTGGCAGGCCGCGTCGGTGGGCCGGCCCAGCAGACGAGCATCCAGTCGGCCCGAGTCCAGCAGCCGCGCCTTCCCCTCCTTTCTGTGTCACTGGTAGGTGGGGGCCACTTGTCAGTCGTCTTCTCCCTTTCGAATCGTAACCGAGCCGAACTCCAGGAAGCTGCCGCCGGTCCTTGCCGTGATAACAGGGGATTTCCTACCCGAAAACGTTGAATTGGAGCTATAAATTGGTAGCCGCATGTTTCCTATTTCCGTTTTTCATCTAAAACATGAGTTCATCCACGTGAAATCGAGTTGGCGAGTTGGAAAACCTAGGCGGGTTTCGGTTGAACGTCGCCGTCGGTTGCGGTCAGTCTGGTGCCTTTCTTCTTCGCTTAGGTGAGTTCGTTAGCTCCTCCTCTCCCTTCCCATGTGTTTCTTTTGAATTCTTGTGCATGGTACCGTGAGGTTTGAAGCTCACCGTCGGTCGGCAATGGCGCCACCGTTTCCTCCGAGCCGCGTTCTCTTCTTGGTTCGATTTAGTGCATCCAAACCGTCTAGGATAGATCGGGTTTATCTCCTCTTTCGATTTGAGTTGATGGCGGGTCAAGTAGTGGTCGGAAAAGGGGGAGACAGAGTTTTCCGGTGAATACATGGCGGTGGCCATGGTGACCGTCGGCCGGAGGGGAGAAAGAAGCCGTGTTCCCTCTCTCTCTTTTGCTGGGAACGATTTCGGCCGTCTGATCTTGGATCGACGGTCGAGATTAGAACTTACCCCTTCGCGGGTAAAATTCATAAAGAGACCCTCAGCTTTTTAGTAATCAACCCGCCGTCCCTTGGCGTAAACCCCAAAAAGGTGTTTTCGTGTTTTGAAAGCGTATTCTCTCCCGGTAAATCAAAAATACGTTTTCAGGAAATTACAGTTTTGCCACTAGAACTGTTTTGGTCATAAAAACTTCGTTTTAACTCCGATTTGACCCGTTCAAATTGCGTTAGGTTCATATTTGCGAGCTCTACATGTTAGTATAGTTGTACAGTAGGTTTGAAAAGTTTAATTTTCAAGTTTATATTAAAATAATTATTTATCTATAGGAAATCTTAGAAAATTCATAACTTTCACGTTTTAAATCCGAATTTCGTGATCTTTATGTTTGTGTGATCGTAGTAACGTGTAGAAGAGTTTTATAAACTTTTATTACTGTTTTGTTATTGTTGGTGTACTGTTCTAATTGTATCTCTTTGTTTGCTTCGTGTATGTTTGATTGGATGCATGTGTGTTGTTGATTGATGATCGAGTATAGACGGTGAGCAGTATCTGGACGATCAAGAGTATTATTTTGAGCCAGACCAGCAGTATCATCAGGAAAGCTTTGATCAAGGCAAGTATAACATGGGACCATCCTTGTTACCTATTCACCGAAATTATTATACATATGCATGTGTCTTCCTTGACAACCATAGAGATTATAACTCAGCTATTGATATCTTGTTTCCTTGTCACCTATGGGTTATGCATTTGGGTAGCTATTGCTAGTGCTTAATTATGAACAATGATCTTGTAATTTGATTAATGGATTAAACAATTAACCTTTAATGATGATTTTATTACTGTTGAAAAGGGGGCTAGAGCAAGGGGTTATATTGTTGCTCTGGTTTCTCTCCATAAGGACTTATCTGTATGTGATCATCCGGGACATACAGTACAACTGTGAGGGCTATATGGCTCTGGCTTTAGTTGCTTGAAGGACCTTTTCTAGCTTGTTAGTGGTTACCTTAAATGGCGTAAGAATGGCTTGCCACTTTGGGTGTAGTGCGAGCCCCTGGCCTAGTGTGTATAGGCTGCGGTTGTTGTGCCACAGGGAAGGGGGGTTCTACATCTGCCTGCCGAGTGAATCTAATGGCCCTAACTTGTTAGACGAACCTTTAAGTGGCTTTATATGATTTCTGGTGTTTTGGGGAGTCGTGAACCCATGCATTTGGAAGTTATGACTCACAGTAAAAGTGTACACCTCTGCGCAGAGTTAAAAACTGGTATACTAGCCGTGCTCACGGATACGAGCGGCCTTGGAACATTTACAGATAGATGATCACCATTGCTATATCATGCTTAATTACTGTTGTTATTATTATGCTCATGTTAATGCTATTCATTATCCTTATTACAATTGATCATTGGTTCATTAATGGGAATTGGAATACCTTGATGCTACTCAATTGCTAATTATATGATGATTAAAAGCTAAACGCAGTTAAACAGTGTCTAGCCTTTTTGAGCCTCATGAACCCTGTGTTATACTTGTTGAGTTCGACATGGACTCACTCTTGCTATTTCCCCAACACTCCAGTGTGTAGTAAGATGCTACTCGGAAGAAGGACAAAGGTGTAGTGGAGTTTCCAGAAGACTAGTAGAAGTGCTAGGCATATGTTACCCCCAGTCAGCCGTCCCTGAGAAGAATGGAGCCCGAAGTTTAGTCACCGTTCCGCGATACTCTGATGTAAGTGTTAATATAGCTATGTATACGTTATATAATAACATTGTTTATGATATTTTTTTCATTCTAGCATATGTGTGGACTTCCTGGGCACACATATGATTAGCCTGGTTTGTTCTTTAAAAAAACCGGGTGTGACAAATGCCACTTGAATTGTTCCAAACACTATAAGCTTTGCTTGTAGTTGAATAACCAAGTAGGAACCCCTCATCACATCTCTTGTCAAACTTTCCCAATCTAGTGCCCTTCTTCAAGATATAACATTTGCAACCAAACACTCTAAAGTAAGAAATAGTGGGCTTTCTTCCATGAAGTAGCTCATATGGGGTCTTCTCTAGCAATGGATGACAATATAGTCTATTGATGTAGTAGCAAGCGGTATTGATTGCTTCATCCCAAAATGATTGACTCACATTATACTCATGAAGCATTGATCTAGCCATATCAAGCAATGTTTTATTCTTTCTCTCAACTAGGCCATTTGATTGTGGAGTGTACTTGGCCAAAAATTGATGTCTAATGCCATAGTGATCACAAAGTTCTTCAATTCTTGTATTCTTGAACTCACTTCCATTGTCACTTCTCACTTTCTTGATTCTAATGTCAAACTCATTGTGAACTCTAGTGAGAAATGTCTTGAAGGTGTCAAACACTTCACTTTTGTCACTAAGAAAGAATACCCATGTGAATCTTGTGAAGTCATCCACTATAACAAAGCCATACTTGTTGCCACCTATGCTTGTGTATATTGTTGGGCCAAATAGATCCATGTGCATCAAATCAAATACTTTGCATGTGCTCATTGTACTCTTCTTTGGATGTGAGCTTCCAACTTGCTTCCCGGCTTGACATGCACTACAAAGCTTATTCTTCTCAAATTCAACATCTTTCAAACCATTGACAAGATTGTGAGTTATAAGCTTCTTCAATTGTTTCATGCCAACATAACCAAGCCTTCTATGCCAAAGCCAACCCATGCTTGATTTGGAGATTAAGCAAGTTGTCAAAGAAGTTTCTCTAGCATTGAAGTCAACTAGGTAGAGATTCTCATATCTAAAACCTTTGAATGCCACATTTGAACCATCCACACTAATAACTTCCACATCATCAACCCCAAAGATGCATTTGTAGCCTAGATCACATATTTGTGCCACGGATAGAAGATTGAAATCCAAGCTTTCAACTAGCAACACATTGGATATACTCAAGTCATTTGATATTGCTATCTTGCCCAAGCCAATAACCTTGCCTTTCTTGTTATTGCCAAATGTGATAGAATCAACACCACTATAATTGTCATTGATTGAGTCAAACATTCTTGATGTACCGGTCATGTGTTGAGTGCACCCACTATCAATAATCCAATGCCTTCCTCCAGCTTTGTAATTGACCTACAAGCAAATCAATGAAGCTTAGGTACCCATTTTTGCTTGGGTCCTTGTAAGTTAGTAACTAAGCTCTTTAGTACCCAAATAGCCTTCTTTTTTGGGCCAACAATGGGTGTACCAATAAACTTAGCTTTCACACCCTTCACACCTTTGGTAAGCACATAGCAAGAATCAAAAGGTATAGCATTAACAAGGTTCTTGCTTTGGTTCTTTTTATTGCAATTATGCTCTAGGTGCCCAACTTGCTTGCATCTATTACAAAACCGACCATTGCCCTTCACAAAGCTAGGCTTTAGAGTTGCAAAGGCCGACTTACCTTTCTTGGGGTTGTAGCTCAATCCCTCTTTGTTAAGAGAGAACCTTTGGCTACCCAAGCACTTAAGCAAGCGGGCCTCACCACCATAGGCCTTGCCTAGGGCGTGAGTGAGCTCATCCATCTCTTTCTTGAGAGTCTCATTTTCAACCATTAGTGAGGCATCACAAGTGAAACCATCACTAGTAGTGGAGGTAGAGTCGGTGTTCGTGGATGAAGAGCTACAAGAAGGGTTAGCATTTGACATGATGATAGGTTCATTAGAGGATTCATCAATTATATCACATGTAACACCTATATCACATGATACAACAACCTCCTTCTTTGCTTGTTGCTCAAGTAGTAATGAGTGAGCTTTTTCAAGCTTGGAATGAGCCTTACCAAGATCCTCATGGTCTTCCACTAGACTCTCATGAGTGGTCTTAAGCTCACTAAGAACTTTCTCAAGTATTGCTACTTTCATTGAAAGCTTCTTACACTCCTTGTTCTTGGCAATAGCTATGTCTCTAGTTTGTTGCATCAAGTCATATAGTTGTTCTTTAGTTGGTTCATCATCATTATTTTCATTATCATTATCATTATCATTATCACTATCATGAACATATTCCATTTCACTTTTATCATCACTCTCATCATATAATACCTTAGCTTCTTTGGCCATGAAGCATGAAGAGGATGAATCAAATAGTGAGGGCTTCTTGTTGATAGCAATGGAAGCAAAAGCCTTATTGGATGATGATTCTTCTTCTTCTTCATCATCATCACTTTCCCAAGTGACCACATATGCTCCATTCTTGCCCTTCTTGAAAATCATCTTGGCTTCTCTCTTTTTCTTCTCAAACTTGCCCCTCTTGTTGTTCTTCTTGTCATAGGGACATTTGGCTTGAAGATGTTCGGTGCTATCATAATTGAAGCACTTCCTTTGTTGTTCATTGCTCTTAAAATTGTCATTTCTCTTTTTGAAGCCTCTTCTCTTAATGAACATGTGACCTATTTTCTTGACTACAAAAGCAAATGCCTCATCATCAATTTCAAAATCTTCATCTTCATTATTATCTTCTTCTTCTTCAATGATGGTAGCTCTGCCCTTGGAGGAGATGGCCTTGAATGCTACGGTCTTCTTCTTCTTCTTTTCTTCCTCCTTCTCCTTCTCATTGGCATCTTGATCATACTTGTCATATGTCAATACCTCTCCAAGCAAATCATTGGGCTTCATTGTTTCAAGCCCATCTCTTTGTAGCATCATGATCAACATTTTGAATTTTCTTGGTAAGCTCAACAAGAACTTGTGGCAAAAATCTTGGTCTTATGTCTTGTGCCCTAGGCTCTTGAGATCATTCACAATGACTTGCAATCTATAAAACATTTCTAAGATTGTTTCTTCTTCTTTCATTTTAAAGTTTTCAAACTCACTCTTGAGCCCATATAGCTTAGCACTCTTCACAACCTTAGTACCCTTATATGTTTTACTCAATCTTGTCCACACTTCACTAGCAAATTCCAAATCCTTGATGCCCTCAAACACCTTTGAGTCAATGCCATTGTAGATGGTATTGAGAGCCATCCGGTTGCAAGTGCGGTTGTCTCTATCATTGAGAGTGAGGTTGTTGGGATCAAGGATTGCATAGTCCTTCTCGGTGACTTCCCACACCTTCTCATGAATTGAGCCAAGGTACATAGTCATCTTCCTTTTCCAATAGTCAAAGGAAGAAACTCCATCAAAAAATGGTGGCTTGCCCCCAACATGATTGAACATAATTTGAGCCATCTTTTACACCGAAGGATGTTAAGCCTTGATTAAAACGGTGACCACGGCTCCGATACCACTTGTAAGGTCCTAGATGGCTAGAGGGGGGGTGAATAGCCTATAAAAAATTCTACAAGAACAACTAAGCAAACTTGTTAGAATAACAAACGGCGCAAAGTGAGTTTTGCTTAGCCTACGGTTGTGATGCAAACCTCCTATCCACAAGTCTAGTAGATTATGATCACACAAGGGCTATGTCACTAATTTTACACTAGTGAGCAAGCTAACAACTACTAGCAAAGGCTACCACTAGAGCTACACAAGATAAACTAGTAAATGTAAATGCAAGAGAGAGGATTGTGTATCTTATACTAACGGTGTAGTGAAGATGTTGCCAATCACCAAGATGATATACAATTAATCAATATTGACAACAACACAATATAAAGATCAATCACCGGGAGACAAGAGACACAATATTTTTGTTCACCCGGTGTTCACTTGTGCACCGACAAGCTACGTCACCGGTTGTGTCGACCAACACTTAGATGGTTCCTCGGTGTGACCCTCAAGTCACTTGCCCCTCAAGGCACGCCCTGCAAGGCACCACAAGACACCACTCTCAAGTGAGGTAACTCAATGACACGCGCAATGTAATAGAGTTGCTTTTGGCGTCCCGCCGAGGAAAGCACAAGAACCTCTTACAATCAACCGGAGGTGGCCAAGAACAATCTCCTTCTCTTGCCAACGCCTCCAACAATCTCCAAGCCGGCTAGGAGCGGTACTCTCCAAGAGTAATAAGAAATCCACTGGCTAAACCACCCACAAGTGCCACTAGATGCCCTCAAGCTATGCAATGCACTTTGGGATCACTCAATCTCACTTTTGATTTGCAATCAAGCAAGAGAGATGAGTGGGAGGAGAAGCTCTAGCTCAAAGGATGCACAAGTATGCTAGAAATCATGAGAGACCTCCCCAAGGGCCGGCCAACAAGTATTTATAAGCATCCCATCCAAATAGAGCCGTTATACCCCTTCACTGGGTCTTTTTGGGATGACCGGACGCGCTCAACCGCGTCTGATCCTCCAACGGTCACTGCGCCAATGGTCAAACCCCATGACCGGATGCGCTTCTCATAACAACTGGACGCGCCGGTCCCGAGTGACCGGACGTGCTCCAGTCAACGACCAGACACGCCGATCGCACAGCATCACGCGCCCGCGAAGTAACGACCGGACGCGCCCCTCGCAATGACCGGACGCGACAGTGCCCGCGTCCAGTTAGAGTCCAGTAAGCTCCCTCAATGATCGGACGCGTTCGATCATGTGTGACCGGACGCGCCTCGCGTCCAATCGTCCTTGCGAACCGCAGTTCCTTCTGGGCACCTGACCGGACGCGCTGGTCCCGCGAGTGACCGGACGCGCCGGTTGCAAATCCTAGCACCCACGCGCCTGACTGCTAACCGGACATGTCCAGTCACCTCTGTGACCTCCATTCGCCTCCGTTTCTTTTCTGACTTCCGGTGTAGTGGAAAATAGGCATTTCAAGTTCCCAAAAACGCCTGAATCCCGCGCTCGCAAGCTCGGTGGGAGGGAGAGAGAGACCCAAACCCTCTGTACCGCTCAAACTTCATCGCCTTCGTAAATGTGCCAACACCAACAAGTGATCACCACCTTGTACACGTGTGTTAGCCTTTTCATAATCATTTTCGAAGGTTTTTCAGTTAGCTCACTAGGCTCTACATGCAATGCACTTCATGAATTCACCTAGTGGCACCCGTGCATCGAATAACCGATAAGACTTCCCCTCTTAATAGTTCGGCTATCGATCCTAAACCACTCACACCCTCTATAGTGTCTTGAGTGCAAAACAAAATGGCCCTATGGTTATACCTTTGCCTTGAGCCCATTTTGTTCTCGCAAAAGATATGATCCACTTCATATCATCACATGACCGTCTCGATCCATCGACCTTGACTTCACTTGCTCTTCACCGTTGCATCGGTCCGTCGGCGCCAAGTCTTGCTCAAGCTTCACCATCGCATGGTCCTTCGCTTCGAAGCCTCGACTTGCCCTTCACCTTCACAACCGGTCCATCGAGCCAAGCATCATCTTAGTCTTCATCATCTTGGCCATATGAGTCAATGTCATGTCTCATATTCAATGACCACCTTTATCTAAATCATCCACTTAGATACAAAGGTTAGTCCTAGGTTTCATCAATTAGCCAAAACCAAACTAGGGACTTTCACATGTCCATCTTGCCACCAACCTTGGAATGTACTAATCCTCATATGCTATGTACAACTTAGGCATAGGATTAGTACTTAGGCATTGTCACTAATTACCAACACCAAACATAGGACTTTCAACCTCTCTGTTTGTCTACCACCGTGGTTCAGAGACAGTCTATCTGCTGCTCTACGTGGACGATATTGTTCTCACTGCATCTTCCCAGCAGCTTCTCCATCGAGTTATTGATGCTCTGATGAAGGAGTTTGCCATGAAGGATCTCGGCCCTCTTCACCATTTTCTTGGCATGGCAGTTCAGCGAAGAGGTGATTCTTTGTTCCTCTCTCAGCGTCAGTATGCGCTGGACATTTTGGCTTGCCATGGCATGGCTGATTGCAAACCATGCTCCACTCTTGTTGACACCTGTGCCAAAGTATCTGCAACTGATGGTCCCTCTGTTGCTGATCCCACCGATTACCGCAGTCTCGTGGGTGCTCTTTAGTACTTGACATTCACTAGGCCCGACATTGCATATGCCGTCCAACAAGTTTGCTTTCACATGCACGATCCTCGGGAGGTTCATCTTGTTCCTACCAAAAGGATCCTGTGATATCTCTAGGGGACTCTTGATCATGGCCTCATCATTCCTCGGACTTCCCCAACACAGCTTGTCGTCTACACTGATGCTGATTGGGCCGGATGCCCGGACACTAGCCGCTCCACCTCCGGTTATGCCATATTCCTCGGTGGCAGCCTTGTCTCCTGGTCCTCTAAGCGGCAGCTGAAAGCCCAAGTTTGGTTTTGGTAATTAATGACACCAAGTTGCTAATGCCATGTGTTAAGTGCTTTAAGTTAGGCATAAGCAACACATGTGATGAAGGTGTATGTGGCAAGGAGTGGTGGCCACAAGATCACAAAGAGATGCTGCATGAACATGAAATGATGGTCATGGTGGAGATGCACATAAAAGGAAGGACATGATGATCAAGTGGAAGAGAAGGATCTAAGAGCGCAAGGCAAAGGTATAACCATAGGGGTTTTCCTTTTGCTGGTCTAAGATGAGTAGAGAAGTGATTGACCGGGTTTAGGATACATAGCCGACTATTAAGAGGGGCAATCACGGTTGGCTCAGAAATCAAGTGCCACTAGATCAATGTCTTGAGCATATGCATTAGGATCTAGTAAAGAGCTAACATAACGCCTTGGAAATAATTGTGAAATGCTAACACACATGCACATGGTGGTGTACACTTGGTGGTGTTAGCACTTTTGTGAAGGCGGTGGAGTTTGAGCGGTAGAGAAGGGTTTGGGTTCTTCTCTCCCTCCCGCCGAGCTTGCGAGGCAGGATTCAGCGCTTTTTGGAGAAGTAAAATGCCTATTTTCTACTGCGCCGGAAGTCAAAAAAGAAACAGAGGCGAACAGAGGTCACTGTGGTGACCGGACGCTGCACCGGACGCGACCATAGTTTGACCAACGCGTCTGGTCAGTTCATTCGGTCAGTGCGCCTAGGGATAGTGACCGAACGCTGGTCTGGCCTGACCAGCGCGTCCGGTCAGTTCACCTATGCGCAGAAGCAGAGTGAGCGACCGACGCGTCCGGTCCTTCACGGAACCGGCGTGTCCGGTCAGGCGTCCAGAGGGACAGAGCGCAGCGGAGTGATGATCAGACGCGGGGCGCGTCCGGTCATGTACGATCGGACGTGTCCGGTCATTGAGGGAGCTTACTGGACTCTAACCGGACGCTGGCACTGTCGCGTCCGGTCGTTGCCTGGAGCGCGTCCGGTCATTGCTTTGAGGGCTCATGGTGTTGCGCGACCGGCGCGTCCGGTCAGTTTGACCAGCGCGTCCGGTCATTTGCTGCAGCGTGTCCGGTCTGCGCGACCAGCGCGTCCGGTCGTTGCCTCGTAGTTAGCCGTTGCGTGACCGGCGCATCCGGTCAGTATGACCAGCGCGTCCGGTCAGCGCGACTTCGGCTGGTTTAAGTTCCTAACGGCTATATTCGAAGGGGTACGCTATAAATAGAGGTTGGCCAGGGTTTGAGGGCATCTCTTGCAGACTTTGAGACCTAGAGACATACTTTGAGCTAGAGAACAACCCCTCCACTCATCTCTTTGCATAGTTGCACATCTTGAGTGAGATTGAGTGAGATTCAAGTGCATTGCTTGAGAGTTGCATTCTAGAGGCACTTGATCTTCGAGTTGCTACGGATTTCTTGTTACTCTTCCATGTTTCCCAACACGGTAGATGGCTTGGAGCAGCGGAGGTGATTGAGCTCGCAATTGGAGATTGTTGGAGCCTTCACCAAGTGTTGTAAGGGGTTCTTGATCCTTCCCCGCGGGAGTTCGCAAATTGGATACTCTAGTGGAGCTCGTGGCTTGGAGGATCCCCATCTTGTGTGCGATTGTGCGGTGCCCGCCGAGGGCTCGACTCTTGATAGTCGATTAGCTCGCGAATCGACAAGTGGGTGTATCGCCATAACGGGGAGTAGCTTGCCGGGAAGCAAGTGAACCTCGGGATAAATTCTTGTGTCATTCTCTTCCCGAGGACTTCTCTTATGTGATTGATTTATTGGTACTTCTCATATCTACACGGCGGTATAATCACTCAAAGCTCTTCTCTTGTATTACTTCTTGTTTCTAGCTTGTAGTTGTTGTTGTGTTTAGTGAATAGCTTTGTTATAGACTTGTGTAGGTGGCTTGCTTAATTAGTTAGAGCTAGTGCTTTTGCTTCGCTACCTTTAGTACTAACGTGTGTTTAAGTAATTCTTGTAGAAGTTTTAATTAGGCTATTCACCCCCCCCTCTAGCCTTTTTGGACCTTAAAAGTGGTATCGGAGCCGAGGCACTGTTTATTTGAGGCTTAACAACCTACGGTGAAAAAGAAATGGCTCAATTAATCTTGCACATCAACAACACCAAGAAGGCACCTCACTTTGATGGCACAAATTATGTATATTGGAAGGTTAAGATGACCGCACACCTGAAGTCAATCAATAGAGAAGTGTGGAAGGTCACCGAAACAAAATTTGAGGTTGCTAATCCAGAAGCACCTACACCAGTGGAAGAGAAGAAGCTCCAATGCAATGACATTGCCATTAATGCTCTTCATGAGGCATTAGATGACAAGACATTTGAGCAAGTAAAGAACATAGAGATTGCTCATGATGCTTGGGCCAAGCTAGAAGAAACATTTGAGGGCACCGAAGGCATAAAGACCGCTAAAGCATATATCTTGCAAGAAAAATTTTCAAGCTTCAAGATGCAAGATGATGAGAGTGTACCGGAGATGTTTCATAGGTTGCAAGTCATTGTCAATGAGCTCAAGGCACTTGGTGAGGAGGTCAAGGACAATCAATTCTGTATGAAGTTCTTGAGAAGTCTACCCAAGAGATTTGATACATTGATCACCGTGCTAGTGAGGACTACATTAAAGGATTCAACTCCTCAACAAATATTCCAACAAGTGATGACCGATGATTCATATAGAGAAGATGATGAGAAGGATGAGTTGGTTAAGAAGAAGAAGAAGGAAAATAAGAAGAAAGATGATGAAAAGAAGAAGAGTGTGGCATTCAAAGCCACCACATCCAAGGGTAAATCCAAGATTGAATCATTAAGTGATGAAGACTCAAGCTCTTGTGATAGTGATGACATTGATGAGAAGATGGCTCTCTTTGTCAAGCAATTTAGTAAATTCATGAAGAAGAAAGGCTATCATGCAAGAAGGAGGAAGAACTCATCCAAGAAGAATGAGCATACCATGAGATGTTTTAGATGCCATAGCAAGGACCATCTCATTGCAAAGTGTCCTTATGATAGTGATGATGAAGATGCTATCAAGAAGGAGAGGAAGAAGCAAAAGAAGAAGCTAGAGAAGAAGGAAAGCTCTTATAAGAAGAATAATGATTCTCATGTTGCTACATGGGATAGTGATGATTCCTCAAGTGATGATGAGTATGACAACAAGAGCAAGAAGAAGGGACATGCTAGCATTACCATCCAAGAGAAGGTCTCCCTCTTCGACACTCCATCGTGCTTCATGGCTAAGGCCGCTAAGGTATCATTTGACGATGAGAGTGATCATGATAATGCTAGTGATAGTGATAGTGATGAAGAAGAATTCACTAAAGATGAACTAATCACTATGCTAGAAGATTGTACTCAACATTTTAAAGAATCTAGAAAGGAGTGCAAGGGCTTGCTTAAGGAAAAGAAAAACCTTATGTAAGAACTTAATGAGCTTAGAGCATCTTATGAGAGTCTAAAGGTAAACCATAAGAAGCTTCAAAAGTCTCACACTAAGCTTGAAGAAGCTCATTCCTCTCTAGTTGAAAAATGTGAAAACATGCCAACTAATGTTGAGAAAGCTAAAACTTGCAACATAGGCATATCATGTGATATAATTGATGAAACTTTTCATAAGCCTATTGTTGTTGCTCCCACTAACCCTTCATGTAGCGCATCTACATCATCCTCATCTAGTAGTGATGGTTTCACTTGTGACTCCGCACTTATAGTTGAGAATGAAAATCTCAAGAAGGAGGTAAAAGAGCTCAATCACACCTTAGCTAAGGCTTATGGTGGTGAGGATCACTTGCTTATGTGCTTGGGTAGCCAAAGAGCTTCTCTCTACAAAGAGGGATTGGGCTATAACCCCAAGAAAGGCAAGGCCGCTTTTGCTCCTCACAAGACTCGTTTTGTGAAGAACAATGGTACCTATTGCAAAAGTTGCAAGCAAGTTGGTCACATAGAGCAACATTGCATGAACAAGAAATCCAATGCAAATGTATCCTCAATTAAGTTTGATTCTTTCTATATGCTTACCAAGGGTACAAATGGTGTTCATGCTAAGTTCATTGGTGCACCATGGATGGGTTCAAAGAAGAAAGCCATTTGGATACCAAAGAGCTTAGTCTCTAACCTTGGAGGACCCAAACAAGTTTGGGTACCTAAAAAGAATTGATTTTGTCTTGTAGGTCAATTACAAAGCCAGAGGAAGGCATTGGGTGCTTGATAGTGGGTGCAATCAACATATGACCGGAGACTCTTGTATGTTCAAATCAATTGATACAAGTCAAAATAGTGGTTTTGATGCTATCACTTTCGACAACAACAAGAAAGGCAAGGTCAAAGGGCTTGGTAAAATTGCTATCTCAAATGACATGAGCATATCTAACGTGTTGCTAGTTGAGAGCTTGGATTTCAATCTTTTATCGGTGGCACAACTTTGTGATCTTGGCTTCAAGTGCATATTTGGTAGTGATGATGTTGAAGTCATAAGTGTTGATGGATCAAACTTGATATTCAAAGGATTTAGACATGGTAGCTTATACTTGGTTGACTTCAATGATAGTGAGACACAATTGACATCATGCTTGCTTAGCAAATCTAGTATGAGATGGTTGTGGCATAGAAGGCTTGGTCATGTTGGAATGAAACAATTGAACAAACTTTTGAGGCATGACTTAGTTAGAGGCTTGAAAGATGTCACTTTTGAAAAGGATAAACTATGTAGTGCTTGTCAAGCCGGCAAACAAGTTAGAAATACACATCCTAGTAAAAGTGAAATAAGCACATCAAAGGCATTTGAGCTATTGCACATAGACTTGTTTGGGCCAACAACATATACTAGCATTGGTGGCAACAAGTATGGTTTTGTGATTGTGGATGACTACACTAGATACACTTGGGTATTCTTTCTCTATGATAAGAGTGATGTTTATAATCTAAGTCTTTTGTCAAGAGAGTGCAAAATGAGTTTGAAATCACCATCAAGAAGATTAGAAGTGACAATGGTAGTGAGTTCAAGAACACAAGAATTGAAGATTTGTGTGATAATTTTGGTATTGGACATCAATTCTCACCAACATACACTCCTCAATCCAATGGTGTAGTTGAAAGAAAGAATAGAACTTTGATTGACATGGCTAGATCAATGCTTAGTGAATACAATGTGAGTCATTCATTTTGGAGTGAAGCTATCAACATGGCTTGCTATTGTAGCAACTGTCTATATTGCCATGGGAAGCTTGGAAAGACACCATATGAGCTATTAAATAGAAGAAAGCCCAACATTGCATACTTTAGAGTGTTTGGTTGCAAATGCTATATTCTCAAGAAAGGCACTAGATTGAGCAAGTTTGAAAAGAAATGTGATGAAGGGTTCTTACTTGGTTATTCTACCACAAGCAAAGCATATAGAGTTTGGAATCTCACAAATGGCACATTGGAAGAAGTTCATGATGTTGAGTTTGATGAAACCCAAGGATCTCAAAATGAATCTCAAAACCTTGATGATGTGAGAGGAGATCAATTGTCAAATGCAATGAAGAACATGGACATTGGTGATGTTAGGCCAAGGCAAGTTGACGATGATGACATACGTATGATTAACCAAAGTGTGCAAATTGATACAAATCAAGCAAGCTCTAGCGGTACTCATGATGAAGCTCAAATTCAAGGTCAAACAAGTGGAAGTAATCAACTCCCAATACTCCAACCTACTAGCATTGCAAGAGATCATCCATTGGATCAAATCATTGGTGGAATTCAAAGTGGTGTTCAAACTAGATCAAGGCTAGCATCCTTTTGTGAGCATTACTCATTTGTGTCACTTGAAGAACCTAAGAAATTAGAAGATGCTTTGAAAGATTCCGATTGGGTAAATGCCATGCATGAAGAACTAAACAACTTTGCTAGAAATCAAGTTTGGAAACTTGTTGAGAGGCCAAAGAACTACAATGTGATTGGTACTAAGTGGGTCTTTAGAAACAAGCAAGATCAAGATGGCATGATTGTGAGAAACAAAGCAAGATTAGTAGCACAAGGATACACTCAAGTTGAGGGTCTTGACTTTGGAGAGACATATGCACCCGTAGCAAGATTGGAGGCTATTAGAATCTTATTAGCATATGCTTGTGCACACAACATCAAGCTCTATCAAATGGATGTCAAGAGTGCATTTCTCAATGGCTACATCAATGAAGAAGTTTATGTTGAGCAACCTCCCGGTTTTAAAGATGACAAGAAGCCCGACCATGTTTACAAGCTAAAGAAGGCATTGTATGGTTTGAAGCAAGCACCTAGAGCATGGTATGAGAGGTTGAGGGACTTTCTCCTCTCTAAAGGGTTCAAGATGGGAAAGGTTGACACCACTCTCTTCACCAAGAAGCTTGGAAATGACTTGTTTGTGTTGCAAATCTATGTGGATGATATTATTTTTGGATCAACCAATCAAGATTTTTGTGAAGAGTTTAGAAATATGATGGCTAATGAGTTTGAAATGTCTATGATTAGAGAGCTTAGTTACTTCCTTAGACTTCAAATCAAGCAAATGAAGAATGGCACTTTTGTAAGTCAAGGCAAGTACATCAAGGACATGATCAAGAAATTTGGATTGCAAGATGCTAAACCAATGAGTACACCTATTGGCACAAATGATCAATTGGGTGTTGATACTAGTGGCAACATGGTAGATCAAAAGCAATACCGGTCTATGATTGAAAGTTTGCTCTATGTCACCGCTTCTAGGCCGGATGTGATGTTTAGTGTGTGCAAGTGTGCAAGATATCAAGCTTCACCTAGAGAAAGTCACTTGAAAGCAACCAAGAGGATATTGAGATATCTTAAGGGCACTCATGATGTTGGACTATGGTTTCCAAAGGGGTCTAATTTTGAGTTGATTGGATATTCGGACTCCGACTATGGTGGATGCAAGATTGATAGAATGAGCACAAGTGGCACTTGTCAATTGCTTGGAAGGTCTTTTGTTTCATGGTCTTCAAAGAAATAAAATAGTGTTGCACTATCTACCACCGAGGCCGAATACATTAGTGCCAGTAGTTGTTGTGTACAATTGCTTTGGATGAAGGCCACCTTGAATGATTTTGGAATCAAGTTCAAGAATGTGCCATTGTTTTGTGACAATGAAAGTGCTATCAAGATGACTCAAAATCCGGTTCAACATTCAAGAACCAAGCACATTGACATAAGGCATCACTTCATAAGAGACCATCAATAAAAGGGTGATATTAGCATTGAGAGCATTGGCACCGAAGATCAACTAGCCGACATCTTTACAAAGCCACTTGATGAGAAAAGATTTTACAAGTTAAAGAATGAATTGAACATACTTGACTTCTCCAACTTGAAATGAGTGCACCCCCACATTCTTATATGACATGCCTCTCCTCCAAAATAGCAAGGTAAAGTTGTTTGGCATATCATCCATACTTTGCTAAGGACATGGTTAGAACATATAGACATATTTGCATAAAAGATAAGCTCATTCATGAAAATCAAATGATTTTGATGTATATATGGTACCACTATTGCTTCTATGTTTGATTGATCCTAGTGGTAGCATATGACATGTTTGTGGGCTTGCAAACCTAGTGTTGCATCTAGAAAATGAGCTCATGATGTGTAATTCAACACGGTCAAGATAACCCTTATACTTTATGAGGTGTGAAGAAGCTTGTCCTTGGATCAAACCGAATTATATATTCTAGGCAAGTGATCTAGATTGAACCATAATTTGGACTCCCTCATATTGATTGACTTATCTCTCACTAAAATTGACACCTTTTTGGTGATTGTTGACAAAGAGGGAGAGAAAAGTCACAAAGATATTGCAAAGAAAATAAGATATAATAAGGGGGAGAGAAAAGTCACAAATATAAAAAGTTAAGTTACAAAGGGGGAGAAAGGGATCAATTAAAATTGAGCACACAAGTAGGAGGAGCAAGCTCATGAATTATTTGTTGTATTTGTATGTGCACTAACATGATGATGTGTTGCATTGCAAATTTAATTTTGATATTCATGATTGAATGGTGGTTGCTAGAAATTGAACTTGAATGATGATTTGTTGAGAGTAGCTTTACAAGCGGTATCTAGACACCTTGTGCTTATATTATTGATCTCACGGGGTACTTTAGTGTTTGTGATCTTTTACAAGTGATGTATTACAAGTGGTGTCTAGCTACATCGATGCTAAGGATGGTATATAAAGGCAACTCCGATTGGTATCACGCTTCAAAGGTCCATTCTATATACCTTAGCATCAATTTGATAGTAGTAACTCTCCCAAAATTCAAATCCATACATATGTGCACAATTGAACCAAACTCATGGAAGCACATATGTAGGGGAAGCTAACTCTATCGAAATTGAAAATTGATTTCATTTCATATCTTTGTGATGGTTGTCATCAATTACCAAAAAGGGGGAGATTGAAAGCCCAAGTTTGGTTTTGGTAATTAATGACACCAAGTTGCTAATGCCATGTGTTAAGTGTTTTAAGTTAGGCATAAGCAACACATGTGATGAAGGTATATGTGGCAAGGAGTGGTGGCCACAAGATCACAAAGAGATGGTGCATGAACATGAAATGATGGTCATGGTGGAGATGCACATAAAAGGAAGGACATGATGATCAAGTGAAAGAGAAGGATCTAAGAGCGCAAGGCAAAGGTATAACCATAGAGGTTTTTCTTTTGCCGATCTAAGATGAGTAGAGAAGTGATTGACTGGGTTTAGGATACATAGCCGACTATTAAGAGGGGCAATCACGGTTGGCTCGAAAATCAAGTGTCACTAGATCAATATCTTGAGCATATGCATTAGGATCTAGTAAAGAGCTAACATAACGCCTTAGAAAATGATTGTGAAATGCTAACACACATGCACATGGTGGTGTACACTTGGTGGTGTTAGCACTTTTGTGAAGGCGGTGGAGTTTGAGTGGTAGAGAAGGGTTTGGGTTCTTCTCTCCCTTCTGCCGAGCTTGCGAGGCGGGATTCAGCGCTTTTTGGAGAAGTGAAACGCCTATTTTCTACTGCGCCGGAAGTCAGAAAAGAAACGGAGGCGAACAGAGGTCACTGTGGTGACCGGACGCTGCACCGGACGCGGTCACAGTTTGACCAGCGCGTCCGGTCAGTTCATTCGATCAGTGCGCCTAGGGATAGTGACCGGACGCTGGTCTGGCCTGACCAGCGTGTCCGGTCAGTTCACCTGTGCGCAGAAGCAGAGTGAGCGACCGGCGCGTCCGGTCCTTCACGGAACCAGCGCGTCCGGTCAGGCGTCCAGAGGGGCAGAGCGCAGCGGAGTGATGATCGGACGCGGGGCGCGTCCGGTCGTTGAGGGAGCTTACTAGACTCTAACCGAACGCTGGCACTGTCGCGTCCGGTCGTTGCCTGGAGCGCGTCCGGTCATTGCTTTGAGGGCTCACGGTGTTGCGCGACCGGCGTGTCCGGTCAGTTTGACCAGCGCGTCCGGTCATTTGCTGCAGCGCGTCCGGTCTGCGCGACCAGCACGTCCGGTCGTTGCCTCGCAGTTAGCCGTTGCGTGACCGGCGCGTCCGGTCAGTATGACCAGCGCGTCCGGTCAGCGCGACTTCGGCTGGTTTAAGTTCCTAACGGCTATATTCGAAGGGATACGCTATAAATAGAGGTTGGCCGGGGTTTGAGGGCATCTCTTGCAGACTTTGAGACCTAGAGACATACTTTGAGCTAGAGAACAACCCCTCCACTCATCTCTTTGCATAGTTGCACATCTTGAGTGAGATTGAGTGAGATTCAAGTGCATTGCTTGAGAGTTGCATTCTAAAGGCACTTGATCTTCGAGTTGCTGCGGATTTCTTGTTACTCTTCCGTGTTTCCCGACACGGTAGACGGCTTGGAGCAGCGGAGGTGATTGAGCTCGCAATTGGAGATTGTTGGAGCCTTCACCAAGTGTTGTAAGGGGTTCTTGATCCTTCCCCGCGGGAGTTCGCAAATTGGATACTCTAGTGGAGCTCGTGGCTTGGAGGATCCCCATCTTGTGTGTGATTGTGCGGCGCCCACCGAGGGCTCGACTCTTGATAGTCGATTAGCTCGCGAATCGACAAGTGGGTGTATCGCCACAACGGGGAGTAGCTTGCCGGGAAGCAAGTGAACCTCGGGATAAATTCTTGTGTCATTCTCTTCCCGAGGACTTCTCTTGTGTGATTGATTTATTGGTACTTCTCATATCTACACGGTGGTATAATCACTCAAAGCTCTTCTCTTGTATTACTTCTTGTTTCTAGCTTGTAGTTGTTGTTGTGTTTAGTGAATAGCTTTGTTATAGACTTGTGTAGGTGGCTTGCTTAATTAGTTAGAGCTAGTGCTTTTGCTTCGCCACCTTTAGTACTAACGTGTGTTTAAGTAATTCTTGTAGAAGTTTTAATTAGGCTATTCACCCCCCTCCTCTAGCCTTTTTGGACCTTACAGCAGCCCACTATTTCTCGCTCTAGCGCTGAGGCTGAGTACCGGGCTGTCGCTAACGGCGTCGCTGAGGCTTCTTGGTTGCAGCAGCTTCTCCAGGAACTCCATCACCCTCTTGACAAAGCCTGCCTCGTCTACTGCGATAATGTCAGCGCCGTCTACCTCTCCACCAACCCTGTACAACATCAGCGCACCAAACATGTGGAGATTGACCTCCATTTCGTCCAGGAACGTGTTGCCATTGGTGTTGTTCGTGTGCTTCATGTACCCACTACTTCTCAGTTTGCTGATGTCTTCACCAAGGGGCTGCCTACTTCAGTTTTCCAAGACTTTCGCTCCAGTCTGAATGTCCGTTGCTGCGACGTTCCGACTGCGGGGGGTGTTAGATTACTGTGCTAGTATCTCTTTGGTTATTGTGTTAGTCATTTACTGCTAATTACTTAGATGTACGCCACCCTATGTGGCTATGTGAACAGGCCTCTTGGGCCTCTATATATTGTAACCCTCTGTGTAAACATTCTCTTAATCAATCTAAGCCTGTTTTGGCTATCCTCTAATAGAAATGTCTGCACGTGGTTTTGAGCCAGATTGTTTTACTTATGGTTTGTTGCTGGACTATCTATGCAAGAAGGGAAAATGCACAGAAGCCAGAAAGATTTTTGATTCTATGATTAGGAAGGGGATAAAACCTCATGTAAGTACCTATCGCATTATGCTTCATGGATATGCTACCAAAGGTGTCCTGTCTGAAATGCATAGTTTCCTAGATTTGATGGTAGGAAATGGTATTTCACCTGATCATCGCATCTTCAACATAATGTTCTGTGCATATGCTAAAAAGGCAATGATAGATGAGGCGTTGCATATATTTACCAAAATGAGGCAGCAAGGGCTGAGTCCTGATGTAGTCTGCTATGGAGCACTAATAGATGCACTATGCAAGGTAGGCAGAGTAGACGACGCTGTGCTTAAATTCAATCAGATGATCAACGAAGGAGTGGCTCCTAGCATCTTTGTTTTTACCTCCCTAGTCTATGGACTGTGCATCGTTGACAAATGGGAGAAAGCTGAGGAATTATTTTTCGAAATGTTGAATCAAGGAATCCGTCCCAATGTCGTGTTCTTCAACACCATAATGTGTAACTTATGCACAAAAGGACAGGTTATGAAAGCCCAAAGGCTCATTGACTTGATGGAACATGTGGGCATGAGGCCTGATGTTATCTCATATACTACATTGATAGGTGATCACTGCTTAGTTGGTAGAATTGATGAAGCAGCAAAGTCACTTGATGTTATGCTCTCAGTTGGCTTGAAACCTAATGAATGGACTTATAATACCTTGCTTCATGGCTACTGTAAAGCTCGCAGGATAGATGATGCATATAGTGTTTTTCAAGAAATATTGCGTAATGGCATTACTCCCGGAGTTGTGACTTATAGTACTATACTGCATGGATTGTTTAAAACTGGGAGATTTTCTGAAGCAAAGGAACTCTATCTCAATATGATCTCAAGTGGAAAACAGTGGAACATTTACACATACAACATAATTCTAAATGGGCTTTGCAAGAATAATTGTGTTGATGAAGCATTCAAAATGTTCCAGAGCCTGTGTTCTAAGGATCTTCAACTTGATATTATTACTTTCACCATTATGATTGGTGCTTTGCTCAAAGGTGGCAGAAGGGAAGATTCCATGAATTTGTTTGGTGCTATCTCTTCTTATGGTTTGGTTCTGGATGTTGGGACCTACTGCTTAATAGCAGAAAATCTCATAGAAGAAGGGTCACTTGAGGAGTTCGATGGTCTGTTTTCAGAAATGGAAAAGAATGGTACTACTCCAAACTCACGTATGTTAAATGTTCTAGTTAGGAGGTTGTTGCATAGATGTGAGATAAGCAGGGCTGGGGCTTACCTCTCCAAACTTGATGAGAAGAATTTCTCACTTGAGGCTTCCACTACTTCCATGCTTATATCACTTTTCTCGAGAGAGGAATACCAGCACCATGCAAAGTTTCTGCCTGAAAAGTATCGTTTTCTCAATGAAGCTAAGAAATGAGTATTATGTCAAAAATTGAATTGAGTTTTCAACTGCGCAGATCATCTTTATGTGGCATGTGTTACGAACGACGTATAGAATATGAAGTAAAACCGAAATCAATCACAGCGGAGACACACGATTTAGCGTGGAAAACCCCTCCAATGCGAAGGGGAAAAACCACGGGCACCAGCCAGCAACAATCTCACTATCTCAAGAGTTTGGGTTACACGCCTATGGCGGCTTATAAGAGAATCAAGTCTCCAAGAAACCCTAGCAAGGGTATATCCGCTACGCTCCGGCCCAGCCTTCGGCATCTACGGGCCTCCGCTTCGCTCCGTCAGAAGCCCGGCTTATATCTTGCAGTGAATTTGGAACAACTCCAACAACATGTTTGTTGGAGTGACTGTTCTGGCTCTTTTTTTTTGCCATGCTCTGTGGCATGCTTTGAATGATGAAATTCTCTAGAGAAATGTCTCTTGCTAGTGCACTTCAGCATCAAGTTTATCAACAGGTAGATCCTGTGGCCAGTCTTAGGTACCTCTTGAAGGAATCAGTTTGCAAATTAATGAGTAACACTGTAGTCTGCCTTTTATTGCATAATCTGCGAAGAAACCCTGCACTCTTAGCCATAATTTAAGCTTGGGTATTTTCCCACACTGTTAACAGCAACAGTCCTATATTGCTTTATTGTCTTGATTAGTTTTTTTTTCTTTTTTTTTCTCGAATACGCAGGAGAGCTGCGTATCATTGCATTAAGGAGAAGAGTTGTAAAATACAACACGCACGCCACCCACACACCCCTTAATTATACGCAAGAGAGCTGCGTATTATTGTCTTGATTAGTTACCTGTAAGACGCTCCCTAAGGATCTCACAGTATACGCTTTTCCATATGATGTGGTGATAATGAGTGCAACTGTGCATAATGCAGATCTCCGCAGACCGCAGTTCATTGGAAATGAGGTTAGAATTTTTTGTTTCTCCTCTCCGCAATCAGCTAACATTTGCAATATCATTATCCTAAGGAAGCCTACCAATAAACATTATGTTAAATGACTTGAATCCTCAGCTTTGCTGATACATCTTCAAGTGACATGTAATTTTTTTTGAGTGATTATATCTATCTCCTGATCTAATTTACTGGCCATGATCTGTGGCCTCCTTTGTTTTAAGAAACTGTCTAGGGAAATGGTGTCCTGTCAGTGCACTTCAGAATCAAGTTCACCAGGTGAAATTTATCTTTTGTTCAGCCCCCAGTTATGTTTAGAGGGGAAATCAATTTAAAAATCAGTGGGTGTCACAACATTCTCTGCTTATTGTTGCATTATTTTGTAAGAGATCATGCAGTCCCGGTGAGAACAATTATCTGACCCTCTTGGTCCTTGTCCTTGATGAAATTTGTATATTTTCAGGTTTGTATTGTTCCCTCAGTGTTAGCAGCGTTTACTCCTTGTAATTTCATGGGTTAAGAGAATAAGAACAAGCTCTAACAGTAACGTTAGTGTTTTCATGTCTACCCCATCTGGTTAGTCGAAATACTCCCAGATGTTTTCATGTCTGAAACTCATATCTGTCGTTCCTGTACTACTAGAAAATCATACTAAGCCTCTATTTGAGCCACCACTAGTAGAAAACAATGGTACAATGTATCTCTGTACTTGAGCCTGTAGCCAGTAGCCTGTAGGCCATCATTCGTGGCCATTAGATGTACTCCTATGTAGGAGCTCAACCATCTAATGTCATTCATCCATTTCAGCAATTGTCATGTGTTTCCCAGAAAGCGGAATTCTTACAGGATTAATCATTGACCAATGACCAGGGACAAATGGATCCTGAGGTAAATGAGGCTGGCAGAGCAGGACATTGTGATAACGTCTGTGCGCTCAAACTACGATGTACAATGTGATGAACATTCCCAATCCCAGCTCTAGCACTGACACTATATTTCTGGCCAAAACCTGATGATGAACCTTGTAAGGTGGCCCTCCGGCTGTCAAGTGAATTCAAGCCTGCCGCTGTCTACTCTTCTGATTTGTAGCGAGCTGCTGAGACTGCAGAGATCATAGCGAAAGGTTGTGGTGTATCAAATGTAAGTGCTCCCTGTTACATATTTTTTCAAAAAAAAGAAAAAGAAAAAAATATAATACCTACGGTACATTTTGTATCTGTTCCCCCTCTCAAGTGTCAACCTCATTTGAAGATCTTATCAAAACTTGTAACTGTGTCCTGGGTGGTGGAGAGAGCCCGAATCAGTTGAATGAGCGCTGTGTCTCCTACTTGAATAAGGTTGTCCAAGAACACATTGGTAATCAGCTAATGTCCTCATCTCCTCATGTCAAATATGGGAGACACTAAACTGAAGCTTCAAATAGGCTTAACAATCAGAACAATCTATATTACATTTCACTGCTCACTACAAGTTCTGAACTCTGTAAGTGTTTTGATTCTCCTAATGCTGTTACCACATTGACAGGGGAGCGGGTTGTGGTGGTCTCCCACGGTGTAGCCATATTGGAGCTCTGCTGGCACACTGACCCACCCAACAGCTCCATCCGTAAGCATATTCCCAACATTTCGCTGAATGTTTTTTGTGTATCCGGCATCACCAGGCAGTGGACCCTCGAGTGGTGTGGAGATGTCAGCCATCTCAAGGGAAATGGCTTTCTGGAGGACATGTTTGAGGGCGATGGGGCCTCGGCGTAACAACAAGTGCAGCTGCTCATTAGTTCATGAGTCACACGGTTCAGAATGAATAATTGTGGATTGAAAATCATCTTCAAAAAACAATTATGATAATGGGACTTTATTGATTCCATTGTTTAGAAAAGAACCAATAATTGGATTTTGAAATAGCATTGAGCTTCGTTTGGCACCTGTCGGCGAAAAAGGACCGAAGAACAGGTGACTAGGAAGGTGAACTAGGAGCCTACCAATAAGCATTATGTGAAATGACTTGAATCCTCAACTGTGCTGATACGTCTTCAAGTGACATGTAAATTTTTTGGCTGTCTCCTGCTCCAATTTTCTGACCATGATCTGTGGCCTCCTTTGTTTGAAGAAACTATCGAGAGGAATAGTGTCCTGTCAGTGCACTTCAGCGTCCGTTCAGCCCCCATTTATGGGTAAATCAATTCAAAAATTAATGGGTATCACAACATTCTCTACTTATTGTTGAATTATTTTGTATATAAGATATCCTGCAGTCCCGGTGAGGTCAATGATCTGAACCTCTTGATCCATGATGAAATCTGAATATTTTCAGGTTTGTATTGTTCCCTCACTGTTACCAGCGTGTACCCAAAGTAATTCCATGGGTTAAGAAAATACTCTCTCCGTTTGTGAATACAGGGTGTAACTACTTTTCTTTTTAGTCTGCGAATACAAGGCGGCGGCGTCTTGATGGCTGTTCACGCGCGCATGCAGCCTGGCCATGCCGTTATTCACAGCGCATGTATGATCTCTCGAGTGAGACTAGTACTCCTATGCGTGGTTGATGCATGCAAGCATGCGCGGCACCTATACTTAATTAGATGCGGAGCCCACAACATTAAACTCGTTTATTGGTCTTTGTGAAATGGAGTTGTGCCTTGTATTCACGGACGGAGGGAGTACGAACAAGCTCTAACAGTAACGTCACTGTTTGTTTCATATAATACACTGCTTTAGAAGGTGTTTCACCTCTTCTGGACGGTCTGCAAAACTGCAATGTTTTGATGTTTCGTATTTATTATGCAATGTGGGGATTGCCTATTATAAGCATGCTGATCATTTGTTTTGTGTGCAGTTCTGAATCATACATGGTTTGGTATAGCATGGTTATTGATCAAAACATATTTGGCAAATCCGGAAAAGAAAAATCCTCTGCTGATCTTCCTCTGTTGTGCATCTAGAAACTGCGGCATTGTGAAGCAGCCATGGAGGACTAGCGAGGAGGGAGGCTAGGCTAGCTGACCAGGGAGCGGCCATCCTCCCTCCTCGGATGCGCGAACCGAGGGCTAATCCGATCCAACACTTGAATCAGCGTGATCCATAGCTCTGGCGGCCACCTCCATTTGATCCTCGCCAACTCCGGGGACGTCGGCCACGTCAACGAGATGGCTTCCTTTCTGGAGGATGCATTTGACGGCGATGGCCGATAGCAACTCTGCGTGACAGTATATCCACTCACACTTTGTCATCAGTGCAAATGATGAACAGCTTGTACATGTTCACTGAAAGACTGAATCGCACTGCAGTTTTGTATTGCAAGATTTCGTATGAAGTTGTAACTCATTTTGACTTTTTCAAATGTGACTTGCTAAATTTTAGCTGCCTGAATTTTTAGAAATTTTGAGGTGACAATCTTACATAACCAACTATATTATACAATTAAAAGAACATCTCACAAGAGACAATTTATAATTTTTTCTATAGCTAAACAATGACAAAAGTGTATGTTGAGAAGTGTTTTTAAATACATGACATAATGTTTATCTAGCTGTATCCAGCAATTTCCAATATACTGTATGTAGGAAGTACTGTAACTCCCAGCTGAAATGGCAATCCGATTCAAAGGCCCTGGGCTGGGCTGTGGAAGTCTCGCTCCGTGGATGGTTGGATGCGGCTCGAGGGCTTCCAGCCTCGCCATTCAACGGCCACGATGCAGCACAAACACAAAGCGTGCCGCTGGCCTCGGCTGGCCATCGATTCGCGCCGCGGCCGGCCGCCGCCTCCACCTCGCTCGCGCTCGCGCTCGCGGACCGCGGCCGCCGCCGCAGCGTTTGATGTCAGCGAGGCTCCTGCCCCGCATCACCCCGCTCCTCCCGCACCGCCGCCACAACCCGAGCCCGGCCATCCCCCCGGCCCTCGCGGCCTCGCTCGCGCGCGTGCTCGCCGCGCGCTCCACCGACCCGACCTGGTCCCGCTCCCTCGCGGCGCTCCTCCCTTCCCCGCTCCCCGACGCGCGCCTCGCCGCCGCCGTCTCCGCGCTCGGGGACGCCGACCCGGACCTCGCTGTCGCGCTCCTCTCCTGGCACCGTGCCCACCACCGCCATGGCGGCGGCGGCGGGGCCACCCCGCTCTCCCACTCGGCGCTGCTCCGCCTCCTCGCGCGCGCGCGCCGCTTCGACGCCGCGGACGCCGCGCTGCGCTCCATGTCGCTCGCAGGGGACACGCCCACGCGCGGGAGCCTCGGCGCGCTCGCCGCCGCCTACGCGGACGCCGGGATGGAAGCGAAGGCCGTCGAGGCGTGCGCGCGAGCCAGGGACCTGCACGGCGCGCTCCCTGACGCTCCGCACTGCAACCGCCTGCTAAGGCTCCTCGTGGAGCGCCGCCGGTGGGAGTGCGCCCGGAGGCTGTACGACGAGATGCTCGCCCGGGACCGGGAGGGCGGCGCGGATGACTACAGCACCTGCGTCATGGTCCGCGGGCTGTGCCTGGAAGGGCGGGTGGAGGAGGGGAGGCGCCTCATTGAGGCCAGGTGGGGAGAAGGGTGCGTCCCGGATGCCGTGTTCTACAACGTGTTGATTGACGGGTACTGCCGGCGCGGGGACGTCGGGAGGGGGTTGCTGCTGTTGGGCGAGATGGAGACGAAGGGGATCATGCCAACCGTGGTGACATATGGTGCTATCATTCACTGGCTTGGGAGGAAAGGCGATTTGGCGAAGATTGAGAGCTTGCTTGGGGAGATGAGGGCGAGAGGGCTGTCCCCCAATGTGCAGATTTACAACACTGTGATTTATGGGTTGTGCAAATGTCGGTCGGCGTCACAGGCATTGGCTGTTCTGAACCAAATGGTTGCAAGCAGGTTTGACCCGGATGTCGTCACGTTCAATACTTTGATAGCAGCGTTTTGTCGGGAAGGGGATGTTGAAGAGGCCCTGAAACTTTTGAGGGAGGCCATTAGGAGGGAGTTGGAACCGAATCAGTTAAGCTATACTCCTTTGATTCATGGCTTCTGCATCAGAGGAGAGCCGATGGTTGCATCGGATTTGCTTGTGGAAATGATTGGAAGAGGGCATACTCCGGATGTGGTTACGTTAGGAGCATTAATTCATGGCCTCGTTGCTTCTGGGCAGGTTAATGAGGCTTTGATTGTCCGGGAGAAGATGACAGAGAGGCAGGTGATGCCTGATGCTAACATATATAATGTGCTGATTAGTGGTCTATGCAAGAAACGGATGCTTTCTGCAGCTAAGAACCTTCTTCAAGAGATGCTTGAGCAAAAAGTCCAGCCTGATAAATTTGTATATACTACTCTGATTGACGGATTCATTAGGAGTGACAAACTCAGTGATGCGAGGAAAATATTCGAGTTCATGGAAGAAAAAGGTGGCTGCCTTGATATTGTTGCCTACAATACTATGATAAAAGGATATTGTAAGTTTGGAATGATGAATGAGGCGGTTATGTGCATGAGCAGCATGAGAAAGGTTGGGTGTATCCCAGATGAGTTTACATATAGTACACTTATCGATGGCTACGCTAAAAAAGGCGACATAAAAGCAGCTCTTAGGTTTTTATGTGATATGATGAAGCGAAGATGCAAGCCGAATGTTGTTACATACGCATCACTAATATGTGGATACTGCAACATCGGTGACACAGACAGTGCACAAGATTTATTTGCAAGTATGCAGTCTGAGGGTCTATTTCCCAATGTTGTACACTACACAGTTCTAATTGGTAGTCTCTTTAAGAAAGATAAAGTAATCCAAGCTGCAGCGTACTTTGAACATATGCTGCTTAACCATTGCTGTCCTAATGATGCTACAATGCATTATTTAGTTAATGGGCTCACAAACTGTAGGTATGGTATGATCAACTCAAACTGCAGTGATACTGATCAGGCTCACAAGAAGAGTGCCCTTTTAGATGTATTCAAGGGATTGATTTCTGATGGATTGGACCCAAGGATTTCGGCATACAATGCTATAATCTTCAGCTTGTGTCGACATAATATGCTTGGGAAGGCAATGGACCTGAAAGACAAGATGTCTAACAAAGGCTGTTTGCCAGACCCTATAACCTTCCTTTCACTTCTTTATGGATTTTGTTCTGTTGGAAAATCAGGGAAATGGAGGAGTGCCTTACCTAATGAACTTCAGCAGGATGAATTCGAGATAATCTGCAAGCACATGACGTTATTCAGTCAGCATGTAATTAGTCCAGTTAGAGATGAAGTCTCTAGGGTTTTACAGCTATATGCTGAGGAGTTTCGGTTCCTACAACAACCAGAGCAGAGATTTGCTGGTTCTTGACTCACTGTCGTGGTTTACCTGACTCTTGGGATCAGGGTGTAACGATAATTTGAATTTTGGCTTCAGCAACTGGATACCAAGCAGAATAGCATGATTTAAATGCCAAGCAAAGTTGCTGACAGAGTGTTTCCTCAAGCACTCAATTTCAAGATTGACAGTGCAATTCGCTACACAAAGTTTTCAGTGGAGATTGTCCTTGAAGGTAGCGATCACAATGTGGGATAGTTTGTCTTTTTGAGAACTTTTTACAATGCATTTTACAACTTCTTTGTTTATTGCCAAAATGCTGTGACAACTGAACTCTAGTAATGTTCGCCAAACATTTTGTGACAAATGAACCATAGTAAATTTGCTTGTAGGTGTGTTGAATTTTTCTTTTTAACAACAACCTGTTCATTTTCCGAAAAGAAATAACTTTCCAATCTGAGATCCTCTTACCATATATTCACATTGGCTTTATTGTCTAATGTCATTGCAGCATTTTTTCATCATCTATGAGACGGATTGTAGTTCATCATTTCAGCTTCTCTGTGCATAGCACTATATTTTGGATTGCTTATAATCCACCAACCCATCTGCATTGTTGCAGTACAGTGCAAGCAGCAGTGGAGCATCATTGGGGTCAACACGGGCCATGGCCACCCCTGCATACGAGTAATTTGGTGAGGAAACTAGCAACTTTAAAGCTTTTTGTTGGTGACTAAACTACAAAGTGGCTATGTCTAACTTGGCTACTGCATCATTGGCCCCTCGCCTTGTATGAGAAAGCAAGCTCTGCCCACTTAATGCAAGTAGAGGAATGCCATATAAGACATCGAAGTACCTACAAGATTTAGAGGTGTCTGAGGAAGGAGACTGTAATACTAATATTATTTACCCCAACCCAATGCTACAGAGGCTAAAGTTGCCTTTTTTATAGCTTACCATAATTCCTCAACATTTTTTTCTAATCAATTGAAATCTTATATAATTTTTTCTCCTGTATCTGGTCATTGCCTAGCTAAATTCATTTCTCAAGGAAACCAGTTAACCTTTTTCTAATAAAAAAAATATCATCCTTTCAATGACGTCACATGCATTGAGATGCAAAGTGGGTCGAGGGAATCATGGTTTCAAGTGTTAAAGCTCAAGAACACTGAAATGCCTTGATGAACAAAATCTGAGCAACTATATGCTGCCCTGCATTTGATTCCTGCTTATCTTTCCTCCTTATATTAGAAGGTGCACTGACTCTTGGAATCTTTTTTCAGGTAAGCAGATTAAATCAGCCGCTTCCTCAAAACAATGCAGTCAGACCAAGGGCTCAGCAGCACTGCTGAAACTTCCTCCCACCTTTAATGTAGGAGATTAGCCAAAATATAAGTTAGTTTCTTATGCATATACTTCTGTACATTGTTGCTGATCATACTGAGCTACTGACCATGTTAGCACAAGAGGCCGCATGACAAAAACTGTTCTACGGATTGTCATCACTAGAAGTAGGAGCAATGTATCCCAAATATTCTGTTCATTTAGTACAAACCTGTCTATTGTGGCAAAAGGAAAAATTAAGGCGTTTAAGTACCTAAACGCAATTCTGATGTTTTCTTCATTGCTGTTAACTTGAACCTTTACCACTAATAATGTAAGCATGTGCAATGCAATATTTGATATGTCTATTTGTTTTTTTTTTTTTTTTGCGACTTCTATTTGTCTATATGCTACGCAGTGGAATTGTTTTCGGGATTACTCATGTGTGCAGATGTGCGCATCATCGTCATCGTTGTTGATATAAATATTTTTGTTTGTAATTTATTTTCATTTGGAGGTGCTGTTCTACAAAATCTTAGGCCTGTTACAGAACTGGACAGTTCTGTGCCCGGTGAACAAAAGGAAGTTACTGGATGGTTTCCTGAAGAACTTGAAGACTGCGGCAAGGATGGTTATTTGGCTTCTCGATATCCCCAGAAGCGCAATACAAAGTTCTTCAGAAGCATGACCAATGTTTTCAGGTCATCCGATTAATCGCGATTAATCACGATTAATCGTCCTGGTCGCCCTTGGAGGTCGATCAGGAGCCTCGATTCGATCAGCTCGACCAGCTTTCTGGTCGTCCGATTAATCGTCGATTAATCGCGATTAATCGGACGACCAGGGCATATGGACGACCAGTGTGTGCACTCTGCTTTTGGGCCTGGTTTTACTTGGTGGACATGTGGGCTACTGGGCTTTTGTTTTGGCCTGTTAGGGTTACAATAAGAGGGCAGGGCAGGCACATAGCACCCCGAGTCCCCCGTCGGGCGTCAGCAGCCGCAATTCCCCTCCCCCCGCGCGCGATTCAGCCGCAAAATCTCACCCGCGCGCGGCTTCCCTTCCTCCCCCGCGCGCGACTGAACTCTCCCGCACGCGCGGCTTCCCTTCCCGCGGCTTCCCTTCTCCCCTGCGCTTCTCCTTGTCTCCTTCCTCTCTAGTGGTACTCTGCTGTCTGCTCTGCGGGTGAGTAGCAAGGAGCCGTCGATGCCCTCTGTCAAGTCTCAGGTCAAGTAATCGCCGCCGGTCTTCGTCATGAGCTCCTCCTACGATGGTTATGGTATGTGCCTTTCCCCTCTACATCTTCTTGCTCCCCCCCAATCCCTCGCTCTCTGATAGGTTGTTTGGTGCTTGTTGTGAACTTGTGGTGTTCCTCTGGCCTCTGTGCTTCTGCAGATGTGGATCGACATTGTGCAAATGTGGAAGTGATAGTGCCTGTGTCTGACCTTGAAGGAGGTGTTCCAGAATCTGTTGGGTCAGTTGCTGCCTCATCTTCTCAAGATATTCCTTCCCTGATTGAGAGGGCTATAGCAAAGCTACCTCCAGATCTTGCTGCCCAAGCTGTTGACAAAAAGAGGAAGGCAAGATCACAAGACCCGGGATGGAAGTATGGGTGGTGGCCAGATCCATCCAAGAAAGACTTTGTGCAGTGTATATTTTGCAAGAAGGTAGTCCCTTCCGGAATAAGTAGGTTTAAGATGCACCTTGCTGGGGGGTATGGAGATGCTCTTGGTTGTAATCGTTCTCCAGAAGTAGTTAAGAGGGAGATTGCTGCTTACCTGAAAAAGAACTCAAGGACTGGTCATGTGGAGGTGTCTGCAGAAGGTGAAGATGAAGAGGAAGATGCTGCTGCAGAAGAACCTACAGCTGTACCGGTACCAAGTTCTGGAACAAAAGTTAAGCAAGCCAAGAAGAAGATTGCTCAGGCTACCATCACTTCTTTCACTGTTACTGCTGCAGCAAAACCTGGAACTCAAAAACAATCCAGGTCAGTGAGTTCCATGCTTTGCAAGTCACCAGAGGAAGTAGTTGTAGATAGGTACAAATCCAAGCAAAGTCAGCCTACACTTGAGCACTGCACAAAGAAAGGGAAGGAGGCCAAAGTAATTGTTGATGATCATGTTGCAGATTTCTTTTATGAGAATCGGATTTCATTGAATGTCATTAATTCAAGAAGCTGGAAAGTTATGCTTGAGTCAATTGGACAATACGGTCCCGAGTACCGCTCACCATCATATCATGAGATTAGAAATCCGCTGCTAGATAAGGCTGTGAATAGAACATTAGAGTTGAGGAAGAAGCATGAGGAGGCTTGGAAGGAATATGGTTGCACCATAATGTCCGATGGGTGGACTGACACAAGCCACCGCCATCTCATCAATTTCCTTGCTAACAGTCCAGCAGGGACTTTCTTTCTAGGGTCTGTTAATGCTTCAAGTGAGGTAGCAAATGCTCCTATGTTGGCTGACTTGTTGGAGAAGCAAATTGATAAGGTTGGGAAGGAACATGTGGTACAGCTTGTCACTGACAATGGAGCCAACTTCAAGGCAGCAGGGGGGCTTTTAATGGAGAGGATCTCGCATCTGTTTTGGACACCATGTGCAGCTCATTGCTTGGATTGGTTGCTGGAGGACATTGGGAAGATTAAGGAATTCAGCACTTGCATCTGAAAGGTCCTTGTTTGGTTTTGGTAATTGAGTGACAACCTTAGGTGGACTAATTGTGTTTATGTGAGATACACAGAGAATTAGTCCACAGATGATTGTGTCATGAAGGAGCTCATTGCATATGAGACATGACATGGAGTCATGTGACCAAGGTGACGAAGATCAAGATGAGGCTTGGCTTGATGGACCGGTTGCAAGTGTGAAGGGCAAGTCGGAGGCTTTGGAGCGATGGACCGTGAGGCGGTGAAGCTTGAGCAAGACTTAGCGCCGATGAACCGACGCAATGGTGAAGAGCAAGTGAGGTCAAGATCGATGAACCAATACGGTCACGTGATGATATGAAGTGAATCATATCATTTGTGATATGGTTGGTGCATGTGTTGCATCAACGTCGGAGGAGATGGAGTGGAATGCGCAAGGCAAAGGTATAACCTAGGGCATTTCCATTTCACCGGTCATAGGTGTGTAGAGAAGTTTATGACCGGGTTTAGGATAGATAGTCGTACTATCAAGAGGGGTAAACTTGTTTGCATATCGGTCATCTAGTGCCACTCGTGTGATCTAACTTGCATCGTTGCTAGGATCGAGTGGCGTGGTAAGTTGAGTGGTTAACTCCTTCGGTAAAATGATTATGAAAATGCTAACACACGTGCACAAGGAGGTGATCACTTGGTGGTGTTAGCACATTTACGAAGGCGGTGGAGTTTAAGTGGTAGAGAGGGGTTTGGATTCCTCTCTCCCTCCCGCCGAGCTTGCGAGGCGGGATTCGACGTTTTTTGGAGAAGTGAAATACCTATTTTCTACTGCGCCGGAAGTTGAAAAAGAAACGGAGGCGAACAGAGGTCACTGTGGTGACCGGACGCTGCACCGGACGTGGTCACGGCTTGACCAACGCGTCTGGTCAGTTCATTCGGTCAGCGTGCCTAGGGTGAGTGACCGGACGCTGGTCTGGCCTGACCAGCGCGTCCGGTCAGTTCACCTGTGCGCAGAAGCAGAGCGCGCGACCGGTGCGTCCGGTCCTTCACGGGACCGGCGCATCCGGTCAGGCGTCCAAAGGGGCATAGAGCGCAGGAGTGATGATTGGACGCGTCCGATCGTTGAAGGTGCTTACTGAACTCTAACCGGACGCTGGCACTGTCGCGTCCGGTCATCACAAGGAGTGCGTCCGGTCATGTCGTTGCGCGCGCGGTACTGTGCGATCGGCGCGTCCGGTCATTTGAAGCGACGCGTCCGGTCGTTTGACGGGCGCGTCCGGTCGTTGCCAGGGGCATGTCCGGTCATTTGGTTTGACCGTTGGCGCAGTGACCGTTGGAGAATCAGACGCGGCTGAGCGCGTCCGGTCAGTTACGACCGGTGCGTCCGGTCATCCCGAAATCTGCCCAGTGAAGGGGCAACGGCTCTATTTGACCGTGGGGTTATAAATAGATACCTTGGCCAGCCATGGCCGGCAGCTGAGCACACTTTGGCCTTGGTGGCTTATGTGGTAGTGCTTGGAAGCCCTCTAACTCACTCATGCTTGATAGTGTTCATCGGATCGAGTGAGAGAGCGATTCTAGTGCGTTGCATCGAGAGGATTGCATCGAGTGGCACTAGGTGATCGTGTTGCAAGCCGGTGGTGCTTGTTACTCTTGGAGGTTGCCACCTCCTAGACGGCTTGGTGGCTTGTGACTCCGTTGAAGCACGTGTGGAGATTGTGCGTGGCTCCGGAGGAGGATTTGTGAGGGGGATTGTGCTCACCCCGCGGGGATCGCGAAGTGCAACTCTAGTAAAGCTCGTGGCTTGGAGGATCCCCATCTTGAGAGTGGATGTGCGGCACCCGCTGAGGGTTTGACTCTTGATAGTCAATTAGCTCGTGATCCATCAAGTGGGTGTATCGCCACAACGGGGACTAGCTTGGTGGCAACCAAGTGAACCTCGGTAAAAAAACCGTCGTGTCAACGGGTGGGATGCACCACCTAGTGATGAGGTGCGTACTGTGGGAGGCATTCTCGTTGTATGAATTGTATCTCTGTTGGTCGTTACAAACCTCTCAATTCAATGGCTCCTTCTAATATCTTAATTTGGAATGTACGTGGCCTCAATGACAAAAAACGCCGTGATGTGGTTCATCAAGTAGTTCAGTCCTGCCAGCCGGTTGTGGTCTGCTTGCAAGAAACTAAATTATCTCATATTTCCCAGCGGGATGTGGTATCTATCTTGGGGCAGAATTTTGGCTCCTTTGTCGATCTGCCAGCGCAAGAAACAAGAGGGGGAATTCTGGTTGCTTGGCGGGACGGTTCGATTGATGCAGAATGCTTTCGAGTGCACCGACATTCTGTAACCATCAAGTTTAAGGAGGTTGGGGAGCAGCCATGGTGGTTCTCTGGAATTTATGGTCCCCATGAAGATGCAAACAAACCGACCTTCCTTGACGAATTACGAGAAGTAAGGAGTTTCTGTGCTGGGCCTTGGATGCTAGCAGGGGACTTCAACATGATCTATTCTTCTGAAGATAAAAGCAATGGCAATGTGAATAGGGCGCTAATGGGACGGTTCCGTCGTTTTATCAATGAGATGGAACTAAAAGAGATACCTCTGTTGGGTCATCGTTATACTTGGTCGAATGAGAGAAATTCCCCCACTCTCGTCAAGTTGGATAGAGTTTTGTGTACTGCAGACTAGGAAGATATATATCCTCATTGTGTTTTGCAAAGCCACGCAACAGAGATGTCTGATCATTGTCCGTTGGTGCTTGGTCTCAAAGATGGGGTGAAGGGAAAGAGACGTTTCCACTTTGAAAGCTACTGGACACGCCTTCCTGGCTTCCTTGACACAGTGAAGAGTTCCTGGGATCAACCAGGTCGAACATCATGCCCTCTTGAGAACATCTCCTTCAAACTGAAGCGGCTGGCCCGTGATCTGCAGTCTTGGAGCGCGAAAGGAGTTGGTCATCTAAAAATTCAGTTATCCCTAGCACGTGAAGTGTTGCACAGGTTAGAAATGGCTCAAGATAGGAGATCACTGTCACCGGAAGAGGACTGGCTGCGAAGAGAATTGAAGCGACTTTGTTTGAAGTTAGCTTCACTTGAAAGAACTATTGCCAGACTACGCTCCCGAGTAAGGTACCTAAAGGATGGAGATGCAAATACATCCTTTTTTCACAAGCAGGCTGCATTCAGAAAAGGAAAAATTATATACCCAAAATCTTGGATGGTGATCGGATGGTAACTTCTCAAGATGATAAACACAAGATTTTGTTTGATTTTTATGTGAATCTGATAGGCACAGCCCCAAACCGATCTGCGACCTTGGATCTAGATTCCTTCCATAGGGCCAGAATGGATTTGTCAATCCTTGATAACCCAATCATGGAGGATGAAGTTTGGGAGACAATCAGATCACTGCCGGTAGACAGAGCCCCAGGCCCAGATGGGTATACAGGCAGATTTTTCAAAGCATGTTGGCAGGTGATTAAAGCAGATCTCATGGCAGCAATCATTTCTTTACAGCAAGGAGATGCAAGGGGGCTTGGACTGCTAAATGCAGCCTACATCACTCTGATTCCGAAGAAGGTTGATGCAATGACGACAAAAGATTTTCGCCCCATCAGCTTAGTGCATAGCTTCGCTAAACTAATAACCAAGATTCTGGCAAATCGATTGGCACCCTTCTTGGACTCCTTGGTATCTACGAATCAGAGTGCATTTATACGAGGAAGATGCATACATGACAATTATATCCTAGTGCAGCAAACAGTTAAAGTGCTACACCGACAGAAGGTGCCTAGCCTCTTTCTCAAGCTTGATATCTCAAAAGCGTTTGACTCGGTGTCGTGGTTGTTTCTCCTGGAAGTGCTGCAGCATTTGGGCTTTGGCTTACCGTGGTGCAACTTGGTCTCTAATCTGCTATCAACTTCTTCAACCCGTATTTTAGTGAATGGTGAGCCAGGAGAAATCTTGCAGAATCAGCGAGGGCTGCGTCAAGGGGACCCCTTATCCCCCATGCTCTTTATTTTAGTGATGGATGTGCTTAATAGTTTGTTTGCAAAGGCAGGGAATGAGGGGCTGCTGCAACCTTTATCTCGACGCATGGCTGGACAAAGAGTGTCTTTATATGCTAATGATGTTGCTTTGTTTATAAAACCAATTGAAGAGGAGCTGCAGATCACTAGAGACATTCTCAGGGTGTTTGGGGAGGCTTCAGGGCTGCAAACCAATATTCAGAAAAGCAATATTATACCCATCAGCTGTGCAGAGGATTCTTTAACAACAATTCAAGATATTTTACCATGTACAATCTCGGAGTTTCCGTGTAAATATTTGGGCCTGCCTTTGTCAAATAAGAAGCTCCGGAAGAGGGACCTTATGCCATGGATTGAGAAAATCACTGACAAGCTCCCGTGCTGGAAGGCAGCTCTCATGAACAGGGCGGGACGTGCCACCTTAGTTCAGGCTGTTCTCTCAGCAATGCCGGTTCACTTGTTAATTGCCATCAACGTTCCGAAGTGGTTCATCAAGGCGGTGGACAAAATTAGAAGAGGTTTCTTATGGCAGGGAAAGGAAAAGGCTAATGGAGGTTGCTGTCTAGTGGCTTGGGAGAAGGTTTTGAGACCGTTGGATCTTGGAGGCTTAGGCATCCCCAATCTGGAGGTAATGGCCTAGGCGCTACAAATCAGATGGCAATGGTTTAAGAAGACCAGAGTTGATCGGCCATGGACTGACCTTGAGCTTCCCTCGCATCCCAACTCGATAGCCCTTTTTACCATTGCGGTCACTACGGAGGTAGGAAATGGAAGCAACACTCTTTTTTGGACTGATCGTTGGCTGCACGGTTGCTCTATTGAAAATCTTGCGCCAACAGTCTTTGCATGTGTCCCTCCAAGAATACGCAAGACCCGAATAGTGGCTGAGGCTCTCAACAATGGGGAATGACCCAGGGACATCCAAGGAGGCTTGTCTTGGGTTGGTATTGGAGAATACCTACAGTTATGGGACTGCCTCATAGAAATTGCTTTGACCGATCAAGAGGATCGTCACATTTGGAGGCTTGATGCTAGCGGATGTTACTCCTCCAAATCTGCCTATAAAGCCTATTTCTTTGGTGCTGTGACCTTTGAGCCTTGGCATCGATTATGGAAGACCTGGGCCCCAGCTAAATGCAAAATGTTTCTGTGGTTGGCAATCCGAAACAGATGTTGGACAGCAGATAGGCTTGCTAAGAGGGGCCTCCCTCATCCGGACAAATGCCCTCTATGTGATCAAGAAGATGAGACGATACAACACATATTAACAACGTGCGTGGTGGCAAGACAAGTGTGGTTCACATTGCTCCATCCGTTGGAGCTAATAGATTTAGTCCCCAGTCAAAATGTAAGGAGCTTTGCAGATTGGTGGCGCAAGATGATGAGAAGAGTAAAAAAGGAGCACAAAAAAGGAGTGAACTCTCTAATTATTCTCGGCGCCTGGACTATTTGGAAACATAGAAATGCTTGTGTGTTTGAGGGGGCATCTCCTTTAGTTAACACAATTTTGTGTGAACTGAAGGATGAGCACGGCTTATGGTGCATGGTTGGTGCGAAGAAACTGCAGGGGTTAGGACTTTTGCAACCTAGGGCAGTTATTTGAGTCGTCTGTGTTAGATATGTGGAAAAGTTTTGAGTCTGTGTAATTGCCTCATTCATATTTGGTCCCCGTATGAGTGAGGATCATGTTGAGGACCACCCTTTCTCTTTAATACAATGAAACGCAGCTCTCCTGCGCTTTCAAAAAAAACATTATGTACATCTTCTCGGTGGTTTGCTTTCGATTCACAAGCTTGTATTTACATTTATATACTTGTGCTTGTGTAGTTGCTCTTGTAACTAGTTTGCTTGTGTAGTTAGCTAGTTACCTTCTTGCTTGTGTAGCATAGAAGTAGCTCCCGTTGCGTGGCTAATTTGGTTTGTGTAACCTTGTTAGTCATATTGCTTAGTTTGTGTAGCTAAGTAATTTGCGCTCTCTAGTTTGGCATTAGTTGCCTTGCTATTGAGCATTGCTAGTGAGCATAGGTGGCTTCGTGCTTTTGCTTACTAGAATTGTGTAGGAGCTCCCCGGCTTTGCTAAAGTACTAGTGCATAGGTTTATGTGACCTTGCTCTAGAATTATTTAGGAGAGCTCTTGCTAAGGAAAGCACCTTAGTTACATGATTAGGATCTTTGTGAGGTGCTTGTGAACTTAGATAAAGGGGTGTAGTCTTGGCTAGACCGATAGTTTTAATTCCGCATTTGTTTTAGTTTGCCGACATGATTAATTTTAGAAAGGACTATTCACCCCCCTCTAGTCCGTCATCTCGACCCTTCAATTGGTATCAGAGCCTGGTCTCTCATTTGTGGTCTTCACCGACCCGAGAGGATGGCGGAATATGGACTAGATGTTGATTGTCCTCACATGTTTGATGGCACACACTTTGCACGGTGGAAAAATTGGATGATATGCAATTTTAAGTTTATTTGCCCTCAAATGTGGTGGATGGTAGATGTAGGCTTTTCTCATGTGTTGGATGAAGATAATCTAACTCAAGCACAAGAGAAATGCCTAGATCTTGACATCCAAGCTACTAACATCATGTATAGATCTTTGGATGATAGCATCTTTGGTAAGATCATGGACCTCAAATCCGCTCATGAGATATGGGCCTATCTCAATAAAAAGTATGGAGCTATCACCGATGATGACGATGATGTCAAGCCCAAGGAAGTTGCACATGATGATGTTGAGCATGACCACAACACGATGGTTGTGGAGGATTGCTCCACCTCATGGTCAAGTGATGATGATGATCGATCTACCACAAGTTCACTTGACAAGAATGGTGATGATGCATCAAGTGTTGCAAGTGATGTTTCTACCCCAAGCACACTTGATGGTGACAACGTTGGTTCATGCTCGGGCCTTGATGATGTTACTACAAGCCCATCCACTATATCACATTGCTTCATGTCACTAGGTGACACAAAGGTATCAAATGATAATGTGATTGATCATGTTGATTCATATGATGAGCTTGTTAGTAGACTTGCTAGCATGAACATGTCTTTAGAAAATGAGAAAGCTAAAACCATGAAATTGGAAAATAAAAACTCATTTCTAAAAACCACATGTGAACAACAAAAGCATCTACTTTATGTTACTACTTGTTCACATGAGGAGCTAAAATTGGCTCATGAGGAACTTAGTGTTGCTCATGATAATTTGGTACAAGAACATGCTTCTCTCTTTAAGATGTTATTAAAGAAAATTAAAATTAATGAGAGCTCATCACATGGATCAAATGATCAATTGCAAAATGTGACTAACCCATGTGATGTAGGGAGAAAGCATGTATCCACCTCTTGTGATGACTTATTAGATATGCCATGTTCTTCACATATATATGCTGGTTCTACTTCTATGTCTTGTGAGACTAATATTTTGAAGGAGAACAATGAGCTTAAAAGTGAAGTGAAGAAATTGAGCAACAAGTTAGAGAGGTGCTACAACTCAAAAGTCACCTTTGAGCATATGTTGAAAACTCAAAGAAACTTTGGTGATAAGAGTGGCCTTGGTTTCAACAAGAGCAAGAAGAATATGACCAAAGGGGAAAAGAAAAGAGAAAGGAAGATGAAGAAGCTAGCTCGAGAGAAGCTCTCTCATTTCATGTGCTACCAATGCCATGAAGTGGGTCATCTTCACCAAACATGCCCCAACTTAGAGAAGCTCAAGTTGAAGAAAGAAGAAGAAAGGCTCAAACGCAAGTGCTTCAAGTGCCATACATGGGGTCACTACACCTCAATGTGCCCAAGCAAGAAACTAGTGAAGCAACAAGAAGAGCCTCAACCAAAGCCACACGTTGAGCATGAGAAGAAGAAAAAAACAAGAAGGGGTGGAAGAGAAAGACATCCAATGCAAATCCAAGATACCAAGATGATGAGCAAGAATCAAATTGAGAAAAGAAATTTGGTTCACATCAAGTGCTTCAAGTGTGAAGATATGGGACACTTTGCCTCGGGGTGTCCTACCAAGCTTGAGAAGAATGCTCAAGCAACTCATGAGAGGCAAGGCAATTAAGAGCATCACATGAGCAAGGAAGAAAAGGCTCAACCAAAGAGAAGATGCTATTCATGCCGGGAAAGGGGACACATGGCTCATTCATGTCCCCTAGGTAATAATTCTAAGCCTAGTTCAATTAATAATACTAACATGCTTAGAAAAGATGGCAATGGTACCTCATTGGTTGGAATTGCAAAACATCCCGCTACCCATACTAAGGCTTTGCCTAAGTATGTTGCTCCTAACTTGAGAGGACCCAAACTTGTTTGGGTACCATCAAAAAGTGGATGATTGTTTATAGGTACCATCGGCATTGGAGGTTTGATTCATTTGGATTCATATTGGTCATCATATGTTGAATCAAGTTTTAAAGCTTAGTGCATATTCTATCCTAATGCCAAGTCAAAATAAGTGGAGTCCAAATGCTACAATATACAAGTGCAACATTCAAGATTGTGGTGATTTATTGGATATATTTGATGTCTTGCAAATATTTGAGTTGGAGCTTGCTAAAAGGATGATCATGTGATAACCAAGGTATATCTCTAGTTGATCATTTTATTTGGGTGCATATGAGTTGATTGAATTGGATATATATGCAATGTTGCTCGCTATGAGATGATTGAATGGATTAAATGCCTAGCAATCAAATTTGGATTAACTTGTGTTGGATAAATTCATGAGATGATATTTAGTAAGTGGATTGAATGGATATATGTCTTATGAAAGTGCTCAAACAAGTTAGTTTCAAGTTTGATTCAATTTGGTGAAGTATAGCTCAATGTATTGAAATCTGTCCATTATTAAAAATCTGTGCTAGCTGAGATCAAGTCTGAGTTTGAGTGACTAAATCATATTGGATTGGCTTGAAATTTGGCATACATGCTCTAGACTTATGATATTAGATGCTGTATAAATTTCATGATAATTGGATGAGAAATGCTATGGTTTTAGAGCACATCTTGTCAGCTATAGTGCAGCAGTTTTCAGCATGTAACAGTGGTGGAAGATTTGAAATCTAGTAGCAATCTAGAAGTCAAATGAAGCTCAAATTTTTACAGTTGCTAGATGACTCAGTAATTCACATATCCACCAAATTTCATGGCATTTGGACCTATACATTGAGAGATATGAATTATTCTTTAAAGGGTACAGAATCTGCCAGAAAAGTGATAATTATTGGATTGATCTAGAGTCACTTTAAGTGAAAGGTCCTCAAGTTGGAAACATATTTATATGTGTTTGAGGCACCTACGTTTGGTTTTGAATTGATCTAAAAGCATGACAAGAAATGAGTACAAGGACATTGATTGTGGAATGTACTTAGTGTACAAATTTGGTACTCAAATTTGAAAATGAAGATCAAACTCAAGATGAAGATGAGGTTCAAGTTCTAGTAATGATTGGAGATCATTTGGTAGAAAGAAAAGGACTTAAAGAATAATTCAAGGTCACTCATCAAGTTAAGTCCATAGATCAATCAATCAAAGACAATTCAAGTAAGTGTCAAGGATGGTTCTTTGGAGAGAGGTCACTTCTCCCTGCTGAGGGGGCTTGCCGCCCATGGGTGGGTAAACCAAGCACCGGCTTGGAAGGCTAACATGGAAGTGATGAATTCAAGGGACATTTGAGATGCTTAATTAAAGCAATCAATAGGGTTGATCAAGAAAAGCAAGCAACACCCAAAAAAGAGCTAGTCATAGTTATAAAATTGGTATCATAAATACTTCTCTGATGCAAGCATTGATCAAAGAGAAAAAGCAAGCCAACCACAACAAGAGATAATGCACTTGATTGTTAGTGGTTCTCATTTCATATGGGTGAAGAATGCATTTCTCTATAATGATTGGTCTTCACCAAGCTTATAAATTGGACTTCACATTGCTATTGGAGTAATGAATTGGAATCTATGTGACTATCCTCTACTCTAACATAACAAAGGTATCATTGTAATATGCATGATCATTTCATCCCTTACTAGTATGCGATTAGTGCATATAGTACATGCTTACTAGGATCATGCATAACAAATGAAATGTTTAAATTCATAGCCTACCACTATTGCTTGAATTGTTTAAATGATCTAGTGGTATGTGTATGAATTTGTTCATGAGCTAGTGAACCCAAGTACTTGATCTAGTTTGGATTGCTAACAAGTGACAAGTACAACATTGGCAAGATAACCCTTAGTATGAGAAGTGAAGAAGCTTGTCATTGGATCAAAATGGACTTAGAATCTTAGGCAAATCAACTTAGTTCAAGTCATACTAGAAGCTCATGACAATGATATGGGTACAAGCACAAGACAACAATGCAAATGGATATCTAGGGTGTTTCAAATGGTATCTAGACTCAAAATATTTCTTCAATTAGTATTTACAAGTGGTGTCTAGATCATGATCTACAAGTGATATCCTACAAGTGGTACTCATAAAGATAGCAAATGTTCAAGAAAAGATCATATTGACAAATCCTACAAGTGATTCCATGATAGAGGATTCTTCAAATTGGTATCACACCCTTATTTGTGGTATTTCTACACATGATATCATTTATACAAGACAGTGGTTCCACAAGTGATCCTCAACTTTAAGTGATCATCAAACGAAGAAAGTTCCCTCACACACAAGAGCTCAAGATTATCAAGTGAATGACCCATGCTATGACATAGGGGGAGGAGCCCCACCTAATGGTATCAAGGTCAAAGATCCTAAGTGGTATCTCAAGAGCAACATACAAGTAATGTCATTCCAACATGTGCGGTGATGTCCATCAACAACGCAATATTCAAGTCTCAACCATCTACCCCAATGCAAGCCTTTGCATCAATGAGAAGTACACCCTTTATGGAAATTGATGACAAAGGGGGAGAAGTTGGAACAAAGATATGTCAATACACCAAGAGAGAGAGGTTTGGGAATGAGTTTGGACATGGAGATGGACAAAGAGGGAGCAACATTGAAGAAATGAGAAGGATCAAAATTCTTGGACAAAAGAAGCATACAAGTAGGGGGAGCAAGCTCATGAACATTGTTTGGTTGCATTTGACATGTGCATATTCATGTGCTTGCTTGCATTGCATAAGTTTTATATTTAATATGCATGCTTGTGTGTTGTATGCTAGTTATAGAACTTGAATGATGATATGATAACTAGCATGCATAGAATGATAGCTAGACTTGTGTTTATCATAAAAAAAACTAGAACCTTGCTTATAATGTTGATCTCACGAGGTTTCTAGTATTTTTGATGTCTAGCTACTCATGATGCTAAGGATGATGGCAAACTTGTGATTTTCAAATGATATAGAGCTATCAAATGGTATCGAACTACAAAGGTTTATTCTATACACCTTAGCATCACTTAGTAGTGCTAACCCTCCCACAAATTTCATATTTATGCATATGTGCAAGCTTGAAACCAAACCATTTGAGCATATATGTAGCGAGAGTTATCACTACCAAGTCGAATTTTATGGTGCTTATCCAAATCCTAACATAGAGCTTAAATGTTGGATAAGTGGCATAAAGTCTAAAAGAACTTAATTTCTATATCTTTGTAGAGTTGTCATCAATTACCAAAAAGGGGGAGATTGAAAGGTCCTTGTTTGGTTTTGGTAATTGAGTGACAACCTTAGGTGGACTAATTGTGTTTATGTGAGATACACAGAGAATTAGTCCACAGATGATTGTGTCATGAAGGAGCTCATTGCATATGAGACATGACATGGAGTCATGTGACCAAGGTGGCGAAGATCAAGATGAGGCTTGGCTTGATGGACCGGTTGCAAGTGTGAAGGGCAAGTCGGAGGCTTTGGAGCGATGGACCGCGAGGCGGTGAAGCTTGAGCAAGACTTGGCGCCGATGGACCGACGCAATAGTGAAGAGCAAGTGAGGTCAAGATCGATGAACCAATACGGTCACGTGATGATATGAAGTGGATCATATCATTTGTGATATGGTTGGTGCATGTGTTGCATCAACGTCGGAGTAGATGGAGTGGAATGCGCAAGGCAAAGGTATAACCTAGGGCATTTCCATTTCACCGGTCATAGGTGTGTAGAGAAGTTTATGACCGGGTTTAGGATAGATGGCCGTACTATCAAGAGGGGCAAATTTGTTTGCATATCGGTCATCTAGTGCCACTCGTATGATCTAACTTGCATCGTTGCTAGGATCGAGTGGCATGGCAAGTTGAGTGGTTAACTCCTTCGGTAAAATAATTATGAAAATGCTAACACACGTGCACAAGGAGGTGATCACTTGGTGGTGTTAGCACATTTGCGAAGGCGGTGGAGTTTAAGCGGTAGAGAGGGGTTTGGGTTCCTCTCTCCTCCCGCCGAGCTTGCGAGGTGGGATTCGACGCTTTTTGGAGAAGTGAAATACCTATTTTCTACTGCGCCGGAAGTTGGAAAAGAAACGGAGGCGAACAGAGGTCACTGTGGTGACCGGACGCTGCACCGGACGCGGTCACGGCTTGACCAGTGCGTCCGGTCAGTTCATTCGGTCAGCGTGCCTAGGGTGAGTGACCGGACGCTGGTCTGGCCTGACCAGCGCGTCCGGTCAGTTCACCTGTGCGCAAAAGCAGAGCACGCGACCGGCGCGTCCAGTCCTTCACGGGACCGGCGCGTCCGGTCAGGCGTCCAGAGGGGCAGAGAGCGCAGGAGTGATGATCGGACGCGAGGCGCGTCCGGTCATGTAGATCGGACGCGTCCGATCGTTGAAGGTGCTTACTGGACTCTAACCGGACGCTGGCACTGCCGCGTCCGGTCATCGCAAGGAGCGCGTCCGGTCATGTCGTTGCGTGCGTGGTATTGTACGATCGGCACGTCCGGTCGTTGCTTCGCGGGCGCGCGGTTCAGTGCGATCGGCGTGTCCGGTCATTTGAAGCTGCGCGTCCGGTTGTTTGACGGGCGCATCCGGTCGTTGCCAGGGGCGCGTCCGGTCATTTGGTTTGACCGTTGGCGCAGTGACCATTGGAGAATCGGACGCGGCTGAGCGCGTCCGGTCAGTTACGACCGGCGCGTCCGGTCGTCCCGAAATCTGCCCAGTGAAGGGGCAACGGCTCTATTTGACCGTGAGGTTATAAATAGATGTCTTGGCCGGCCATGGCCGGCAGCTGAGCATACTTTGGCCTTGGTGGCTTATGTGGTAGTGCTTGGAAGCCCTCTAACTCACTCATGCTTGATAGTGTTCATCGGATCGAGTGAGAGAGCGATTCTAGTGCGTTGCATCGAGAGGATTGCATCGAGTGGCACTAGGTGATCGTGTTGCAAGCCGGTGGTGCTTGTTACTCTTGGAGGTTGCCACCTCCTAGACGGCTTGGTGGCTTGCGACTCCGTTAAAGCACGTGTGGAGATTGTGCGTGGCTCCGGAGGAGAATTTGTGAGGGGGATTATGCTCACCCCGCGGGGATCGCGAAGAGCAACTCTAGTAAAGCTCGTGGCTTAGAGGATCCCCATCTTGAGAGTGGATGTGCGGCACCCGCTGAGGGTTTGACTCTTGATAGTCAATTAGCTCGTGATCCATCAAGTGGGTGTATCACCGCAACGGGGACTAGCTTAGTGGCAACCAAGTGAACCTCGGTGAAAAACCGCCGTGTCAACATTATGTACATCTTCTCGGTGGTTTGCTTTCGATTCACAAGCTTGTATTTACATTCATATACTTGTGCTTGTGTAGTTGCTCTTGTAACTAGTTTGCTTGTGTAGTTAGCTAGTTACCTTCTTGCTTGTGTAGCATAGAAGTAGCTCCCGTTGCGTGGCTAATTTGGTTTGTGTAACCTTGTTAGTCATATTGCTTAGTTTGTGTAGCTAAGTAATTTGCGCTCTCTAGTTTGGCATTAGTTACCTTGCTATTGAGCATTGCTAGTGAGCATAGGTGGCTTCGTGCTTTTGCTTACTAGAATTGTGTAGGAGCTCCCCGGCTTTGCTAAAGTACTAGTGCATAGGTTTGTGTGACTTTGCTCTAGAATTATTTAGGAGAGCTCTTGCTAAGGAAAGCACCTTAGTTACATGATTAGGATCTTTGTGAGGTGCTTGTGAACTTAGATAGAGGGGTGTAGTCTTGGCTAGACCGATAGTTTTAATTCCATATTTGTTTCGGTTAGCCAACGTGATTAATTTTAGAAAGGACTATTCACCCCCCTCTAGTCCGCCATCTCGACCCTTCAGCATCAACATGGCAATGAATGTGACTAGATTTGTGTACAAGCATGGGAGGGTTCTGCACCTAATGCGAGATAAGATTGGAGGAGATCTTGTGAGGTCCGGAGTAACTCGCTTTGCCACTTCATTTCTCACATTGGCAAGCATGCATAAGCATAAGAATGCATTGAGGGGTTTAGTGACTAGCGAAGAATGGCAAGCTACCAGCTTCTCTGCCACTCAAGAAGGCGTGCGCGTTGAGAACATTATCCTTTCAACCCAATTTTGGAGTAGAGTGGAATTATGCCTAAGAGCTTCACAACCACTTCTTATAGCTCTAAGGATAGCAGATGGAGATGAGACACCAGCAGCTCCTGAGATTATGGCAGCCATGGATGTTGCAAAGGCTGCAATCAAGGATTCTTTGCAATGCAAACCAGAGTTGCTCAAAACTGTACTAAAATACTATGACGAAAGATGGGAAAAACAAATGGAGCAACAGCTGTATGGAGCAGCCCTATTCTTGAATCCAAGCAAGTTCTTTGCCATAAAAGGAAAAAGATAGGAGACAAGCATGCAGGCTGAGGATCATGTTTAATCAAGTTATGTGGAAGATGGTGCCTGATGAGGAGGAGCAGAACAAGATAAGCATGCAGGCAGATGACTATGAGAGGGCTGAAGGCGAATCCTTCTCAAAGCAAGGAGCAATAAGAGACAGAGATAGAAAAAATCCTAGTAAGTTCTCTAATCTGTAATTCTATACTAGTATTTCCTTCCCTTTTTCTTAAAGCAATCAGCAATGAACTAATAATGAAATCCTATATTACAGTTCTTTGGTGGGGAGCATATGGTGGCCTGACATATGAGCTCCAATGTTTAGCAAAAAGGATTGTTAGCCTTTGTTGCTCTGCATCTGGATGTGAGCGTAATTGGAGTGAATTTTCTGGTGTAAGTGCTACTGTGCTAGTGTACTGCTGCTAAATTGCTGCATCTGTATGTGATTGTGAATCTGCATTGTATTTTGTGTAGGTCCATACAAAAAAAAGAAACTGGTTAAAGCACCAAAGGTTAAATAAGTTGGTATATGTCAGCTACAACCGGAAGATGGAAAACAGATTTAAAATAATTAGAGAGCTGGGTTCCAAAGGGAAGAGAAGCAATCCACTCATGCTTGATGAATTTCAGTGGGAAAATGAATGGGTCAATGAAAATTGTGAACCAGTTCATGAAGGTGGTGGCAATGATATGACTTGGGATCTTGTGGATGAAGCTGTTGGTGCAACTCAGGGTCTAGAGGGACGTAACATGCCCAGGGCTGCTGCTACTCGTGCTGCTGCTGCTACTCGTGCTGCTCTTGCTGCCCCTGTGCGTCACACTTATGCTAGGAACAGGAAGCGTCCAAGGAAGACAGTGACTCAAGATATTGATGAAGATGACGATGAATAGCAACAACAGAATGTAGAATCTGATTCAGCAACAGCAATGGAGGAGGATGAAGCTCATGCAGATGGACATGGAGATGGACATGGAGATGGAGATGGAGATGAAGGCTTCCATTTGAATAATGATTTGCTTGATTAGATGGCTAGTTGCCTATTTTGCTGGACTATTGAATGTCAACGTTTGTGACTTTGTGTTGAATTGAACACTTTAGCTTATCTGTACTAGTGAACTAGTTTGGTTATGTAATATGCTGTGCTGGCTATGTGCCTGGCTGGCTGCTATGGTCTACTACTCTACTAATGTTTGTTATTTGCTATTGCAGCAGTGCTGCTGTGTCAAGTTCAAGACTGCAGTAGTGTTGCTACTTGCTAATTATGGTCTTCTTTGATATTCCAGGCTTCCAGCAGCAAGTCAGCAAAGAAATGGAGTCTGGAACAGGAATATGGATCTCTGGATAGTGCAGAAAAGAGAAGAAAACAACTCCCACAAGTAAGTCACCAGCTAAACACTAATGCAGTCTTGATGCTTGCTTTATTGTGTATAATATAGTGTATATATAGAGGTATATATATAGGTCGACCAGCTGATATACCTGAACGACCAGATGGACGACCAGGGTCGACCAGGTTCGATTAATCGACCTGGTCGACGACTAATCGCGATTAGTCGTCTGGTCGGTCCTAGGTCAACCAGGTTTGACCAGGCGACCTGATAACATTGAGCATGACCACTGCGTACCCAGATGTTGGTGATCAGTCGCCTGGGAAGCACTCAAGACTGCTGTTTTCTTCGAGTTTTCCCTGGTGAAGAATTTTCGTATGAAGCTTTCCTGAGCTGTAATAGGGGTGTGATTAAGTGGGTTGCGGTTTAGTGATCGCTTCTGGTTTTCTTTCTGGGAGTCTAGTTTTTGTTTGGTAATCGCTTTCGGATGTTCACCCGTTGCCAGCTGGAACTGGGTGCTTTTTGGGCAAAACTGTGCTGTAAACTGTTTGGTCTTTTGATAATATTGAAAGGCCGGGGTGTAATGCCCTCTAAAAAAAATATAAGGCAGACACATCCATTCTATTGGTTGTGTACCCTGACCTGAAGATGATGTGAGTACTAAAATGATCTGAACAATGGCACATGCCAAGCCTTTCGAGTCATACGATACGTACGAGTATATGATGTGCTTGTTGTTGTTGATTGACCAAGATACGTCATACGATACGTACGAGTATACGACGACCTTGCATTACAGGATGAGGATTGAGGAGGCTCCGCGGTGACTTTGGCGTCTGATCTTATTGGGCCGTGCCGTGGAAATGGACTCTGCTGCAGCCTTTCCCACGATAAATGCAATGCAAATGGGTCTGTGCGCGCGGCCCACGACGGACGGGTAGAGGAGAGTCAACAGTTGGAGGCGGCTCTTCACCCAGTTTTTTTTCCCCTCTCTGTTCATTGGTCAATGATCCTCATCCTCGTCGCACGACGAAACCATCTTGCACTGTCGCACACAAGTTTGACCTCTGCTAGACTGCTACTCTGCGGCTGCATGCAGCCACGTAGATTGACCTCCGCTACTCTGCTGCATGCAGCCACGTAGACGTAGGGGTTGGTGGTGCGGCCTTTCACCCTGTTCGTCGTGGGCTGCCTGCAGCCCCCGTACAGTACAAGTGAGGCTGCGTTGCCTGCTGGACTGCACACGGTTGCACCGTGCACGACTGTGCGTACACCAGAGGCCAGTAGACGACCGTGGACCAAGGCATGTAGGGCCAAAACAGCATGCATGGGAAACGAACTCGAGTCGTGCTGGTGCGTCGTCCTCATCAAGTGAGTAGTGACGTGTCCTCATCCGACTATTCCTCCTCTCGCACGGCCAAGTACGTCAACCATTGCATGCAGACTGCAATGCACGTATCTCATGTATACATGCACGCATTTACGAGGACGCACGGATCGATGCATGGCGAGCTCGGCACCAACCACGGCATCTCCAAACCATACCGGTTTCGGTTTTTGCAAGTGTGCAAACATGCAGGTTCAGTTCAGGCACACGACGACGTTCCACGACACACACGCTCTATATATAGACTGCCATTGCCTACACACTGCCGGCATCCACCACCACCATCTCCATCGTCTTCAGCTAGCTTTGCACTCTCACAAGTCGATCGAATCGATCGATCACGAAGCTTTCCCTCACAAGTCACAACTGACAAGTGTTAGCTAGCTAGCTAGCTAGCTAGATAGCTCACTCGAGAGGTAGAATGGACGTGCAGGTGCAGCGGAGCTTCGTGATACCCGCACCGGCGTCGGAGCCATCAACGGAGGTGCCGCTGACGGTGTTCGACCTTGTGGCGCCAACCTACCACGTCACCGTGCTGTTCGCCTACGCGGCGCCCAACCCGACCAACGCGGCGCTCCTCGACGCGCTCGCCGCCACGCTTCCGCGCTTCCCGCTCCTCACCGCGCGCCTCGTCGCCGACAACGAGCGACGCCGCCTGTTCTTCGTCACGGGGAAGGGCGGCGCGGGCGCACTCGTGGTCGAGGCCACGGTGGCGTCCGCGCTCTCCGACCACCTCCCGCTCGCGCCCGCGCCGGAGCTCGCGAGCCTGCACGTGCCGGTCGGTGGCGGCGAGGGTGACGCTACGCCGCCGCCGCGCCTGCTCATGCTCCAGATCAACCGCTTCGCGTGCGGGGGCCTCGTCATCGCCTCGTCCGCGCACCACCAGGCCGCCGACGGCTACTCCATGTCCACCTTCTTCCACGCGTGGGCCGACGCCGTCCGCGCCAGCAACAACGGCGCTACTAAGCCACCACTCGACGACGACGTCAGCGGCGGTTTGCTGCTGCCGCCGCCGTACGGCCCGAGCGCCATCGTGCCGCGCCGCCCGCCGCGGTGCGAGTTCGAGCACCGCGGCACCGAGTTCCTGCGCGCCGAGGACGCCTCCGCCGGCAGGCCGGCGCCGGTCCGGGTGGACCCTTCGGAGATCGCCAACGTGCTGCTGCACCTCCCGAGCGAGTTCGTGGCGGGGCTCAAGGAGAACGCCACCGCGCCACAGATGAGCTGGCCGTACACGACCTTCGAGACCGTCTCGGCGCACCTGTGGCGGAAGATCACCCTTGCGCGCGGCCGCGCCGACGACGCGTCGCGCATGGCGCTCAACGCCGCGGTGAACGGCCGCGAGCGCCTCGGCGCCGATGACGCCGTGGCGCGGGGCTTCTTCGGCAACGTGGTCCTCACGGTGACCGCGGCCGCCAGCGCTAGGGACCTGGCCCGCGGCACGCTCGCCGACGCGGCGGCGCTGGTCCGCGCGGGCGTGCGCGCGTGCGACCGCCAGTACTTCCAGTCGTTCATCGACTTCGGGGAGCTGCACGGCGGCGAGGAGCTGGAGCCCACGGTCGGGGACGACGACAACGTGCTGCTCCCGGACGTCGCGTCCGACAGCTGGCTGCACCTGGAGCTGCACCGCCTGGACTTTGGGTGCGGCGGCCGGCTCGGCGGGATCCTGCCGGCGAAGGTCCCGCTCGACGGGGTGGTGGTGCTGATACCTAGCCTGCGGAAAGGAGGCGGGGTGGACGTGTTCGTGGCGCTGTGGGAGAAGCACGCGAAGGAACTTATGGATATTGCTTACACCATGGACTAGAAAATCCATGACAGCATCAGCCTGAGGGATACAAGAGTCCAAACAAACGTGGCGTGGCGACCAAAATTATTACTGCGGACGCACGGGGGTGTAATAAAAAGTTAATAAAGTTTTCTTTGATAAATTCATGCTCCCTTGCCTATGTTGCAAAGTATAGTTCACTTTAGGTTTGTGTTAAGTCAAACTTCTCTAGGTTTAACCAGATTTATTATAGAAGAATGCAAAAAGATCAAATTAGTGTCATTGAATTAAAATTTTCATAAAATATATTTTGATATAGCATTTATTTGAACTTTGTAATGTCAATGTAATTTCCCTTAAATTTGATTAAAATTATGTAAATTTGACTTATAATAAAACTAAAATAAACAAAGGGAGTAGAACCTAAATCCTCTATGATTAAGAACCCAAGATAAGCAAGCACATCTTCTTCTCTTGCTCGTCCACCGAACACTTCTGGTGAAAAATCAAATCTTGCCTAGCGCGTCAACTTACATCCAGCAGAACAAGACTTGATTAAGGCAATGCAATTACAATCCCAATTTCAATCCTGACAAGTCAAATAAGGGCTTTGTTTGAATGCACTCATCCACCCCAATCTACATATGTTGGGTGATCCGCATATGTTAGGTGGATTGAAATAAAAATTAAACTAACTTATTTTATTCCAATCCACTCCAACGCGTGTGAATTAATGTGAATAAGAGTGTAGCCGAATGAGCCCTCAAGGGGTTTGACAGCCTTGTTGCCTTAACCACGTCTAGCAGCCATGAAAGGAGGGGAATGCACGAGCCTTCATTTGATACAACAAGAACGTACACCAGGTGCTTTTTGGGACAAAAAAAAAGAAGCCAAGCTCTATACTCAGGTTCTAGCTGGAGTTAAGCATCTAATTTGTCTTCTTAGCTTCAAAAACAAGTACAACATGATAAGCCTTCTTTTTGCGAAAGCAACATGATAAGCCTTCAACGCATTTACGGTTGTGTTTCTCTTGGCTTAAACTGTTGTAAACTCCAACATTTTGCCCTAACATTATGATGTGTCATGTGTTGTGTAGTCAAACGAATCATATTCTTTTATCGTACAAAACGAGTCAACGATACGCATCTAGAGGGAAAAGAAAGAAGCGTGGAGAAGCGAGAAATGATCATTTCATATTTTGGCTAAGAGTTAATTATCCATATCACCGTCGGGTCTAGGATCCGGTGATTGGGTTGCCACTTGTCGGCGTCCAATCCTACTATATAAAATTATTGTAACATATAGACTCAATAAATCATATTTAATATATTATTTAGCCATTCGTGCTTATAAAAAAATGTTAGGTCTACCTCAAATGTCTTAGGACGTCCCCAACAATCATCAAATCGCTAACTAATTAGGCTCGGTGGGAGGCTCGGACTGATGTGGCGGGGAGAAAACGAGAAAAAGGTTAAACGCTAGCGACTTGTTCGGCGCTAGCGCGGAGTCGGGTAAAGCAAACGCGGATAGGTGTATGTTGTTTTTTTACTCTATCTGCCAATCACAATATCCAATAGAGAGAGTAATTTACTATTAAATGACATTGACATATGAGTGCACATTTGGTTCGGTCCTGTGGCAGCTATCGAAATCGATAGCACCGTTGCGGACGCCCATAGTAGGTAGGGCATCCGAACATGAGCGAAGGCTAATGGTTGTGAAAAATGGTCTACCCATTCATGTAATCTTGAACTCTGTGAGCGATCGTCGCAAGACTAGTCTCGTAAATTGTAATGCTGAATTGATTCTGGTAATTGGGATTTCATGTCGCACGTTTCAGTTCTCGTGTTGGCACGGGCGCGCGCGTGGAAAAAAAAGACAGCCGACTCGCACCGGTTTGGTTTATGAACGGTTGGACTCGAACCCGACTAGCATCGACACAGCCGCCACTCCGCCAGTCCTCCCCTCACCTTCTTGCGCCGGAAGAAGGAAGCGCCGGCGATTCCAACCCCAGCCAGGCGGAGATGGCGGAGCCATCGGCCTCGTCCGCGGCCCCCGCCGCGGAGCAGACGGACGCGGAGAGGATGGATGCCCTGGACCGGATGCTCACGCGCCTGGCCCTCGCCGACGACGCGCGCCTCGCGCCGGTGCTCGCCCGCGTCCTCCCCTACGCTGTAACCTCGCTGGCCTCCCCTGCGCCGGCTGTCCGCAAGCTCGTAAGCACCGCTCCTCTCCCTTCTCCTCCAGCACTTATCCGATCCGAATTTCAGTGAGAGACATTCGTGCCGCTCGTCCTATTCCCCTCGTAGTAGTTGTATTGCTCATGGGGTGACATGTGAGAGATTTTTTTTAGGTTCGGGCGTGGGCACAACTTAGAGCGTTGTACCTATTATGTCTGCGGCGATTGCTTCTATTGGTTTTTTCAGAGGGAAATTGCTTGTATTATTAGTGGCTGGCTCATACAATTACGTGATTAACATATTATCTGTAGTCTTAGCTGTTTATTTTGTACTAGGACTAGAAAAAAAACACTGTTCTTCACTGCCCTTTTTTTGAGTATCTAACAAATGCCCCCACGCATTTATCAATTCAATCCAAACCTGTTCACGTGCTGCCCTGCTACTAGTAGTCACTAGTCAGTACTATATTTTGTGGTTTAAGTTTTGTATGGGCCTTTCTAACATTATGCGGTTTTATTTTTGGGCTTCATTAGGTTATGGAAATTCTTAGTCACATTAACAAAAGGGTGAAGCACAGGCCTGAGATTTCATTGCCAATGCTGGAGTTATGGAAGATCTATACTGAATCTACTTCCGCAACAATGGTCCGTAACTTTTGTATCGTATATATTGAGATGGCGTTTGAACGCCTGCCAACCGAGGTACTCTCTTTTCCTTTGCTAGTCTCTAGTTTTCTCTAGAGTTGCTTCACCATTTCTGCAAAGTTGATTGTGTCAACTTACCATTCTGTAACAGGAGAAAGGGAACATCGCACCTGATCTTTTAATCAATATATCAAATGTTCCAGCTCAGCATCAAGGGATCATCTTGAGACTTGTAACGAAGGTCAGTCATGCCCCTAGTGGAGTGATCACCTTTTTATTGAACGTCTTGTAAAGTGCTGTTTGTATCATCCTTTTTTTCCCTTTGTGTGTCTACATTCTGTAGCACTTGCATGTTTTTTCCTTACAGAAATTTGCATCTATTATTGGTCAGGCTATTGGCGAATGTAACACCCATAAGGTGGACGAGAATATTGCGTCAAAATATCGAGTAATAACTGAAACCAAGGATGGTCTAGTATTTGCTGAATTCTGTTTTCACACATTATTGTATCAAGCACCACCTCAAGGGTACGTATTCCTTGCTAAATTAGGTAAAACCATAGAACACAATTTGAGCGTCGGACATTTGACTGCTATTGAATTGTACAGTAGTGGATGCCCAGCAGGACTGTCAGTTGCCCAATCAGAACGTGTCACCGGAAAACAACCCCTAAAAATCGACGTACTTGCATCAAGAAAGGTAATTAAAAATGTGTAATCATGTCTGCACAAGCACAAGTGCACTTACATATTTTAGTTGTTACTACCTGCACAATGCGCTTGGTCTTCTCATGGTTGAATTTCTTGTTCAATCTCTTCAGCTAGGAATCTTGAATGTCATTGAAGCTATGAACTTCGCACCTGAGATTGTGTACCCTCTTTATTTATCTGCTTCTTCAGATAGGTATTCTATTTTAGAATTTTGTCTAAAATATGTTGGAACTTTTACGTGGACCGATAATCATGCTAACCACTATCTTAGTACAGCCAAGAACCAGTTTCTAAGAAAGGAGAAGAGTTCTTAAAGCGCAAAGCTTCAACAGTAAATTTAGAAGATCCGAACCTTATCAAGAGACTGTTCACACTGTTCAATGGTATGTACTTTGCATTTTCTTGGGTTTTGATCAATGCGGTTTAAATTTCAATTAGAGTACTGTCACTGTGTTCGTCTCTTGCCATCTATGTGGTGTGTTATAGTCTGAATACTTAGATGCGTTTCTATCAATTGGTGTTGTTGTGGTTTCATCTCTTTTTACGTGTTGATTTTTATGGTCCATTGGAGAGAATGCATATGTGAGTGGATGATTGCAAACCTGTTCTCATGATTATGCAGCCCTTCTTGAACTCCCAAACCCACCTGTCACAAGTACCCATATAGATGCCTACATATGTCCACACAATTGGCTGCCCACTGACATGGTTGATTGCCAGCAGGCTGTACACATGCATAGTTGAATGCTGTGCGCACTTGTGTGGGCATTTCTTATTCTTCTTTGCCATTAAGAATTTGATAGTTCCATTGCATGTGACCCCTTTGTGTTTTTATCTGTCACTTTGTATCTAAATATTTTGTGGTAAGTCTTGCTCCATGATAATGTTCTCTTGTGAGACAGGTACTGCGGCAGCAGAAAATATAGCTGCAGAGCTGAAAGTTTCCCCAGCGCATGCTTCGTTGCGTATGCGGCTTATGAGTGTTTTCTGCCGATCAATTGCTGCAGCAAATGCATTTCCACTCACACTTCAATGCATCTTTGGCTGCATCTACGGTATTCTGTTTTGTACCCCACCTTTTTTTAGTTTGTGTTTAATTGGTCTTATCCCTTCTGATGCCTAATTGTTACATTGTAATAAGATCGGTTGTTAGTAACTGTAGTTTTTCCATACTTTATATTTATATCATTAATGAGCTGCATGTCTATGTAGGCCACTGAAATGTTTTTCCAATGTTTTGTTGTTTTGAAAATTTCCTTTTCTTTTGGTGCCAACGTCTAAAAAAAAAAACTCCACTAATTTATGGGAAGAATGTAACCTAGTAACTTTTGTCTTACTGAACATAGATTTGTATTGAAGATGAAGCTGATTTTTTTGGTTGATGTTTCACTGTGTTTTTGTTTTCTACCCTAGTCATATGGAATAAACTGCAACATCTTACACAACACTACTTTAATAAAGGATCATGGTCAACTGAGATTCAGACATTTTATTAATTCTGCTCAAGGATCATGCTCATCGTGGTTGCAGAAAGCATTTCTGTTGGCCTCGATGAGTTAGTGTTTGGTCTTTGTTGTTCTTAATGAGATTATGCACTGGCATTTCAAACTCATATTTCTGTGAACCTATTATTACTAATAACTCTGTCTCCCCATTCTTACATTTCATTGTTGGTAGAACCATCCTTTTGCTGTTTCGATAAGATAATAACTTGTTGGTAGAACCATCCTTATGCTGTTTTGATAAGGTAATGACTTAACTTCACCATTTTGGTATGTTACTAAATCCGTCTTATCTTTCATTGTGTTTTGCCTGTAGGAAGTGAAACTACTGCAAGGCTGAAGCAGTTAGGAATGGAGTTCACTGTCTGGGTTTTCAAACATGTATGTGCACTTCGCATGTTCTAACAAGGAGTAGCTTAACTTCTAGAATTAGTGACTTATTCTGTTGCTTTTAATTTGGCCACCTATGGTAATTCTTTTGCTCCATTTTTAAACTAATGTAATTTATGATGTAATTGTTAATTTAGGCAGTAACTGACCAGCTAAAGTTAATCGGTCCAGTTATACTTAGTGGAATATTGCGCTCCCTTGATGGTTCTTCAACTGCAGAAACAGGTCTTTTGACTATTTATCAGCTTTATCTATTCAGATCTAAATGTGGTTTATCTTTGATTTTTTATGGTTAGTTGAGATAATTGTTGATGGCCAAATTTCCAATATTGAAATGATTGAAAAACATTGAACATGTGTTGATTTTCTTCTCCTCCAGATTCTACCGGTAGAGATACCAAAATATTTGCATACCAGGCTATTGGTTTGCTTGCCTCTCGCATGCCAAATTTATTCAGGCATGATATTTTCTTAAAACTTTTTTGGCTCTTGTTTCATTTATGTTATGTTAAGGAATGACATTTCTACCTCTATTATATTGCAGTGATAAAACTGACATGGCTATACGACTCTTTATGGCTTTGAGATTGGAGGATCAATCTCTTCGTTTGACAATTCAAGAGGCGGCTACCTCCCTTGCTACAGCATATAAGGTAACTCTGAAGAGCATGTTGCTTTCTAGTTTTCTACAAAGTGTGCTTCACAAAGATGATTTTAAATTGTAATTAATTGATCATTTATACAGTAATTTTTTTTGGTTTAAATGGTTGATGCAATGCAACTTGTAAATGCTACATTATTGTAAATGGTTGATGCAAAGAAGTCCATATTAAAACCTTTTGGAGGCAAGGAGACTTCAAAATATGTCTAGGGAGTTTCCACTTTTGAACTTCTGATCTACTCTCAGAGACCTTACCTAGTTACCTGAATAATTAATATGGTTACTTTGATAATACTTAGGTCCTGTTTCGATGTTGTAGTTTTTAGAGACCAGAGATGTGCAAAATCACTGTTTTGCAAAAAGATGTCTAGAGTAGAGTTTCTATAACTCCAAAAGGCTACAGCTTTAGCAGTATCATGTTTTTCAAAACTACAAGGTTTGTTGTATGCAAACACCTCAAAGTTTTCTGAAACTAATGTATTTCGTAAAACCATGGTTTTTTTTAATCTAAAACTCCAAAAATACTTGCATCCAAACAGGGCCTTAGGGTTCACAATTACATAACAACCCAGTGGCATTTCATGTGTTCAATACATTAGAATGTAATTGGTGCTTATCTAGCAGGACATTTTAGTGTTTTACAAAAAAAAAAGGATATTTTAGTGTGCACATAAGATAGAAACAACATCAAACACAGATTTTCTATCATCCAGAACCAATAGCAATTGGGTACTGTGTTTTCATTTTGCAACATTTTTTGCATAGCTTTGTTCTATTTGCTGCATCATGACTTTACCATGATATCTATGCATCTCATTTTTCTCTAGCTTTAATTAGAGAATTGTCAGTTAAGTTTATTCTCTTTTTTCTTGACCTTGATATCAGCGTGCTTCAACGATAGTACTGAAGGATCTTGAGGCGCTTCTTCTGGAAAATTGTGAAGCGGTAAAGTTTTTCTTAACATCATAGGTTCTCAAACCACTATTGTGCTAATCCTTTGTTCTCAACATTTATATATGGTTTCATCGTTGGTGATAGTTTTGAATGCAAATAAATTTTAGTATGAGGGCCGCAAGTTCGAAACCTAAGTCCTTGCTTTAGGAACTTGAAGGAAGGTCTATGCTCCATTTGGTAAACAAAAGTGCAATTATTCAAAACAATCTGTAAAGCTCATTACCTGATGTATCAGGTGAATATTGCAAAATAACCAAGTAATTTTATCCAGGGTTATTGACCAGTTCATGCGAATAGAAAAGCACCTTCTCTTCATCAAATCAGTTTGATTTTCTGAATATGATATTTCGATTTAGGTTTATTCCAGCCACTAGTACTATTAAAGTATTATGCAAAAGAAGTTAAAAGTTCAAACAGCTGGTCTCAGAACAAATTTCTGGCCAAGTTTTTACTTCAAATAACCATGCCAAATTTTTAGTATTAGGAGAGGTTTAAGATTTTAGTTTTTAGTCTGAGATATGCTCATAGCCACCTAGGCAAGAAGTCATATTTTTTATCCTTCAACTATGGCTCAAATTCTCAGTTTAGATCTCATCTTTGGAGTCGAAACATAATTTTTTCCCACCCTTTTCTAAGATCACAAGTTCATTCATATCTCATGTACAGCCTTGAGAACTTATCGCTGATGGCTTACTTTGTCATACTTTCTAGTTTCTATCTGCGGCAGTTTTTATGGGGTGGCTATTTTTCTTGTGGTTTTTGTTAGAATAGGCACCCAGATGGGCTGGCCTTTGGGCCCTGTACAAGGCCTGTACGGCTGGTGCCTTAGGGGTTAAGATAGGTAGTTGACTTGATAAGGCAAGGATCACCATTGATTAGGATGTTTCTATAAATCCTAATGATCCTTGCCTATATATTGTACTCTGTATTCTTGTCAATCTATCAATCAATTCCCGAGACATTTGCTCTCAGTTTTGGTGATCCTTGAAACTCCTATGGAGTAGACACGGGCTTCCAGCAACACCTGTTTTTATTAAATGTAGACTAATTATTCCCAAATTGCAATATCTTATCATCTATGCTAGAATATGTGATTCATTGATTCGGGCTAACCCTAGAAGGGTAGCTATATAGGTACCATACATGGGCTACATGGGCCTAGCCTCATGGGCCTAATACAAACACACTCCAACACCCCCCGCAGTCTGAACTACCGGCGCAGCGGAGTTCAAGGCTGAACAAGAAATAAAACAAGTAAGAGCACAACACACAGGACCCCCTCGCAGCCACAACTAGCCACTGGAGACGTTGAGGCTGGAGCGAAACTCGGAGAAGGTCGAGGAAGGGAGGCCTTTGGTGAAGATATCCGCAAACTGGGAGGTGGTCGGGACGTGAAGAACCCGGACGTCGCCGATGGCCACCCGGTCGCGGACGAAGTGTAGATCGATCTCCACATGCTTGGTCCTCTGGTGCTGCACGGGGTTGGTGGAGAGGTAGACCGCACTGACGTTGTCGCAGTAGACGAGCGTGCTCCTGGCGAGTGGGCGGTGAAGCTCAGCCAGGAGCTGGCGGAGCCAGGCGGCCTCGGCCACGCTGTTGGCCACGGCACGGTACTCCGCCTCGGCACTGGAGCGGGAAACCACGGGCTGGCGCTTGGACGACCAAGAGACCAGGTTGCCGCCGAGGAAGACCGCGTAGCCAGAGGTGGACCTGCGGGTGTCCGGGCATCCCGCCCAGTCAGCGTCGGTGTAGACAACCAGCTCGGCAGTGGAAGACCGGCCGAGGAGCAGCCCGTAGCCAAGGGTGCCACGGAGGTACCGGAGAAGCCGCTTCATAGCAGCCAGGTGAGGCTCCCGCGGAGCATGCATGTAGAGGCAGAGCTGCTGGACGGCATAAGTGATGTCCGGCCGTGTGAAAGTGAGGTACTGAAGCGTGCCTGCAAGACTCCGGTAGGCGGTGGAGTCTGCTAGCCCAAGCATCGGACCCCCAGCCTCTGACAGCTTGCCCTGGGTGTCCACCGGTGTAGAGCAGGACTGGCAGGCGGTCATCCTGGCTCGCTCCAGAATGTCACAAGTGAACTGCCGCTGGTGGAGGAACAGGCCGGAAGGTCGGGGCTCAACAGTGACGCCGAGGAAGTGGTGGAGTACCCCAAGATCCTTCATAGCAAATTCCTTCTGGAGTGAGGCAATGATGCGGTGGAGCAGAGATGCGCTGGAGGCAGTGAGAACAATGTCATCCACATAGAGGAGCAGGTAAGCAGTCTCACCCCCATAGTGGTATATGAACAGGGAGGTGTCAGACTTGGCCTCCGTGAACCCAAGAGTCTGCAGGAAGGTAGCGAAGCGAGAGTACCAAGCCCGGGGTGCCTGCTTGTGCCCGTAGAGAGATTTGTTGAGCCGGCAGACGAAGTCAGGACGAGAAGTATCCACAAAACCTGCCGGCTGACTGCAGTAGACCGTCTCGGTCAGAGTGCCATGAAGGAAGGCATTCTTGACATCCAGCTGATGCACAGGCCAGGAGCGCTCGAGAGCCAGGGAGAGGACGGTGCGGACTGTAGCTGGCTTCACCACGGGACTGAACGTCTCAGCATAGTCAATGCCGGGCCGCTGAGTGAAGCCGCGGAGGACCCAGCGAGCCTTGTAGCGCTCCAAGGAACCATCAGCCTGCCTCTTGTGCGTCCAGATCCACTTGCCAGTGACAATGTTGGAACCCGGCGGACGAGGCACTAGGTCCCACGTCTGGTTGGCGAGGAGTGCCGCGTACTCCTCGTCCATCGCGCGGCGCCAGTGAGGATCCGCCAAGGCCGCGCGAACGGAAGAGGGTACCGGAGAGATCTCCGGCTCGCAGGCGGCGGCGGTGAGGGCCTGCGGGCGAGACGCCTGTCTCGTCACCATCGGGTGAGTGTGACGAGGGTCCCGGTGAAGAAGAGGTGGGTGGTACACCGGCGGGTCGGCGCGAGAGCGTGGTGATGCCGGCGGAGCAAGCACCGGCGACGACGGCGCTGGTGACGAGAGCGGCGGAGCCGGCTCACGCCGGCGCTCGTAGACGATCTCGAAACGGCCGGGAGGAGGTGAGGGCGGACGCGGCTCCCGCCGGCGCTGGTAGACGAGTCCGAAGCGCCTGGGAGGTGGGGTCGTTGTGCGCGGTCCCGCGATCGGAACGGCAGCATGTGGCACAACGGGAGGCAGCGAAGCCACAGGGAGCGAGTGTGGAAGCTCCGGGGCTGCCTCGACCGTGGCAGGCACCGGAAGGTCCTGGGGCGAGTCCGGCAGGGGCGAGGCGGGACCACCAGGAGAGCGCGCCGGAGCAGTACCTGCAGGGTAGGGGGAGAAGGGTGGCGGAATCACCGGGTCAGTGGGAAAGAAGGAAGCCTCCGCAGGGTCAGCGGGAGGTGTGGTTGGAGAGGTGGTGGAGTAAGGGAACGCCGACTCATCAAACACGACATGGCGAGAGATGAGGACACGGCGAGAGGTAAGGTCAAAGCATCGGTAACCCTTGTGATCCGGAGAGTATCCGAGAAAGACACAGAGGGTCGACCGGGGAGCCAACTTATGAGGAGCGGTGGCGGCGGTGTTAGGGTAACACGCACACCCAAAGACTCGAAGGTGGTCGTACCGAGGAGGGGTACCGAAAAGAGCGTGGTGAGGCGTGGGAGCTGGGCAGGCAGTAGAAGGAAGTCGGTTAAGGAGATAGGTGGAGGTGTGCAGACACTCAGCCCAGAAGCGAGCGGGTAGAGATGCCTGGAGCAGAAGGGTGCGCATGATGTCGTTGGTGGTGCGGAACATACGCTCTGCCTTGCCGTTCTGAGAGGAGGTATACGGACAAGACATGCGCAGATGGACACCGGAAGAAAGGAAGAAAGCACGGGAGGTTGAGTTATCGAACTCACGGCCATTGTCACACTGGACAGCTGGACAGCCTTGATGGTGAGGCCGAACTGAGTGGATACCCAAGCAAAGAAGTGGCTAAGAGTGGGGAAAGCCTCTGACTTAGCACGCAGAGGAAAAGTCCAGGACTAATGGGAGAAATCATCGACCACCACCAAGTAGTACTTATAGCCAGACATGCTGAGAACATGAGAAGTCCACAGGTCGCAGTGAATAAGATCAAAGACACGGGTGGTATGTGAGGACGAGGACTGAAAGGGAAGGCGAACGTGACGGCCCAGCTGGCACGCGTGACACAAGGGATCATCGTGAGCTCGAGAGTACCGAATGTCGGAACTATGACCGAGCTGCATCAAGACATCCCGGCCAGGATGGCCGAGGCGACGGTGCCAAGTGGTGGAGGAAGGAGTGGCGGCGAAAGCGGCTGAGGAAGGCGAAGAATGTGAGACAGATGCCGGGAACCGAAGGGTGTAGAGAGGCCCAGTGCTGTTACATCGGAGTAGAGGTACCCGGGAGGACAAGTCCCGCACGGTGAGGCCAGAGGGGTCAAACTCAACCGAACAGGAGTTGTCAGTGGTGAAACGGCGAATAGAGAGAAGGTTGTGAACCATACCGGGAGCCACAAGAACATCAGGGATATGAAAGGAGCCGTGGGAACGGGCAGTGCCCACGGAGGAGACAGGAAGACAAGTGCCATTGGCGACCATGATGGAAGAGGGACAGGAAGGGTGGGGAGGACGAAGAGAAGAGAGTAGACTCGCATCGGGCGTGGTGTGGAAAGTGGCACCCGAGTCGGCGATCCAATCAGGGCTGGCGGTGGTGCTGAAGGAGTAGGCCAAGGCGGGAGGTGTAGATGTGGGGTTGGAGGAAGGATTGGCGGCGCCTGAGCCCCCCCGCCAGCGGCCGCGGCGCTCGCGGTCATGGTGGTGGTGGCGCCAGGAAGATGGCCCGGCTGCAGCGTCAGTGGAGACGGAGCCGAGGGCAGAGGGTAGGGAGCCGACAAGGCCCGGCGTGCGACGCGGCTCGACGAGGTTCTGCGCACGAGGCGGTGCTGGCACTTGGCACGAGAGGCAGCGGCGGTGGCGCCGGTGCTGCGCACGCCCACGTGCCAGTCAGCCGCGGCCAGGCCTGCAGGGGCAGGAGCTGGCAAGCCCGCAGGGGCAGCGGCACCCAGAGCAGCAGGGGCAGTGGTGCCCACGGTGGCTCCAGCAGGGATAGGGGCGCCAGCAGGGGCGGCCCCGCCAGGAGCGCCTGCGGCCGCTTGAGGATGGGCAGCGGCTGCGGGAAGGGCTGCGGCGGCTGCCAGCTGCGGCCAGGCAGCAGGGGCAGGGGAGGGGCTGCCAGCTGCGGCCAGGCAGCAGGGGCAGGGGAGCGGCGTGAGCCCAGAAGTCAGCAGGGGCAGCACGTGCGGCGGGTAGGGGAGGCGCGCCCGTGGGAGCAAGGGCAGCGGCCGGGCCAGCAGCGGCGGCCGCCGCGGCGTCGGCGCGCTGGTGCTGCTGCTGCCATGGCGGGGGCGCGGGGGAGGAGGCAGCGGGCGCGGAGGGAAGAGGAGGCCGTCCACCGGCCATGGAGGTGGCGGCGGCTGGGGAAAGGGAGGCGGGCGCGGAGGAGGAGGCCGCGGGTGCGGCTGCGGGAGTAGCAGCAGTGGCGGAAAAAGGAGGGATGAGGAGGCCGGCCACCGGCCATGGAGGTGGCGGCGGCGGCGCCTGCCAGAAGGGCGGCGGCCTGGGCGGCGCCCGTGGCCGGGGAAGGAAAGGAGAGGGAAGGGTAGTGGCAGGAGAAGGAGGGGTGGGGAGGAGCGCCGGCCATGGCCTCCTGGCCGGCGGCGGCGGCCACCAGGAGGGGCGGCGGCTGGACAGGGGAGAGAGGAGAAAAACTGGCTCTGATTACCATGCTAGAATATGTGATTCATTGATTCGGGCTAACCCTAGAAGGGTAGCTATATAGGTACTATACATGGGCCACATGGGCCTAGCCTCATGGGCCTAATACAAACACACTCCAACAATCTAAGGGCCTAACCAAAGGATTTCTATGCTCTTATTTTAAATTTTGCATAATTGCTTGATCTTACACATTTTTGTTATATAATTTTTTGTATTTTTTTTCTCAATAAAGGAGCAAAGTGAGGTTCGCTTTTCTGCAATAAGATGGGCAACAACATTATACGATACACAGCACTGTTCAAGCCGGTACATTTGCATGATTGGGGCTTCAGATGTTAAACTGGACATAAGGTTGGTTACAAAAGATATTGGATATACATTATTTTGGCATAATGCTTTGATGTTGTGGTTGCTTTTCTGTACTATTATAGTAGCGCGGTCACAGGTAGCTCCATATACTTTATAGTCCACATCACTTGGGATATATATATATTTTCAGAAGTTTCCAAACATCAAATGTCTCAACATTGTTGATGCTTTTAGTATTCGTTATAACTTTTTTCTAGCTACGTATCCATGTAATTAACCATAAGGTTCACTCATTTTGTAAAAGTTGCCCTATTGCTATGCATGCTTAACTTTATATCCTGCAGAGTGCAGGCCATATTGGCATTCTTCTCTTTTCCTATACAGTATTCATGCGATTAGCATTTTTTTTTTGGAATTGCAAGTTGAATATAAAGACTTCATTGTCATTTGTATGAGGTGATGCTGTATATTATCATAGACTTGTAGTTATACTTGTCACTTATCAGTCAGTAAAACCATTAGATTGAATTCAGATTGTGAAATCTGCTAGATCAATAACTGTTCGCCTGACTCAATTTCATAAACCCTTTTTGCTACACTTGGCAAATGTTTCTCATGTCCTTTAGATGGATGAAAGTAGCAACATCCTTCAGTTCTGACATTTTCAAATGACTTGAGAATAATTGGTGATCTTGCTTTGGCATTTGGTATACATTTTTGCGAACAAGAAATTCTCGATTATGATGCTGATACTTCAGCAGATTTTATCAATGCATGCCTTTTTTTTAACTTGTACATGTTTGCCCATCTATGTATCCTTCTCTTATTAGTTCTGTTGTCACAGGGAAATGGCTCTAGCTGGTCTAAATCTTATGAATGATGGGAGGCAATCATCTGCAGGGTCTGGTGATTTCAGCTATCCTGATGTAAAGGAAATGATAAATTATATCTGCTGTCAGCGACCTCAGTTGCTTCATTCTGATGAGCAGAGAAATGGAAAATTACTTTTCCCTTCAAAAACATGTGTTTCAATGATCAAGTTTCTGATGAAGTGCTTTGAGTCTAGTGATAGCTCAAATCTTTTGCAAGATCCATCTGATTCTGCTGTAGCAAAAATGTGTGTCATCTTAGAACATGCCATGTCATATGAAGGGTCTAGCGAACTGCATGCGCTGGCCTTGAAGTCATTGGTTGACCTTTCTTCTCGTGAGCCAAAGGTTTCCATTTGGTGGCGTTTATTAAAATAAACTTCATGTTTTTCCTTTTCCTCAGATTTTTTTAAACTTGCACTTTATACTTGCAGTTGGTGTCATTGCGGTATGCAGAACGCATAAATTGGCTAAGAACTCTGTTGGGTCATGTTGATTCTGATGCTCGTGAAGCTGCGTCACGCCTGCTTGGTATTGCTTCTTCAGCTCTTTCAACCTCTTCTGCACTAAGTCTTCTGTCTGAGCTCACTTCAACACTGAGTCAAAACCGTCCATCAAGGTATGAAAATGAAAACTTTAAGACTGACATGTCCTTTGTGTTGCCACACAACTTCTGATTCATGTGACTATTTGATGAATTTGGCCAGATTTGAAAATTACCATGGAGTTCTGTGTGCGATCGGGTACCTAACAGCTGGTGCTTTGAAGCAATCTTATGTACGCTCATTTTATTCATCTCCTAACTTTGTAGCTTGTTTACTGATTTCATTCTCTGATGTGTCTTTATCTGAAATTTGGCATGGTCTCTTAGATTGCTCTGCCTTGAAACTGCATCTTGAATATAATTATCATATTTGCTAGAGTGACTTGATATTGATACTGTTAGAATTATGGTCCATGAGAACCTGTATGTTACTCTGGTATTGGTAGTTGCAGAGAAAATCGAGTAACATGTGGCAGAATGTATGTTTATCTAATATGAGGAAGGAAGAGAGTAACACTTATCTTGGGAGATTAAAAGGAAGTATGACGCACACAACATCCTCCCTCCCCCCCCCCCCCCCCCCCCCCCCCCCCCCCCCCCCCCCCCCCCCCCCCCCGAAAGAGACTACATACAACAGCCCTAGTGGCTTTTTTACAAACTAAGAAAAAAGACCTTGACTTGTAGTCAAGTCTACTCTCCTACTTGGCTGCTAAGCCTTGCTACGAAATTGTTGAGCAGTTACAAGGAAATTTCACTGCAGTAGCAAGGAAACTTGGTCTGCACTTGCTTGCAGACTTTTTTGGACAGCAGCAGATTATCTTACAAGGGTGGCCTATTAGTGTTGGAAGCAAGGGCTATAACTGCACAACTGTAGAAGAAATATCTGCACCATTACCCCATAAGTAACTAGCCCCTAGCGTCAGTGAGCCAAAACTATAACTTTTTTTCTTGAACATGCAGGAGAGCTGCATATCATTATATTAAGGAGAGAGAAGCGGTTTGGACTTTGGAGAAATCTTAACACACACCCACTCACTCCTAGGCTTATGAAAACAGATGCGCTAGTGCTAGATTGGAGCCAAAACTATAACTGGACCTGTCTGATAGGTGTCTAATTTTTATGTTTTGGATACTTGTGCCCACTTCACAAGTTTGACTGTCTATGATGCAATTAATTTGGCTGCCATCATGTGGCTTAGAAAACTTCTAACACATTATTTTTATGAATGCAACTAATTTGTATGTTTTTCAATTGAAGTTTTTTAATTTGTTGTATTTGGAGTGCATATGCAGATATCTGAGGATATGGTAAAAAATGTAGTTGATATTCTTGTAAAAGTAGTTATCTCTGAAGGTTCGACATTAGCATCTGTTGCAATGGAATCTCTTGGTCACATTGGTCTGCGTTGTGCATTGCCTTCCATCAACCAAAACTCTTCTACAGGTTAAACTTGTTAATCAAACCTATACTGCTTATGAGTTGTGCTATTCACCATCTATGATGCTATTTATTTTAATTATTTTTTTTCCTTCAGGTACACTATTAAGCGTTCTCCGTGAGAGGCTGACTAAGCTTCTTTCTGAAAATGATACTAAAGCTCAACAGAAAATTCTTGTATCATTGGGGCACATATCTTGGAATGAGATGTCCTTTCCTCACCTGAATGATGCATTAGACTTGATTTTTAGTCTTTCACGTTCTAAGGTAGTGACACAAAAATCCAAACTTTGCAGCTAAAATATTACCACTATTCTTTGGAATAAATAATAACATTCTTAAATTATGCTTGTTCAGGTGGAAGATGTACTTTTTGCTGCGGGGGAGGCTTTATCTTTCATATGGGGAGAAGTTCCTGTGACAGCAGATGTGATACTGGAGACGAACTTTGTTTCCCTTTCCCAGGCCACAAACTATCTTACCGGTGATGCATCTCTAGTCTCGAGTAACTCCTATGAAAAAAGTGGTTGTGAAGAAGCACACTCAGTTGCACGAGAAGAAATTATTAAAAAGTTGTTCGAAACACTAATTTATAGCAGTAGAAAAGAAGAACGCTGTGCAGGTACTGTCTGGTTGGTCTCACTGACGATGTACTGTGGCCGACATAAAAAAATCCTAGAACTACTTCCGCAAATCCAGGTTTGTCAACCAAGAATAAGATATCTAGATTATTAAGGTGACCTTTGTACATTTTTAAACTTTCTGTAAACTGCCTCTGTGCATTAGAATCTGTAATCATTATACGGTGATGTCCATATGGTATTTTAGTGCCAGTAATCTACAGTGATTTAGGCATGGAAGCTAACTTTGAGTAGAAGTACATTAGATGTGTACCCCACTTAAAAACTGAACTAGCTTTCAATTTATTTTGGGTGTTCTTACTAGGGTTTATGTGCCAATCTATGACTGTATTTCAAAATTGCGATTTCGTGTGGTGCCAAAAAATAGACATAGGGTATCTCACCTTTTGATTGAAGTGAGCTGAACTGCTTATGCATATACTGGTGAAATATACTTCTTTTCTTCAGCTAGCACAGTTGTTGCTTTGAGGATATAGGTCACCTTTAGTTTTAGTTTAGTCTAATAATTGATTGCTTTATTTGTTCAGATAGTGATTTAATGTTCCCACCAGAGTTCTTCCTTCTTTATTGACAAATGTAAATTTCATTTCTTTCGCAGGAGGCCCTTTCACATCTTCTTGGTGATCCAAATGAGCTTACGCAAGATTTGGCATCTCAAGGCATGAGTATTGTGTATGAGCTTGGTGATGCATCTATGAAAGAGGAGCTGGTTCATGCTCTGGTGAACACACTGACTGGCGCTGCAAGAAAGAAAAAAGCCATTAAGGTTCATAATTTTTCTCAATTATATATATATATTTTTCCTTAGTTGATAATGTTTCATCCGAAGGTAATTATGTTTTATGCACTTGCATTAGTTGATGGAGGATTCCGAGGTCTTTCAAGAAGGCACAATTGGCAATAATCCTACTGGAGGGAAACTTAGCACGTACAAGGAGCTGTGCAGTCTTGCCAATGAGATGGGGCAACCTGATCTGATATACAAGTTCATGGATCTAGCTAATTATCAGGCTGCTCTCAATTCTAAAAGGGGTGCTGCTTTTGGATTTTCCAAGATAGCCAAACAAGCTGGCGAGGCACTTCAACCTTATCTGCATACCTTAGTTCCTAGGCTTGTCCGTTACCAACACGACCCTGATAAAAACATCCAGGTATCTAAGTTTGCACACTCATCACCATATGTGCCATTTTCTATGTTTCCTTTTTATTGGACTGAAATTAAACTATTTTGTTGACGAATGTACTCTTGTGAAACTACTTATAACCATGTAATATAGTTAGTATGATGTTGCCATTCTTTTCATATGAGAAAGTAAGAAGCTGATGTGCTAAGCAAGTAATGCATCAAACAGCTCGACTAGTTAAGCATAACTTGACATTGATTTCCTTAGTTTAGTACATTTAAGTTATGCATGTTTATATGCTGGTTTATTAAGGCACTATGATGGCTTTCAGCATTATAACTAAACACTCTGTTTCCACATTGTGTTAGTTATGCTATACTGTTGTACCCCCTCCAGATTGGTAAAAGAAGTCGTTTTGGACAGCGACACGGTCTCCAAAGCATAACTTTGACTTCCTATTTTTATAAAAATATTTATTGAAAAGTGATATATGTATAAGTATTTTTCAAGATAAATCTATTCATGTGGTTTTCACATTTTCAAACTCAACAACTTAAAAAGTTATTCATGATTTATATTCCCAATGTTTGACCCAAACCTTGTCCAAAACGACTTCTTTTACCAACCTGGAGGGAGTATACTTTTCTATCCTGTAATCAGATTGCAGATAAGAGTTCCTCATGTTTTTCTTCTTGTTGAGAAAATTTATATTAAATTTATTTAAACACTGCACGAATTTTGCATTATAACTCATTGAGATTAGCTTTATACCACAATAATAGTTTTCTAGTAGTCAATGTACTCCGATGCACAATCATAGTTCCAGAAATCATTATTTTCAAGCATCCTTTACTGTGACTAGCAAGGTTTTGGTATAATGAACATCCATGCAACTAGTGCTTGAAATTAAGTAAAACGTGTCCTTGGAACTCAGATCAGAAAAATAGACTAAACATATCTACTGATGAGTAACTGATATGTCAGCAGTCCTCTTATCCTTAAGAGGGTCCCTCTCAGCAATCAGTTATTGCACTGTTTTCTGGTTGTCATTGATATACAGCAATAGGTTATCTTATTGCGTTCATATTTCTTAATAAGCTCATAGAGCCTTTCCTCGGAGCTAATAATTCCAGCTGCACCTTTTAGGATTCAATGGCACACATCTGGAAGCTAATTGTTTCAGATCCGAAAAAAGCAATAGATGAACATTATGATGCCATAGTAGAGGATCTATTGGTTCAATCTGGATCAAGGCTTTGGCGCTCACGAGAAGCATCCTGCCTTGCACTTGCAGACATCATCCAAGGTCGAAGATATAGTCAGGTAACATTCATGATGTTATGGAAATTCTGAATAGCTCAATATTTCATTTGACATGAGCTATATTAAAGTGTTTGTATGAATCTGACTTTGGATTTCTTTTAAGAACAATTACAACTCACCTTTTTATTTGTTCTTTAGGTTTGTAAACATTTGAGAAAAATATGGACAACCACCTTCCGTGCAATGGATGACATAAAGGAAACTGTGCGAACTGCTGGTGACAGTTTGTGCCGAGCCGTAAGCTCATTGACAATTAGGCTCTGTGATATATCACTAACTTCTACTTCTGATGCAAACGAAACAATGAACATTGTGCTGCCATACTTGCTTTCTGAGGGCATACTCAGTAAAGTTCCAAGTGTTCAAAAAGCTGCTATTAGTTTGGTCATGAAGCTTGCTAAGGTATATTGATGGTAAACTTTAACAAGTTTAGTTGCAATATCTGCCATAATGAGTTGTATTGAAACCATGTGATATTTCACCAAATTCGATGAATTTTTTCTCTTGACAATTGTGTTTCAACTCTAACATACTGACCACCGAGTGAACAATAGATCATAGAACTTTATCTCTATTCATATTCTAATCAAACATTGAGGTTCCTCAAGGTGGTATCGAAGAGAAGCTTTCTATTACATCTACTTTCTAAGCAATTTCATATGTTTATTCCACTTGAACTTATATAAATTGCAATTTCTCCAGTTCCTTGTTTGGATGCCAATAGCCTAATGTAGCATTAGCCTTGTTATACGAACATTATTTGAAAACACGAACAGGATTGCCATTTTTTATGTCGTTGGCACTTGGCCGAATGCCTCAAGAGTATTCTAACTTCTTTCTTAAAGTAAAGGAACAGAAAGCCCTAGAATTTGTTAAGTAATGTTACGAAAGGAAACAAATCAAAAGGAAAGAAACATGAAAGGTTCTTATTACTGCAGGCAAAATAAAATTACTACTTTGCCTATGCACAGACTACAGCTTCTAGTTCCTATGTAGATGCCATCACCAAAAATAATTAACTAAAGAGATGTCTTAAGCTCATGGCTTCCTGATGTCTTCAGGGTGCTGGTCCTGCCCTTCGTCCTCATCTGCCGGAACTTGTTAGTTGTATGCTTGAATGTTTGTCAAGTCTGGAGGATCAAAGGTTGAATTATGTTGAGGTATGCTAATTTTCCCCACTTCTATAAGGACTGATGGTGATGATGTTGCACGTGTATATCTGACAGATGCAATATTTTGCTCACTCCTGCCTTTGGATCAAAGATGCATGCAGGGAATGTTGGCATCAAAACTGATAAGCTTGAAAGCTTGCGTATAGCTGTGGCTAAAGATTCTCCAATGTGGGAAACTCTTGATATCTGTATAAAAATTGTTGATAAGAATTCACTTGATCTATTGGTTCCTCGCCTGGCTCAAATGGTTAGATCAGCTGTTGGCTTAAATACAAGGTTAGGATTGCATGTACAATCTTATTCATTATATCCTCAAATGCTTCATTTCTCACTACTTCAATCATGTGGTATTGTTCATTTCTGTCTGATTCCAGGGTTGGTGTTGCTAGCTTCATAACCTTGTTGGTGCAGAAGGTCATGGTTGACATCAAACCATTCACACCAATATTACTGAAGTTATTGTATAGTGCTGTTCTGGAGGAAAAGAGTTCTGCCGCTAAAAAGGCTTTCGCGTCCTCTTGTGCAACTGTTTTGAAATACGCTAGTCCTCCCCAGGCTCAGAAGCTTATTGAAGATACTACCTCTCTGCATTCAGGTGGGAAAAACGATCAGTTATCTGGTGCAATTCTTATTAAAGCCTACTTGAGCAATGCATCGGATATTCTTGGTGGATATAATGCGGTGGTTATCCCTGTAATTTTTGTGTCGAGGTATGTGAAGGACACATTTATCTACCTTGCATTTTCTTGACTCCTAGTGTTTCAAATATTCATAATGCCTTCAGTTTAGTTGAAATACAGAAACCTTTCCATGTGTATAAACAAAACTTTGTTTCAGGTTTGATGATGATAAAGACACCAGTGCTTTATATGAAGAACTTTGGGAGGATATTCCTACTAGTGAAAGAGTAACCCTAACACTATATTTACCAGAAATTGTATCTCTTTTATGTGATGGCATGTCATTGTCATCATGGGCTGGTAAAAGAAAGGTACAGTCCTATTTCATAATTTGCTTGTCCATATGCATATCAGATAATAATAGTTAAAAGTCCTGTACCTTGTTATATACTTACTGTACAGCCTTCTCCTTCCAGTCAGCCAAGGCTATAAAGAAGCTATGTGATATTCTTGGAGAACCCCTATCAGCACACTACCAGAATATTCTCAAATCACTTTTGAAAGAATTACTAGGTCGATTCTGGGAGGTAATTCACACTATCATTCATTTGTTCATGGAATGATAAGTGGATTATCTGCTTATACATTGTTTTGGAAATTTATCCATGTCTTGGTTGTTGGTACATAATTAGTTTTGTTCCCTTACATTTTTTCAACAGGGAAAAGATGCTATTCTGGACGCATTGGCTTCATTGTGTTCTTGCTGTCATGTTGCTATAACTGCAGAAGACTCCAGCTTGCCAAGTGTTATACTAAATGCTGTGTGTGCTGCGTGCAGTAGGAAATCAAAATTGTACCGTGAAGCAGCTTTCTTGTGTCTACACAAAGTATTTTTCTTCAATTCTCATTTACTTGTCGGAACCCATTTTCACTAGCAGATGCTGTAGTGTTATTTTTTGTTGGCCAGCATTTTCTTTAGTGGACCAAAATTTTCTTTAATAAAACAAATTTTAACTGTTGCAGAAATGTACCTTTTAGCATCATGCTAAAGATTTACTAGATTTTTTCTTGAGGGTGTTAACTTATTTTTCCATTTTCTGACTGCAAGGTTTGCAATGATATAGCCTTTTAGATACTATTTCAAAATTTTAGAATTGGTACCATTTACCTAGGGTTGTTCTTTTTCATCATTTTTCAGGTGATTGCGGCATTCAGAGATCCAGGATTTTTCAATAGTGTGTTTCCAGTGTTGTACGAGGTTTCTAACCAATCTGTCATTTCGAAGACAAAAGGCTCTGCTGGTGTGGGTGAGTCATTATTTTGATTATTTCATTCAGTTATTGACTATTCTTAACAAAACCTTTTGTAATTGAATACAAGAATATCTGATGCTCTCTTTTATATCTATAGCTATTTTGTAGGATAACACATTTTTTAGTTCTGAGGACTTTTTCAAGAATAGCTTGAAGCTTGATGAGGCACTTCCAGAATAATACATTGATACCCTTCGTGTAGCAAAATTTCATTTACAGAGAGTCTTAGGATATAATTTTCAAATTTTGCTCTAGTATGGAATATGATCATTCTAATTTGCCGAATTTGTTATCACTGATTGAATTGTCTTTCTGAATCAATAAGTGAAGCCTCAACTAATCCTGACTTGATCTTACTGTTAATAAATTGAACTGAAATACAACCATTATAAAATTCCTGGTTAAATGCATGATATATTAGGCATGCGATCATCTTATATAATCTATCTCTATTGTATCTCCAAATACTTCTTTCACTCCTTTAAAATTTATGTATGGGTTCTTTTCTGCAGAACTAGATGAAAGTGAAGGTGCTTCTATTTCTCTGGATAAAGTGCTCAATTGTGCAACATCTTGCATCAGTGTCGCTTTTCCACAGGATATCATCAACCAAAAGAAGAATGTTTTAGAACTAATATTGAATTCTCTCTCACCTGAGGAGAGTTGGCAAGGTATGATATATGGGATCCGTAATATAATTCTAAACATCTTTTGGATACTTCTGTCCCATGGTTGCAAATCATCATAGTAATGCTTATATTATTTTTTTTATGAACAGTTAAACTATCATCCTTCTTGTGTATCAAAGAGTTGTGCCTGAAATTTCACAGTTCTGGTGATAGTAGCACGTGGCCTCAATACACAGCTTGCTTGGTTCAGGAGGTATATCCTGTAGTTTGTTTGTCTCTATATTCAGCTTCAGGTTGCTGTTGGTTTTCATTGCTTCTGACATATCTTTTCTGTTTAATTTTTTCAGTTATTTCATTTGGTATCACCAAAATTAGTAGACTCCATAAGATTAGTAAAGATTGCTCAGGTAATTTTCTATATGTCTAGTCCTCCCTAGCTGATGTTGAAATATATTTGCCTATTTTTTGTTACCATCTCATAACACCTTTACCTGTAGATAATACGTTGTCTTCCTGCTAATGGATAATGTTGGAATGTGAGCGTATTAGGCCCATGAGGCTAGGCCCATGTGGCCCATGTATGCTTCCCTATATAGCTACCCTTCTAGGGTTAGCCTAAGTTAGTGAATCTTACAATCTATCATGGTATCAGCAGCCTAGCTTCCACCCGCCGCCGCCACCTGCAGCCGCCGGCTCCCCTGCTGCCGGTGGCCATGGCTGGCCGCCCTCCTCCCCCACCCTCTTCCTTTCCCTCTTTCCCTTCCCTCTCCTCTCCTTCCTGGGCGCAGGTCCCCCCAGCCCCTACTTCCTGGTCCGGCGCCGCCGTGCCTCCTGGTCCGGCCGCCGCGCCTCTGCTCAGCACCGCTGCCGCATCTGCTCCCCCACCGCTGCCACAGGGCTACGCGCCTCCCCCTCTGCTTCGCGCCGCTGGAGCTAGCGCCGCTGCCGCGTCTGCTCCTCCACCGCTGGGCACCGCGCTGGCCAGCGCTGCGGGAACCGGGGGGGACACGGTGGTGGCCGCCTCTGCTGCCGCCTCCCCTCTAGCGGCCGCGGGCGGCACCACCGCCGCAGCCCTTCCCACAGCGGCTGCCCATCCTGAAGGGGCCGCCGGCGCTCCTGGCGCCCCTGCCCCTGCTGGAGCCACCATGGCCGCCTCTGCTGCCGCCTCCCCTCTAGCGGCCGCAGCCCTTCCTGGTGCCGTTGCCCATGCGGGCTTGCCAGCTCCTGCCCCTGCAGGCATAGCCGCGGCTGGCTGGCACGTCAGCGTGCGTAGCACCGGTGCCACCGCCACTGCCTCTCGTAACACGAGCCGCCGCCGCCTCTGCAGTACCTCATCGAGTCGCCTCGTGCGCAGAACCTCGTCGGCTCCCTACCCTTCGCCGCAGCCGGGCCATCTTCCAGGCGCCGGGGCCGCTGGCGCGGGAGGCCCAGGCGCCGCCAATGCTCTCCACTGCCGTCGGTGGCCATGGCTACCGAGGCCCGGGTCCGTGCGCCCGCCAAGACAGAGCTCCACCTCCGCGCCTCACAGTCGCCATGGAGTGAGCCTCGACCGTCGGCGGCCACTGCTCCTCCAATGTCTCACCCCACATCGCCCGGACTTGTCGGTTGCGACCCGGCTGCCTTGGCCTACTCCTTCAGCACCACCACCAGCCCTTGGATCGCCGACTCGGGCGCCACTTTCCACACCACGCCCGATGCGAGCCTCCTTTCTTCTCTTCGTCCTCCCCACCCTTCCTGTCCCTCTTCCATCATGGTCGCCAATAGCACTTGCATTCCTGTCTCCTCCGTGGGCACTGCCAGTTCCCAAGGCTCCTTTCATATCTCTGATGTTCTTGTGGCTCCCGGCATGGTTCACAACCTTCTCTCTATTCACCGTTTCACAACTGACAACTCTTGTTCAGTTGAGTTTGACCCATCTGGTCTCACCGTGCGGGATTTGGCCTCCCGGTGTCCTCTACTCCGGTGTGACAGCACTGGACCCCTTTATACCCTTCGGTTTCCGGCGTCTGTTTCACCTTCTTCGCCTCCCATATCCTCAGCCGCTTTCGCCGCTACTGTTACACCTTCTTCGCCTCCCATCTCCTCAGCCGCTTTCGCCGCTACTACTTCACCCACCACTTGGCACCGCCGCCTCGGCCATCCTGGCAGAGATGCCCTCATGCAGCTCAGTCGTAGTTTCGACATTCGGTGTCCTCGGGCTCACGATGAGCACTTGTGCCATGCGTGCCAGCTGGACCATCACGTTCGTCTTCCCTTTCAGTCTTCTTCCTCACATGCCACTTGTGTGTTTGCTCTTATCCATTGCGACTTGTGGACTTCCCCTGTACTTAGCATGTCTGGCTATAAGTACTACTTGGTGGTGGTCGATGATTTCTCCCATTACTCCTGGACTTTCCCCCTGCGTGCCAAGTCTGAGGCGTTCCCAACTCTCAGTCACTTCTTCGCTTGGGTATCCACTCAGTTCGGCCTCACCATCAAGGCTGTCCAGTGCGACAATGGCCGTGAGTTCGATAACTCAACCTCACGTGCCTTCTTCCTTTCTCATGGTGTCCAGCTGCGCATGTCTTGTCCGTATACCTCATCTCTGAACGGCAAGGCAGAGCACATGATCCGCACAACCAATGACACCATGCGCACCCTTCTGCTACAAGCATCCCTTCCCGCTCGCTTCTGGGCTGAGTGTCTGCACACATCCACCTATCTCCTTAACCGTCTTCCTTCTACTGCCTGTCCGGCTCCCACACCTCACCATGCTCTTTTCGGTACCCCTCCTAGATACGACCACCTTCGAGTCTTCGGGTGTGCGTGTTACCCTAACACCGCCGCCACCGCTCCTCATAAACTGGCTCCTCGGTCGACTCTCTGTGTTTTTCTCGGATACTCTCCGGATCACAAGGGTTACCGATGCTTCGACCTTTCCTCTCGTCGTGTCCTCATCTCTCGCCATGTCGTGTTTGATGAGTCGACATTCCCTTCCTCCACCGCCTCTACCTCCACACCTCCTGCTGACCCTGCGGAGGCTTCCTTTTTTCCCACTGACCCGGTGTTTCCGCCACCATTCTCCCTCTACCCTGCAGCTACTACTCCGGCGCGCCCTCCTAGTGGTCCCACCTCGACCCTGCCGACCTCGCACCAGGACTTTCCTCCTGTTGTGCCCGACGCTGCCGTTCCCATCTCAACAGTGACGCCGAGGAAGTGGTGGAGCACCCCAAGATCCTTCATAGCAAATTCCTTCTGGAGAGAGGCAATAATGCGGTGGAGCAGAGACTCGCTGGAGGCGGTGAGGACAATGTCATCCACATAGAGCAGCAGGTAAGCAGTCTCACCCCTATAGTGGTATATGAACAGGGAGGTGTCAGACTTTGCCTCCGTGAACCCAAGAGTCTGCAGGAAGGTAGCGAAACGAGAGTAACAAGCCCGGGGTGCCTGCTTGAGCCCGTAGAGAGATTTGTTGAGCCGGCAGACCAAATTAGGACGAGAAGAATCAACGAAACCGGCCGGCTGACTGCAGTAGACCGTCTCAGTCAGAGTGCCATGGAGGAAGGCATTCTTGACATCCAGCTGATGCACAGGACAGGAGCGTTCGAGAGCCAGTGAGAGGACCGTGCGGACTGTAGCTGGCTTCACCACGGGACTGAAGGTCTCATCATAGTCAATGCTGGGGCGCTGGGTGAAGCCGCGGAGGACCCAGCGAGCCTTGTAGCGCTCCAAAGAACCATCAGCACACCTCTTGTGCGTCCAGATCCACTTGCCGGTGACAATGTTGGAGTCCGGCGGTCGGGGCACCAGGTCCCACGTCTGGTTGGCGAGGAGTGCCGCATACTCCTCTTCTATCGCGCGGCGCCACTGAGGATCCGCCAAGGCCGCGCGGACGGAAGAGGGTACTGGAGAGATCCCCGACCTTCAGGCCTGTTCCTCCACCAGCGGCAGTTCACTTGTGACATCTTGGAGCGAGCAGGAATGACTGACTGCAAGTCCTGCTCTACACCGGTTGACACCCAGGGGAAGCTGTCAGAGTCTGGGGGTCCGATGCTTGGACCAGCAGACTCTACCGCCTACCGGAGTCTTGCTGGCGCGCTCCAGTACCTCACCTTCACACGGCCGGACATCACTTATGCCGTACAGCAGCTATGCCTCTACATGCATGCTCCGCGGGAACCCCACATGGCTGCTATGAAGCGCCTTCTCCGCTACCTCCGTGGCACCCTAGGCTACGGGATGCTCCTCGGCCGGTCCTCCACTGCCGAGTTGATTGTCTACACCGATGCTGACTGGGTGGGCTGCCCGGACACCCGCAGGTCCACCTCCGGCTACGCTGTCTTCCTCGGCGGCAACCTTGTCTCTTGGTCGTCCAAGCGCCAGCCAGTGGTCTCACACTCCAGTGCCGAGGCGGAGTACCGTGCCGTTGCCAACGGTGTGGCCGAGGCTGCCTGGCTCCGCCAGCTCCTGGCTGAGCTTCACCGCCCTCTCGCCAGGAGCACGCTCGTTTACTGCGACAACGTCAGCGCAGTCTACCTCTCCATCAACCCCGTGCAGCGCCAGCGGACGAAGCATGTGGAGATCGACCTACACTTCGTCCGTGACCGTGTGGCCATCGGCGACGTCCGGGTCCTTCACGTTCCGACCACCTCCTAGTTCGCCGACATCTTCACCAAAGGCCTCCCGTCCTCGACCTTCACCGAGTTCCGCTCCAGCCTCACCGTCACCAGTGGCTAGTTGCGTCTGTGGGGGGACGTGTGTGTGGTCTTTCTTCTTTCTTGTTCAGCCTCGAACTTCGCTGCGCCGGTAGTTCAGACTGCGGGGGGGTGTTGGAATGTGAGTGTATTAGGCCCATGTGGCCCATGTATGCTTCCCTATATAGCTACCCTTCTAGGGTTAGCCTAAGTTAGTGAATCTTACAATCTTTCAGATAATAATTAACACTCACTTTAATCTAAAATATGTGCCTATAACATGTATTTTTTATGGAATAAAGCATGTAAACATTGTAATATTGCATTTGACAGTTTAAGCATGGTTTAATAGCATTGCCCCTTGATTTAGCAGTGTGTATACTTGTCTATGATTCCATTAATGATGATAAGAAAAGTTGCAATGCCTTTTTCACTCATCGAAGCTGCTTTGGTATTTTGGCAATGTTTTCTGTGAAATTTACTTGTCATGTGTCAAACAAGTAACTTCAAACCAATTATTGGAAAACTGCATAAGTGCTTTATGTAAGGAGCAAGATTATGTTCTCAGATAAATCACTCAGGTGACCATTAGGGTCCACTCTATTTCTTTAAGATTCAAATATGCATTTGTCTTATTGTTTAACTACCTTTTTTAATCTGCTCAGTTCTTAATTAAATGCCCCTGGCATATAATAAATCATGGGGGCTGGCAGATCTTAAGGCCTGACATGTAATAAATCATGGATGGTAAGTTAGTTTGGTTTTCCTGTTCGCTGGTCAGATGTCATGGTTGCTACCAGTGATGACACGAATACATACATCTGTTGGTCAGATGCCAACAGAACCCTAGTGTTCCTGTTTCACAATACATACATCTGTCATACATGATGACACGAATGGTGCAAAGGTTGTCTGGAATTGCCATAAGTAGTCCACAATATGAGGTTACATCCATGTAAATACTAAATAGTAAAACAGACCCATGGTTGTTTCTTAAACCAGTGGTTTTAGAAGCTGTTGCTGAGTTTGCCATTAGCCGTTAGTGTCCAGACCAAACCTTGTTCCTCATGATTCACGACTTATCACCTATTTGCAGGTTCACATTGCTGCTTCGGAGTGTCTTCTTGATTTGAGCAAACTGTACAGAGACTTCCCGTTGTTGGACAGAACAGAGGCCAAGTTCGAGGATGAACTTACAGAGCTTTGCGAGTCTGAAAAAAGTGAACAAGCAAAGACAATTCTGAAGGAATGCCTAACCATTCTTAAAACTCTCCCTGGAGTAACCATGACGACGGATTAAAAACCAGCACAGGGAACATGTAAAGTTCTTGTGGTGGTTGTATATTCATTCCGATATATGCATATAGTACAGAATATGGCGAAGCTCTCCCTCCATTTTATGTCAGAGGGCGGGACAAGAAAAGGCACATGCTTCGATTAGTTTGCTCATTTGTTGCCTAGATCCTTAACCGTGATATTCTGATACATGTGCGTGTAAGAAACACGGGGTTGCCCAGCAGCAAGAAACTGTTGCTGCAGCATCACGCAGTTGTGCCGTCCATCCAATATAGAATAGCGGTAAGCTACCAAGATCAGAATTTTGAAAATTTTATTTTCCGTCGGCACAAAACCAGCGAGGCCCCCATATTGCAACTGGTGAAGTATGTAGACTGTTCCAGAACTATTAGTGTTTTTTGTTCCGTATACTCGTTTCTGCAACCACAATTTTGTCCAGGAAAACCCAAATTACTCAGAATCACCAACGGCAGGTACAACTGTGTGAATCAAATGTTTTCGCCGTATGTCCACGAAATTGCAAACTAAAGTAAAAACTTAAGGACGTTCATGTGACTCGTCTGTATATAAAAGTGGAGAAAAAAACGTGTGATAACTGATAACACGAACTGATACATATTCTCTTCGGAGTGCCTGAAAAGGTTTTCAGGGACTCAGGTGGTTAGCTTGCGCAGAGCAGTCGCAGTCTTGGAACCCAGTGGCCTGCCCAATTCCTTGGAAATGTAATCACCAGCCTCCATGAGCTTGTTGAGGTCGACGTTGGTCTCTATCCCCAGGCCATGGAGCATGTACACAACATCCTCCGTGGCAACATTGCCAGTGGCGCCCTTTGCATATGGGCAGCCGCCAAGGCCTGACACTGATGCGTCCACTACGTTGATCCCCATCTGACGAAACAAGAAATGTATGTGTATGTTAGGCTAAGGTGCGATTTCTGTGAATGTTGTGGACCAATGACTAGACACAAAATGTTATCGTTGCTTACTTGAAGGGAGACAAGGATGTTGGCAAGGGCTTGCCCATATGTATCATGAAAGTGAACAGCAATCTTGTCTACTGGAACAAACGACACGACAGCGTGAAGCATAGCAACCACGCTACCTGAAACAGAGATGTTGATGTTAGTAGTTACTTTAGTCAGTCTCCACATACTGTTAGTAAACTTAGGCAGGGAGAACAGTACCTGGTGTCCCAACACCAGTTGTGTCGCCAAGTGAAATCTCCGAGCAGCCCATGTTATAAAGCTCCTTAGCTACATATGCCACCTTCGATGGATGGGTTGTGCCTTCGACGGGGCAACCAATCACACATGAAACATACCTAACACGAACAGAGGAAGCAAGATTCAGACCACATCACAGCTGAAAAGCCTCAGTCACACAACTCGTCAATTATCACAGACTTAGGTTAGAAGTTGATTAACTTACCCCCGGATAGTTAGTCCATGTTTCTTGGCTGCAGCTGTAACATCACGGTACCGAACAAGGCTCTCCTCAATGTTACAGTTAATGTTTGACTTAGAGAAGGATTCAGAGGCGGATACAAAAACCGCAATTTCTTTTGCGCCAGCTGCAATAGCAGCCTCAAATCCCTGTAAAACACTCGATTCATTAGTACAGATCACATCTTCTAGTAGCAACTATGTAATGATGTCAGGACTTACTCTGAGGTTAGGGGTTAACACTGGATACCGCACACCTGGCTCCTGCTGGATACCTTTCAGGACCTCCTTTGCATCAGCTAGCTGCAGTTTCCAAACAGAGGTAGATAAGAACTTCATGAACTTTTTCATGGAAACATGCCATTATCGTAGTCACTAACTAACTACATCACCTGTGGCACCCATTTTGGGGATACAAAACTTGTGGCTTCAACAACTGACAGACCCGCACCGACTAACTTGTGTATCAGTTGGATCTTTACGGATGTTGGAACATTGCCCTTTTCATTTTGCAGGCCATCCCGTGGTCCAACCTCAACTATCCTCACAAACCTTGGCAGTTCCCACATAACCTGAGGACAGATTGTTCATCGACAGAATTAAAAGAAGGCGTTGTGGTGCCAATGCCACTATTGTCATTGCTGTAGTTTTCTAACGCTATTTAGATAGTAATAGATTGGAAGATCATGACTAGGTAGGTAAAACAAAATGCTGATGGACAAAACTGATTATCAGCTCAGTCCTAATTAAGTGTGGTTGAAAAATACCTTCCGAGGAAGATCTCTAAGCTCCACCGCATCACATGATGAATCGGCCTGACGGCATTGCGGATGCCAGGGATAGGAGTTGCCATGGAAGACCATCTGGGGGCTACCATTGCAGGAGTTGCTGTATCTGAAAGCGAGCAAACAATACAAACTTCAACCGATCCATTCACTGAACAAAACCCATTTTCAAGAAAAGCCCGATCACCCATGTGACTTGAGTAAACAAATGCCGTTCTGCACAGCAACTGCTCATATTCATACGCCTACACTTACTTGCCAGTGTTGTGGTCATCGGCTGGTGACGACCTGCGAGCGGCCAGCGACAAGAACCTCCCGAGTCTGTTAATACTCAACTTGGGCAGGTCTCCGAGACCCAGTGGCTCCTCGAGGCTCGACATCCTTCCTGGAAACAGAAAACCCACGCAATCGTAACCTGAATTTCGTTCGTGGATCGACAAGAATACTGAGTTTCGTTCGTGAACAAGAACACTTTGTCATTGAAGTTTATCCGAGAATTGCAGAAACAAGTACTACTTTTGTACGGAGATTTAGTCAATCAGAACATGGAAATGTCGGTCTTAACGAAGCCCAGGGGACAAATTAAGCAGTAAAGCCATTAAATTTCATCAGGAGGAGGGCCCCACCTACCCTTTTGAGCAAATTGAATCGATCGTACGCTAGACTTTCATTTCGATGATGATGATCAGATGCAGTATGAAACAGAACCGAGCAAGTGGAAAAAGGGGAAGGGGGAGGAAAAGAAAACAAGAGACAGGCACGAACAAGCAAGCAACGAAGCTGCGGCGACGAACTTGCGTAGTATACCTCAACGTCGACGATCGGCCGGTCGATGAGCCCGAAGCTCGCTCCCTCGCTCCCTGGATCCGGCGGACGGTCGGGAGGGGAAAAAAAGGGCAAGACGTGCGGAGTCAGGCAGGGAGGCACCGAACCCGAGGAAGCTAATAAAAAAAATTCAGGGGGCGCTCGGTTTTGCTGGAACCCGACGCGACCGGCGGCCGAACTGCGCTCTCGCTCTCTCTCGTTTGGTGTGGTGGATGAGGCGGGCGGAGATGGGGAGGGCGCAGCTGCTACCTGCTTTGCTTCAGGCGGCCGCGCGCGCCTCCGTCCGTCCGCGTCTCTTACAAGGAGTCAAGGAGGGAGAACGGAAGCGAGGGAAGAAGCAACCGACCGACCGGGGGCCGTGGGGGCCGCGTGGGCCTGGTCCACGCCCCGGGGGGACGAGGGACCCACGGTGTCGGCGGGAGCGGAGGCGTGAGACCGGTGCAGCGTGTGGCGCCGCGGCGGGCCGCGTGGGGAAGAAAATGAAGTGGGCGCTGGTGCTGGTGGTAGGCGACTCGACTGGACGGGCAGTAGTTTTCAGGTGGGTGGGCAGCTACGCCACAGGCTCAACCTACTAAACTCTTATACACGAGCCCCACGACCACGAGCTCTTTCGTCTCAGGGTGTGTTCACTTTGCGAAAAGTAGGTGAAAATTACTGTAGCATCTTTCGTTGTTATTTGACAAAATTTGTCTAATCATGGACTAACTAGGCTCAAAAGATTCGTCCCGACATTTACAGACAAACTATACAATTAGTTATCTTTTTTACCTACATTTAATGCTCCATACATGTGTCGAAAGATTTGATGTGATGGATGGAAGAGGAAATATTTTGGGTTGGGATGGAAAGTGAACAAGGCCTTACCGGGTCCGCCGTCTCGGACCAGAGATGCTAGCTGGTTTCGGTCCGTTAGAACCTTCTAATCCCACCCGATTTTTTTCGCGATCGGGGAATATAGCCCGTTTTTCATTAAGCGGAGTGAATTATAAGTCAGCTATGAGAGAACCCTCATAGCACAGATTACGAACCACTAAGTTAGTAGTGAGTAATCTGGGATACACATAGGAACAAAAATAAAAAAAAGATACAGAGAGAGCGACCGCCCTCAACACCCAAGACTCGCCACTATGCCTATTATAAAAGAATGCAATGGTTTCCTGTGCCAAAAGACCAAAATCCGCGGTGGCAAAGCATCCACCTAGAGAACGAGCGACACGCATCAACCGCGACAAAGCATCCGCCAACGAACCGAGCGACCACGGCGGCAAAGCATCCGCCAACGAATCGGGCCAGCACACTCTCGGCAGTAAAGCATCTACCAGAGAGGGGGCCAAAGAGCCAAGACATCCGTACGGCAACATCCGCTGCGGGGCGGCCAAGGCACTCTCAGCTGCAAAGCATCAGCTAGAGAGGGGCCAGCAACAACGACGGCTAAGCATCCGTCAATGAAGTAAATGCTAGCGGCAAAGCATCCGCTAGTAACAACACCGATGAGGTCAAGTGTAGCAGGACAAATCATCACGGAGGAATGAAGGCACACACAGGCACAGCAAGGGACTTCTCCAGGGGCTCGCCGCACGGCAGAAACCAAGGTGTCGCGATGACCAAACGGGATGGCGTGCGACAGGCCATATGAGATTCCTCAGTGACACCATCAAGACGGAATTGACGCTCGAGGCCATGACCCTGGGCGCCATCATCGCTGGCCTCAGAGACTTCTAAGGCAAAGCTTTCGCCCGGAATTCGTTAGTGGGCACAGAAGGTTCAGAAGCGACGCCTTCAAGAAGGTCTGTGGCGCCCGAGGCGTCACCGTCGCCTGCCTGGCGAAGACCAGGCTGGGCTTTCGCCCGGAACCCATGTACTGTAGTTGCTTTACCATGAGACCCAATAGCATCGCCGCACCAGCCCTAGTTCGTCCGACAAGGCCGCTGCCTAGCCCGGCAGCACAGAATGGGCACCGCACAGGTCCCGGCGAACTCCAACCCGGGACACCCGCACCAGCACCAGACAGCCATGGGAGAGGGGGGGTGTAGACGGCGCGGGACCATGTGCTCTCGGACTACAGGCCGGCCGGAGCCAACCGCAGGCCGACGCCACTCCGCCAAACGTCGGGTCTGGCTGTAGGCAGATGCCGCTCCGCCAGATGCATGGCCCGACGGCGGCGTTGCGGGGTGAAGAAGGTGCACGCGCTGGTCGGGGCCGCCCAGGCACGCGCTGCCGCCGCTGCCAGGCAGGGCGAGCGCGACACACAACATGCCGAACGTCGTCGTCCTGCCCTTCGTAGTGAGCCAGTACATGCTGTCTGGGTGCGACGCGGACCTGACGAAGATGGGCATCGCGCAGCTGCCCACCCACCCGATGGTGGCGATGGATGAGCAAGATGAGCAGGCCCAGCATCGCGCACGCCGCTGCGCACAGCCACACTGCGTTCACCGGCACCATGTGCCGCGGGTGGATGCGGCGCCACACCGACGACAGCGGCACGCCCGGTCCCGCGACAGCACGTACACCACCGCGCCACGCTCGTCGTGATGGACAGCCCGCTTGCGCCTGCCCGGACCCAGCCACCGCGACCATGGCTCCGCAAACCAGCCCAACGACCCAGCCCCGTCGCAGATCCGTGGAGGAGGGGCCAGATCCGGCTCAGAGGAGCTCGGATCTAGGCCGCCGGCCGGCGAGCCCACCGGAGGAGCGCCGGGAAGAGTCAGGGGTGGAGGACTGGGGTGAGGGAGAGAAAGGTTGGCTGGGGAGGGAAACCGCAGCATACACCCTTTTTTCGGGTCGCCGCTGGCCGCCGCCGCCGCATGCCGGAGGGCGGCGACGACGGCCGGAGGAAAGGGCCGGGGCGGGGAGGTTCTACGATGCTACGACGGTCGCCCCCCCGAGTCGCCCCAGGGAGCGCTCGGGAGGAAAGCAGTCCTTTGTGGGAGCGGATTGAAGAAGTTGGCGCGAATCTTCCTCCCACCCGGTTTTTGTGCGTAAAGCCAGTCTTCCTTTGACTCGAGTACATTTTTTTAAGCGAGTTAATTTTAAGAAAACAGGATCTTAGTAACGCCATTCTCCTTCCTTCAAGTAGCGCTAGTAGATTTTTGAACTAATCCAGAAATCAATACTTCAATCGGAGTATAGGAGTAGTACAATTCCTTCCCCTGCGTTAATGGGTGAGTGGGTTCTTGCCAGAGCTTTTGGATCACGAGCCACAGACCCGATTTGCGTGCGAACGTGTAGTACTAGTCTCCTCTCTCCGGTTGTATCTATTGAACGGTTCTGAAACGTGGCGAGACCGATTGACGATTCGGCTCCGCCAAGAACGAATCGCACTGGTGGTGAAAGGCATGTAGTGGACCGGTGAGCATGTGCGTGAGTGGCTGGTTTTCTTTCTCGTTTTTTTTCATTAATATAATACTACAGCAGAGAGGATACGGAAGACACGGTGTTTAGTTTTCAGCTGATCTGAATCAAAGATGAGAAAATGATTGCGTTTTATTAGCTCATCGGCAAAAATATAAGCACATATGGACAACGTGCCGCTGATGGGAAATTGACAAATCAGCCATTCATTAGATGGAAATAGGTAATAAGACTGGCCACAACGTTGCGGTGCCGAAATGAAGCTAAGGACTATCTCCTGTACAATTTCACAATGTTGCATATTAAGGGAAGAACTGCACACAATGTGAGTAGGAATTGCACAATGCATCACAACGACGTGTCTATCTCCTGTACAATTTCAAGCACCAATCACACTGTGGAAGCTAAGGCCTCATGGTGCTTGAGAGGATCAGAACCACTGGTTGCACCTACCCACAACTTATGTTTCTCTCCTAATTGGTTCTTTCTAATTTTTAAACATTAAATCTTATCAATTAGGGCCAGTTTGAATCCACCAATTAAACTTCGGTAATGATATATCACGGGCGTCCGACGCGGTCGGACGCTCCCACCCACTCGCTCGCTCGGTCGGACGCTCCCCACCCACTCGTTCGCTCGTATGACTCCCGTCTCTTCACTTCTTCCTCCTCGCTCGCCACGCCTCTTCACTCCCGCTCGCCTCTCGCGCCTCCGCCCCCTCGCTGCTCGCGCTCCCGTGCCATCGTCGGGATGGCCCGCACCACGCGCCGCGCCGCAGCGAGCTCGCTGCACGCCCGCGACGCGTCGTGCTTCCTTCCCCCTTCTCCCCTCGCACACACCGCGCCCTCCCACACACCTCTGTTTCCTCTGTGACCCGTCTCTGGCACCTCACCGAAGATGAGGGTGACGGTGGTGGCTCCGACGAGGTAGGTGGCAGAGGGATCTAGATCTGGAGCCTCCTCTCCTCCCTTCCTCTCTCTTGATCTGGATCTCCTCTCCTCCCTTCCTCTCTCTGGATCCGGATATTAGATTTTCCCCCTCCCTCCTCCTCCTCCTCCCCCCTCTGGATCTAAGGTTTTGATGGCGGCTAGGGTTTGTGGCGAGTCAGATCTAAGCTACATGCAACAGATGATGTGAAATGTTTGCATGATTCTCTGATGTTGCAGTTCTTTTTGAGATGTTTCAATAGTTTTTCCCCTTGTTTGCAGCATCATCCCCCATGTTTCCCAACGTTTCATTAGTATCGCTTCTGATGTTGCAGTAGCTTCTTCTCCTTTGTTGCAGTAGCTTCTTCTCTTCGTTGCAGTAGCTTATTCTTTTTGTTTGCAGCAGCTTTCTTCTCCTTTTTGTTGCAATAGCTTCTTCTCCTTTGTTGCAGTAGGTTCTTCTTCTTGTTGCAGTAGGTTGTTCTTCTTTTGTTGCATAAGCTTTCTTCTCCTTGTTGCAGCAACTTCTCCTTGTTCCATTAGTTGTTTTTCGATGTTTCAACAGTTTTTTGGTTTTGTTTCACCAGTTTTTTCTACTTGTTTCATTACGTGTTTTCCCGACGTTTCAACAATTTTTTTTCGTTTGTTTCACCAGTTCTCTCATGTTTGTTTCATTAGGAGTCCTTCTTTGTTGCAATAGCATTATACCTCTGCTGCACATGGGAGGGTGGAGCATGGTGGTGAGCTGGTGGCGGGGCTCCATGCAGGGGCGGGACGGGGGTTCGCGGGTCCCGTGCGGGAGCGGGGCGGGGTCGCATTTTCCGTTTTCATTTTTGTGCGGCGGGGCGGGCTGTTGTGTGCGGGGCGGGACGGGACGGGCGGGAGGCGCTGGCGGGGCTGGGGAGCGTCCGGACGTCCCCCTGGAGCCGGGCGTCCGGGCGCTAGCAGTTCCCTTTAGCTGACTAAATTTAGATGCTAGTGATCCAAATGGTACAGCTAAAAGACCAGCTAATAAATTTTAGCTAAGTTTAGCTACTTCAACCTAGCTAAACCCAACTAAAGTTTAGCTGAGTCTGTTAGCTGGAGGATCCAAACATTCCAGCTAAACTTTAGCTGGAAGAACTTTTAGCTAGTTAAACTTTAGTTGGGTGGATCCAAACAGGTCCTTAAAAGGTTGTCATTAGTCCCAAGTACCATAATTTATTTCTACAAAAAAGTATCTATAGAAAATATCTCTCATGACCGCAAAAAAAAAGTATCTCTCATGGTGAATAAACACGTAAACGAATCTTATGAAGTTAAACATGATTTTGTACAAACTGATGGTGAGTGCGTAATATTAAAACAGTAACCATTCCGAAACAGAGAGTAGGGATTTTCTATGACCGTATCCGACATTAGAAAAACCAGGCTAAGAGATGCATCTATGTCCATGTTATTGCGAGACAACACAAAATTATCACAGAATGATACGTTAAGATGCGGAACAAACTAACTAATTTATTGTGAAGAGAATCCACGCTACCGTGGTGCCTAGCTATGTGAGAGGCCGGTGGAGGATGTAGACGTTGCTATCTGACCCGATTTGCAAATATGTATCTGTACTGAAATGGATGGGACGAGGCCGATTGACAATTCGGCTGGCTCCACGGATCGAAGACCCCAATCACTTGTGTGGCGGGAGACCGACGTGCGACCACATCGTGTGTGGGCTGTGGCTGCCTGGTTTTCCTTTCCCGTTTCTCAACGGAGATATATGGGACATGCTCACAGGCATCCATCCATCCTATTAAATTTTCGGTTGACCCGACCAAATAAAATCCGGCAGGCACGGATTATATATTTTGCTTCGTGCAGTTCTAGAAGAAACCAAGCTTAACTATGCGCACCGCAACGTGCTGGGGATCACAATTCACAGAACGTGCACCCATTATTATTTAGTAGATGAAAATCAAAGAATTTATTTGCAGCAACATTTTAAATATAGCCAGCCTGATCGGATGTGTTTATTCGTCTGCACCTGCTGTTGCATTGCACGCATGCATGCAGTGCACTCCAGAGAGATAATAATTGGCTGCAGTCAATCTTGCAGGCTTATCAAGTGACGGTGGGCCTTGGCTGTTGTTGGTATTGGGCCTTTTGCGTAGCCCAGGTATATAGCCTGGGCCCAATACCAAGAACACCGTCTCAAAGATCCAACAGCAGGAAACCTTCTACGGTTCAACCTGGACGAGCAGCGTTGAAGATTTGCAATCCACCCAAGAAGGTTTCCTGCTGTTGGATCTTTGATGAACGAGCATTTGTGGGTGTTAGTAGGGTTGTTTACAAACTGATGATTTTTTTCGCGCAATGTCGTCTCTCTAGACTCTAGAAAGGTGGGTAGTTCAAGGGTTGTCACATACTTACGTATATTATAAGCACGTAATTTTTTATGGAGGTTGAACATGTTTGTTGGGCGTGTACGCCACATAAAAAAATTTGGGGGGTTCATGATGTATAAAGCTTGATGATATTTTTTGTCTTAAAAGTGGTCAAAATTTTTTCTAATACTTAGTTATGTTAAAACTGTACATCGGTCATGTTACATACTCAATTAAAGAATATATGTTTGCCTACATGAAGAATATCAACAGCTAGCGCGTCAATTGAGCAACGAACTTTAGCGGTCTAAAACATGTTACACGGTAGCGCACATAAAGTTTCATATATGTGCATGTAATTTGTTTTCAAATACATGCATATAAGTTTTGAAATACGTGCATGTAATTAGTTTGTTCTAATTAAGTTATTTTATATAAAAGTTGCAAAAATAAAAAGATTCGCTGTATCTAATAGATCATGTAGGTATCAATTAGATCAAAAAAGATCTTTATATCTAAAATTTCCTTACTTCACATGTTACCTCGTAGGAAGTAATAGACGACTCTAACCATCCGATCTAATTAGATGAACAGCTCATAATTACTTAAGAGTACCACAGCAAAACCCATATATACATATTTAATTAGATCGGATGGTTAGAGTCACCTACACACACGGGATGATGGCCGCTCGACCCTTGTCCGCTAATTTAAGGACAATGGCACATACGGCATGCATGTACATGGAGCTCAGCTCAAGCATCAGGATCTGGAAGGAAAGGACCAAGGATGTACATTGAACGAGAAGATGCGTGATGAACTCCCCACCAGTGCTTAGATGCTCATAGTGGAAAGCCGCTCCACACCGAGGCGCAGTGTAGTATACCATCTCTGCCCACACCGAGGCGATAAGCTCCCAGCGCTGTGTTTCATCGCTGATGCCAATGAGCTCCTGGGCCAACTCACTTGCACGCGGCAGCAGAAAGCGTGCGCTCTTCAGCAATTTCTGCAAAGAAGGATTGCTGACAACTGCAGCAGCACTAATATTGTCGCGTGATCTTGCCACTTCTTGATGCCGTTCCTGTTGGTTCTTCATTCCGTTGAAAAGCTTCCTAACAAAGTCATTGATCTCTGCCTTCTTCCCGGCAGCAACGGTGTTCTTAATCCCCTTATGAGCTACGTCATGTACAAGCTGGGAGTTGGTAGTGAGCATCACACGGCACTTGAAGATAAGGTACATGATATAGTTTGATAGCTCTCTGCTGATCTGCTTATGCTTCTTGGTGAGCTGTCGATCATCAGGGCTAGTATTGCTGGCGTCGTTGTCTGTGGAGTCGCACTGGTAGTAGCATATGTCTGTTGCAATGTGCCAGATGAGCACACTTGTTGGGAAATCGGTAATGCCGTCGCTGGTTGTCTTGACTAGTGCTTTTCTTGCCCTTTCAGAATCTGGAATTCCATTTGTGTTCATCCACTCCTGAATCGCCCACCGGCCACGGAAGGTGGCAATGTTCCATTGTTTTCTTGTCCCGAAGCCTAGTAGCTTGTCGAGGATGAACTCCTTGATTGGTGACGGTGATCCCTTGTCGCCGTCATCTTTACTGTTCATGGGTGTGTGTGTTACCTCAGGTAACCCAACGTGCCTATTGATTATGCTGTATTGCCCGAGCTTTTCGGACCAATGCTTCTTGTTGCACCATGCGGAAGGTACCTGATAGTAGCTGGGAAACGTGGAGATGGTAGCAGATACATCTAGGGCTATTGCTCCTATCAGCAATATGTAGGACACGGTGATATCAGCTGGGCTGCTGGTATGGAGTTGGTCTTGGTGCCCCTTTTGGGCGGCCCAGAAGAGCACCAGGGCTATTGGGGCTGAAGCAAACTGGACGAGGAGGTATAGCAGACAAATAATATAGCAGACAACGGAGATCAAGGAAGAAGCACTACAAGCATGTGCTAACTCCATGTAAATGTGGTAAGGACAATCAATGTATAAGAACTTTCGTAATGGGATTTTGGTGTAGAGGGTTTGGTAGACATGTACCAGAACAGCTCCCACATGCTCGTAGACCCTGCATCGGCCTGGACTATCGAGAAACTGCTGGGGTATGCTTTGTACATCGTCTTCCCCAACCGATTGGACCACAAACTCGCTCCTATCTTGATCTCCAGTTCCAGTTTCTATCCTAGAACTACTGATAGGTCCAATGTGTATCCAATTGACGGGAACATCACCTGACAGGAGGTCACTGATGATCTGATATTGTTTGAATAACCCTAGTCCACTGGAACCTTCTTTCGATATATTATCAAGTGTTTTCCTCATTTCTTGGACAATCTTTTCATTGCAGTAATAACACTAGCACTAGGAGCAAAGTTTGCTATGTGAAAGTAGTATGCTGACAAATGGCTCAGGGCGTCCCACCTAAGCTCGGCTGGGCTCGAAGAATAAAGGCAGGCGGTACGCTCAGCGTACCTGAAGCACCCAGAGACGAAGATGAGCAGCATGGCAGCCCTGAGCCGGACGTCCGGCCAAGACGCCTTCGCCACCACATACCCGGCGACCGACACCTGGGTGACCAAGCCCAGCAGGTGACGCTTCCACAGCTCGTTGTCCTGCTTCGAGAAGGCCGTGATGGTGTCCTGCCCGCCCAGGTGGGCGAGCACGAACGGGGCCCAGAAAGACATGAGCTGGTGCCGCGGCTCGCCCGCGCGGATGGCGAGGTGGCCCAGCACGAAGATGGCCACGGAGTCGGCCGCCAGGTAGGCCAGCCACAGGACGGTGCGCAGGACGCGCGATGAGCTGCGCCTCCGCATGTCCGCGAAGACGAAGAGGAAGGCTTGCAGGGAGAGGCTCACCAGGATCAGGCAGTGGATCTCCCATGTGTTCCACAGCTCTTGGACAGCAGGCACCAAGCTGCATGCTCATCGAGGAGTTTATCAGTCACCACGCGTACGTGCATGTTAATTATATAAGCTTGCAATCTCCAAGCACCAAACCAAATAAAGCACATAAACTGATGAAAAAACATATATTGTTATATATATGAAATCACATCGATCATCACACTAGCTCTACTATTAGTGTTCCCATGCATGATTCACTAGTAGGAGTACTATGCTTATCCCTGCTGCCGCAAGCTAGAAGATTTGTAGAAGCGGCTAAGAAGCCTTTATACAGGTGGCTGATCTACTTCCGTGACTGAGAACAAGAGCCGCCTTTAAAAATGGATTTCCAGATGCAGTTTGTTTAGTGGGGCCTGACAAGGGGCTCTATAGCCGTGGTTGTATTCCCAGACACGGTTACTAAGGCTACGAAACCAGGATGACACTCCACTGAGAGCAATTTGTTTCATCTCCAAGTATTTTTGCTCTCAACATTAGGAAAGAACTAAAAGGTTCTGTGAAATGAAACTACAACTAGTTAGCCATCAATTTGAACTCCTGGACCTCGGAGAAAATGAGTAAATGGTGCCTGAATCCAGTAGTTTTACACCGGGGCTTGTCAAAGAGGCTGTTTTTGGGACTCAGTTTTCATTTCGCGTAAGAATCCCTTTTTTCGAAGGCACCTACACCACTATAGCTTCTTCATCAACTAATTAGCCATCAATTTGAGAGAGATTGTTTCATTTATCTTCCTAAACATGTGGCATTTTTGTAAATTGTGTAATAAAACATCACATTGAGAGGAGCTAAGAGGTCCGCCTTTGTTAATCAATTTATAGAGGCAGACCGCATCTGCAAATAACCCATTAACAGAGACTACCTAGCAAAGGCGGTCAAGATGTCAACAATCGCCTGTGAAAAAACTTATTGTGTAGTAGTGAATTATGCCGCAAGCTAAATGTTGAAGGGTCTGTCTTTTTTAATTGGAGTTGTAAAATATAATTTTAGAAGTATTATATTTCGAATTGAATGAACTTATACTCTCCTCGTCACTTAATAAACGGTGCAAGGTCATGGGACAGTGCTTTCTAGAGCTAATCAGACGCTCGCGAATTTTCTTCAAACTGCTTATTGAGTTAAACACAGATACGAAATGATTAAGCACATATTACATTCAAATCACAATAAACATACAAAAGAAGTATGCTATAAAGTAATATAGAACTCGATAGCCAAGAGTATGCTATAAAGTATTCACATAAATTAATTAAAAGCAAGAAGTTGCGTCTCGTTTTAATTACCTGTTTCCCCCCGGCCCGTCAGATTGTCCATGCCAAATGCCTCCTCATTTGTCTTCAGTGGCCTCATTTCAGTCAGGAGATATACAACGCAAGCACAACACATGGATGGATGATGTTGCCTTGCTGCAGTCGTATTTAAATATGCATTGTAGTGATGGATTGAATGCCAAGTTTGTATACTTTTTGGTGTTCCCACGAAAGAGGTTTGTCCTCTTGTCGACACTTATATGCTTGCTTCGATAGATCGGGAAAGTGCTAGCTCGTATATGTCAGTAAGCAAGTAATATATATGCTTTCTTCGACTTCGAACAAAAAGAGCGAGCAAATGTTCATAAATTTAGTGGCAGCATGATATATAGGTGCATGTCAATTGTACATATAACAGTCCACAAATAATCCGTGCCACAGGCCACTCTCCCTAGGGCCATTTCTTCTTTTGCTAGATTGACTTGCACCGGGGAGTTCAGTTTGCCATCAATGTTTCTTTTTTGTTTCTCTCTCTCTTTTTTTTACATGAGCTACAATCATTCCCCTTTGTCTAGCATTGTGAGTTGTGACCTTAACAGCCATGTTCATGTTCCCGAAACGAGAACGAGAACATGGGGTATCATTTTATAACATGGGAACGGAACGTTCTCGTTCCTAGAACGTGGAACATGGGGACAGGAACGTGGGCCATGTTCCTGTTACTAGAGGCTGCTAAGGTTGTGACCTTGCAAGGAAGCCAGCCACCAATCTTATTGTACCATAGCATCCTCGGGTTGAGGCAACTGAATCCTCTGACCAACTCAATTCCTAAGCTGCATCCAAGCCTCCTTTGCAAATAGGCATCGGATGCAAAGGTGCACCAACATTTCTGGCTATTGATCACACAAAGCACACGTTGGATTGCATGGCCAATTCCTGGCTTAAAGCTTGTCTTTTGTGTGGACCATTGCCTAGACCAAGAGCCAATCGAAGAATTTGTGCTTTCCCTTGGCATGCACCTTCCAGATTGTGTGCGACCTAAAAATGCAGTACGATCCTTTAAACTGAGCCAGGTACTCAGACTCGCCATTGTAGGTCCCATCTGCAGTCCATTTTCGAAGTGCTCATAGTCCCGATCGCTAAGCTGCTGATTTTGCACTAAGTCCCAAAGTTGAACAAATTCATACAGGGGAGAGTGGCCTTTCGAATTGTACATATGAACTAGGCTGAACTGATCCCATTCTCCGAAGACCTCTAGCCCAGTTCATATTAGTTAGATCAGCCTATACTGATTGATTTTTTCTTCAAGCCGGTAGATGCAGGGGAGGTGCAAGGTACAATGGTGCTTTCTGCCATTTAGCCACAAAGATTGCTGAAATTTTGCTTTAATTATCACCTCTTCCAACATGTATCCTGGTGCTTGCCCAAAAAAAATGCTCTATCAGTACTATCCCAAGGTTGTTTTGTGCCGACTCATGGTCGATTAGGTTTGGTCAACTCATCGTCGATTCGGGCCCAACTCATGGTTGTCCGACCTTCCTATGGGCTTTTTACTGCAGCTCCACTTCCCTTGGGCTTCATGATGAGCGAGGAGCCTTTGTACCAAAATTGAGCATGATTGTGCTTAGTAGGGGGTCCGGCGATCCTCGTTACGACGGCCAACCTGTGAATTTCGCCAAACTGGTCCATTTTACTTCGTGGTCTATGATAGTAGGCACATGCTCCCTCCTCCGTTCCTAAATAACTGTCATTCTCGCTTTCCGAAAAATCAAACATATTCAACTTTAATAAAATATATACAAAAAATAGTAATATTTATAATACAAAATTTATATCATTAGATAGATCTTTGAATATATTTTCGTAATAAACTTATTTGTAGGTACAAATGTTGTTAATATTTTTTTTATAAATCTAGTGAAATTTAAAAAGTTTGACCAACACGTTTCACATAGCGACTGACAATAAGGGACCGAGGGAGTATTGCTTAAAATAAAGTAGGCACATTTGTTTCGCCATGTAGTTATGCCATCTGTTTTCAAGTTATCCTCACATATTTAGCATCCAGAGTAGTTATCTCATACGAAATATGGTGTGGTTTGATCGATAATGATATAATTAAGACATTCGGACGGATGGACGTCTCCCACCGCTCACTCTTGCAACGCTCGTGCCCCTCCCTATTCTTATCCCTTCGCGTCCTGCCCCACCTCCGACGACGCGGCCATGACTGCTTCCCTGGCCGGCGGCGGCGCCCTCACCCACCCCGGCGTGCGCGCTCCCCCACTCCTGCGTCCTTCTCCCCTACCCCGGCGGCTCCTTCCCCTAACCCGGCAGCTCCTTCCCCCACCCCGGCATCCTCCTTCTCCAACCCCAGCGGCTCCTTCCCCCACCCTGGCGGCCTCCTCCCTCCTCGGCGCCACCCCTCCCCTACCCAGGCGTCCTCACCCACCAGGAGCACCCAATGTCCGCGAATCTGCTGGCCCTCTCCCCCACCCCGGTGAGATCCAAGCAAGCCACTGACCCTCCCCTACCTTTCCCGGCAGCGCCCTCCTCGGATCTAGCTGCGTCTCCTCTCCCTCGGCCGACGACGGGTATGGCGGGCGTGCAGGAACATACCATCCAATGAGCCTGCACCACTGTTGTTGCCCCACCAGGTAGGTCATGGCCGCGCGGCGATGTTGTGTTTCAAGTGTTTCTGGACGTTTTTTCAGACATGTTGCAAGCTCACATTTCAAGTGTTTTAGTTGTTTCAAATGTATGTTTCACTTGTTTCATGCGGATGTTACAAAAGTAGATTGAGATGTTGCATATATTACAATGGTTGCGCATATATATTGCAAGCGTCTATTCCCAATGTTTCATCTGTTTTTTTGTATATGTATGTTGCAAGTGTTTTAGACGCATGTCTTAAGTGTTTCATCTGTCTTCTTTTGTATGTTGCAAGGGTTGCATCTGGATGTTTCAAAAGTAGATCGAGATGTTTTCACATGTTGCAATGGTGTTTCTTTTTTTCGAGAACACGACTTGGCATGTATTTCATTAAGAAGAAGTCAGAGTGCCGTAGAACGGCTTACACGATACAGTTGCAATGGTGTTTCAACTGTATATTTCAAATGTTTCATCTGTTTTAGATGTATGTTGCAAATGTTTCATCTGGATGTTGTAAAAATGGACCGGATTGTTGCATGGCACGGCCGGTGGCTGTCACTGTGTGGGGCGCGGGGTGGGCATAGGTCCGTACGATGGATGCGGGAACAGGTGATGGGGGCGGGACGCAGAACGCAGTGGGGCAGGATGCAAACGCGGGAGCGGCGCATGTGTCGAAGGTCCGTCCAGACGCTAGGTGTACCGTGTTTTGATTGCCTATTTTTGCGGTGTTCTGCGTTATGCAACTGACATTAGCTACTCGCACCTTTTAGTACGCACGGGAGGGCCGGAGTCTCGCGGACGTAAACGCAGGGCTTCACGGAGTGCTTAACGGGTATAGCTAACAGGTTGAGAGTATGTATATGGGGGGAAAAAATCCGTCGACGCATCTAATAACTTCAATGAAAAAGGATCTGGTTTAAATTGTTTGCTTTTGCCGTTGGGTTGGCATGCAGTTGGGTATCTATCTTTTTAAAATGTGTGTAGTAGTATGAGTATATACCTAATTTTTTAGAAGTATATGGTTGCATACTGTAATAAGGACAATGAGTATATATTAATATTAATTTGTATTGTTTTATGTGAACAACTATGGACGCATACTTTAATAAGAAAAATAAGTATATTTCTATACTAGTATTTGGGAGTATATCCATATACTTAGAGGATTATTTAATGTTTATCTTTAGGGTATGTACTTCCGTAGAATGTACTATTATTTGCACCAAAATAGTACGCGTACATACGTATACATGCACCAGAGTATGAGCATATACCTATTTTTAAAAGGGAGTATGTGTGCATATATGCATATATACTTTACGTCATGAGAGTATATACATATACTTTGCAGAAGCTGGTATGTACACATACTTGCTACTATTTCATAAAAGTGTGCATACATGCACGTATGGAGATATACATAACAACATAGCGATGGTGAGATCATTACCATTTGCAGAGCTACCTCGACAGACACATTATATCTATATTTAATAATAATAAAAAGATAAAATTTCTTATCCTCTAATTTTCGTCCGCCCATTCTTTTGGGCCAACTGTCTCACACTTGCTCGCCCTAGTCCACTGCACGTCAATTTTGCCCATCAACCTAAATCATAAACAACCCAGTCTAATCCAGCAATGCGGAATTTTTTTTAGCATAAATCGTTACCTGGGCCTAGGCTGGCGCGAGCGACGACAAGAAAACGAGCAAAAAATTTAGCCACGCCACGAACCGTGGCCTCGACCATGCTACATGGCTGTTGATAACCACCGCACCATGTTAACTCGTGTGATGTCAAACGGATCTTTCTTTATTTACCCTCTAACACCTTCAAACCTTTACAGTAATTTTTTTTTGTTTTTTCCTTTCCGATTCCGTTTTTCACTTGGTTCTGTTTTTTTTTATTTTCGTCCATATTTTTTTGTTTTCATGTTTTTGCATCAATTTTTTTTCTTTTTTGGATCATTCATTTATTTTATTTGCGTGTTTTTCTCTTCTTTTCTCCCAAAGTTTTCGTCTACTCCGAGTTTTCATTCCATAGTTTTTCTTTTCCCAAGTGTACCTCTCATTTTTATTTCTTACTACCTCCGTCCTAAAAAGAATACAATTCTCGCTTCCCGAAGAGTCAACCGAGTTCGACTTTGACCAAAGTTCTAAAAAAATACTAATATTTATAATATAAAATAAGTATTAATATATTAATGACGGAATATATTTTGATAATAAATCTTAGTTGAGACATAAATGTTAATACTAATCACTACAAACTTAGTCAAACTTTAGCAAATTTGACCGACACGATTTCCATAATTACATTCTTTTTGGGACTGAGGGAGTCCTTACGCTTTTATCTCTAATACTAAACCACTTGGTCGTATTTATTTTTTAACAAATATCTCCTATTCTTTTAATAAATACTTTTCACCACTAATTTGTTGCATCCATTATATCCTTTGCTCGAGTTACATCGTTTGTCGGCTTCCTAATCAATGTGTTTGTCATCTGTTTTGTCTTTTATGTCGAACATGGTAGCTTTGTTCTGCTCTCTCCCAGGTCCAAACCCATTACACCCCTACAGTCTCATATTAGTACGTGCGCTATGGATTATCGTAGATCTATGACCCTATAAAAATCGGAGCCCTCGAGAGGGCATAAGAGATCAATAATGATGAGGCAAGGCTAAAGGCATATCAATCATACTGAAATTACGAGGACTTGTTGTTCGGAAGACTGACAGTGGAGCAATCAATTGACCCTCATGTGATATATCTACACCTTGCCAGGCTGACCTACACCAATTGTTGCGTTGTCATGGACACTAATGGCACAATTAGATCTCCCATGCAAGCCGCTCTTCTAGATCATTAAGGGTACAAGGATACCGTAAGGCTTGCATGCTCTCTCAATCGCGATCATCAGGCCACGCCTATGCCGCTACAAGGAGCCTCATTTGCTCAGCCACCACTAGAGTCACGTCCACATGGACGCTGTGCCGCTCTATCACATCATTGTGCCGTGTTAGCTCATGTCTTAATAGTTAGCACACCGCCGTCCGACATTGCTTGCCCGTATTCGATGACACTAGACGCGCGTACTTTTGTGGCCACTGCCCACACACGACTTCATCGTACAGCCACACCCATGACACCGATATCGTAATAAATTGTTCTCGCGTTGCAACGCCGGTCTGGCCTCGCCGCCGCCGGGGGCCGCGCTGGCCTGTCCGCGCCGCTGCCGGGGCCGCGCTGGTTGGTGGCGTCACATCGCAGGGAAGCCGAGAGCCTGCAGGTCGGTCGCGCCGTTGCCGGGGCCGCGCGTCAGCGTGGGACGGAGCTGCCATCGGTGACGAAGGGGTGGGGCAGAAAGCGACGCCGGAGGTGAGGAGCAGGGATTGACGCCGGACGTGAGAGAGAGGGAGCGCCGCCGCCTACTGATTGCGTACGATGAATATGGAGCGAGGAAAGGGGATAAGGACCGGGACGGGAATTTAATTGAAGGCTATCGGGTCCACTCCACTCCGATTTGTACAGGAACCGAATAACGACGTCATCGGCCCGTTAGGTGCTTCTGCGCGCGGGACTGGCTGGGCGCTCGCATACGAACACAGTCAGGCCGGAGTAGCTGGACGTACGTATACAAAGATTGTATTCACTTTGCGAAAAGTAGCTGAAAAGTTACTGTAGCATCTTTCGTTGTTATTTGGCAAAATTTGTCCAATCATGGACTAACTAGGCTCAAAAGATTCGTCCCGACATTTACAGACAAACTATGCAATTAGTTATCTTTTTTACCTACATTTAATGCTTCATGCATGAGTCGAAAGATTCGATGTGATGGGTGAAAGAGAAAATATTTTAGGTTGTCATGGGAAGGGAACAAAGCCAAAGGAATATATATATATATATATATATATATATATATATATATATATATATATATATACACACACTGCAGTAGTATAAATAACAGTTTGTTTCGTGCTAGTTTGTACCTACAAGCTTGACGGACTACGACAGAAAACAGAGCAAAAACCACGTCCGGGGCTTCGCATGCAAGTCAGGTTCAGTTTCTTGAAAGACGACGACGCACACGTCTTCTTTACACATGAGACGAGACGGGATCATCTCCCTTACCGAGCGAGGTCAGGTAGGCCGCCGGTGTCGCAGCCATGAAAGCCACAAGCCTACAGAACGGCTTGCAAAAGCAGCAGCTGCCAGCATGGCGGACCAGCGTCGTCTGCACCTTCTTCTTCTCCAGGTCCAGCGCGAACGACGCCACCTGCTGTTGCTGGCCGACGCCATCCATCGTCGCAAAGAAAACGAGTCCGTTCTCTTCACAGACCGCCCCGAGCCGGATCGTCCTCGCGCCACCAGGCGGCGGCGGCTCCAGGTCGACGTCCCTCGCCTGTTCCCACACCCAGCGCCTCACCGGCCTCTTCCCGTCGTTCCGGGAGAAGACGTTCACCACGAAGGTGCCGGCGTCGCCTCGCCCGAGCTGCACCGCGCCCAGCCGCCCGTCCGGCAGCACGGTGAGCCGGCGGTCCGGGTACCGGGTCCGGGAGCCGGAGCCGGAGCCGAAGCCGGAGTGGTGCATGCTGTACCACTTGGGCGACTCGACCGTTCCCCGCAGCGTGTCCACGCGGAGGCCGAACACCACCTTGCCGGACAGCCAGAACACGGTGCCGCGCACGGCCACGCCGGCGTTGCGTACCGCTCCGGCCTGTCGTTCCCGGCGAGGGAGGGGAGGTTGAAGACGCCGCCGGTCGTGAGGTTCACCACGGCGAGCCTGAGCGCCGCGCAGCTCGAGGAGGAGGCAGCCTCTCCGGGACGCTACCAGGCGGGAGTTCTTGAACAGGTCGCCGCCGTTGTTGAGTGCCGCGCCTAGGAAGGCGCGCCAGGTGGATGGGGACGGGAGGAAACGGCCCGGGTCGTTTAGTACCTCATTTGATGGAAGAAGCCAACGACGTAGTTGACAACGCTGAAGACGCGACGGTCGCGGCGGCACATGAACTCGGCCTCGCTGGAGATTAGGCGGCGCCAGCGCCGGCAGGTGGCTGCGCAGCGGAGGAGGTCGGCCATGCCCAGATAATTCGCGAACACGTGGAGGAGGACGTCATCCGCGTCCTCCACGGACGCCATCCGCTTGGGGCACTTGCTGATGCCTCCCAGCTGGGGCGGAGACGACGACGTCCTCTCGTCGGTGCTCGACGCTGCGGCGACATCGAGCTAGAGAGATCGAGATGCAGATGCGTTGATCGAGAAGTTGGCATGAGTATTGTTTGGACAAAATTTTACTTTTACTTTCTTTTCTATCTCAATCGTGGGCTGACTAGTGACTATATATCGAAGTCCAACCCAACGTTACAAATTACAATCCTTGGTCGACTCGTTCTTGATCCGGGAACATATAGATGTTTTTTTTAAATTTTTTATTTACTTTAATTTAATTTAACTACGAAAACCAGATCTGAGATTCAGCTGTAGTTACCACTCTCAATTCAGGTTGTTCTGGTTATAGACCTGGAAATTTTGGCTTTTGGCAATTTCAGTTGTCATGATATGCCCCCTGTTACATACAAGCAGAGCATTTATGATTGCAAAACACTAAGTTTTAACATCAGTTTATCTACTGTTTAAGATATATTCCTTCCATCCAAATCGTAAATCCATTTAGTTATGTCTCAAGTCAAATTTCTCTAACTTTTTTTTTTCAAAGGGAATAGAAAATATATAAACTCAGCATAGTAAATCCCCAAATTACATAAATATGAAATAAAAAAGATACAATATTATACCATCACATTCTTTCCTAGTGGTTTTCGTTAATGCAGAATATAGCCTTGTTGAACACCAAAATCAAAGTGCAATCATTATGCTGAATTTAATGATTAACCCTGAAACATTGCACATGCCGCAGGATTTAACATTTTGGAATCAGTCCAAAACGCATCTAAAATGATGAAAGAACATTGGCAATTGTATCGCGGGTACAACATATATTGTAGATTCATCTCCTCCCACCCTTGATTAGTTATGTATGCCTGATTTTCTCTCCACGACCGACAACAATGATGTCGATGATCCTAAGTTACTGTTCATATGGGGAGTGTCCAAAAGCAAACCTCCCCTTACAGATAATGGCCACAAATTAGACTCTATCAATAAAATAGATGCCTAGCTACAACGGCCACCTCGCTGTAGCAATCACCGATGTTATCGCAGGTAACAAAATGCTAAATGAAAATCATATGATTTCGTCAATGGACTTACTTTGGCTAAACACTAAAACAATCTAGATCTAAAAAAACTGCTAGAAAAGAGAGATGGTCTCTTCTCCTTCTTGTCGCCAACAGACTTGCCGGAGAAGATCGAGAGGGGCCATTGACGGCAGCGACAACGGTGGCGAGGAGCAAAAGAGCGGTGGCTGCAGGGGCTCTTTGCGAACCTAAGGTCTAGACCCCTAACTTCTCTAACTTTGACTAAGTTTACACAAAAAAAAAATGCACAAGCATCTACATCATCAACTAGATTCATTTGATACAATATGAAATATATTGTGGTAGTGTGTATTTATTTGATATTGTAGCTATTAATTTATTTTTTAAAGAACTTAGTCAAAGTAAGACAAGTTCAACTTAGGACAAAGTTAAAAATGATGGATTTAGCCCCTACGTTGCTACATCACCGACTCCGACCAAATATTCTGCCTTTATATATCACAATGACCTTATTTTTCAGCCGTGCTGATCTATTATTATATTGTACATTCAGCATCCACTGCGCCACTACGGTTACATTGCTATATATTCCTGCGAAATATTCTTTTAGATGCACATTAGTATTCTCTGGGCACTAATGAAACCTCTCTACCAATTACCTGCATCAGTTGCAGAGATGCAGGGTGGACAAGATATAATTACTGACGCACCACATTATAACCTTATGCTGCTTGTAAACGCAGTGTCAGCACAGTAATTTCGTGAGAGCCAGCTGTTGGCTGTAAAAACCGGCCGCCGAACAGGCCCATATGACCTGACTTTGCTTGTAACTTCTATCGATAGCCCTTCCGGCTCATGGTTTTGGACATGCCAGGCATATATTTGCACACGCCGTATAGCGATCCGCAGCCGCAGCCACCTCAATGACAAACAGACCACAGGCAGCTCTATCTGCAGTGAAAGGTGCAACAAGAACACAGCCAACCTTTTATTTCATTCCATTCAATTCAATTCTATGGAGCTAGCCCATTCATCATCCCGCCAGGCAGGAAACTACGTATAGTACACGAATCCAGCGGCAAAGACAAGACGAAAGGAGATTGGCTTTACCACCAGTTGCTAAACTCAGATATGCACCTCCTAAAGCACAATTACATCTAACGAACGCGACGATTTGCCTTTGGCTGCAGTTGCAGATTACAATTGAAACAAATCTCTCCAGTCAAATGGCTATTGATACAACGGGTTTCATTCCCGGCAATGCATGCTCAGCGCACCGCATGATGCACAAAGCCAGTCAGATTCGGCAGCCTTCAAAGCTAACTCTGCTTTTCCTGCTGCTTGCCGCTGCATGCTGTGAGATGATGTCACAGCGTGACGTCGAGGACTTCTCGTTCATCGGTTCCATGCGGTAGAACAACGCCTTGGCAGTCGTATTCGTGTTGGTGGGCTACCCTCATCACCAGGGCTTCTCCGTGACCGGGTTTTCCTGATTTCATACCCTATGGAGTGCAAGTCATCACATATCTCGTGCCTCGCCAGAGACACAAGCCCAGGCAATATTTCCCTCTGGAAATCTCTCAACCCCCTCCCTCTCTTCAGCTTAATCCCACATGAAGGCCCATCCTTGTCGGGTGCTCTCGCTGGGACCGATTCCCCATCATCTTTCATCTCCTCTAGGCTCAGTATGCTTTCCTCGAAAGAATTCAATGAAGGTGCAGGTTCCTGTGTTGCATCCTCAGCGTCTGTTTCACCGTTGCTTCCAGGGCCATCTGTCAACCTTGCAGAGTTGCTTGCAAACATGGAAACAAGTGTCTCAGCTGCTGTAGCAGCACTTTTTTCATCCTCTCCCATCTCCGTTTCATCAAAGCTGACAGCTTCGGGCGCAACTGATGCTGCATTACATGACGATCTCGATCGTGGACATGCATAGTCGCGACCTTGAGGAGTTTCCGGGATCACAACAGACCTATTAATTGCAATTCCAGAAACTGGACTCTGTACATCCTCGCCATCCGTGCTCTTAGCAGCCATGTTCTGGTTTCTAATAATTGGACATTCAATGGGAGCAATATTTTGCTGAGCCTCATTCTGAGCCAAACAATGTCTGCCATCATTATTTACATGTTGCCTTGAATAACTGCTTTCAAAATTTGCTGGAAAATCAGTGCTCTCAACCGCTACATTTAGGTCAAAGCCTTCCACTTTGTGATCAGATATTACTGTTATAGTTTCCTCTTGGTTATCCCTATGTACAACAACAGCTGCCTGTACTTGTCCCATTAAATTTGTGGCTTGGCTGCTTCCCAGTTTAGTTAAACCTGAATATGAATTATTTTCACCACTGGAACGAACTGAGAGTTCTTTCCGTGGTACTTCCATTTCTATACAACCCTGAGAGTCCAATCTGGAAATCATCTGATGATGGGTATTTTTTCTGGGAAGTGGATTTGATGTTTCCATAAAGAAAGGCTTGTGGCTCTGGAAATCACGAAATACACCTGCAGCCAACACTTCCCTTGAACTATCTGGAACAGTGATAGTCGTGGCGACTGTTACGGAGGATCCTTTCGATGATCCGATACTAGATTCACTTCCTTTGAGGAATGTTTTACTTGAATTGTTGCAAAAATCTCCAGACTGTCTTGTAGCAGAACTAGTTGAAGTAGAACACACCAATTTGGAGGGATCAGGACAAAAATTAAAATCATCCTCCTGGGCTACATTCAGATCGATAAACATGCGTCCAGATGCCATGTTCTTTGTTCTGACAGGTGAATGACTGTCTGGAGTATCACTGGAACCAACTGAACCTGCAAATAGAAGATTGGACGAGTCAATCAAATACCTCATGAGAACCTTACCTAATCAAGTATGCAATAAACAACACACAGTGCACAAGAAGCTTAGCTGTATGCATAGCACAAAAGGATATTCTAGCAGCAATCAGTTTGACAAACAGCATAACTTATTAAGAGTTCAGAAATTGAAGGCAAAGCCCTTTTAGTGGTACCATTGCAAGAGCATTCGGATATGAATTCTATTAGAAAATCATCGATGCAGCACACTGACGGCATCAAATCAATTGATGTGAAAGCGTACAAGATCAAAAGTCCCATAGATCAAAGAAGCACACAACAAACAACACCGAGGCACAAATTTTGTTAATAAGGCGGCCTACAACCACGGGGCAATGACTACGGGCGCTCTTTCCCTATAATCAGCAGTTACACCAGCATTAGGATGCTGTCAGACCAAGGCGTGGCAGCCACCTAAACCAGCCGCCAAGTCGTATCACGGTTAGCCCTCATATTTATGGGATGTCCTGTTGTAACTAACCATACACATATTCAACACAAATCTAACACCACCTTGGCGAATATGCACGCCACCTTGAGGTCTTACATGCAATAACCACCGTGTATGATATTTCCTAACATTCACCCATGCGGCCTATATCCCAGGGCAATGACTATCAGCGCTCCTCCCCAATAAACAGCAGCTCCAGTTGCATCAAGACGCCGCCGTCGCCCAAACCAGCCATCATATCATCTCAAGGTTACGACAGCAGCGCTTTCATATTTATGGGTGGATACAAAGCATGGCCTAAACTTTATCCATTAGTACCTATCCCAATTTCAATTCAAGTCCTAACCTGACTGTAACCTAACCATACACACATGTTGAGCCGCTCCATATTAAGGTTTTGTTGTGTCATTCTTTGAAGAGAAGTAGTCTATCTATATTATTAAGAGAAAATTGCTTTGTTGTACATTGAGAGATACACGTGTGAATTCTAGTAGTACCATTGCAATTTGCAACAGCGTTTGGAATCTCCGGAGATAATATGAAGTATGATACTCTAAGCAGGGCAAAGATAAGGAGGAATTTTGATGAACTAACCAGAAGTAACATATGGGGCGCTTTGATCTGTGCACAAGTGACCACGCATCACCGAAGAGCTCTCCAGTGGAACACATTGTGAATTATCTGAAAGACCACCATTGTGGTTAGCATAGTCTGCATCCTCATCATCCAATGTGGCTGGTTTCTCTAAATCAATGATATAGTGGCAACCAGACTTTCCCTGTACACCGCAATCCAATGTGGCTGGTTTCTCTAAATCAATGATATAGTGGCAACCAGACTTTCCCTGTACACCGCAATCCAATGTGGCTGGTTTCTCTAAATCAATGATATAGTGGCAACCAGACTTTCCCTGTACACTGCAAGAGTCAGGTTTCCTCGGAATCGAACCCTTGGCATCCAAATTCCCCCATGAAACCCCATTGACAAGGAAATGAGGGGCCTGCCTGCCTAGCTCATGACAATGGCTAAAACCATCTGGATTCTGTGTTTTATTCAAATCCACCTGCGATAGCAAAACCTCATCTCTTTGGAACACTTGCTTCCTCGGAATCGAACCCTTGGCATCCAAATTCCCCCATGAGACCCCATTGACGAGGAAATGAGGGGCCTGCCTGCCTAGCTTATGACAATGGCTAAAACCATCTGGATTCTGTGTTTTATTCAAATCCACCTGCGATAGCAGAACCCCATCAGTTTGGAACACTTAGGTAATAAATAAATGAACCGCTTTCTGATTTTTTAAACTGCTCACCATGTGAGAAGGATGGTGAGCATATAGCAGAGCATCGGATGAGTGGTTCCACAAGGGCGTCACATCCATGACAGTGAGATTATTGTGAGTCCAATACAGCCTTCGCAAGTCCTTGACCTGCAACAAACACTAACGCAATCCATCATCATACTCATTGACAAAACCAGGGTATATAAACAGACATAAGTACAATACACCTACTTGGAAAACTAATCCCACAATAAAACTAATTAATGAATATTAGCAAAGTAAATGGCGCCCAAACAAATCGTAAAGCTGGCTCCTGCAACCCTGAGATTGTTTTCCCACAATTCTAATTACTTTGTGCAATGTCTACTCCCAATTCTAATTACTCTGTGCTATTGCAGAGACTCCTGCAACTCTGTGATTGTTGCAGCAGTACCAGCTACTCCATCATATTAGGCTACAATAGTTCCATTTGACTACACGTGCAAATTTTGAGATGCTTTGTTGACAGTTTGCACAGGCAACTTGTGAGAATGGACGTAGACAAATGATCCATTAGTTTTCCCTTGAGAATTAACAAATCTGACATCGGTTGATCTAACAAAAGGTGATTATGCGGTGCACCTCAGTGTTATTTTGCTTGCTTTGTGAACCAATGAACTGTTATTTTGTGTGGCACATGTGGACCAGTCACCTGTTATTTTGCTTGAATAATGTGAATCCAATTAACAGTTATCTGGACACAAGTCACCTGTCATTCTCCTCTTATTGTATTAAAAAAAGTTAGCTCCCCGTAGTAATGCACCGGCACAAGTCTAGTATAATGATAAGTTAATCTAATATAAAATGGGTGTTTATCAAGCCGTAGTGGTTCTTTCATAGGAGTAGAAAATTAGAAGATTCACATAGGTCAAACAAATCAAGTAACACAAATTGAGTAAAAAAGGGCAGACCCAGTGCTAGAGGCTCCCACACGAGTAGGGTCTGGGGAAGGGAATAAACGAAGCAAAGTCTTACCCCGCAGAAATTCTGCAGAGAGACGGCTTCGAACTCAGGACCTGGTGACTCGGCGCACTCACCAACTGCACCAGGCCTGCCCTTCAAAAATTGAGTGCAATCCCAAAAATTGTTCTGCAATCCCCCTAAAAATTATTGCAAGCAACAACAGCCACTCACCCATCCACCCGAGTACACGTCACTTGTATATGTGTCTCAGTGTATCAAAATTTGCAAAAAATGCAGATCCGACGGAAAAAAAGGGATAGCAGGATGTCCTCCTATACACGATAATCTACTGGTACATACACTCTCAATCCACCACTAAAAAATCTAGATCTGACGGTAAGACGAGGGAGAGCAGGGCCCTCACCTTCCGGCTCGGGGAGTGCCTAGCCGGGATGCGGGTCGCCGGCGCCGGCTGTTGGGACCGGTGGAGCCGGCCGGGCGGCGTTCGTTGCAGGGTAGCAGCAGGACGGGATCCTGGCCGACGACGCCTGCTTCACGGACGGGTTCCTGGCTGGCGGCGAGGCCGGCCTTCAGGTGAGCAGGGACCGGGAGCTCGCGAGCAGGACAGGGCAGTCTCCGATGGTGCCGGCGCGGGCCCAGGCGGCGTAGGGCGGGGGCCGCGCCATCGCTGAACCGCGGAGTTTGCGCGCTAGTGGGCTGGCGGCAGCTGGGTTGGGGAACGGATGGGAGAGGGAGAGGAGAGGGGATATTTTTTTCTTATATATCAGTGGCAATGGTGGGTAAATTTGGCGAATTTCACGGGGAATTTCATAACGCGAATGATGAGGAATGTGGAGCTCTCAGGCTATCCGCACTCATGGACCTCTATATTCATCCTCTATACGTCCTAGTCAGCAAGATTCTCTCCTCTATACTCAATTCTCCCGCACCCATCCATCCTCTATATTATCCTCTATCCACTCTATCCACTATGGGACCCACTTGTCACTTTATCTAAATATATCCATGTGTGATCTAGTTTCGAAGGATTTATTAAGACGAATTTAATGGTGCAATCGAAATTTAATTTGGATTTTTGGTTTGTGAGTTATAGCATTTTTTCCTTTGTTTAGCTAGCGGGGTCTGCCACTACAGAATATAGAGTAAGCACAGTACTACTCTAAATATAGAGTGAGAGAAAGGATAGAGTATCGTTTTAGAGTACCCAGTGCAGCAGTTTTTACTCTATATTCATACTCTAAAACTTTAGAGTATCATTTAGAGTATAACACTGCGGGCGGTCTCAGGCGGGCATCACAAAGGTGAAGATCGAATTCTGTCGGATTCTTTGATGGAGCTGTTGGTTTTTTTTACCGTTCGGCTACCGTGAAGTGATTCTCGTCGAGAAAATCTGGAGCCAGGAGCTCTACCTTGTCTCTGTTTTGTACTTTTGTATCGTAGTGGTAGCTAAGGCCATGTTTAGGTAATTTTTTTTTTCGAGATTTCCCGTCATATCGAATATTTGGATATATGTATAGAGTATTAAATATAGAAAAAAAAACTAATTACACAGTTTGGTAGAAAATCATAAGACAAATCTTTTAAGCCTAATTAATCCATGATTGGACACTAATTGATAAATACAAATGAAAATACTACAGTAACCAAAGCCACAAATTTTCGCAAACTAAACACACCCTAAGGAAGAAAAAAAAAAGTTAAGGCCTTGTTTAGTTCGGACTTTTCAAGATTTCCCATCACATCAAATATTTGCACGCATTAATGGAGTATTAAATATAGATAAAAAATAATTAATTATACAGTTTGTTAATAGTTTGGGAGATGAATCTTTCAAACCTACTTAGATCATAGCGAGACAATAATTATTAAATATAAACGAAAGTGCTACGAAACTTTTTAGCAAATGTTTTGCAATCTAAACACGGCCTCAGTAAAGCGATTGATGAGGTGCTGACAGGGTGTCGGCGTGATTGGTTCACGTTGGAACTCAGCTAGGCGCGTACCTACCAAGCCTGTCCTTCGAGCGCCAGGCTCGTACTCTCTCTGTCGAGCATTGCGTACCGAATAAAGTTGTTCACGTTTAACTAAGTTTTCAGTGAATAATATTCATATTTATAATTCGAAATTAATTTATTATAAAATTATATTTTATATTTAATCTAATGATATTTATTTGATGTTATAAATATTTATAATTTTTTATTTATAATTAATCAAACCTGATATACTAACATATGATTCTGTAGTAGAATTATATGTTTTCTTGGACCGGAGTAACATGCAAGCCGGTTTGTTTGGATGGTCAGGCCAACAGAGACAGGCCCGAGCGCGCAGCTGTTTGGGTGCTCGACCACAAAAAATATGCACGCCCGCATGCGCGAGCCTGGCCCGGAGGAAACGGATTTCGATTTCGTTCCTCCCCGGCCAGGCCGAGCGGCGGCTTTTGCATGCGCACAACCAGGCCCAAGCTGCTGCACAGGCATCCAAACACCATGAGACGAAGCTAGAGCAAAAATAAGGAGGTGCGTCGCTTCAGCGTAACTTTACGTTAATATGCTATGTGAATATGGAAATTAGCAGGCATAGGCCCTCATGTTAATGAAATACGTGGATATAAAATTTTTTCGTGAACATGCTTTACAACATGTGTTTCATTGAGAGGATTAGATTACAAATTGTAAAAAGAACATACGTGCAATAATATGAGATATATCACAATGATAGCCATTAGATTTTTCTTAACTATACTGATCGTACTGTTGGATCCTTGGACACATCACATATTTATTCTATCCACTCACACTGCATTCACCTAAACGTGGACAGAATCAAAGTCAGATAGATTTTTGAGAGTTTTATAATGGTCATTCAAACAAGTTTTTCTAGGCCATGTCGTTCTTAACCTGGTCCTACTTTGACAAGATTAAATCCCAAGCTGTTTGCTGTCTTTCGCAAGCGAATTAAATTATAATTGCTTACTATCATAAATGCAAAAAAAAACAATTTAAAATCCAAGTGGGTCTTGAATCCCATAAAACTTATCTAAACATATAATCAAGAATGGCATAACTAGAATCTAATTACGGTACTCAACTTGATGAGAATTGAAAACAATTGGGAGATTCATTGAGGTTACATGCCTTGCTTTTGTGATGGGTTGAATCCGTTGCTTGGCTAGCGCACTAGGCATCTTGGGATAGAAGAGAAATGATCAAATAAGAGTGGAGGATGCCAGGACGAGAATAGGAAAAAGTCAAAGGCTCGAAGCATCAGTGGATGGGCATTAGGCGAGTGGATTAGCGCCGCGCGTATACAAGCAAATAGGAAGCGATGATTTCTTTTCCCTGGTGCAGTCTGGATTCTACTGCTGCATTGGTGCTGGGTTCGGGGTGGGGGGGGGGTGTGCAAACACAGTGGAGAATTAGTGCTAATAATTGATTTCCATTTTTTTTTCTCTAGGTGCGGCTGCACCTACGAGCACCAATATAGCTCCGCCCCTGCAAACACCCAAACGCTGCATTCCATGAGCGGCTGGGTCTCATTCAGGCAATCAATCATGCCCTATTTGTATGCATATATATGACTTGCCGTATATCGGGACACGAAGTAGCAAGTGTTTTAAATCTAGTGTGCCGGATAAAAAAGTACAAAAATAAACTAATCAAATTTACTTCTTCCTCTCCCTCGTTTTCCCCTTCTCTTCTTCAATCCTACATTTTTCTCCCCAATTTCTAGTCGATTTTTCTCAGTTATCATCAGATTCCTCACGGGATCCTGACAAAGGTATCAAAGCACACCTCGATTCCTCAGATTTTAGATCGAGCTCGTAAAACTCCCACCCATCCCACCCTCGATTCGATCTAGGTTTTGGGAGTTCTTTCCAAATTTCATAGCAAACCTGCAACAAGGCGCAAGGAGCACCAGTGGCTTCAACAAGCTATTTTCAATCTTTTTTGTGACAAACAGTGCGGTGTTGCTGAAGCAATTTCCTATCAGGTTTCACTGTTGATTATAGAATATACAAGGTTGTCTCATAATGTTGACAGCTTACTCAAGCACCAATGCATTTGTGAAGTGGTACTGACATCAGGGTACAGTACAAGCTTTTGTATAAATTCTCATGCTACAATGAAGGGTTCAGCAGCCTATCTTCTTTGGTGGTGTCTACTTTCGATGTCAGGTCAGTTTGTATGCCATGATTTTACCTTGCACCAGTCAAGCACAATGGCATCTGAAGCTGTGACATCAAAATTAGTTGCAGGTCTAAAACTCAGTAGCAAGCTCACATTCAAATGTGAACACACAAGAAAATCTAGATTCTTTCATTTCACTACACAAGATTCAACTCTTGGCAACGACTATGTTGATAGCAGTAAAGAAATGGCTGATCAGTGTTACATGGTTGTTTATCACCTCTTGGCAATATTCAGTTCTAGGCACCTAGCTGCCATTTGGGCTACACTGTATATTATCAAGCAACACATGCTCACCTTTGTGTTCTATATCCATAATCCATCCGTGGCCACCACCTACCGGAGAAACGCCTTCAAAAATAGGGCTACATGTGAAACATGATGCACCAGCTCAGTGAATCTACATCATGGGCCTTACATATGATGACTATCCTTTTGCAGTTGTCATGTTCCATTCAGTGGGGATCAGCATTAAGGCTTCTCACTTTTTTTGCCTCCATGAACATGCTCAGGTCAAATAATCTGAAGATTGTTAGTTGTGTTCAGTCAGCAGTTTGGTAATTTCATATCCTTCATCATTCAAGTTTCCCTCGAGGACGAGGGTTTCCAAGGGAGAGCAATGTCAGGGCCTAGGGAGTATAAGTATGAGTATCTGACTATCTGTATGTGTGTCAGTATATGTATGCATATGTATAACTTGCTATATACCGGGACCGGAAGTAGCAGGAGTGTTTTAAACCTAGTATGCCGGATGGAAAAGAAAGGAAAAGAATGAACTAATCAAATTTACTTCTTCCTCCCTCTCGTTTTCCCCTTCTCTTCTTGAACCCTACCTTTTCCTCCCTAATTTCAAGTCGATTTTTCTTCGTTATCGTCGGATTCCTCACGGGATCCTGACACAGACCCAGCAAATGGACATGGGTGTACACATGTACACCCGATAATTTTTTTCCAAAAGGTTCGAATTTAGGCGGCATCAAATAGCTTTAGGTTAGGGTTTGGGTGCTCAGCTTTGCAAAACAGGAAGGGAAGAGAAGGAATATGAATACCTGGTGGGTGCTCGTCGCTGGAGAAGGGACCGATGAAGGCCTTGGCACTTGGCATAGGGTGGCTCCGGCGCCGGCGGGCCACTAGTCGCTGGAGAGTGAGGGGGGGGGGGGGGGCGGTGTGGCGGGCGGCGAGACACCAATTGTTCAGCCCGGGGAGAGCGCATACAGGCCTTCTCCTGGGACGTTCTTTTTCGCACGTTTCTTTTGCAATTTCTTTTTTTTCTTTCTCTCTCCTTTTTATTTTGCATTCTTCTCGATTTCATATCTATCCTCTCCATAGGTCCTATCAGTGGCTAGTATAACATTAGTTTTAAATAAGAGAAACAATAATGATATTTATTAGTAGATTGTTAATAAGCAGATGGAACTGTTTTATATCTTTTATAAAGGTTGAACATATTAAAGAAAGAAACCATTTTCACTAGAACGTAGAACAATTTCACAAACCTGGAATTTTTTTTATTGTAAATCTATAACACTTTTCCTAAAATAGAAACAATTTTATTTCCATCTGAACATGATTTTTTTTGCTACACATGGAACAATGGTTCCCGTGAATTAGTAAATTTGTTATGCTCAATAAAATATAATACGGACTCACTAAAAAATATTTTAGGTGCTCCAAGGACTACTAAAGAGCACTGACACTTCGATCTCTCATGAAAAAATTGAGTCATTCTATCACTCTCTTTGCATTCTGCAGTTTACTCTCATGAAAAAATTGAGACATTCTATCACTCTCTTTGCATTCTGCAGTTTACTTTCTAAGAGTTTTTATCCTAGATAGTGTTAAAACTTGGGTTGCAAAACATTTTTGTGTGTTAGAATAGTCACACTTTGTCAACCTTAGGCGAATTCAGCTAAACGATATGTTTATATTCAACAAAAAATATTGCAAAAGCCCAACAATTCAAACCACCTCTTATTTGGTGTATTATCCTTTCAAGGAGGGTAGACAACGAGAATAGTGAAGAAGAAAGTAGAGGTACATAGTGGAATTAAGCCCATAGTAAAGCTCCAACTTAAGATAAACGTATACGTGTTAAAAAGGAAGACCTCATCCCAGCATGATATAGTGACAATTATGCATTTAGGAGAATTGTTGAAAATAATAATAATGCATAATTAACGAACTAGGATGCTGCCCGTCTCACATGTGACTAGGTGCTCCTCATGGAACAAACGATTTTCCTTGTATGTAGAACATTTTTTACTAACCCTTTTGCAGTAGAATATTTTTCTTGGTTGGAAACAACTAAATGTTTTAGCAGAAAGAAAACAATATTCTATGAAGAGGAAATAAATTCACTACTACGGTTGAGCTCTTTAGTGACAGTTCGTGAGCCACTATAGGGCGGCTGGGCCCAACCGCCCCTACCAAACCATCTCCCCCACTAAATGTACCCTAGTACCTTCAAAAATTTGGTCTAATTTCTACCATAACTGCCTCAACCACCATACGAGGGAGAGAAAATCAAAACCCTAATTAAGCACTAATCTACCACTAAAACTTCAAAAAGAAGCTTGGAATAGCATTTACTAACCTTCTCGAATCTCCTCGACCAAAGAAATCAAAATCAAAACCTTCCCCTTAGATTTACAATTTTTGAGAGATAGCCTAAGGCTCCCCTTCCTTTCTTCTTAGTTTGCAGTAAATTTCCCGAAGAGAAAGAAGGAGGCTACTATATATGCCTTAGAGCATTAGTAAGGGCGGCTCAATATATAGCCGCCCCTACAAATGGATTAGTACAGGCGGCTGGTATTACCACCCGCCCCTGAAAATGGGGGGATTTTGAGGGTCAGGTGGTAATACAATTTGTAGGGGCAGTTAGCTTAGTGGTGCTCGAGGGCCGCCACTATAGGGGCGACTGAATTACCAGCTGCCCCTATTTTAAAAACCAGGCATCTCTACAAATTGTTTTTATAGTAGTGATTTCTCGACCTTCAAATACTTAGCTTGTGGACTATGTAAGTACCGTACCCACACGATATGTCATGCTATGTCTTATACCAATGGATAAATATAACATTTGATCATTTCTTGCTTATGCAGTATGGAGACACAAACATGTAGGGCGAGAGGGATCAGATCACTGATGTAGCCTTCTTGGACCCTAACACAATAAACCAGAGGACATGCAGAGGAGACGTTGGCAATTCAAATGATCTCATCTTGGATTTGACCTAGATATTCTTAGAATGCCAACGTACAAAAAACACACTCCTGGCCTACCATTCCGAGTACATGATTCTTGCCTTGGTCAAGATTATCATTTAAGTAGGATGAATTTGCATTGCACTTTCGTGATTGCAGTGACCATTACGTCCTTGTAGAAATCATGCTAGAACAAAGCAAAATCAGAGTGTACAACTCCAAGAGGAGGCCACTAAGTCATATCAAAGCTCTCAAAGTCATACTACTAACAGGTAATACCAGCGAGAAACATTTGCATTTTAATGATAGAGCACATTTATATTTATTTCAAATATATATGATCTTCACACTTCATAATAATCCCACCTAGTGCCTACACCGAGTATCATAAGAAAAGTGTGATGTATAGACCTTACTGTGCAAAACTTTTAAGATAGATGGTATGGACAATCATACCCTATATCAGCCGCCGCCCAACGACCAGTGCGGTTCTACATGATGTATGCAATGCACTTCTACACCGGCGATAATTTAAATGCCGTAAACAATCTGCTGTGTATGCTTCCCATTTATGTACATTCGTTAATTCAATGAAACACACTTTTATTTTGGGTAACACATGTTGTGCATTTTAATAACTTTTTGCTTTAACAATAGCGAGAAGAGCTTCGCGCCCGTGAGCTGTTAACGTCCGAGATCATCGCAAGGCAAGACCAACTAGCGGGGTTCATCATGGACGAGGTGCTCGAAGAGAAATCATCATTCTACATTTTATTCAAAGTTCTAAATCTCCGGATAAGCCTCTTAGTTGTCCTCCACAACAGCTAAGTACAGCTATAGCCAGAGATAGCTGCAACTAAGCCATTTAGTTGTTTTTGCAAAAATTAGGGAAAATAACACAGAACCTTGGCATAACTTGATTCATACATCACAAGCTAACAGAATGACAAATCCATCACCATCAGACAAGCAAAAGAAGAGACTGCGACATGAGCAGAGAAGAAACTTGCCATATTGCTGCCATGGTGTCTCAGTGTCTCAGCCGCCAATCCACCGTAGCCGCCTCTACCGCTCGTAGCTGCCTCCACTGTTACTGCTGGTAGCTGCCATCGCTCGCCGACAGTAGTCACCGCCGCTCGTAGTCGTCGCTCCTAGCCTCTGCCGCAGCCGCACCGCCTTGCAGCCCTCGCCACCGCTGCTTGGGGGAGAGCAGAGCCACACCGTGCCATCGCTTGGGGGAGAGCCTTGCCGCGCCTCCGTCTCTGGTCGACCTCCGCCTTCGGGGCTCTAGGGACGCCGCACCACCTCTTTTCTGTGGATAGAAGTAGAAGAGAGACGCGCGTGAGAGAACAGAGAAGAGTATATTCGGAGGAGAGTAGGAGACTGCTATTGCTATCTGGGATGACCATTCCTTCGCCCATCAAAGGTTTAGCTGCTGCTAAATGAAGCCCATTTTAGCGGCTATCTCTAGCTAAATGCAGCTATTAGCGCCTATGATTGCTTAGCTCGAAAAGGTACATCTCCTAGCTGTATCTCATCCCGGTAGCTATCTCCGCTTATAGCGGCAGCTATAGCCGGAGATTTAAAACCTTGATTTTATTTGGAGGCGAAAACTAATTCAAAGTGATTAATTTGTAATATATACATTATCGATCAAATCACGTGAGTTGTGTAACTTAAAGCATAATCTTGATGTCAGTGATTATATTATCTAGTGCATTTATAATTGCCTAGTGCATTATATATATATGGTGCATTATATATATCTGCCGGGTGTGGTATTAAGCCAATAGTGACACGCACCAAAGTCACTGTCGGGTGTGGTATTGATCCGGTAGTGATATCATCAGTGCCACTACAACCTGACAGGGACACTCATGATATCACTGCCGGTTCATACGTCAACCCGGCAGTGATATCATGAGTGTCATTGTCTGGTACCAATATTAGGGTACCCGTAGGACAGGAGTTGAAAGACATCAGTCTCAGCCCGTCTAGAACAGTTATGGGCGTACTTGCGGCCTAGTACGGCCCAACCAGGGAGGTTTCTGGCTTGCCCGACCCCTCGGGCGTGGGTCCCGCCTCGCCCGACCCTCCGGGTAGAGGCTCCGCCTCGCCCAACCTCACGGGTAAGGACTCCGCCTCGCCCGACCCTCGGGGGTCGGACCTACTCTCAGAGGCCCCGAGAGGGGCCCACGCCACCTCAACCACCACGGGCGTGCGCCTCTGACATGAAAGGAGGAGTGGTTATGCCCCGACGCGATCCGCAGCAGTGACAGGCCATCCCTATGAGTTCACATTGCCACAATGTGAACAGGGTGGTCCTGTGTTGCCAACTCCTCATACAACCCATGTCCGACGTCCACAGTTCTACACTATACTTCCAACTCCAGCATGGTCTCCGTCAGAGGAGTCCGTTGACCATACCGTCCCCCCGGGCGGTATAGAGCGCCACGATTGACCCAAAATGCCTACACGTGGGACCAGTGGTAGGCAAGACGACAACGTGGGGAAGTCTTCATCGTCTACAGTACTGTTAAGGCCCACCGGCAAGGGAAGGGGAGCAACGCAGCTCCGGGACTCCCTTCCTTCTCTTTTGTTTTTTTCTTTCTTCTTTTCCTTTTTTCCCATCCTCTCTCAGACCGGCCCTTCCCTTAAGCTATAAAAGGGAAGAACTGGTACCTTTCTGGGGGATCACAATCCTACGACTCCATGATGACACATTCGACCTCAACACACAGAGACTTGGGAGTTGTCCCCTCTCTCAACCGTTTGTAACCTTTATCGCAAACCTAAGTGCAAGTAACACGAACAACTCGCCACTGAACATAGGGACGTTCCGCTCGAACCAGTATACATTATCGTGTCCTTTTTGCACACCATCCGAGCCCAAACGCGCAATCCACTAAATTTACTAGTCGGCAGTTTCTAAACACCGATAGTTGCCGCGCTAGGTAGGGGTTTTTTGCGCATTTTGTCACATTCATCAGGCTTTGGATGGCCAGCCACGACATCGATTGGACCCCAGGAGCGCACGTGCGCTTCGGGAGTCTGGACTTCATCGTCACCACCGAGGGGGAGCTGGTGAGGGCTCCTGCCCCCCAGCCTCCTCCCACCACTGGTCTCGACGTGATCGTCAGGGCTCTCAAGGAGTTGCAGTTGAGCGCTCCAGAGGCCCGCGCCCCGAAGCACGATCAGCTCCTCGACTTTGACTTCGGGAAGCTGGAGCACCAGCTCACCGTCTACCTAGGACCTCACCCATCTTGGGAAGACCTATGTGCCCTCACCTTCTTCTTCGTCAACATCATGACACAACTCGCCGGCAGAGAACCGCTCTCCCCGGACGTCATGACTCAGGGCGCCTCAATGGCATTCCCTTACGGTTTGCGCAATGCCGCGCAGATCGTCGAGCGCCATATGGCGCTACATTCCTGCCCGATGCCTGTGAACGATGAGAGTTTGTGGGCATGGCCAACTACTTTGTGGAATCGATCCATGACCTCCTCGCAAGCGATTCAGAGTTGGTCTCTGGCTTTGTCTTCGGCGAGGGGAGCCATCACCCCTCGTGGGAGTGTTTTATGGTAGAGACCTCAGATGGTCACTTCTCGAGCGCCAGCGACTCTGGTGAAACCCGCCGAGAGGTCCCTGTGTGTGCGGTTGTAGGAAGGGCATGGGTCCCGCCTCCGACGGCAGTGGCCTCAGCCCCACTACAGCTGGAGCGACCGCTGATGGAGCAGCTGCAGGTAGGCCTAGGCATTCGGTTCTCGATTTGGTTCCTCGGTTTTTGAAGAAATTCGTTTCTTAAAAATAGGAACTATCGGTTCTTAAAAATTCTCGGAACCGACCATTTTGATTTTCGGTTATTTTAGTTCGGTTCCGATTCTAATCGAACTAACCGAACTTTTCAGGAGACGCTAGGACAATGATAAATATGCATGTTCTAAAGTAAATTTATGCAACACTATATACATTTTAGATAATAATAATTCATAAGTGAACAATACCAATATAGTAACACAAATATATAATAGTTCAAATATGAATTATCACACATAAACCAAACATAATCTTACAAAATGCAAGTAAATAAAGTATAATTGATATAATTCGGTTCTTTCGGTTAATTCGGTTAACCGAGAGTAGGAACTGAATTTGTTTCGGTTATTTCGGTTCCTCAATATTAGGAACCGAATAAGGAACCAAATTTTTTGGTTTCGGTTCTTTTGATTTCAGTTCCGGTTCTTTCGGTTCAGTTTTTTGGTTTTGGTTAATTTTGCCCAGGCTTAGCTGTAGGCACAGCAGCATGAGCTCGACAAAGCACGCCGCAGGCTGGAGGAAGAACGCGCTTATCTCAAGCATGAGATCACACAATGTCATGCTGAGGGCAGGCGCGCATGAGCAAGGACCCGTGACGTTCACCAGTGGATCGTGGAAGACGGCGACGGTCTCCCGTAGTTCGCTCGGGCTAGCCAGAACATCACCTTGGCTCATCGCCTCCAAGTTGATGGTCTCCGCGTAGTGGGAGCGAGCGATGGCGAAGGTGCGGTGGATGCTGACCTAGAAGGCGTCCCTTTCAAGCTCTCGCATACGGTCCGAGATAAGAGTGATACGGACCGCAAGCAAGCTCATCTCTAGCGGCCGAGGCACCCCAAGGTCGTGGCAGACTAAGTTGGCGGCAAGGCGCTCATTGTCATATGCCACGGCCTCCCTCTGTAGGGCTTCCTTCGCCTCGATCAACTCCTTCTAACTCTGGGCCAAATCCCTGGCAAGCCCGGCAGAGATGTTCTCAGCCTCCAACTTTCGGGCCCCTCCCTCTCAAGATCGCCCTGGAGGGTACTGACCCGCTGCTGGGCGCTGTCGCGCTCTCACCGGGCTTCGTCGCACTCCGAGCGAAGCCTCGTCTTGGTCTGGCGCAAGTCATCCTGCTCCTTGCAAAGCCGCTCGACCACCGTGGCATCCTGATGGGCCTTCGCTTCCAGCGCGGCGACATTCTCCTGCACCACCAGCTTCAGTTTTTCTCCTTGAGCTTGCCTTGGAGGTCAAGGATCTATTGGCGGACCTCAGCATCCCACCGATGCATCTCGTCGTGCTCCTTCACGACTTCCATGACCTCCTCGCCATCCTTGTGGGCCCTCTCCGATAGGTCCGAGACCATCTTCTCCGCCTCCTCAGCATGTTGACGGGCCTCCGCCTCCCGAGTCCGAAGGTTGGCCGCCTCCACAACGAGGTGGTCCCAAGCCTTCTTGTGCCGATGAAGGAACAGAGACTTCTCCTGGGTGCGCGCCATCAGTGACTGCAGAAGGAACACGAGTCAGAAGTGACGAAATAAAAAGCGGCAATCAGGGGCTCGAGCGCGTCATACCGTGCAGGGATCGGCGACACTGTTCAACTGTTTTAGCCCGTTGTTCACCACAATCAGCGTGGTGTTCAAAAGGTGTGCCACGCCTCCCATGATCCCGTGATAGCTGCGCCATTCCCTCTCCTCCACAGGGTAATCAAGGACGAAGGGTGGGGCTCCCGGATCCTATGGGTCCACCTACTCAAGCCACGACATGTCGGTCCCCATCCGGATCAAGGTCCGGGGTGGCTCCACGCTTACTCCACGCGCTGATGACCCCTCCTGCCAAGGCCTCTCCACAGGGACCATCTCTCGGTGGCGACGGACATCGGTGGCGCAGACATGGAGTACGGCACCATCACTACGACTCCCGGGGATGCCGCGGACGTGTCCCCTTCCGTACTCCTTGCCTCGGGTACCTTCGTCTCTATCCATAGAGGCAGGATCACATTTGGCTGCACCATGCCCACCGAGTGTGTCACAGACGCGTTGTCATCCTCTCGTCCCTCCCCCGTTCGCTCCGCCGTGGACGCCACGATTGCAGCCGACTACTCTGGGATGACTAGGGACGCCTTCCCCGTGCCCACCACCAGCTGTCCCCCTGTGAACGGGGTCGTTGTCACCAGCGGTGCCTGTCTAGACGGTGCCATGGCTATCCCGGCGCCACCCCTGCTTGACCTAGGCGTGGCATCTATTGGTGGACTATTCTTCGACGCTGGCGCTAGAGGAGTAATGTGTCGGCCGGCACCGCAACATCAACAAAATGTTAAGCCCATGGCGAGACCCATCAAAAACAACAAAGGTAAGGGAGTCCGTAGGGTACCTCAGCGCCACTAGATAATGAAGTTTTGGGGCCGGCCCGCCCAACCCTGGTTGCGCTTCGACAACACGAGGCCACTTTTGACCCACCAGCTGCTCGGAGGGTCTAGGCGACATGTGATGGCTCGTGTCCGATGGCCCCTAGGGCACGTCAGAAGAACGACCCGCCCCTACCAGTGATGAAGACGAATCGCCGCCCGTAGCCTCATTCTCGTCATCGCGTGTCATCTTGTCCCAGTCGGCGGACGAGACATGGCCGACCCCCTCTTCGTCCTCATTGTCACCATCATCATCATCATTGTCATCGTCGGTGCCTCTCCCCGATCCCACTTTCATTGCTTCTCCGCCTTCTTTTCCTTCTCGGCGCCCTTCTTTTTCTTCTCCTACTCCGCTGCGAGGTGGTTCGCCGCTCTTCGCCCAGCATCCTTCGACAATGATGCCGATCCCGTGGAGGCTATGCTCCCTTAAGATGGCGATGGCCTTCAGGTGGTCTTCTATCCTATCCTGTTTCTTGGCGAGGGCCCCTACAACCACGTCTTCGATGCTGACTCGATGAAGCTGCCGGAGAAGAGCGGCAAGGGGGCGGCGGGGTCATTCTTCAAGTAGAACCATTGCTTGTGCCATACTTTGTTGAATGTCATCAATGGGATGGACATGTACTGCGCCGCCTGATTCCCCCGAAGACGGGATGCTCACCTTGTATTCTTTCTTCCGTTTCTCTTTCTCCACCTTCTTGTGCAGGGAGACGGAGAAGAAATACCTCCACAATTCGAAGTGCAGCTCGATCCCCAAGTATCCCTTGCACAACACGACGAAGGCCATGATGTACTAGATCCCGTTGGTGTTCAAGTGTTGCAGCTCGATGTCGTAGTAGTGCAACAACCCCTAGAGGAATCGGTGTGGGGGCATCGCTAGGCCGCACTCGTGGAAGGGGACGAAGGAAACGACGTACCCATCTGGCAGCATCAGCTCGTCCTCATTGTCAGGTACAAGCCACTCATTTCTAGCAGTCCTTGCATGAAGGAGGCCCTTCTTGATGAGGCGCTCCATCCGCAAATGAGTGATGTTGAAATGAGGCCATGACTCTCTCGCTTGACGATAGGAGCGGAGTGGCGAAAGCTTTGACGATGTCGCCAACCCTAGCCCTAACTGTGCTGCTGCGGCAGCGACGGCGGTGAGAATCACAGGCATGGATGGTGGCTTGAAAGCGGAGGGGGCAGGATGTATGTTCATGCGTGATGAGAAAACAAGGGAAACCTCTGTATTTAAGAAGGGGAAGCGGAAGGCGAACTGCCCACGTAGATTTGCGCGCCGTCCCATCCCATCAAAACCATCGCGTCGTTTCAACCAAGCTGCATGTGCATGCCATCTTTTGGCCCGCTCCCTCGAGGGACACGCTAGATGGTGATTCGACCACCCGATAGGCCGCAACTGCCGCAGGTAAGAAGGCCGCAGAGCTAAAAATGCTCCTATGGCCCGATAAGGCCTAGGAGCTCGCAGGTTGGTCCAGCGATGGGTTCAACAAACGCTCCGAGGCACCACTAGAGTGAGGGGTGGCAAAGGATGGGCCCGCTAGCGGCCAGTACCTGGGCGCCCGAGCATTGTGGGTAGGGATGAAAACGAATCGGATACGGACGGATATCATAGATATCACATTTGTTTTCATATTTCTGTCCGGATTTGGATTCGAATACATATAGCTTCAACCATACCGGATAGGATATGATTCGATATCGACATCATAAATATGTGATTTGAGTATTTGAATATGGATATGGCATCGGATGTTGAATATCTAGACTCGGATACGGACAGATCTGAACCCCTCTTAACAAATTCGGTCTCGAATACAGTCGAAAAATATCCTTACTATTTTCACCCCTAACCACAGGCATCCAGGTCCACATTCGAGTCTTGACTGCAACTAGACCATGGTTTTTCCTCGAAGAAAGACAGCGAGCCCCCGGGACCGGTCGAACGGACCTGGGAACTATATGGACTGGCCATCAGGAACCTGGAGTCGGTCGCCAGCTGACCCAAGCCGGATCCCCACGAACAGGAACCAGGGCCCCACTTGGACTAACCCATTAATAGCTCATTAAGCACCATGATTCATCTAGTGAGGAAAATCATGGCACGACTCAGCCCCTCCGTTTTATCAAAAAAACGCTTGAGGGGTGACGATCATAAGACGAGCCGACCCCTCGATTAGACCCCCGCCTTGCATAGGGGCCTAGGGGCTCGGACCTGCTAAGAGACCATGTGCGAGGTTGCAGACAAAATATGGGGCAAACACCCAGGCACAAGGGCACCACGGGTGTTCTGACCCCTCGATCTGACCCGCACTACGCATAGGGGCACGGGGGTCAGCCTCACATAATGCCTAGCGTCAAGTCATAGGAAGACAATCAGTACTAACTAAGGGTCCACTGGTTTGGGAACTAACCGACCCACTGCGACAACAACATTCGAAACATGTGAGTTAAACATGAATAACAAGGGATGAAAACAGATAATCTTTATTCATAAGAGGACAACCCTAAGTACAAACTAAAGGGCCTCAAGGATGACCTCCTCGGCAGGCACCTCAGCAGCAACGACGTCCGCGGCCTCGTCGAAGTCCTTGACAAGCCTCTCATGATCAGCCACCCCCTCACCCTTCGAGAAGCCGACCAAGAAATGAAGCTCGTGGCTCGACTGAACCTGGGCTGCTGCCAGGGCAATGACTACTTCATAGTGGACACCGTGCTCCACCGCGTCCCTGATGTGCTCGGGGATGTCAAGGTGGTGCTCCTCAAGGCACTCGCCCTGGGTGAGCATGTAACCAGCGGCGGTGTCTCGGAGTCCGCCAACTGGGCGCGGACGATTTCTACCTCCTCCTCGGTGGCTCGGAGTGCGGCCTAGGCGGCCTCAAGGCATTCCCAGAGTCGCTCCAACTCCAATACTGGGTTCATGTCCGACACGGCCCTAAACCAAGGTAGAGGTTAGAAGAAAACTCACAACCGCAATGGGAGGAAACAGGGAGATGCCTCCCTCACCCCTGTTTGAGCAGACGGCGTCGAGCGGGCCTCCGCTCCTCAGGCACGTCGTCAGCGGGGCGCTTCCCACGTTCCATGGATGAAGCAATGGAGAAGGGAAGGCAAAGTGCTAGGAATCGGCTGACTGAGGCTAGAGTGGCAATCGACAGTGACACACTGTGGAGGCCGCAATTTATAGAAGGTTTACGGGAAGCCCAACTGGCGCCAACACTAACTGTCGCAGCGGATGCAGTACGACGCGCCCCTTCGACTCCTCCATGTGCCCATAATTGGGTGGATTTTAGACCAAAAAACGACATTTCGATCTCTTGCCCCATCTAGGGATTGGGCACGGCTCCCGACGCCGCGATAACGAAGGGACACGAAACACCCCTACGGCCCGCTAAGTCCTAGGGGCTCACCATTTGGCCCAACAACGATTTTGATAATCGCTCTGGGACACCCCTAAATTAGGAGGTGGTAAAGGGTGGGCCTGCTAGCAGCCAATACCCAGGCATCTAGGCACCACGGGCACCCCAGCCCGCGATCGAGTCCTAACCGCTGCCGGTCCACGAGTTTTCCTCGTAAAAAGGCGAGTAGCCCCCGGAAACCGTCCGAACAGACCTAGGAACTGCCTGTACTGACCAACAGGAACCTGGAGTCGACCGACACCATGGCCAGACCCCTGCCACATGCAAGGGCCTAGGGACTTGGGCTCATAGAAGAAGGCCCAAGGCATGATCACATATGAACGATGAACCATCAATGACCGCCTAACCAAACTAGGACCCCAAGGTCTCCCCATACGAGAAAGCCTTTTTGGCATAGTAGCCAACTTCCCCAAAGGCTCGGGGGCTACACCCAACAGGTGCGCTCGCATGCACCCCTAGGAGAACAAAGACCTCAGCATCCTACAGTGAAGCCTATGGAGGAGCATCCAACTCCTCCTCAGGCTCGGGGGCTACTATCAGGTACTAATATTAGGGTACCCGTAGGATAGGAGTTGAAAGACATCAGCCTCAGCCCATCTAGAATACTTATGGGTGTACTTGCGACCCAATCCAGCTCAATCGAGGAGCTTTTTGGCTCGCTCGGCCCCTCGGGCATAGGCTCTGCGTCGCCCGACCCCTCGGGCACGGGTCCCGCCTTGCCCGACCCTTCGGGTAGGGGCATCCCCTCACCCAACCTCCGAGGGTCGGACCTACTCTCAGATAGAAGCAAAAGCCCCGAGAGGGGCCCACACCACCTCAACCACCATGGGCGTGCGCCTCTGACACGAAAGGAGGAGCGGGTATGCCCCAACGCGACCCACAGTTGTGACAGGCCATCCCTAGGTGTTCATGTCGCCATGACATGAACAAGGTGGTCCTGTGTTGCCAACTCCTCATACGACCTCTGTTCGACACCCATAGTTCTACACTATACTTCCAACTTTAGCATGGTCTCCGTCAGAGGAGTCCGTTGACCATACCGTCCGCCCAGGTGGTATAGAGCGCCACACGTGGGACCAGTGGTAGGGAAGACGACAACGTGGGGAAGTCTTCATTATCTATAGGACCGTCAGGGCCCACCGGCAGGGGAAGGGGAGCAACACAGCTCCGGGACTCCCTTCCTCCTCTTTTGTTTTATCTTTCTTCTTTTCCTTTTTTACATCCTCTCTCATGTATGACCGGCCCTTCCCTTAAGCTATAAAAGGGAAGAACTGGTACCTTTCTGAGGGATCACAATCCTACGACTCCACGATGACACATTCAACCTCAGCACACAGAGACTTAGGAGTTTGTCCCTCTCTCGACTGTTTATAACCCCTATCACAAACCCAAGTGCAAGTAACATGAACATCTCGCCACTAGACATAGGGACGTTCCGCTCGAGCCAGTATACATTATCGTGTCCTCTTTGGACACCATCCGAGCCCAAATGCGCAATCCACTAAATTTACTAGTCGGCGGTTTCTAAACACTGACATTCATTGCTGGGTCATGCTTCAACCCGTGTGATACTCATGATATCACTATCGGTTGATGAGTTGACCTGACAATGGTAGCATATATTCACTGCCGAGTCAAAAACTGGCAATCATAGGCCACCCCTATCACTGCTGATTATCCTCTACCTGACATAATTCCGGTAGTGGTGCAGGGTTTAGACCTGGTAGTGATGTACTTTTCTTTAGTAGTGTACGTGGATCTAGGCATGTAGGCTTCTGATGTATGTGCTGGTCTTCCTTAAGCCACGTGCTGGAGTTATGGCGTAAATGGGGCAGATGGGTGTGCCCCTTGTGCTAAATATACTTCCTTCGTCCTGAAATATAAGATATCTAAGCGATTTTCACACAAAATAAGGAGCCTGACAAAAGACCACCTTACCCCCTCACTAATTAGGACGAAAGGGAGTGTTTCAGTTGTTACTTTCCTTAGTTACTGGTCAATTGCTTTGACTGAGCCAAGTTTAAAAGGAACCAATATTTCATTCCATAAAGATAGAGGAGATAGGATGGTCAAGGACCTAAAATAACTTGTATCTTGGTACAAATTTTGAACTCTGGATCCCTTATATTTTCGGATAGAGGGATTGTATGGCATATACATGTACCATATATCAAATTATTTGTTCTTTCTCTTTATTCATTTTCTACAATAGATATAATAGATACTCTATGGTATCTATCTAGCTACGATAAATTTATGAATTAGTGATCTATATGTTTTCATCCATATCCATAGTTTTGTATGACACCTCTATGTATCTTTAATATGTACTTAGTTAAACCCTTAGTTTAGACTATGGTGGCTCTTGTTGCAGCCCATACCTTATGACATTATGAATCTAAATTTGATTTTCAAAATTTTAGTCTTATTGATTGCTACATGTTTCTTTATCATCAAGTTAAGTTGAAACTATTATGCTTACTGTATCTTTTATTAACACTCATTTTTGTACTTTTAGAAAATAAGGACTTTAGGTCATAGACTATACTCATATGTTCTATCATGGCATAAACTATCATTTAGAACCTGCACCATGTTGCTTAAGATCAATGCTAGAGCCTAAAGAGAGATCTAAGATGGATAAAAGTGCTATTCACAAGCGGACATTAATATTTAATTCTTATAATGATTATTACTCCAAAATAATCTCAAAGGCTAGGAAGAGACAGCTGTGGTTCGCACTAACCTCCCCACTTCTCAAGATGTTTGAATTGTCTTATAAAAAGAATTATGTATGCAATAATGGTTATACAATCAATATTGATATGTTAGACATTTTGAAGATACACATTTAAAACCCTTAGCTTAGACATTTTCTTAGTTAAAATGTATAAAATAATAACTTATACTCCATGTGCTGCAAATTGTAAGACGTTCTAGTTTTCTAGATACATAGATTTTGCTACGTACCTAGATATTCGTTATGTCTAGATACATACTAAAAGCTATGTTTCTAGAAAAGCCAGAATGTCTGTTTGGAATGCGGGAAAAATTTCATGTTCTTGCGTTTTTCCTGTGAAATTGAACCGATTCCTATGAAATTCCTACGTGATTCCTGTGGAATTCCTACATTCCAAATGGGCCCTTGCAATTTGGAACAGAGGAAGTATAAATTATGTAATGATTACCAATACTTTTAAATAATTTGTTAGAATCAAAATATATGAGTTGTTAACAATTTCTTTTCATGATTACTAATGTACGGACCAATATCCTTAAGAGGGGGGGTTGTGAATTAGATTTTCTAAAACTTCTACTCTAAACTATGCCCTCTAATTTCCACTTGTCAAAACCTATGCAAGAATGTAATCTATCTAGATGTGCAACTAAGTTTTGCTATGTGTGTTGCTATCTCTATCGCAAAAGCATTATGCAACAAAGGTTCCAATCCTATCAATTAGCCTAGCAAGCTAGAATAGTAAGCACACAACCTAGGTACACAATATAAAATGCGAAAGCTTAATTGAGATAGAGATGCAAACTCCTGTCGATAACTCCAGTATTTTTACCGAGTTATCGAGAAGCTCACGCTTCCCCCTAATCCTCGTTGGATCCCCTTGCAAGGATAGCCTCACAAGGGCCAAGCTCCTAGTCAGGTAACTCCATGGAGCCCGCGGGCATTCCCCACATGCAAGTGGGTCTCTGCTAGGCCTACTTTCGGACCGCTCCCCGCCATCTTCACTATTGAGATTTCGGCAAATCGCCATGCGAGCTGCAACATTGTGTTCTTACACACAAGTATGATTAATACTTGATCTGGGTTTTTCCTCACATCTCTCATTTCAGATTTGGTGGCTAACATAACTAAGTTCTCTCCCTCTCTTTTTTTTGTTATCTCTCATGTTTGGCTTGTGACTCTCACTCTCCGATTTGTGGAAGGCACTCAAATTCTTTTTCTCTCCTTCTTTTTCACTCTAATTCCTCACATCAGAGCTCTTTTGCAAGTGCTTAGCTAGGATTTGCTGTGGTGTCATGGGTTTAAGTATCAACTCCTTGTCCTTCCACTTAATGGTGTATTGATTGGTTTGACCACAATGTAGAGATGACCGATCATATTGCCATGGTCTTCCCAACAGAATATGGCACACTATCATGGGTGCCACATCACACTCCACAGTGTCAATATATTCACCAATCTTGAAAGGAACTTTCACTCTTTGTGCAATCTTGATGGAGCCTGAATTATTTAACCATTGTATGTGATATGGATGAGGATGTTTCAGCAGCTTTATACCAAGCTTGTCAACTATTTCTTTGCTAGCAAGATTGTGGCAACTTCCACCATCAATGATTACCTTGCACACCTTGTCTTCAACCTTGGCTCTGGTTTGAAAAAGATTGTGCCGCTATCTACTTTCAGCTTCACTCATTTGTACACTCAAAATCTGAGTTACAACAAGAACAACACCAGTTTCAAATGCATAGATTTCCTTCTCATGATTATCTTCCTCTTTAACATCTTCTTGTTCTTCCTCACTAGTAGATTCATATTCTCCTTGGTCATTCACAATGATAGTTCGATTGTTTGGACACTCCTTTATAACATGACCACGACCTCCACACTTAAAGCATTGAATTCAACTACTCTTGGTTGAAGAACCCACTGAGATAGATGATGAGTTTGCTGATTTGTTCCTCTTACTTGGAGCAGCCAGCTCTTTGCCACTAGAAGCACCAAAATTGCTTGATCATGCACCACCACTGGAGTTGGAAATTGTACCTCTGCTTGCACTACCTCTTGGTGTGAATTTGCTTCTACTTGGTGTACTTCTTGTGCTGAATGATACTCCTCTGTTGGACTTCAAGTCCTGCTACAACTGACACTTAACTTTACTAGCTTGATGTACCAATTCAATAAAATTGCGGTACTACTAAAATTCAACAATGCGCTAAATATTACGATGCAGCCCTGACATAAAATGTGCAATAGATTGCTCTTCATCTTCATATACATTGGCTCTAATTATCGCATTCTCCATCTCTTTATAATAGTCAACAACATTAAGGCTTCCTTGCTTTAAATTTTGCAGCTTGTCAAATAGATCACGACGGTAATGTTTGGGGACAAACCTTGCTCTCATTTCTCTCTTCATTTTAGCCCATGAACAGACTGCACTAGCTTCTTCTCTATCATTGAGCATTTGTTCCCACCAGATTAGAGCATAACCATCGAACTCAAGAGCAGCTATGGCCATCTTCTTTTGCTCAGAATAATTATGCAAGTGAAAAATTTTATCAACCTTCAATTCCCATGTAAGATATGCTTCAGGATCATCAAACTTGGGCATGTTGAATTTTAGTTTGCCAAACCTCTCCTCATTGTGCTGATTATGCCCATGATTCCCTCGGTGACGACGACCATCATTTCGAGGTTGTTCAACCTCTTCTTCTTCTTCGTCTTCTTTAGTCCCACTTTCCTCTAGTCCAAGACCCCTTCCATGATCACGATCAGCAACTCTACCACCTTCTCCATGCCCTGGACATGGAGGCCTTCTCGCATGTGCAGCAACTCGCTCTCTATGAGCAGCAGCTTCTTCTTTTGTTTCATCAACTTCATCTTCATGATGACTTGCATTTGCATTATCACGAGGTTGGCGATGTTCTCTGATTTCAGCCATAAGGGCCTGAAGATCTTATGTCAACCGATCTTGCTTGTCTTCCATGCTTTGCTTTAGTTCATTAAATTGTGCCATAGTGACACAATCTCAATCTCAACTCCACCCATCTTCCTATAAGGTTAGCTAAATACGAACAATAGGTATTTGTGGAATAGGAAAATATATGTGGAATCTCACAAGCTCACCTCTCTTACCAACCGAAGCTTTTATAAATTCCTGTGGACTACAGAAGGGCAATGCAAGGTGGTAACAAGAAAGTAATGGTTAAGCGAATACAAGATCAGCGTTCCTATGACGATGGCTTTTATGTGGAGCTTGGTGGGGAATGATTCACAAGGAATGCAATCTGAATTCTAGATATTGTAAAACTAAATCGCAGTCCAAACTAGAAGATCAATGCCTAGTGCTGACCACAAGATATAAGTGTTGTAAATGGATCAAACACACGCGTAAAGAAACTTGAGATTTGATGCAAACAAGGAGTATCATTAGGATGCAAGTGTTGCAGTCAAATCCAAGCAAAATTTTGCACCAAAGGATGGATAGCAATCTGGTTATGCAACTGATGAAACTTTTAGCACTTGTGCACATAAACAAACTAATCTTTCAACTCTTCTTTCACAACTTCTCTCATGTTTTTTTGCAACTTTTATTTCTTCTTTCTTTTTTGACACTTTTTTATGGAACTAAGAACAAGATTATATATAACACTTGTATACTTTTTTTTGATAGAAACAAGACACAACCATTGGCTATAACTTGATAGGATCAAAGTTAACGCGAAGGATGATATGAGTTTCAGATTTTTTTTTCTTATGGGGATTTTCAGATATATATAAAAGAAGCTCAAAGGACACACGAAGGATAATACGATCAACAACTAAAACAAAGACTCCAATGGACCAAAACTTAACAAAACTCACTAGAAAAACAGATTGAAACAAAGGGATAAAATAAAATATTTTTTCTGGCTTTTTAGTGGATAGGATGAACAAAAATTTATATGTGGCTAAGGGTAAAGAATCCTACCATGACAACTGAAGCTTCGATACCAGATGATGAAGTCCTTGGTCCCAATATTCACGACGTAGGATCCGATCTTGATAACTAGTTGAAGAACAACCGATAACTTGCTGCAAGCAGCGATAACTAGTGCAACCTGACGACACGCACAAGGAGCCAACCACCGTCTCTATATGGCAGCCTAAACCAAGGATTTGCCCAACGACACTCTAAAAGAAACCAACCTATGCAACCTAGAATCAATGGACCAGGAGCACGGATTGGGTGCCGATGACGCGGCCGCTTCTGTAATCTCCGCGAAAGAAAACACAAGAGCAAAGGGGTAGAGATATCTTTCTGGTTTTTGTTAGCACACAGCTGAACAAAGAGGTTTGTATTATGATTATCAAAAGTCTTCCTTTGCTTGGGAGCACATGGATATTTATACTAGAAGAACCCTCCTACATAGGTATGAATACGAGATGGAAATGAAAAGACTAATTATGTGAAAAGGCTTCCACGAAATGGATTCCCAAGAGTCTTCTTGCGGCTGTCAGTTTCCAGAGCTATCTCCACTAAAAGAATTGTAACTCCCTAATGGGAAGTCCAAATGACGAGCCGTTTATTGGGTGTGAAAGTAGACTCAATAAGCTTTTCATCCATGTGCAGCATGTACCACGTAACTTTGTATAATGGTATAGTTTTGCACGGGAAGTTGTACCAACATTATGTCCAGAAAGACTGTTGGCCTTTGGGGCGGTCTTCACTAATCTGAGCATAACTCTTGATTGTGACGTCCAAATAAGGTGGGGTTTATTGTATTGGAAATAGACTTGATAAGCTTTCCAAAACGTCCTCATGGACATTCATAGCTTTTGGGAATCAAAAGTTATGAAGATTTGTTTGTACTGGTCCGTTTTCACTGTAACGGTCCGTTTTCACTGTAGCAGTCCATTTTTGCTGACCCGTTTCTCACTGTAGCAGTCCGATCTTCATGGTCTGATTCAGCCTCCTCTTTTTGTATATACCTAAGTACAATCAAAGTATAACACTTATGTAGTATTACATTCTTAGAAGTGTTGAAATTAAAATCAGTTAGGAATGAATTCACCTGATCTTGTAGTTTCTTGGCGCGACTTCTTGTAAGTTGACCTTGATTTGTGCCTTTTAAGTTGGACGGTGGATGATTGATACTTGAGCTAGCATGTACCGTTGGGATGTCCTCATCGGGACGTAGGGAGCAGAGGGCGCGGCAGGGGCATGGGCGGTGGGGAAAGCGGTGATGGGGGTGGCGGGCTGGCTAGGGGAGTGGGGAAGAGGATGGGGGTGAGTGCAGTTGTATATCTAGGGTTTAGATGGGGGGGGCGTAATGGGCCGGCCTCTTAAACAGGTCGTGCTCGTGCCGGCACTTTGGGCTGAGGTGGCACCTAAGCCCCCACTAGCCATCGGGCCATGTCGGCACGGGCACGGTTTGCATTAGGCTATGCCGAGCTTAATTGGGCGTGCCGCCTGTTGGGCCGGCGCATCTAGCCATCTATACATGAACGTAACATGTCAGCAAGGTGCTAACACAAATATAAAGGAAGTCCTAGGGTTTACCCGGAAAAGTCTATCTGTGGTGCCTTGTACTAGTCGAAAAAGAAAGGACAAACACAATTCTTTGCTTTGTTATGCTTTATCAAAACTGAGGGTAATCTTTTTCTTTTGCACCTTTTTAGCAAAGCTCAATGAGAATCTCGTCTTTGTAAATGACTTCTTTTCCTTATCAAAGAACGCCAGCTTCCAAGTGTACACGAAAGCAGTGTGCTATGTTTCGGTGGTCAGCTGCACAAATCTTAAAGCAATCAATCAATTAAATAAATATTTTCTTAATTAATTTCGTCCTGGGTCTCATCCGGGCCCGACTCTACCCGTAACCAGACTGAGCCTGGTCTATGCTCACCCGATCTTTGTAGATCTTTTACTCGCGATATTTCTATGAAAAGATCCACGGAAGCAAAACTCAAGGAAGCAAAGGAAAAAAAAAGGTGAAAAGATCCACCGAAGCAAAGCTCGAGGAAGCAAAGGGAAAAGGGAGATGGCTTACGTTGCAGCACCAACCAGGAAGCAAAGGCAAAAAAAAAAAAAAGAAAGAAAGAAGGTGAAAAGATCCACCGAAGCAAAGCTCGAGGAAGCAAAGGGAAAAGGGAGATGGCTTACGTTGCAGCACCAACCCCACCCCCCCCCCCCCCCCCCCCCCCCCCCCCCCCCCAAAAAAATGACCCTCCTTCCCCACCCCCTCGATGCAACCATGCAACCCATATAGGTTACAGCAAACGATTAGACCCCGATGAGTCTAGTAGGGTACTGAAGTACAACTCCACGTAGGTCTCCACTCCCTGTAAGCAAAGCTGCCCATTTCGTCTTTAATTTACAAAAAAGAGAGCAAACTGGCTTGACTTTTGTCCTGCTTCTTTTCTTCTTTGGATGTGCTAGTATTATTTTTTCACATGAGTGCATACCTTTTTCACGCAAAAAGGAACCATGTGCATCAGTGTGGATGGCAGTGGCGGAGGACGAAACAAAATTAAGTTATGGCAGAGTTGATAAGATAAATAGCAGAGTAATATATCGTATTGAAATGGTTTATACACATGTGATTGTGACCATCAAGCAAAAAATATATAATTAAAACATTTAGGATAAATAGAATTGTAAAAAAAATACAAGTGAAGTCAACAGACAAATTATGCTAATTGCAAGTTTGCAATATGTACCTCTGGTTTTAGCACTGCACTTTCCCTTGCCCTTTTCTTTCTGATCCATATTTTTATTTTATAATTTATTGTGCTTTCAAATCAACCAACAAAAAGCAATTCATAACAAAAAAAATGGAACAACCAACAATGAGAAAAAGTTTCAGGTTTACTTACTGTGCTGCTGAAGTAGTGAGCTACTGAACTGCCGCCCGTGCATCTGTGTCGATTGCCTAACGACACTGGCTAACTGTCGTTCATCTATGCTGTGCTAAACTGGATTGAGAATTTGAGATGTGGAGTGTGGAGGGTTGCAGGCTTGGAGCAGCTGAGCAACAAGCGATAGGGTCTAGGGACAGGGTCTAGGGCTAGCAGAGTAGCAGTTCGCCTGATCCTGATCTGGGCGGCGATCGGAACTCAAGCGTCGGCGTCGCTGCGTGCTTGCGTCGGGAAAACGAACGGGCGAACTACAGATGCCAGTACGGAGTAGTCTATGACAGGAAATACGTAGTCCATACGTGGTGCCAGCCCATGCCACAGCCCACGAGGCCCAAGTAGTTCATCTCTGTCTCAGTTATCTTCTTCCTCGCAAACCTCGCGCTGCGTTCTTCAGCGCCAACGACCTTGCCATGGCTGCTGGGGGTGATTTGGGGGTAGGCATCCGCAACAGAGTCAAGGTATGGCGAGCGTCATACCTTGCCCTACCGAGCCCTTCGCCCCTGGTGGATGGAGTGGGATGCTTCTTTTGGCTGCGTTTAGTTCGTGAAAAGAAAATTTCTAGGTGTCACATCGGATGTATCAGAAGGATGTCGGGAGAAAATTTTAAATATTAATAAAAAAACAAATTACAGAACCTGTCAGGAAACTGCGAGTCGAATCTAATGATACTAATTAATCCATTATTAGCACATGTTGGTTACTGTAGCACTTAAGGCTTTTCATGGACTAATTAGGCTTCCAAGATTCGTCTTGCGATTTCCTCGAGAACTGTGCAATCAGTTTTTTTTTTCCGTCTACGTTTAGTACTCCATGCATATGTCCAAATATTTAATGTGATGAGTGAATACAAAAAATTTTTAGGAACTAAACCAGGCATAGTAATAGATTTTAGCATCGCCCAGCAAATCGATGGGACCTGCTATCGTACATGCCGAGGCCGAACGATACAGATCGCACGGTGAATCGTTTTTTGGTAGGATCGGACTAGGAGTACGATACGCCATCTTACTATGACTGCCTGAGGTACAATTTGTTAGATATTTACACAATTTTACGCATAAATTAATCTAGAAATGTAACAACAAGCTTGTGACAACAGATATGTGCTCGTGTGATCTACTCATTGATACAAATATGATGACTAACATACTGAATATGTATGTTATACCGAATATAACAAATTCAGTGAAGACATATGTATACCTTGAGGCGGGACCAGTGCCAGAGGCACAGGCGATGCCGTTACCACTAAGTGACATAAGTGGTTTGCTCGATGTCATGAACCACAGACGATGCAGGTAGAGGTTCACAGTGCAGTTCCGCGGATGTCAACCAAGAAGTAGACGGTGTAGTCGTTCAACTAGAGATTGCCATGAAGAAGACGAAGCAGTGGCCACCACGAATAAGATGTCACAGTGGTATTGGTCGCCGTGAATAGGGAACCGTCACGCGTTGCGCTCCCCAAAAACCTAATTCGCTAGCACACCCAACCAGGTGTCACAGACGGGCGTTGGACACCATGGAGTTTTCAGGATAGAGAAGTAATCGTAGAGTAACGGACAGAAACTCCTAGGTGATTACTCCGTGAAACTGACGGAGTTATCACCTAGTAATCGCAGAGTAACGGACAAAAACTCCTAGGTGATTTATTTGATTTAATTAAATTAAAAATGGGCTAAGCTCAAATTAAATCCAACAATCCCCACCAAATTCTAGGGCACATATGAAATGCTCTCAAATCTCTGTTGTTTGATATACTAGTGTTTCAATGGAGGCTGTTAAGTTGAATGTTCACCTAGAACAGAGGTTATACTTCTTCACAACTGAACAATGGACTATGTCTTGAATTGATAATTTTCTGCAAAATAAGTTTCACCTACGTCCTTTACGGATACTAGGCTGCCAAGAACAATGGACTATGCCTTGAATCGATAATTTTCTGCGAAATAAGTTTCATCTAAGTTCTTTACTGATACTAGGTTGACAAAAGCATCCGCTCTAGTTGAAGCATCAAACTTCATGGGCTTTCATAAGTATCTAGAGATTATACCAAATCTCATAGACTATGACTAGCATCCAAACTCATATAGGTGTGTTCCTCATAAAATATTTTGTAGAACAATATCTCTGCTTCAATAAGCCACTCAGATCACATTAAGGTATAAACCATCCTTCTATACAGAATAGGAGAAAAGTGCATCTCAGACGATATGGACCTTGTTAAAGGGTCTCTCCATCATAGCCAACCACTAGCTTGTTTCACTATCCTACTTCACGGGATCTCCAATCACATAGGACAGGCTACCACTGTGGTAGACTTCAAATGGGTCTCAAGCCCATCTCACTTGATGCACCTTCTATCACATTACGTGATAGTCCCTTTGTGAATTGATCTATCAGATTCTTAGACGTATGGACATAGTCCAATGCTATTGCTCTGGAGTTCCTCAATTTTCTGATAGATTTCAACCGCCTCATACATGCCTATATGACTTCATGTTATCCGTAGAACTATTCACCTTGACTATCACCGTTTGATTATCACTGTTTGATGGTCACAATTCATAGAAATAGCTGGTATATGTTTTTCAACCATCGGCAAATCCGTAAGGAGTTCATGAAGCCATTCAGCCTCAGCAGTGGTGGTATATAATACTATGAGTTCTGCTTCCATTGTTGACATCGTTAAGATGGTTTGCTTGCAAGACTTTCATGAAACAACGCCACCTTAACACATATTTACTTGTGGCTTTTATCTCATCAGCATCAGATATCCAAATTCAATCACTATAGTCCTCCAGCATCCTTGGGTACCTAGTGTAGTGAATTCGATAGCTCATAGTGCCTTTTAGATAGCGCATCATTCTCTCAAGAGCACGCCAATGATCATCTCCCGGATTTGACATAAACCAGCTTAGTTTGCTCACAACGAACGAGATATCAAGCCTTGTAGCGCTAGCAAAATACATAAGCGAGCAAATGATTTGGGAGTGTCTTAATTAATACCTTCTTAATAGCACACTAGAACTATAACACATGGGAGCAAGTTTGCAGTCACTAAACCAGAATGACTCAAAAACCTTTTTCCACATAGTAGGATTGCATAAGTGTAGCCCCCACCATTTCCTTCTATTAGTAGTTTGATGTTAAGAATAACATCAGCTCCTCCTAAATCTTTCATCTTAAAATTGTTAGACAAAAATTTCTTGACCTCCTTAATCACATTAAGGTTGGTTCCAAAGATATGTATATCATCAACATATAAGCACAAGATCACACCTTCCCCACCACCATAGCGATAGTACACACTTTGTCATCTTCATTCACAACAAAGCTAGTTGATATCAAAGTTCTATCGAACTTCCTGTGGCATTGCTTAGGTCCTTGCTTTTGGCCATAAAAATATTTCAATAATTTACACACCATTCCCTTCTGACCCTTTGCTACAAATCCATTAGATTGATCCATATAGATCACCTCCTCAAGCTCTCCATCCAAAAAAGTTGTCTTAACGTCCATCTGATGAACAAGAATACCATATGAGGTTGCCAAGAAAAGTAACACTCGAATAGTAGTCAAGCGTGCAATTGGTGAATAAGTATCAAAAATATCGTCACCTTCTTTTTGGACATAACCCTTGACCACAAGCTTTGCCTTGTACTTTTTAATAGTACCATCAGGTCTAAGCTATTTCTTGAACTATTGTAGTCCAAGAAGTCAATTGAATAAGAGCCAATCACATCTAGCTAGGAGTTGGTCATGTTTTGGACATCGGAGTCTATGCTTAGATTGTTAAGATCTACCACAACAACGAATCTAGAGGCATTATCGAGATGCTAGTTGTCAGAGTTGTCATCATCAGGTTTGTACCCCAAATCACAGCCAATTGAATCTGCTAATGCAAATTGAATGGCAAGCGTGTGCTGCTACGCCGCTGCGTTCCTTAGAATGACTAGGAAACTAACAAGGATACCTTGCGGTTGCCCGGTTGACGATGTGTTCATGGCGAAACTCAACGAAGACATTTCAAGCATGGAGATCCATGTGACGTGCGAGTGCTAGTGCACCGACATCCACAGTGTTCTCCAATCCAGCGAGGACCTTGCAAAGGGGATGCGGCTGCTCCTCCTGCATGACAGGATTGGGATCTTGTAGGTGCAAGTTCCCGAGCTAGTTGGTGATGTAGTCCAAGCTATCGAAGGAGATCATGGTGCCCAGTGCGAAGGAATCATAGTTGTTGAAGTTGAAGATGATTCCCATCTGATGCACTTTGAAAGGAATCTGCACACAAAAGTCCTATAGCTGGCGCGTCAATTGTAATAGATTTTACCCTCGTAAGTAGATCAGTGTTTTATGCGCAGGGAATTAGAGGGGTAGCACATGGGACACAGATGTATATTGGTTCGGGTACGGGGGTATCCTACGTCTAGTGGAGAATAGATCCCTTATGTCTATGATCGGGATTATAGGGGCATTGATGAGTTTGTCTTAATGTCTAGCTATGGATGAATTGTGTTTCTACTGAAGGGTAGCGTTCGGGGGCTCCCTACCCTTCCTTATATAGTCCAGGAGGTAGGGTTACTATTGAGTACCTAATAGAGGGGTCACCTAAATCTCTGGATTAGCACCATGATGGTACGATTAACCCCTTGACTGATTCTTCCAATCAGCTAGGGGCCCGAGGGCTTAGCCATCTTGTGTGCTCGTGTGTGCACTCCAGTCCATCATTAAGGCCTGTTGGGCCTTAGACGGCCCACTTCAGAGAGGGCCCTAGCCTCTGGGAATAAGGCCAGAAGGGCAAGCACGTGCCAAGTCATCCACGCCTGAGGGCTTGGCCTGGCTTGCAAGGCTCCCGACCTTGGACAACGCTAGTCGACCAAGGGTGGCCATCGACACCTTTGCATTGCTCGGTCTAGCTTCCCACGCCGACCGATGTGAGGAATATTCCCCCAGAATCTGATAGATGCCCCAAACCTAACGTGTGGGCAGGGTCATAGGGCGCCAGGCCTTGCCGAGGGCCTTTCTCCACGGCCTCACAAGGCCGTGTCGACTACTCCCGGCATAGAATCATGCCCAGGACATGACACAATGCGACAAGAAAGGGCGCGCGGCCATTGCTTGGATGCATCTGGGCCCGCAAGTCAGTCCCTCCCTTCAGGTGGCCACGTCTCTAGTGTGTGGAGTACGCCACGGGAAGGCGAATCTGGGTGAGACATAATGGGAACTTTGGCTTCTTGCAGTCAGCTCTAGGCTCCAGCAGAGAATGACAGAGACAGTTCAGCACTGTTGGCCAGGATTAGCGACAAAGGATGATGCCTTGTGCCACCAATGACCGAAAACTAGAATATTGAACTTTAGAAACCCCAAAAACATGTATCTCCTTGTACTCCCCTGGCCATCCGGTATATAAGGTTGGGCAGGGGCTCCTGTAGGGGGAGAAAGCCATTGGACCCTGAATCGATCGAGGCCAAAGAGATCTATGAAAGCCCTAGATCATTAACCAGCACGCGCACGTCATGCACGCCACATTGGCAGGGCATGGTGAATTTTATCTGTTAGGGATTAAGAATATTGAGGCATAGGACTAGGTAGTTATGGTACTTCTATATATTTGAGATTGTAAAGGTTAAAAAGATTATCAAGGAATAGATCTCTTATTTTCTTCCTTCTGCCTATCATGTCTTGCATTCGTAGTTGCCATCGTTGGCCCTCGGTTGCGGTCAAGAGCTTAGGTTCATGTTAGGCTAGCACAACCCACCACTTCCTATCACATCTGGTATCAGTTAGCTTTGGAGTTTGCTCCCAAGATGCAACCGCTAAACCCAAAGCGACTCAAAAACCTTTTCAACATAGTGGGATTGCATAAGTGTAACCCTAGCATTGCCTTCTCTTAGTAGCTTGATGTTAAGAATAATATCAACTTCTCCTAAATCTTTCATTTTAAAATTGTTATACAAAAATTTCTTTACCTCCTTAATCACGTTAAGGTTAGTTCCAAAGATCAGTATATCATCAACATATATGCACAAGATCACGCTGTAACAGAACCGACCAATTATACGAAATTAAGTAAGAAAATCACCTGCCAAAGCAGATAATTTAGCAAACTTAAGCCCGTATAACCCGGTAGTCCGTGAAATCACGACGGATTTGAAACCAACCAACATACAAACCAAGATCATACAAGTTTAGCAGCCACAGTCACATATTACATAAAGTTCGCAACATCTTGGAAATACACCAGAGTTTAAAATATAAAGTTATTACAAACCAAGTTCATAATAAAGTAGCGGAAGCAAATAGTCTTAAAACCACACACACCCATTTAGTTTAGATATAATGCGTGGAGATAGTAGTCATGTCCAACAAAAGCATTAGGTAAGACATACAGAACGACCATGCCCTTGGTCCTAGTTGTCGCCCATCGCAGGGTACAAGCAGTTGATGTAATAACCGTAATACATCTGGTCATCTACAATAACAATGGGAACAACGCCCTGAGTACGAGAAAGTACTTAGCTAGACTTACTCGTCTTAAACTAAAATAAAGCGACACCAAGAAGTATGCAAGGTTTTCTTTAGTGGACTAGCTGACTCATTTGCGAAAGAGCAGTAAGTTAACTTAATGAACCATTTAAGTATTTTGCATCATATTTATTATAGCCTATCAAGCTAGGTAAGCACCTGTACTATAGCAATCACTTTATTAACCAATAACATCTCGTGACCAACTTAGATTTAGCATTTCCAACATCATTCACATAACCATCCGTGTTCCATCATCATTACTACGATGCCGTAGCTCAAGTCAAGTGCTCACTATCCAGGAGCGATGGCGATTCGAATCGATTCCTAACCAGCTGGTGATTTATTCCTCACACAAACCACACTCACCGATCAAGTGAGCTATAGGTCACTAATGACACGATTCCGGTAAATGTCACGGGATAAACTAGAGCCGCAGTACCCTAGGACCACCCGACTGTTAGGAATTAGGACCCAACCTGCCCTTGGGCTCACCCTTCGTGCCCCTGTCATACCCCATTCAGCACCAATACGTGCACCGGTGTAGATCCCAGCCCGAATAATGCCACTAGCTTCACGGTCGAAAGGTACTTTATTCGGCCAGCTAAATGTGAGGCTTGCGTTCAACATGACAAGAGGGACGAGCAACGATCGGTCCTTAACCGACACAGACGAAAAACTAATAGCACCCCAGAACCCTGTCTGGTTGCCTCTAACTTTTCTGTTCGATCTCTAATTATCCATCAATACATGGTTATTTTCAGGATATCACCCATTCCATAGTTAAAATATTCTAGTAACCACCTATAATTGCAGGTGACCGAAAATCATCAATCGCTACCGGTCTAAGCAGGGCTAAGCAGTTATTCGATCCTAAACCTAACAGGGCAAGAATATAATAAGATGGGCAAGGATATTAGTAAATGCATCAACGGTTTCACTCAACCCCTATAACTTAATGCAACAATATATAAAACTCATATATAAAAGATTGCTTTTATAAAGTAGGAGACTTAGAATGTTCTAGGGCTTGTCTCACTCAAAGGAATTGGGTTGATGGTCCACGCACTCAGGTAGATCTCCTCCTTGCTCCTCGACCTCTGGCACCTCTTGTGCCTAGATTTTCGGTGGGCCGGCTCCGGTCTACTCTTGCACTGCTACTTGCACTTTCTCCTACGATCCTGTATGATGCATTTGTATAAGTGAATATGCAATTGGTGCATCAGATGAGATGGCATATGATGATCGTGATTGCATGCAATGCAGCTAAACATGTTTAACTTTATTTGACCAGTTGGTGCAAAACTCTTCGACTAGGTACTCAACGTCATCCAAGAACATGTACCACAAGTACATGTCATCTACTGCATTCTCTTCTACTACTAACCCCTATTAGCTACCGCTAACTACTATATAGCCATAGCACAAATGCTACTACATTTCATCACCATACTATACTAACATGCCAAGTCATACCAGCAAGTCAACATTCTTCAAAGATACACCAAAGTGTACAAAATAAACACTTCATGCAATGGGAATCCCATTTTTATTTCACTTTAATCTAGGCTACAACATCAACATGTATTTCTGGTGCTCAGAAAAATCTAAGAAAATTATAGTGGCTTTATCATACTATAAGTAGCCTACCATAAAATTTTCATTGCATTTGGACAAGTAAAACAGCCTACACAAAAATGACAAACTATGGTGGATAAATGAGCATGAAAATACTTTGTACTGTGAAAAGTATCAAACAACAGATTTAATATTTTCCCATGATCTACATAGTCTACAAACACTGTACAAAATTTTCACATCCGTATTTTATTCATATTTTTGTCTCTAGCAATTTTACAAGAAATAGCAAATAAATGCACCTAAATTACATAGCCACATTTTTCCACAGAACCTGCATGTTATATATTTTTCATAAAAAGTACATCTCAAGAATAGATTAACAAAATTAGAATCATATTTTTCTGATGTATATTCTATTTATTATGCATTTTAAGATAATATCATTTACAAGGATTAAATAAAGCTACATAGAAAAGTATCACAAATTTACTGTGCAATAATTTTATACAGTAGATCTTTTCCTAAGAAACCTAACAAAATTTATTTCACCCAATTTGGAGCAATATAACTTGAGATATGAATTTTTGAAGCTTTTTCACAATTCTCTGGAAATGACTTTTCTTTTAAAACTGAATCTGATCCGCTGGGTACACCCGGTGCAGTGCACCCATGCGGGCACAGGGAGACTGGCGGGCTCGAGGTCAACGGGGACCCCACCTGTCGAACACACACCCCAGGGTAGGGCTTGACCGGCCGGGATCTCATCGTCGGCGAGGTCACTAGCGGTGAGGTCCTCACCTTCACACTCTACTCCGCGAGGCGGACCTAGCGGACCCACAAACACAGCCAAGGAGGCAAGGGAGCGAGCTTGCCATCGCCAATGGTGGAACGGCGGCGTAGCTCAACGGTGGCCGGCCATCTCTGGCCAAGAGACGACACGGGGAGTGGCGCACGAGCACCGGGGAACAGAGGCAAACAAGATACGCACAAGGAGAAGAGAAAAGGGGGAGCGGAGGGGTGGAGTCCACGGAGCGGGGCTCTCCGGTGAGCTCAGCCATGCTCTGGTGAGCAATTCCCACGGAGGGGAGCCTTACCACGGCAAGCTGAGGCGAGCGCGGGCTGCGCGAGATGAAGGCGGTGCTCGGGGCGAGATGCGGTGGCTGGCGGTGAGCGGTGGTGGCTGGGACGGCCAACTCCGGTGTGGCGCGCGTGCGGGCGGTGGCGGAGGCTCGCCTGCGCGTGCTCTGCTGCTGCTGGCTTGGTGGGAGGCAAATGAGATGGAGCAGGGGAAGGCGGACGTGGTGCTGCGGGTGTAGGCGCGGTAGGAGGGGCACGGGGCCACGGCGTCCACGCGGGGAGCGATGGTGACGGCGTCCGGACACGCGGCCGCCGAGCTCTGCGACCGGTCGGGGCGCAGCACGCACGTGGGCGAGAAGGATAGCGCGGGGCGAGGAGGCTGGGCCACTTGCGCTGGTGGGCCGAAAGGGAGGCGAGCGGCCCGTTAAGAAGGAAAATTTTATTTTCTTTTTATTTTTTTTCAATAAACAGCCCCAAATCTCCCATTTTGAGCACCAAAAATTCATTTTCAAAAAGTGACCCAAAAATAAAAGTTGCCCAAAATTTTATTCTCTACAACATTGCTTTAGGATTCGTGTTAAAACTCCAACTAGATTTTGAAATATAGATTTAAAGTTCATTTAAATCAAAATCCCATTTTTCTAGGTTATTTTTAAAAGCAAAATTTGAGCAAATTTTGAATACCAAACTTGCTCCAAATTACTTGCTAAACATTTCTATGTTGCTTATCTACTAAAACAAGCACATACAATGTATGACAAGCCTCAAAATAACATTAAATCTAATGAAATAAAACATTGCAACATGCATGTTTCATTAACATGTTTCCAGCCTATTATTTCATGTGATGCTTATGAATGCATAATGATGATTATGCTAATGATTTGCAAATGCTAATGCATACTTAACACCTAGGGTGTTACAGCCCTCCCCCTTATAAGAATCTCGTCTCGAGATTTGAGTTACGAACCATTTGTTATAAAAATCTTTATAAGCGTTTTGCAGATATTCTCCTATTTTCCATGTCGCGTCACCGTCATCATGATGACTCCATTGTATCTTATAGGTTTTCACCACTGTTGACACTTCTAACACCACTTTAAGTACTAGGTTGTCATCCCTAGCATGGTGCTAGAAGTGTTGGTATTATAAATGCTCTTCTAGAAAATAAATAAGGGATCCGCAAGCGCACAAATTAAATACTATTGTAGCACTTCACCAGGAAATATTCAAGGTATCATTAATTTATATTTAGCTCAAGGGAAAGAACTAAGGACTTAAACTAGAGATAAACTTGCAAAACACGACTACTTATGAGAATCAATCACACAGTCACTTGCTTTGACAGGGGTAAGCCATGATAAATAAATATAATGAATTGATAAGCTCAGAGGATAACACACGCAGAGATTAGAGATAGACTACTCATCATAATGGTAGGTAGACATCTGACTAGGCAAAAGATTGAATTCTAGGTAGGTTCTAATCAACTAAGTCTTTCATCTACTCTAGCACATACACTATCATATATAGCACAAAAGACTCTTCATCTATGTATAAGGAACATCACTGAAGAAAGCCAGAACATAGCATGACTTCCCACATAATACCAATTCTGCCTGTCCTACTAACGGGGGGTGGATTATATAAGACTCAATGAAACTGTCACTTTCGTGAACTACCACACGTCCCAGCCAATAGGGTGCATTTGCAGGTAAACAACATCTATGCACCATGCCTACATGTAATCTACCACTTAACTCCCTCGAGAAAAGAGCTAAGTGCTTTGCAAACTTATACATAAACTCATCATCAATCATAAATATATCAAATATAGAACTAGAGCAAACTAGGAACATAATAAATAGAAACATAATGATATTTAGAATAAAGTCATAGAGAAAGATACAAGATAGTACCAAACTTGTAGACGATAATCCGAATCCTGGGCATAGGCGCCCAACTCTTGAATCTATCTAGTCTAAACCTATGTAGAATTTGAAGTATTGGAGTACCTATTCTAATTCTCTGGTGGAGAGAGATCTCTAAACCCTAGCTCTGATGATGGCTTCCTCTTGTAATAATAATAATGAATTAGGGTTTCAACCTAGGGGTATGGCCTTGCTTATATAGCCTCCTCAAATGCACCAGAGCCCTCGGATCAAACCGACCTTCATGCACGGTGTAGATTGATCCTCAAAGGCGGTTAGAGGCATGATCCACGAGCTCAGCCCCCTGATTGGCTGAGGGGTAGGGCGGGCGCCCTGATGATGTGGGCGGGCGTCCTGTCCACCTGACAGGTGGGCCCTATCCTCCAAGGGGGTGCCTTCCCAAGTTTTCTAGAGTCTTCTTGCAGATGCGTGGGTCTTTATCTCTATGTAAACATGACATGTGAGCCTTCTTTGGTTATTTCCTGATAACCCCCTATAGAAATAGACTGTCGGGTACCTAAATTAGGGGTACCCAAAACCAATGATTAAAACAGGCAAACCATCAAGGCATCCACGGCCTGAAAACTCCCTAAAAATTGAATTAAGGCTCCACCTCCATGGATGCCCCGGTCCAAGCCACATAGATGTGGAGACAGGGCACATTCGACCGAGTTCCGACTCGTACGAGACCCGCTCGACGGAAAGCCTCGACCCCAGAAAACTTCCGACTTGTACAGCCCGGGGTCGGGTCGGTCGACCCCTCCTCATCCACCTACTTACGGACAAAAGCATTCAATGCAACCACTCCCACTAACGTGGCTACAACATCACCAGCATGGGAGCAGCGTCCACGTCTAATCTTACTTTTTACTAACCATCTCGGGATGGGCAGTGAAAAAGTTGCCACTATTCACACCATGTCAAGCATTGTTCTACCGTCAACACCCCCTCAACTCACAAGATGACAACCACCGCGCCCAGGTTTCTCGGGGCTCGGCCTTATCCGTTCCTTGTCGACCCCCTCAGTTACGTCTTGACCTGGCCTCGACCGCTGCCGGTCAACAAAGGAATGACGCCTGCATGTCGGCTACCAGGGATTGCACGCTCGACACAGGACCTAGGACCTTTCACCGTCCAGTCATCAACATCACCACGACACTCCGGGGATGGCCAACCATTACCAGGGCACGCCGCTACAACAACCTCTATAGCGCCCATCAAACCTTCGCCTCTAAGGCACCGCCTTAGGGTTTTGGGAACCCCTCAGCCTTCACTCAACCCTATAAAAAGAGAGGGCAGAGGGTTCTCCAGGAAGAGGAGGAGGACAAACATTTTTCTCCATTGCAACGATCAACATCCCAAGCAACACCCCATTTTATCTATCTTTTGAGACTTGGGACCGGTTCCCTCTCTCAAAGCTTGTAACCCCTACGCAAGCACTTCGATGCAAGGAAATACAATACTCTCCCCCCCGCTAGACGTAGGGCCTTCTTTGCCCGAAACAGGATAACCCCCGTGTACTCTTCTTGCATCACCATCCGAATTAGGGAGCACGCAGCACAAATTCACTCGTTGGTCTAGGACCCTCCCGGGTCCGAACACCGACAGTTGGCACGCCAGGTAGAGGACGCTGCGTGTCAACGTCGCTTTCCCAGGATTCTTCTGGATGGCTGACCCCAAACGTCCACTTCCGCTGGCCACGGTGATCTGGTTTAGGAGTTTGGAGTTCATGTCCCTTGGCTACGGCTATGACATGGTCCTCCTCCTGCCCAGACACCCAACCGACCACGACTACGAGCTCTCCTAGCTTGGGGCAGCACTGCGCCAATACCACCGTTCCTGCCGAGCTCGTATAGCTAGGCGACGACATGGCCAGCGTAGCCACCATCATCATCTCATGGAGGGTGACAATATGCTATGTTCTGGTGCCCCTCAGCTAGACGCCCACATAGCACCTCTCATTAAGGACCTACATAGGATGAGCTTGGCTACGAGTGAGATGCCGGTAGGGCATCCCGTCATTCCACCGTCCGGCGTGGCGCCTCCAGCCGAATCAAGATCAACTTCCCCGATGGTAGGGTCAATGCCGCCGCGGACATTCCCATATGGGCTGAACACGGTTGCCTAGTGGTATGCTTCTTCTGTAAGCTCCAACATGGGCGCTTACGAGGAGCTCCTTAGGCACCATCTACGATACGCCCTTGACCTCCTAGCATCCACACTAGCTTCCGAGTACCAGGACTCTATGGAGACCCCTGGTACGGAGCACCGCGCGATCGCTTCCCGCCACTATGACCCCATAAATCGATGACCTCGCATGCATCCATCGTACTACTACTTTGGCGCCCCTGACTCCGACACTGCCGATGACAGCTACGATCTAACTCGCGAATGCTTCCATATCGATGGGGCTATCGCGTCAGATTCGGAAGCCAAGGCGGCTGCTAGAGGGGGGAACGCCACACAACCTCACGTTGTGCTCCCTAGCGCACAGAACGAATCCCAACTTCTTGGAACAGACTAAGGAGCGCAACTCATGCAGATTCAAGAATTGCAGGCCAAGATCGACGAGGAATGAGAAAACTTGCGCCTACCTCAGTAGACCCTCAAGCGGGAGCGCGCGGCGCACGTACGTGGTGGAGGAGCTTGAGAGAGAGCCCGCGACGTCAATCGTCACATCATCAATGACCGACCGGGCAAACCCCCAGTCTTCAACCGAGCCAGCTAGAACGTCATCGCCGCGCGCCATGCTTCTCCGCAATATGCCTGAGCCATCTACCCCCGAGGCTTGTTGGGCCCACGATGAGATTTGAGGTCTCCTCGAGACTGCGTCCATGCAGCAGGCCGAGAGTTCCACATCGAGGCACCGCAGGCTTGCCTCGGAGTAGCTTGTGGAACCCTCCCAACAAGAGAAAGAGGCATCGGTTCATCCCGAGCCTACATCGCAAGGGAACAAGGCAGCCTCTGTCCGTGAACGCATCATCGATAATCATGAGCCCCGAGACGCCCGTGACGACATCAACAAACGCTGCAAACGTAGAAGCGGTGACGGTGCATCTCGAGGCTAGCACATGCACAGGGGCGGGCATTATGATAGCTCGGAGGATCGTAGCCCATCCCCCGAGCCACCGGGCCCTCGAGTCTTCAGTAAGACCATTCGTAGGACCCAGCTCCCGATCCAGTTTCGCCCCCCAATGACTCTTACCAAGTATAACGGTGAGACCAAACCCGAACTTTGGCTTGTCAGTTGGGTAGGGCCACTGACGATCGAGTCATCATTCGATAGCTTCCCCTGTTCCTATCGAACATTGCTCGAGCATGGCTCGAGGACCCCCACCCGCACAGATCCACAACTAGAATGACTTGGTGAGGTTGTTCGAAGGGAACTTCAAGGGGACCTATGTGTGCCATGGTAACTCTTGGGACCTCAGGAGATATAAACAGAAGCCGAGCGAGTCCCTCCGTGACTATATTTGGCGTTTCTCCAAACAACGCACTGAGCTTCCCAATATCACCGACTCTGACGTCATCATGGCCTTTCTCTCTAGCACCACCTACAAGGAGCTAGTCTGAGAGTTGGGCCGCAACACCCCTACCACTACCAATGAACTAATGGACATCGTCACCAAATACGCCGCCGGTAAGGAGGTGGTTGGTGCCATCTTTGGTGGTGAGCAGGATAAGGGGAAGCGCAAGGACGAGGAACCTGAGGGCTCCAATCGGGGCACCAAGAGGAACAACAGGAACAACAGGAACCCCTCATCCTTGTTGCTGTCGCTGACTGCAAGAAGCTTCGAGGCCCCCCAGCGGGGGCATTTTCAACAAAATGCTCAAGGAACCGTGTCCCTATCATAAGGGGCTCACAAACTACAACCTCAAGGACTGCCACATGCTTCGGAAGTACTTCAAAAGCCTAGGCATCAAGAAAGATGACAAGAAGGAGGACCCCAAGGAGGGATGACGACAAGGATGAGGGGTTTCCCGAGATCCATGACTGCTTCATGATATATGGGGGACCCTCGACGCATCTCTCCTCGCGCCAGCGCAAGCAGGAGCGTCGAGAGATCTTCTCCGTACAGCTCGTGACTCCCGTTTTCCTTGACTGGTCCGAAACGGCCATCACGTTCGACCGTGATGATCATCCGGACTACGTCCCCAATCCTAGGGTGTACCCACTCGTCGTTGATCCCATCATCACCAATATGCGCCTCACTAAGGTGCTCATGGATGGAGGCAGCAGCCTCAACATTATCTACATCCAGACCCTCGACCTCCTGGGCATCAAGAGGACGCAGCTCCGACCTAGCGTCAGAGGCTTCCATGGAGTTGTGCTAGGAAGATGGGCTAAGCCCATTGGGTGGATTGACCTGCCCATCTGCTTTGGCACCCCCTCCAACTTCAGGAAGGAGACCCTCACTTTCGAGGTGGTTGGGTTCCACGGGACCTACCACGCCATCCTTGGGCGTCCTTGCTACGCCAAATTCATGGTGATTCCCAACTACACCTACCTTAAGCTCAAGATGTTGGGCCTCAAGGGTGTCATCACCGTCGAGCAATCCTATGAGCATACCTATGAGTGCGACATAGAGTGCGTCAAGCACAGTGAAGCCGTCTTGGAGTCGGCAACCTTGGCTGCAGACCTCGATGGTCTGGCCAAAGAGATCCTCGACCCCAAGCGCCATGCCAGCAATTTCAAGCCCACAGAAGACGTCAAGCTCGTACCCCTCGACCCCACCAGCTCGGATGGAAGGGCATTGAAAGTCAACGCCGCGCTCGATCCCAAATATAAAGCAGTGCAGTCCCTCGGATATGCCAGACATATTTGTGTGGAGTCCCTCAGATATGCCAACTTATTCGCGTGGAGTCCCTCGGATATGCCGGGCATACCTAGGGAAGTCACCGAGCACGCCTTGGAGATCCAAGTCGGCTCGAAACCGGTGAAGCAACACATGCGTCGCTTCGACGAAGAGAAACGCAAGGTCATCGATGAGGAGATTCACAAGCTTTTTGAAGCCGGATTCATCAAGGAGGTTCACCACCCCAAGTGGCTAGCTAATCCTATACTAGTTAAGAAAAAGAGTGGAAAATGGAGGATGTGTGTAGACTATACCAGTTTAAATAAAAGCATGTCCAAAAGTTCCCTTTCCTTTGCCACGCATTGACCAAATCGTCGATTCTACTACGGGATGTGAAACTCTATCATTTCTAGATGCATATTCTGGTTACCACCAGATTAAAATGAAGGAGTCCGATCAGCTCGCGACTTCATTCATTACCCCATTTGTCATGTATTGCTATGTTACTATGCCCTTCGGTCTTCGGAACGCAGGCGCTACGTACTAGTGATGCATGCAACACGTTTTTGGAAAACACATCAGGCCAACCGTTGAGGCCTACATTGATGACATCATGGTCAAATCCAAGAGGGTCAACAACCTGGTTGACGACCTTGACATTTTGTTTAAGTGCCTCAAGGAGAAAGATATCAGGCTCAATCCCGAGAAATGTGTCTTTGGTGTTCCTCGAGGCATGCTCTTAGGGTTAACCGTTTCTGAACATGGCATCGAGGCCAACCCAAAAAAATCTCCACGATCACCAAAATGAGCCCCATCCGAGATCTGAAGGGCGTACAGAAGGTAACGGGCTGCCTTGCGGCCCTCAGTCACTTCATCTTGCACCTCGACGAGAAAGCGCTCCCTCTATATCGTCTCCTAAAGAAATCTGAACACTTCTCGTGGACCCTCGAGGCAGAAGAAGCTCTTTCCAAGCTCAAGACAATGTTGTCTAGCCCTCCGATCCTCATCCCTCTGACCATAGGGGAACCCCTATTGCTCTACGTTGCCACGACGACACAAGTGGTCAGCACGGCCGTAGTCGTCGAGGGATCGGAGGAAGGGCACGCCTTACCCATTCAAAGGCTGGTCTACTTACTCTCGGAAACCAAGGCTCACTATCAACAAATTTAGAAGTTCCTATATGCCATTGTATTGACGCAGTGCAAGATCCGACACTACTTCGAGGGTCACCTGGTGATCGTGGTCTCTTCTTTCCCTCTAGGGAGATAGTCTAGAACCGGGAAGCCTCGAGAAGGATAGCCAAGTGGGCGGTCGAGCTCATGGGCGAGACCCTCTCTTATGCGCCACGCAAAGCAATCAAATCCCAAGTGATGGCAGATTTTATGGTGGAGTGGACCGATACCCAATTGCCCCCCGCTTAGATTTAGGCTGAGTTGTGGACCATGTACTTCAACAGGTCATTGATGAAAATGGGAGTAGGCGTGGGTTTGCTCTTCATCTTGCCCCTCGGAATTCACATGCGCTACATGATCTAACTCCACTTCGCTGCCTCCAACAATGTAGCTAAGTACGAAGCCCTCATTAACGGCTTGCGCATCGCCATTGAGCTCGGGGTTCGACACCTTGACGTTCGTGGTGATTCGTAGCTCATGATCGACCAGGTCATGAAGGACTCAAGCTTCCATGATCCTAAGATGGAAGCCTACTGCAAGGAGGTATGGTGCCTTGAGGACAAGTTTCACGACCTCGAGCTCAACCACATCGCGCGCAGATATAATGAGGCTGCCGATGAACTTGCGAAAATCACGTCCAGTCAAACCATGGTTCCACCTAACGTTTTCTTGAGGGATTTCATGAACCTTAAGTTGACCTCAGAGCGACAGAGGGGGTCGATAGTCTGTCACTTGACCCCCCATCTGAGGTAGAGGCCCCCTCAACTGAGGCTAACATCATGCAGACAGAAGGCTCGACTCCACCAATCGACCTCGAGCCCGACTGGCGTGTTCCGTACCTCGATTGTCTCATTCGAGGGGAGCTCCCTCTGGATAAGAAAGAGGCTCGATGGATCGCTCATTGGGCCAAAACCTTTGTGATATACGGCAATGGCAAGGAGCTTTATCGACGCAGCCCCACGGGCATCCTACAGCGCTGTATCACACTCAAGGAAGACAAGAATCTACTCAAAGATCTACACTCGGGGGCTTACGGTCATCATGCGGCGCCTTGAACCCTCATCAGAAACGTGTTCCGGCAGGGTTTCTATTGGCCAACCACGGTCTCCGATGCCATTAAGCTAGTACGCTCTTGCAAAGGATGCCAGTACTACGCAAGACAGACCCATCTCCCGGCTCATGCCCTGCAAACCATCCCCGTCACATGGCCATTCACCATTTGGGGGCTTGACTTGGTCGGACCTCTAAAGAGGACAATCAGGGGCTTCACCCACTTGCTCGTCGCCGTCGACAAGTTTTCCAAGTGGATCAAGGCCCGTCCTGTCACCAACGTCAGGTCAGAGCAAGACGCATTGTTCTTCATCGACATCATCCATGGCTTCGGGGTTCCCAACTGCATCATCATGGACAACGACACCCAGTTCACCAGCAAAAGGTTCTTGGAATTCTGCAACGACCATCACATTCATGTGCTTTGGTCGGCCATGGCTCACCCAAAAACAAATGATCAAGTAGAACGTGTCAATGGCATGGTTTTACAAGGCCTAAAGCCGAGAATCTTCAACAAATTGAATAAACATGGCAAGAAATGGGCTGCCGAGCTCCCCTAGGTCCTATGGAGCCAAAGAACAATGTCGAGTTGAGCCACGGGGTTCACTCCATTTTTCTTGGTTTATGGGTCCGACGCTGTACTTCTAACCGACTTAGAATATGGATCCCCGAGGCTAAAAGCCTACAACGAGCAAAACAATGATGCCGCAAGAGAGAATGCCCTCGACTAGCTCGAGGAGGCTCGAGATATAGCTCTACTACACTTCGCAAGATACCAGCAGAATCTCTGATGCTACCATGACAAGCACGTGCGCAGTCGAGACCTCCATGTTGGTGACTTGGTACTTCGGCGAAGCCAAAGTAACAAGGGACAATACAAGCTCACCCCACCATGGGAAGGACCTTACATCGTCGCGGAGGTGTTGAAGCCCGGGACTTACAAGCTTTCAAATGAAAAGGGCGAGATCTTCACCAACGTATGGAACATTGAACAGCTACGTCGCTTTTACCCTTAGAACCTCGAGGCTTTGTACCTTTTTTCTTAGGTACATGAATGAATAAAGAGTAGATCCATGTTCAAAGCGTTCTTTCATAAAAACAGGTAGGCTCAACCCTGTTTTCACAGAGTCAAACCTCCCTCGGGGGCTGGAAAGGGGGGAACCCTCTGAGTTCCTAAAAAACTCTCATTTTTCAAGAACTTTTACATAGTCAATGAAGTCACGAGAGCACCCTAAGGCTCAAGGGCTGTCAAGCCATGAGATCACCTACATGTCCACACTAATGGTACCTCCACTCACTCCCCATGCCAAGGGGTGCAACCGCGCGCTAAGAAGACCTAGTAAAAGCTCATGATTTCGAAAAATCAACGCCTAATGTTCCTATACGTTTTGATACGAGTTCTTACATAGTCGACGAGGCTGGAAGGCCATCCTAAGGATGAGGGGTTGTCAAGCCACGAAGACTTCCTATGCCTCCAGGCTACGGTATCTACGCAGGAACACAATTCGAACAGAAGGGGAATAAAGGACTCAAATGAAAAAAGACATTTAGTGCATATTCACACCTAAAAGTTTTAAGGCCCCTAGGGCCACGACAGCATGAGTCACAAGTAATAACTAACTTATTACATGGGCCTTATGCCCAGATTTGGCTCATAGGCCCTCATCATCAGCAGGCGAGAGCACTTCGTCCTCAAACAGCCTTGCAAGTCGACGCCCAGGTTCTTCCGCAGCCTCGATCAGCCCTAGTCAGGCCGCCTCGTTCTCCTCCTCAGTCTTACTTGGATCGGAGGTGAAGCCATCAGCGATAAGGCCCATGTTGTACTCAAAGCCAGAGCGGACGACCGCCATGGCCCTCTTCACGCCATGGTGCAGTGCACTCCGCACCCTCTCGCGTACGAGGCCACCCAGCGCCATCATCCGGCACACGAATGAGTTCCCCGGTGCATCCTCCTTGGTGTCGGCGTCAGGCTTAACCCCTAGGTTGTCACACACCATAGTAATGGCACCTTGGAGCATCTGGTTCCGCCCAACCTTGGCCTCAAGAAGGGCTTGAAACGAGGTGGCGTTCGCCTAGGCCTCACGCTGCTGCTTCTCCAACTCTGAAACACGAGATCAAGTCAGCAAGAACATAGGAGTCTAGAGTCAAGGTCAGAACATGGCAAAAGCTTACCCTTAGCGTGGGTCTGCCAGCCCACAATCTCATCACGCAGCTCGCCTCATGCCTTTTTGGCCGCCCAGAGAGCCTCATCCTTATCGTGGACAGTCGCCCTCAGCGTCTCGATCTCTCGACCGATGCCCAAGAGAGCCTCGTCCCTCTCTCAGACGGTCCCCTTCAATGTCTCAACCTCCTCGGCCAAGGTCTCGACGCGGGTGGAGGCTAGCCCGATCTGTACGTTGAGGGCATCACGCTGCCCGGTCATAAGTGCGACGTCCTCCTCGAGCTCATTCACTCGCGCCAATAACGGTGCAAGGTCCTCATGGGCTTTGGCCGCCTCTTCTCAAGCCTTAGTCGCGTCTTCACGTGCCTTGGCCATAGCGTTGCAAGCATGCACCGCCTCTTCCTTAAGTGTTGTGGTGACGACACGAAGCTCATCCGCCTCGGCGCTCTTCTTGGATAGCCACTTGTTGGCCTCCTCGACCAGAGCTCGTTGATGAGGAAGCACCACCCACACACCACTCTCATGGCAGATGAATAGCGATTTGCAGTGCGACCGCTCCTTGAGCTCCTGGTCATAATCAAGACTAAAAGTCATAACCAAGGGGAAAAAGGAGGGATCAAGCTAAATAAAGCACCATGATAAACATAACCTACCTCGAAGGCCCCCGACATGTGTCGAACCAGGGTCTCTGTGACCATCCGTAGGGACTGCACGGAGTGCTTGTGGAGCCTCTCGGTGTACTCCAAGAACTTCACCTCATCCTTGTCGTCGAGGGCAAAGAAGGGCTCGACGTCGGGATTGGCCGCGTCCCTGAACTCGAGGGGCGAGCGACCCCAGCGTGGGAGCTCCTCCTCCGCCCAGCTCTGCGAAGTTGGGCCACCTGGTAGATGCCTCCGATGTGTCACCGTCTGGCGCCACAGAGGTTCTGGGCCGATCTGTGGCGTCGACCATCTCGACGTCCGCCTTCTGTTTCCCCATATCAGACAGGGGATCATCAGACATGAGGTCGATCACGGTGGCCATCGACCCTTGGGGCAGAGGTGTCCCCCTGCTAGCCGGCACCTCCGCCTGAGCGTTGGGTGGTGGCACAGCCACCTCTCGCTCCGCCTCGACCACCGGCCCCTCTGGCTGGCTCAGCTCTCGCGGCTCCGCTTCCTGTTGCGGCGGTGACAGCAGCTCTTGCTGCTGTTGCTGCTGTGGCTACTGTTGCGGATGCTCCCTCTCTGCCTGCAACTTTGGCAGCCTGCCCTCATCTTTCCTCGCATCTTGCAGGGTCTCCACCATGCTCCTCGTCTCCTCCACATCCGTCTGCCCCGCATCACGGGTGGATGTTGCGGCCTCGCCGACCTCGATGGTCTCTAGGGTCCTCGTGGTCCTCGTGGCCACCTCTAGACCGATCAAGCCTGGTAACGCCCAGGGCAGCCTTGACCTCCTCCGGCTGCTGAGCGGCGTCCCCAGCTCCGGTGCCCCCCTAGGCACTCGCACTGGCCTTGACGGCGGCTTCCTTCACCTTAAGTCACTCCGTCGCCGCCTGGCACCTTGCGACCCAGACAGCATCGTCTGCCGACGTTCGCATCATCAGAGCGGTGCCAGCCTTGAGCGCCTTGGCAGGCGTCATGGCTGCTGGTTCCGCCTTGCGTTTGCGGCTGCACAATGAACAAGAATTGAGAATGAGAAGTGAAATAAACTTTTATCGGAAAAGTAACACAAGACACTTACCCGGACATGGGGATTAGGGGCCTTGCCCTCGTTTCCCTGAACCACCTGAGGGCTTCTGCGATGGCCCCTCCGCCAAGCCTCTGGTCGGCTCGGAACTCCTTGGAGCCTAGGCCGTCAACGCCTCCGAGGTCCTCTTCGCCGTCGAGGATGTCTGGCCTTGGGTCCTCATGACCGACGATAGTGCCCTAGCCTCAGGCGTCGACATCGCTGGTCCACCCGCAGATAAGGTGCGTGTTGATCGGGCACGCGTGCGCGGCGCCGCAGATGTCGTCGGAGAAACCCTAGGCTCGGCGGATCCCCTTTCTGAAGGCCCCTCATGGGCCCTCCCTTGCGCTCGCTCCTCCTCCCCCTCGACGGGTGTCGAGGCCTCCCTCGACGCCTAGGAGGTCGACCCCACGCCGACGGGCCCCTGCAGGGACCGTACGTTAGGGAGGTGCGCAAGGAAAGTCGTGGTGTCATACCGCGACCCGACGTCATCCTCATCGCTATCCTCATCCTCCTCCTCTGAGGCCATCTCAGAGGGGAATTCCTCCTCAGGGAGACCCACAAGCCGTTGCTGGTGATAGCGTTTTAGCAACGCCTCGTGCTCGCAGATCTTCCTATTATGCCACGTCTTCACAGAGTCTTTTTCCTTCTTCTCTTGGGCCACGGAGAGGCATCTCACCTGTCGAGCGGTGTGATCCTTCGGGACCGGTGATGGCGAGTCCTTGACCGCTGACAGATCCTGCATAGAAAACTCAATGGGTTAAATCTATGAGACATAGGAGAAAAGCGGAGCTCAATACCGGCAAGACAACACTCACCAAGGGCTCAAATCCCTGGTTGGGTCGCATCGGGACTTTGTCGATGTCCTCCTGCTTGAAACTGCCCATTACCCATCGAGCGCGCCGCACCACCTCATCGAGGGGGAGGGTCTCATGGGACATCTGGCTTCCCTCCAATGAGACACCCAACTTCATCTCGTCCAACTGGAGTCGACACTGCATCAGTGGGTGGACTCTCCGACGATGGAAAGCCATGGCCACCATGCCCGCAGTCAGCCCGCGCAGGCGAAGCTTCCTTAACGCATCGAGGAGTGGTTGTAGTTTTGGCTTGTCTTCCTCGACAACGCCGTATGACCAGTTCTCCTTTCGGGACATCAGGACCTGGCCAGAGAAGCTCGAAAGGTAGCCATCGTCGTTGCGCAGGTAGAACCATCCATCATGCCACCACTATTCGACAAAATGAGTTAGGCTGGGATGTACAAATCCCCTCAATCCGCTCGCACCTAGATCATGCAGCTCCTAGCATGCACTACCCACCATACTCCTTTCTCGCCCGCCTTCTTGGCGAAGTGCTCCGCCTTGAAGAGGTGGAGCCACAGCTTCCAATGGGGCTCGACCCCCAAATATCCCTCACAGACAGCCGCAAAAATGGCGTCTGTGAGATAGAGTTGGGGGCGAGATGATGGAGTTCTACCCCATAATAATGTGGGATGGCCCGCATAAAATAGATCGGCGGTACTCCGAGCCCCCTCTCGTGGAAAGCAACGAAGCTGACCACGTATCCCTTCGGTGGCACCGGCTCCCGGTGGCTTTCAGCGGCACCCTCCACTCTGGTAGGTCCCGGCTGATCCTTGGACGCAGGAGACCGTCACGCATGAGCTCCTGAAGTTTCTTCTCTGTCACCGAGGAACAAATCCACAGTTCCGCGGGGAGGACCGGGCTCTTTCCCGCCATCAGCGCAAGGTTTCGACTATGGTGGTAGAACGGAAGGGACAACGGTGGCGGTGAGGGATGGCTGATGGAGGCAAGGGAAGAAGAGGGTAGTTGCAAAGAGCTAGAAAGGAACAAATAAAACCTTGGGCTCCGTATTTATACACCAGTGGAAGACCAATGGGCGGATCTGATAAAAAGGCAAGAACAATTTCTGCATTCAATACCCTTACCTAACCGCTCCCTAGAAATCCGCACGCATAGGCACGTGTCAGCCGTTCGCTCGCTAACCGCCTGCCATGTTGCCCACTACCATGCTATTTCCGCTTCCTTCCTAAAAAGCCACACCCCAACGGGCGGCAAGGAAGGCTCACAGACGGACACTTCTAGGCGAAGGAACCACGGGCTCCGAGCCCACTTCAAATCTCGAGGGTTCGAAAGCTGGCCCTCGATCGGGGTTCGACAGCTGCCCTTGAGTAAACTAAGTTAGGGATGACTGAGAGCGGTCCCATACAAGGCCAGGGCTCGAGCCACTTTCTCGAGATGCCCTCAGACATATTCGAGGCTAAAGGAGAGGTCGGCAGTGGAATCCCATCAGAGAGAGGCATCGAGCCCTCGGATCCCATCGAACGGAGCCGAGATCCACGTGACAACTCTTTGGTACTTTTGGAGAGTGCCTCCACGACCGCCAGTCAACCCCTACTGAACGGGGCACGGGCTCCCACTCGAATTTCCCATTAGCAGCTCACCATAGATCGTCAGGGCTCACCCATCAGGGGTAGAACGATGTTCATGTCCCTCCTCCTTACCTAAAGGATGCGTGAGGGTCGTACGATTAAAGACAGGCAGGACCATGATCGACCTCACGCACGCAAGGCTCGGGGGCTTGCCCGCAATAAGCTAGCCTCGACAAAAGAGGACCAAACATGCCACGGGGGCTCGAGCACGGGAGCGTCCCTCAACATAACATACTAAAAGCCCTCAAAGGAGTTACCCACTCCTCCGATGCCTTGGGGGCTACACCCGGTGGGTGCGCTCGCACGCACCCACCCACCGGAAGGGCGACGATGCTATGACTCCAGTTCATAGCTCGCGGAGCCTCTGCGAGAGTGTTTACACTCACACAAAGGCTCGGGGGCTACTATCGAGTACCTAAATTAGGGGTACACAAAACCAACGATTAAAAGGGGCAAACCACCGAGGCATCCGCACCCTGAAAACCCCCTAAAAAATCGAAGTAAGGCTCCACCTCCATGGATGCCCCGGTCCAAGCCACATACATGTGAAGACAGGGCACCCTCGATCGAGTTCCGACTCATACGAGGCTCGCTCGACAGAAAGCCTCGACCCCGAAAAACTTCTGACTCGTATGACCCGGGGTCGGGTCGGTCGACCCCTCCTCATCCACCTACTTACTAACAAAAGCATTCAATGCAACCACTTCCACTAACGTGGCTACAGCGTCACCAGCATGGGAGCAGCGTCCGCGTCTAATCCTACTTTTTACTAACCATCTCAGGATGGGCAGTGAAAAAGTTGCCACTATTCACACCACGTCAAGCACTGTTCTACCATCAACACCCCATCAACTCATAAGACGACGACCACCGCGCCCAAGTTTCTCGGGGCTCGGCCTTATCCATTCCTCATCGACCCCCTCAGTTATGGCTTGACCCAGCCTCGACCGTTGTCGGTCAACAAAGGAATGATGCCTGTACGTCGGCTACCGAGGATCGCACGCTCGACACAAGACCCAGGACCTTCACCGTCCTATCATCAACGTCACCACGACACCCCGAGGATGGCCGGCCATTACCAGGGAACGCCGCTACAGCAACCTCTACAGCGCCCATCGAACCTTCACCTTTGAGGCACTGCCTTAGGGTTTTAGGAAACCCTCAGCCTTCACTCGACCCTATAAAAAGAGAGGGCAGAGGGTTCTCTAGGAAGAGGAGGATAGACATTTTTCTCCATTGCAATGATCAACATCCCAAGCAACACCCCATTTTACCTTTCTTTTGAGACTTGGGACCGGTTCCCTCTCTCACAGCTTGTAACCCCTATGCAAGCATTTCGGTGCAAGGAAATACAATACTCTCCCTCCCCCTCTCCCGCTGGACGTAGGGCCTTCTTTGCCTGAACCAGGATAAACCCCCATGTACTCTCCTTGCATCACCATCCAGATTAAGGAGCACGCAGCACAAATTCACTTGTTGGTCTAGGACCCTCTCGGGTCCGAATGCCGACACAGACATTCACCAAAACTTGAAGAAATCGTCATTTAAAACCCCTAAGTCTATGGTGATGTTCATTTTAAGTCCTTTATCTTCTTTTATTGACATTTGAAATTGATAGTTAATTACTGTCAACAAACTCCTCCAAGCTTACCTTTTGCTCGTCCCTGAGCAAACAACTAAACCTAGATGGATCAGGAGTTGCTGCAATGCTTTCACGCTTTAAAAGTACACATGCATTCAAATAGGAGTTCTTTTCCAGACTAGAGTGGACTGTTTTGACTTTCAAACTTACTCATGTTACTTCCAACCATGGGGCTTTTACCTGCACTTGGGTCTTAAGCAATTGAAAGACAGAACAATTAAGTTAAGCAATATGTCTCAAGCTCTTTGCTCCACCTCTGTTCTGGAGTTTTCTAGAGATTTTCAAAATAAAACTCAGAGTTCCATAAATATGACTCTCACAAGTCACTCCATGTGTGGTATTTATGGATCCTCACTATGGCATTAGAAAAGATTATGCCTTGTCTCTTCTCTCAAAATATGTAGTATTTTTGGTTCAAGAAAAACTTTGTCATGCCTGCTCTTCCTCACCCTATAACTAATAAAGCTTATGTGGAGTTCATAGGAATGGAAATAGCTCACAGACTTGCACTGCATATGTTGCCTAGTCGAACCATGGATCCAGAGGGACTCGTCATACAATCAAATCAAGATGTGCATGTGTGGTTAATATGGTGGATAAAACAAGGGGTAGAAAGGAAAAGGGATGAATGTCTGATTCTACAATGCTCCATTGATGAAAACTCCTCTTTAAAACTTTGAAAGAAATACTTGGGCTTTTATGAGAGAGGATTTTTTTCAAAGCTTTTTTTTTCTTGCTCTCCCTTCTTTCTCTTTATCTCTCTTCTCTTTTCTTTTTTTAAATACTTGCCAACAAACTCTTTGATGAAACATAATTGAGAGGATAAATGATAATACTTGGAGCAGTTGTAATGATAAGTGGCTAGCAGAATAAATGAATCCTATGGAGAAAATATTTTTGGTGCTCACTCTCAGGGTAAGAGTAGAACATTTTTGGTAGATCTAAATGGGATAAATATGTGGTGCATACTTACAGGGCAGAAGTAGCAAGGATGCCTGATGTGTGATAGTGAATCTTGATTTTATCCGCATGAAGAGCTCCTAAGGGTCTACACAGCTCGACCAAACTCAATACAAACACAAGCAACAAATATGTGGAAGTTTCCTATACTAATAGTTATGTATGACTATGATAGAAATTTCACACTCTGTCATATTAGGAACTCATCATGTGGTAATTTTAATTTTTAAAAACAAATCTCTAGAATTTAGTGTTGCTAGGAACAAGATAAACAGCAGCTCAACCATATCATATCATGTCGGTCAATTACCTAGACTTTAGATTAAGCATATGCTCCCATAGGTTTTTAATTTAGAGTAAATCTTCATGTCTAACAATTTTATCCAATCCTTAGGAGAACTCTAGGTTGAATACTAGGTACTTGAAAAGAATTACAATAGAGCAACTGTTCATCATTTCCATCATGCATTCTTAAAAATCTACTTATTTATAGCAACAAGATTAAAGCACACCTTTTATACACTCTTTTTATTTGTTTTTCGTATTTAAGAAGCACACTAAAACAAATAGAAAATATTTATTTGGTTTTCTAAATTTTTATGCAAACATAAACAGCACTACGAAGAAAAGTAGTAAATAAAATTTTTATTTGTTTTTGAGGTTTTTTAGTTTTTTTAAATGCGTGAAATAAAATGAAAGAAAATAAACTTATAGAAAAAAAACTTACCTTGGATAAATGGGGGTCCTCCCCCAAGCTAGATCTTGCTGTAGTCGATCACTCCAAGTAGAAGTACTTGAACATGGTGCTCATGTTCTGGTTCATGGTTTTTTGGCCGTCACGGATCTCATTCAAGGTCTGGGTGGTGTTTTCATTCCACTGGCGCTGGTCTTCCCACCACTGGTTCTGTTGAGCTTGGTTTTCTTGTACGGTCTGGAGGGAGTTGTTAGTGCGCTGATGGAACACCACATTCTCTTCATGTATCTCTAGGGTGTAGTAGAATCTGGCATCAGAAGCACGTCCAGGTTGGAAATTCTGGTGGTGATGACCATGACGGGCACCAGAGGATGATACTCCAAGAGGGTCAACTGAGTGTCTTGCAGGCTGATTGTATGGGTGGTGTTGCCATTGTTCATCATCTCCTTGTGGACAATATTCTTCTTCCATGTACTGGGGAGCAGGTTGGGAGGCAGAATGCTCCCAAGGGTTCCTCAGGATGCGGGGGTTGTGAGCATCGAAATCATCATAGCCTATATGAACTGGCGCCTTAGGACCAGGGTCAGCGCCAAGCCATATCGGCTCAGGCTTATATCCCATCCTGGCAGAGGCTGCCCTCCGAGGGATTCGACGATTCACTGGTGCTGCCTGCACATCAACTAAGAGAACTTGCACAGTATAAAGGCTAAGTCCTGGGTTAGATAACCGAAGCCTGCCTCTATTTTCAAAAATCATGTATAGCCCATCATGCTCCCTTTTTAATATTCTAGCATGTCTAAAAGATTCATATCCATAACATGGTCGGGCTTCCTCGATAAATTTATCTGAAGAATTACTTAGCGTCCCTAAGTTGGTGACCAGACGAGTAATTTAAAAAGTGCAACCAACAGGCCCCATCAATTCATGAGTGGAAAACCAATGAGCTACCAAGAGACGAACATGTGAGACTCTAATCTTTTTGAGCGCAGCAAAAAGCAACTATAAATCTCCTACCCTGACCTTGCAGATGTCGTCTCTAGGAAACATAGCATAACCCATCCATTTATGTAAGAAATGAAGAGTGGGGAGTTGTATGCTATTGGTACGGGCTTGAAAATAAAAGTCTTCTCCAGTCATTTCTTTCCAAAATTGATTTTTCTCAAAGCCTGGCAACGCATCATCTAAATCTATCGCAACTCTTGGGTGGAAACCAAGGTGGTTACTTAGTTCCCTCCAACTAAGATTAAACATCTCCTTGAAAAATCTAAAGGTTACCCCATCCTCCGTGGTTTGTAAAGTGCACAGGAATTCGATGGTCAAAAGCTTTGACCCTAACTCAGTTATGTCCCAAAATGACTCCCAACGCACCAATGGATATATTAAATCGAATTCAGTATCCATACCTGTCTCATGGAGAAGTGCGAGGTCGAGGACTGGTGTGTGAGTGTAGGCCTTGTTCTTTAATTCCTTGAAAATCTTCCTCTCCCGAGAATCCTTCAAACCAAGATGACTTTCCTTGAGGAGAATCTTCCTTGTTGGTGCTGATGATGATGATGATGGTGGTTGGTTGGCCAGTGGCTTGACGCTCATCTCAGAGTTGCCTTGTGAGGTGGACCGGGTCATCAGTCCCGATCCAAGACCCTTGAGCGCGCTCTTTGCGGCACCTTTGGCAGCTTTGAACATCTTGAATATCCTGCAAAAACCTTAGCAAAAACAAAACTTGTGGAGAATATTAGCGGGTTAATGGTTAGCTGTCCAGAATTAGTGGTCCAGGGGTCAGTTGTTCGAACAAGATTTTAGTTGGGAAATTAGTAGAACCCCCCTAATTCTTTTTAATTGCTTCCTAGGACAGCATGTCCACTAAGTGCACTACTTTCTTCTAATTATTGTAGCACTACACTCTCCTCTCACAAGATCACTACTACTCTTCTTCCTTCCTCTACTTCTTCTCTTACTCCTATTCTCTCTTTTCTTGCCTATGCTTGGAGCAGAACACTAGAAGTTGAGAGCTCAAGGTATGAGAGGTTTTTTGAAATGCTTGTGATGCAAAGAAGTGAGGTGGAGTCTATGACATGTGGGTCCTATAGTAGTGGGCCCTATTATAAATATTTATATATGCAGAATCATTTAGGTAAAATAAAATGCATGAGTAAAAATATTTTTATGCCACCACAGTAAATTCTTGATACAGGTTTTACACACCATAAAAATTATTTATGTGGGGCGTGAATTTTATAATGTGACAGAAAAACTATATTTATGTAAATTTAAAAGTAAACTCAGATAACTACCGACTTACCTTTTGGCGAGGGTTTGAATTTTTTTAAAGTCCTCCGAACTGGACTCCCAATATATTTTATTCTTTCTGAGTGTCTGACTCCTGTGACGATGACTCTGATATGTTTTCCTTGTCCTGGCATACCATCTTCACAGTGGAGTTGAGTTCGGGTTTTGGCTTAAATGTGAATTGTTCTTCTTGCTCATTTATAGTAAACTTGATTTCTCCTTTCCCGACATCAATGTGTGCATTGGCGGTGCTCAAAAATGGTCTCCCAAGGATGAGTGACACTTTTGAGTCTAGACTCATGTCTAGTACCACAAAGTCTACTAGCACAAAGAATTCTCTTATCTTGACTAGGATGTTCTCAGCGATGCCCAACGGGTATTGAACTGATTGATCTGCCAGTTGTAAGCACATTGATGTTGGTTCGAGTGTTGCAAAATTGAGCTTGTGATAGATTGCTGCTGGCATCACACTGACACTTGCTCCAAGGTCACAGAGTGCATTGTTGAAATGTTGGTCTTCAATTGAACAATCAATAGTGGGGCATCCTGGATCTTTCTTCTTTTCTGGTGATTTATTGAGGATGGCCGCACTACATTCTTCTATCAGTTTGATCACCTCAGTGGTTGGCAGTGGTCTCTTCTTGTTGAGAATGTCTCTGATGTACCTTGCATATGTAGGGACCTGTACGACGTCCAATAGAGGTATGTTGACATATAACTTCTGAATAACCTCCACGAACTTACCAAACTGTTCATCTAATTGCATCCTTTTATTTCTTCGGGAAAATGGTAAATAATTTATATCACAAAAATCTTGTCTCATTTTCCTTTCTTGAGTTTCTTGTAATAATTCTTCAACTTCATTATGATTTTCCTCTTCTGCCACTACTGGTACTGCTGGTTCCCTTCTGGTCCCTTTAGGATAAGGGGGGTCTCTAGTATATTTTCCTCCTCTTGTAGTTATAACACTTACCTGCTCAAGGTTAGTGGCAACAGGCAATGCAGCAGCTAGCTGTGCTAATTTGTCTTCAACCTTTTTATTAAACTTATGTTGCTTTTCAACCACAGATGAGAAAATTTCTAGCTTTCCATGAATGTCTTTGAAAATATTATCATTTACAGCAAGCCTTTTATTAATGTCTTCATTGATTCTAGTTTGCTGCATGACTAACTCTCTTAAAGTAGGTTGCTTGGTAGAATTACCTGGATTCATACCTTGGGTAATGTTTTGCTGTTTCCAACTTGGTTGATGTGGAATCTTTCTGATAGCAGTATTTGAATTCTGGTAAGCTGTTTCAATGGCTCTCTGATCTTCTTTGTATTTGGCCCTCTGATCAAGCCAGTTGAGCAAACTATCCATCTTGGTAGACAGCGCATTTACTTCTTCAATGGTTTCTTCACTTTGATGACAATGTTGAATGTTGTCTTGGGGCCAGCTCTGATTATCTGCTATCTTGTCCATAAGTATTTTAGCTTTTCCAAGAGTGAGTGATAAGAATGATCCTTCAGCAGTTGCATCTAGGTGCTCACGGGTCTTTGGGATTAATCCATAATAAAAGCCTTGCATGAGTAACCATTCTTCCATTCCATGATGGGGACAATCTGATATATATCCTTGAAAATGCTCCCATGCTTCTAAAATGGTTTCTGTCTTCTGCTGTTGGAAATTGGTAATCTTTCCTCTTAAGGCATTGGTTTTGCCTATAGGGAAAAACTTTGCTAGAAAGGCCTTCGAATATTTCGCCCACGTGTTGATGTCTTCTTTATTAGCATAGAACCACTGCTTCGCTCTTCCCACAAGTGAGAATCGAAAGAGGCAAAGTAGTATAATGTCTTGAGCAACTCCATCAATGGTGATGATGGTTGCAATCTCTAGAAAATTCTGTAGATGAGCACTTGCATCTTCATGTATCTTTCCACTGAATTGGGTAGCTTGCACCATATTTATGAGGCTTGGCTTAAGCTCAAACTCAAGATTCTCAGTTTGAAGTGATGGACCGATGAGAATGTTCTCAATGCGTGGAGCAGAGAATTCTTGCAAGGTCTTTTCTGCCATAGCTTTAGCAATTGGTGACGAGCTCCTTCTTTGGTTGATCCGATTTTGATGATGAAGAGTTGAGTGAATCAGAATCAATCCTGCTATACCCTGTATAAAATATAAACATAGAAAAACAACAGGGGTGATCCTGTCAAAGTAGAGGTGCCTTGTTATGATTTCTCATTTTTATAAGTATCTATTTACATAATTTTTCTCAATAGTTTATTCCTTCCCTGGCAACGGTGCCAGAAATGCTTGTTGACACTTCTAACACCACTTTAAGTACTAGGTTGTCATCCCTAGCATGGCGCCAGAAGTGTTGGTATTATAAATGCTCTCCTAGAAAATAAATAAGGGATCTGCAAGTGCACAGATTAAATACCATTGTAGCTCTTCACCAGGAAATATTCCAGGTATCATTAATTTATATTTAGCTCAAGGGAAAGAACTAAGGACTTAAACTAGAGATGAACTTACAAAACATGACTATTTATGAGAATCAATCACACAGTCACTTGCTTTGATAGGGGTAAGCCATGATAAATAAATATAATGAATTGATAAGCTCAGAGGATAACACACGCAGAGATTAGAGATAGACTACTCATCATAAAGGTAGGTAGACATCTGACTAGGCAAAAGATTGAATTATAGGTAGGTTCTAATCAACTAAGTCTTTCATCTACTCTAGCACATACAATATCATATATAGCACAAAAGACTCTTCATCTATGTATAAGGAACATCACTGAAGAAAACCAGAACATAGCATGACTTTCCATGTAATACCAATTCTGCCTGTCCTACTAACGGGGGGTGGCTTATATAAGACTCAACGAAATTGTCACTTCTGCGAACTACCACACGACCCAGCCAATAGGGTACATTTATAGGTAAACAGCATCTAGGCACCATGCCTACATGTAATCTACCACTTAACTCCCTCGAGAAAGAGCTAGGCGCTTTGCAAACTTATACATAAACTCATCATCAATCATAACTATATCAAATATAGAACTAGAGCAAATTAGGAACATAATAAATAGAAATATAATGATATTTAGAATAAAGTCATAGAGAAAGATACAAGATAGCATCAAACTTGTAGACGATAATCTGAATCCTGGGCACAGGCGCCCAACTCTTGAATCTATCTAGTCTAAACCTATGTAGAATTTGAAGTATTGGAGTACCTATTCTAATTCTCTGGTGGAGAGAGATCTCTAAACCCTAGCTCTGATGATGGCTTCCTCTTGATAATAATAATAATGAATTAGGGTTTCAACCTAGGGGTATGCCCTTGCTTATATAGCCTCCTCAAATGCACCAGAGCCCTCAGATCAAACCGACCTTCATGCACGGTGTAGATTGATCCTCAAAGGCGGTTAGAGGCATGATCCATGACCTTGGCCCTGATTGGCTGAGGGGTAGGGTGGGCTCCCTGATGACATGGGCGGGTGCCCTATCCACCTGACAGGTGGGCCCCATCCTCTAAGGGGGTGCCTTCCCGAGTCTTCTAGAGTCTTCTTGCAGATGTGTGGGTCTTTATCTCCATGTAAACACGACATGTGGGCCTTCTTTGGTTATTTCCTGATAACCCCCTATAGAAACAGATATTCACCAAAACTTATGGAAATCATCAATTAAAACCCCTAAGTCTATGGTGATGTTCATTTTAAGTCCTTTATCTTCTTTTGTTGACATTTAAAATTGATAGTTAATTACTGTCAACAACCACTTTATTCCAAGTGACTCTATCCTTAGTGTCCAAAACCTGAACCGGTTGCTCACGGTATTCCAAGTCTGATTTGATCCGAATGCCCTGAGGTTCTATCATCTCTTCCGGAACACGCAAACACTTCTTCAATTGCGATACATGGAAGACTGGAAAGATCAAACTGATCGCTTCTGGTAGCTGTAACTTATAAGCCACTGGACCTTTCTTTTCTACTATCTTATATGGTCTACAAGCCTAGCAGCAAGCTTTTTCTTGATCCAAAACCATTTTTCTTCATTGGTGTAACTTTCAAATAGACATAGTCACCAACTTCAAACTCAAGCGGTCTTCTTCTTTTATCTGCGTAACTTTTCTGACGTGACTGTGCAACCTTCATGTTTTGTTGGATCATACGGACCTTTTTCTTAGCCTCTTCAACAAAGTCGATCTCATAAAACCTTCTCTCTCTAGGCTCAATCTAATTCAATGGTGTCCTACACTTCCTGCCATACAATGCTTCAAATAGAGCCATTTTGATCCTCTCTTGGTAACTATTGTTGTAAGCGAACTCTGTCAAAGGTAACCATGATTCTCATGAACCCCTAGAAGATAACACACAAGATCTAAGCATATCTTCTAGAACTGCATTAACTCACTATGTCTGCCCATCTATCTATGGGTGATAAGCTATGCTATAAACTAAACTAGTACCCAAACCTTTATGTAGATGTTCCAAAAAATGAGCTATAAACTGTGATCCTCGGTCAGACACTATATTCTTCAGTATACCATGCAATTGAATGATTTCTGTAATGTACTTCTCAGCATACTGAGGTGGTCGAAATGTTGTCTTAACTGGCAAAAAGTGAGCTGATTTGGTAAGGCGATCTACAATCACCCAAATCGAATAATTTCCCTTCTGAGTGGTGGGAAGACCGGTGATGAAATCCATACTTATATCATCCCATTTCCAATCCGGTATTGATAAAGGTTGCAACAAACCCGCATGTCTCATGTGAAGAGCTTTCACTCTACAACACGTGTCACAACGAGCAACATACGCTGCAATCTCCTTCTTCATCTTTGTCCACCAATAATGAGGTTTTAGTTCTTGATACATTTTGCTACTTCCAGGATGGATAGATGTTTAGAAAGATGAGCTTCATCCATCAGTTTGTTCTTGAGCTCTCGATCCTTAGGTACGACAAGACGATCATCGGACCATAACACTCCTTGTTCATCCACTCTAAAGTGCTTAGTCAGTTCTTTCTTCATTTTCTCCTTGATATGGAATATTCCCTTATCTATTTTCTGACCTTTAAAGATCTTGCTCTCTAACGTACAACAAACCTGGATATTGTGCAACACCACAGGATGCAACAAATTGAACCCATCATCGAACAATGGTTGCACAGCAAGAAAATGTGACTTCCTACTTAAGGCATCTGCCACTACATTTGCCTTTCCCGGATGATAGTGTACATTCAGATTATAATCTTTGATCAGCTCTAACCATCTTCTCTGTCATATAGTCAACTCAGACCGAGTAAATATGTATTTGAGACTCTTATGATCTGTGAAGATATTGCGCACATTCCCAAGCAGATAGTGTCTCCAAATCTTTAGAGCATGCACAACGGCAGCATGCTCTAAATCATGTGTTGGATAGTTAACCTCATGTTTCCTTAATTAGCATGAGACATAAGCAATGACTCTTCCATCTTGCATAAGAACACATCCTAAACCATTCTTGGATGTATCACAAAACACATCAAATGACTTTTCTATATCCAGTTGTGCTAGAATAGGAGCAGTGGTTAGCAATTCCCGCAAGGTGCGGAAAGCTGCCTCACACTCCTCTGTCCAAGCAAACTTATGGTCCTTTTGTAGCAGACTCGTCATTGGTTTGGCAATCTTTGAGAAATCCGATATGAAACAACAATAGTAACCGGCTAATCCAAGGAAACTCCGAACCTCATGAACTATGGTTGGTGCCTTCCAATCCATAACCTCTAGTACCTTGCTAGGATCTACTGAAATTCTATTTCCTGATAACACGTGACCGAGAAAAGGAACTGTCTTCAGCCAAAACTCACACTTACTAAACTTAGCATACAACTGATGCTCTCTGAGTCTGGTCAAGACAATTCTTAGATGCTCGGCATGATCTTTCTCGTTCTTTGAGTATACTAAAATGTCATCAATAAACACAATCATAAACTTATCCAATTCTGGCATATAGACCTAATTCATCAGATACATAAAGTAGGCAGGAGCATTCGTTAGGCCAAAGGACATGACAAGATACTCGTACAACCCATATCTGATGGAAAACACGGTCTTAGGTATATCTTGTGGCCTAATCTTGATCTGATGGTACCCTGATCATAAATCTATCTTTGAGAATATATTGGCTTTTGACAATTGGTCAAACAAGATATCAATCCGAGGTAGAGGATACTTGTTTTTAATTGTCACCGTATTCAGTGGCCTATAGTCCACGCATATATGTAAAGAGTTATCCTTCTTCTTCTTCACGAACAGTGTGGGACATCCCCATTCAGACAAACTTGGACGAATCAGACCCTTAGTCAACAGATCTTGGAGTTGCTTCTTTAACTCGGCTAATTCATTTGGAGCCATCCGATAAGGCCTTCTTGAGATCGATGGTGTTCTAGGGATTAATTCAATGGCGAACTCAACCTCTATCCGGTGGAAGACCGGGTAACTCCTCTGAAAACACATCCGAAAACTTGCACACTATCGAAATCTTGGCTAGAAGAGTGGTTTGGACTGCACAGGTCGTACTTGCCAGATCTATTCTTCAAGGTAAGACTACTTGAAAAGTGCCTTCTCCAATAGGTTCCTTGAGGGAAATAGTTCTTCCTCCAATATCAATTACTACTACCATCTTATTCATCCAATTTATTCCCATAATTACATCCAAAACTAGCCCTGGCATGACTATCAAGTTAAGTTTATACTATTTGTTTGCTATAATCAGGGTTACCCCTCTAACTATCTGGTTAGTCAACAGGTCAGCCCCAGCTAAACTTATCCGATAAGCACATTCCAATTCAACTATCTTTTGCTCATGGTTTCTTGCAAATGCTTGACTTATAAATGAATGAGATGATCTAGAATCAAACAAAATGATGACAGGGTGATTGTTGATAGAAAACATACCAGCCGTCATAGGCTCTCCTTCCGGGATGTCATCTATGGTGGTGTGGTGCACATGAGCTTGATATTGGTTCTGTTGCTTCTTGGGATACGGGCAAAACTTCGCAAAGTGCCTGGATTGGTTGCGGTTAAAGCACGGTCCTCTTACTTGAGTAGCAGCTCTAGATGAACTGCCTTGTCCTGCCTTGGCCTGTAGTACCACCATCTTGAATGGCTTCTGATTTCTCTAAGGTTGCTGAGCGTTCTGAATCTCTCTCTGCGGTGGCCTGAACCTTGCCCCAGGAGCAGGTAGACAATACATAGAACGGTTTGTCATCGGGGCTCTTGGCTTTTATGGACCTGACTCAAAGGCCCTCTTGCGAGTCTTGGACGTAGCATACACATTGTTGTTCTTTTCTTGCTTCAAGCAGTCACTAATGAAGTCATTGAAACCAGTTCTTTGTATTGGTACCCACATGCTTCATCATCTTGGGATTTAGACCCCTCTTGAAACTAGCAATATTCTTGGCATTGGGGTTAACCATGTCAGAAGCATAACGACATAGATTATTGAAAGCATGCAAATACTACGTCACAGTCTTGGTGTCTTGATTCAGTGATAGGAATTATCCCAACTTCATTTCTGTCAAACCCGGCGGTATGTAAACTCCATGAAAAGCATCAGTGAATTTCCCTCCATGTAATGTGAGCATTAGGGGGAAAAGTGGTGCGATGGTGCTTCCACCATATCCCTGCAGGTCCTTGTAGCTCATGAGCTGCATACTCAGTCTTCAATACTTCAGTCATTCTCAGCACACAAAACTTATCTTCCATGGTGTTTATCTATTCTTCGACATCCAGTGGCTCTACCGCTTCCTTGAAGATCAGTGGCCTAGTGTCCATGAAGTCCTTGAAATTGCTATATTGATTCACCTCATGTCCACCCTGGTTTAACCCATGGTGGGTGTTGTCAGCAATGTTGTGCAATGCGGCTTCCATGTTTTGCTGCATGTTTTCCATGTTACGTTGACTTCCTAGGAACTATGCGAAGAACTGTTTCACGGTGTATGGTGGTGGAGGAGGAGGTGGTGGATCATGGTTTTCATTCCTAGTAGCACCGCCACCTGCCTCAGCGGCATCGTAAACCGTACGACGAGTGTTTGTCATCTGCATATTTCAGCAACAGTAATTATTAGGCGATGTTGTAGAAATTGCAGGTAAATGAAAAATCATGTCATATTGAATTTGTTGGAGAGAATAATTTCATACAATAAAACAGAGGCACAATAAGTCATTCCAATTGACACAACATCACTAATTAGATTACTTAAGCGTGACACATCACGTCCATTATAACAAAATTGCCAACATACATATACTAGACTTTTTGATGTTCAGATATCGCCACAAACACATCCAAGTTTTCCAACATTACAACAAAGTCTTAGTCTTTCTACTCATTAATACATGCCTAACATGCCAACCATGCAAAAGATCATCACAAACAAACCCTAGTAGCTAGCGCATCAATGACTCACCTACTCGTCGTGGTCGCTGTCTAAGTCAGAGATGTCACCATGGTCAGCATCAACATCATCATCCTTAGCTAGTGCCTCAGGCTCTTCGGCATCCTCATCCTCCCTCGTCCTCATCCAAATCCATCTCTACTGCTCCAGGAGGAACGTAAGGGTGGAGCTAGTTATGCAGCTGATGAACCTCCTCGTGTAGGTTGTTGTTGTACTCTTCGGCATTGGCCAACTACTGCTCTAGCTCAACTTGTCGAGCTCTCAAAACATCTTCTTTAGACCAGGCTTCATTCCTTTGGTGGAGCACATGGATCAACTTGCGCTCACCATTCCTGTTAGTGGTGGTCAGACGCTCAAGCTGCTCTCTCAGTGCACGGATGTCTCCCTCATATACTCTAGTCCTCTGGGTCGCCTAATCTCTCTGGCGGGTTAACTAAGCCATCTCTGCATTGAGCCTCTCCATTTCAGCATCGTGGTCCCTCTGAAGCTGATGCCTGTCATCGTGGGCCCGACCAAGAGCACTAGATACACGTCTCAGGCTGCCTTTTACTCCCTTAAAAGCCTTCATTACCGCGAACATGGCGCTCATAGCAAGGTTATCACTGTTCTGCGCTTCAGCTGCACCAATCTCCAAAGATCTTCCTCTTGCCTACTGCCATGAGTCAGTAGAGGGGTTGCCTCTCAGAAAGACTCTAGCCATAGCGGCTTCCAACTCCTGAGGAAAATGATCCATAATGTCCCTCAGTATCCCAAAAGCTGCCCTATTTGCTGCTTCCTCAGTGGTCCTGCCAGTTTACTCATAGCGCCAACTGGTCCACTCAGAACCGTCACCTCAGGGTCGAACAACGGCCTCCACAGTGACCAACAAACATTCCCCCAACTACTCATTTGTCCAGAAATAGTGGGGCTCCATTCCATCAAGATAACCTACATGGCTGAGCACTCTCCATAATAGTGTAGGCATCCCAAACTCTCCAAGAAAAGTGTGTCGCTGACGGGTACATGGAGCAAGCTGGTGGCAGGGAGCTCTGCCTCCGGTGGACTTGCGAGTTGTCTGCCTGGTGCGTGCCATCTATAGCAAAATTTTATTACCCTTGTGAGAACGAATATTAAGTTGTCATTTTTATCAAAATGAGATAATTAACTTATAAGGGGAGGAACAATGCCATGAATGATATGCACAACAACATGATCCATGCACGTTCCATACGTTCTCACCAACTTATAAAATAACAATTGCTAGCAATATAGACGGTGGCATACAACGGTCTCTCATATATGTAACTAATACGTACTACACGATAGCGCTGTTATGTACCTACTGAAGATCCATTTCAGCCTAAACCCTCACAGTATGAATATTATGCATGAAAGCGGTAAAATAATCTACTCACTCTATATGCATCCCCAGATACGCATACACGGTAGCAACTACCCAAACCATCGTCCTATTGACGGCATCGTCACCACAGGATGGAATTACCCACACATAGGACACCTTCATATAAACGTGCATATAACATGTCCATAATTTAGCATCATATAAGCACTTCCCTAGATCGGCAGTGCATTTGATCATGCTCTCACAACTCCCACTTACCGAGGTGTAGAGGTAATTGATCCATACATTACCACTCAAGGAAATGTCACTCATACAATAGCATGCCGTATGAGCAACGAAATAGAAATATGATGCAAGGACCCCCAAGTTAGTATTTACATAAGCCACCTAGAGTCCTTAACTAGGCATTAAGGATATGACCACAGGCACACTAATAAGTTTTAAATCTCAGGTTTAAACATTGTTTTATTTTAAATACACATGTGAACAGTACATGCTAAATCTTGCTCCGATAGCTGTAATAGAACCGACCAATTATACAAAATTAAGTAAGAAAATCACCCACCAAAGTAGATAATTTAGCAAACTTAAGCCTGTATAACCCGGTAGTCCATAAAATCACGACGGATTTCAAACCAACCAACATACAAACCAAGATCGTACAAGTTTAGCAGCCACAGTCACATATTACATAAAGTTCGCAACATCTTAGAAATACATCGGAGTTTAAAATATAAAGTTATTACAAACCAAGTTCATAATAAAGTAGCGGAAGCAAATAGTCCTAAAACCACACACACCCATTTAGTTCAGATATCGTGCGTGGAGATAGTCATGTCCAACAAAAGCATTAGGTAAGACATACAGAACGATGAAAGTCCCTAATTTGGTTTTGGCAAATTGATGAAACCTAGGACTAACCTTTGTATCTAAGTGGATGATTTAGATAAAGGTGGTCATTGAATATGAGACATGACATTGACTCATGTGACCAAGATGATGAAGACCAAGATGATGCTTGGCTCGATGGACCGGTTGTGAAGGTGAAGGGCAAGTCAAGGCTTCGAAGCGAAGGACCATGCGATGGTGAAGCTTGAGCAAGACTTGGCGCCGACGGACTGATGCAACGGTGAAGAGCAAGTGAAGTCAAGGTCGATGGATCGAGATGGTCATATGATGATATGAAGTGGATCATATCTTTTGGAAAAACAAAATGGGCTCAAGGCAAAGGTATAACCATAGGGCCATTTTGTTTTGCACTCAAGACACCATAGAGGGTGTGAGTGGTTTAGGATCGATAGCCGAACTATTAAGAGGGGAAGTCTTATCGGTTATTCGATGCACGGGTGCCACTAGGTGAATTCATGAAGTGCATTGCATGTAGGGCCTAGTGAGCTAACTGGAAAACCTTCGAAAATGATTATGAAAATGCCAACACACGTGCACAAAGGTGGTGATCACTTGTTGGTGTTGGCACATTTGCGAAGGCGTTGAAGTTTAAGCGGTAGAGAGGGTTTGGGTTCCTCTCTCCCTCCCGCCGAGCTTGCGAGCGTGGGATTCAGGCGTTTTCGAGGAGTTGAAATGCCTATTTTCAACTACGCCGAAAGTCGGAAAAGAAACGGAGGCGAACGGAGGTCACAGAGGTGACCGGACGCTGCACCGGACGTGGTCATGGTATGACCGGACGCGTCCGGTCAGTACAACGCAGCAGTCAGGCGCGCGGGTGCTAGGGTTTGCAACCGGCGCGTCCGGTCACTCGTGGGACCGACGCGTCCAGTCAGGCGCTCAGAGGGAACAGCAGTTTGCAAGGATGATCGGACGCAAGGCGTGTCCGGTCACACGCGATCGGACGCGTCCAGTCATTGAGGGAGCTTACTGGACTCTAACCGGACGCTGGCACTGTCGTGTCCGGTCGTTGCCTGGAGCGCGTTCGGTCGTTGCTTCGCGGGCGCGTGGTACTGTGCGATCGGCGCGTCCAGTCGTTTGACGGGCACGTCCGGTCGTTTGACAGGTGCATCCGGTCGTTGCCTAGGGCATGTCCGGTCATTGGTTTGACTGTTGGAGGATCGGACGCGGTTGAGCGCGTCCGGTCAGTTATGATCAGCGCGTCCGGTCATCCTGAAAAGCGCACAGAGAAGGGGTATAACGGCTCTATTCGTTTGGGATGCTTTTAAATACTTGTTGGCCGGCCCTTGGGGAGGTAACTTGTGATTTCTAACATCCTTGTGCATCCTTTGAGCTAGAGCTTCTCCTCCCACTCTTCTCTCTTGCTTGATTGCAAATCTAAAGTGAGATTGAGTGATCCCAAAGTGCATTGCATAGCTTGAGGGCATCTAGTGCCACTTGTGGGTGGTTTAGCCGGTGGATTTCTTGTTACTCTTGGAGAGTACCGCTCCTAGCCGGCTTGGAGATTGTTGGAGGCGTTGGCAAGAGAAGGAGATTGTTCTTGGCCACCTCCGGTTGATTGTAAGAGGTTCTTGTGCTTTCCTCGGCGGAGCGCCAAAAGCAACTCTAGTGGATTGCGCGTGTCATTGAGTTACCTCACTTGAGAGTGGTGCCTTGCGGGACATGCCTTGAGGGGCAAGTGACTTGAGGGTCACACCTAGGAACCATCTAAGTGTTGGTCGACACAACCGGTGACGTAGCTTGTCGGTGCACAAGTGAACACCGGGTGAACAAAAATATTATGTCACTTGTCTCCCGGTGATTGGTCTTCATATTGTGTTGTTGTCAATATTGATTGATTGTATATCATCTTGGTGATTGGCAACATCTTCACTCCACCATCGGTATAAGATTCACAATCCTCTCTCTCGCATTTACTTTACTAGTTTATCTTGTGTAGCTCTAGTAGTAGCTTTGCTAGTAGTGTTGTTAGCTTGCTCTCTAGTGTAAGATTAGTGACATAGCCCTTGTGTGAACTAGAGATCATAATCTACTAGACTTGTGGATAGGAGGCTTGCATCACAACCGTAGGCTAAGCAAAACTCGCTTTGCGCCGTTTGTTATTCTAACAAGTTTGCTTAGTGATTCTTGTAGAATTTTTTATAGGCTATTCACCCCTCCTCTAGCCATCTAGGACCTTACAAACGACCATGCCCTTGGTCCTAGTTGTCGCCCATCGCAGGGTACAGGCAGTTGATGTAATAACCGTAATACATCTGGTCATCTACAATAACAATGGGAACAACGCCCTGAGTACGAGAAAGTACTTAGCCAGACTTACTCGTCTTAAACCAAAATAAAGCGACACCAAGGAGTATGCAAGGCTTTCTTTAGTGGACTAGCTGACTCATTTGTGAAAGAGTAGTAAGTTAACTTAATGAACCATTTAAGTATTTTGCATCATATTTATTATAGCCTATCAAGCTAGGTAAGCACCTATACTATAGCAACCACTTGATTAACCAATAACATCCCATGACCAACTTAGATTTAGCATTTCCAACATCATCCACATAACCATTAGTGTTCTATCATCATTACTACGACACCATAGCTCAAGTCAAGTGCTCACTATTAAGGAGCGATGGCGATTCGAATCGATTCCTAACCACCTAGTGATTTATTCCTTACATAAACCACACTCACCGATCAAGTGAGCTATAGGTCACCAATGACACGGTTCCGGTAAACGTCACGGGATAAACTGGAGCCGCAGTACCCAGGGACCACCCGACTGCTAGGAATCAGGACCCAGCCTACACTTGGGCTCACCCTTCGTGCCCCTGTCATATCCCCTTTAGCACCAATACGCGCACCCATGTAGATCCCAGCCTGAATAATGCCACTAGCTTCGCGGTCGAAAGGTACTTTATTCAGCTAGCTAAATGTGAGGCATGCGTTCAACATGACAAGAGGGACAAGCAACGATCGGTCCTTAACTGACACAGACGAAAAACTAATAGCACCTCAGAACCCTGTCTGGTTACCTCTAACTTTTCCGTCCGATCTCTAATTATCCATCAATACATGGTTATTTCCAAGATATCACCCATTCCATAGCAAAAGTATTCCAGTAGCCACCTATAATTGCAGGTGATCGGAAATCATCGATTGCTACCGATTTAAGCAGGGCTAAGTAGTTATTCGATCCTAAACCTAATAGGGCAAGAATATAATAAGGTAGGCAAGGATAGTAGTAAATGCATCAATGGTTTCACTCAACCCCTATAACTTAATGCAACAATATATAAAACTCATATATAAAAGATTGCTTTTATAAAGTAGGAGACTTAGAATGCTCTGGGGCTTGCCTCGCTCAAAGGAACTAGGTTGATGGTCCATGCACTCAGGTAGATCCTCTCCTTGCTCCTTGACCTCTGGCACCTCTTGTGCCTGGATTTCCGGTGGGTCGGCTCCGGTCAGCTCCTCTTGCACTGCTACTTGCACTTCCTCCTGCGATCCTATATGATGCATTTGTATAAGTGAATATGCAATTGGTGCATCAGATGAGATGGCATATGACGATCGTGATTGCATGCAGTGCAGCTAAACATGTTTAACTTTATTTGACCAGTTGGTGCAAAACTCTTTGACTAGGTACTCAATGTCATCCAAGAACATGTACCACAAGTACATGTCATCTACTGCATTCTCTTCCACTACTAACCCCTATTAGCTACCACTAACTACCATATAGCCATAGCACAAATGCTACTACATTTCATCACCATACTATACTAACATGTCAAGTCATATTAGCAAGTCAACATGCTTCAAAGATACACCAAAGTGTACAAAATAAACACTTCATGCAATAGGAATCCCATTTTTATTTCACTTTAATCTAGGGCTACAACATCAACATGTATTTCTGGTGCTCAAAAAAATCTAAGAAAATTACAGTGGCTTTATCATACTATAAGTAGCCTCCCATAAAATTTTCATTGTATTTGGACAAATAGAACAGCCTACACAAAAATGACAAGCTATGGTGGATAACTGAGCATGAAAATACTTTGTACTGTGAAAAGTATCGAACAACAGATTTAGTATTTTTCACACGATCTACATAGTCTACAAACACTGTACAAAAATTTTCACATCCATGTTTTATTCATATTTTTGGCTATAGGAATTTTACAAGAAATAGCAAATAAAAGCACCTAAATTACATAGCCACATTTTTCCATAGAACCTGCATGTTATATATTTTTCACTGAAAGTACATCTCAAGAATAAATTAACAAAATTGGAATCATATTTTTCTGATGTATATTCTATTTATTATGCATTTTCTAAGATAATAGCATTTACAAGGATTAAATAAAATCATAGAAAAGTATCACAAATTTACTGTGCAATAATTTTATATAGTAGATCTGTTCCTAAAAAACCTAAAAAAATTTATTTCACCCAATTTGGAGCAATATAACTTGAGATATGAATTTTTGAAGCCTTTTCATAATTTCTGGAAATGACTTTTTCTTTTAAAACCGAATCTAAACCGCTGGGTACACCCAGTGCAGTGCACCCACGCGGGCACAGGGAGACAGACAGGCGGGCCCGAGGTCAACGAGGACCCCCACCCGTCGGACGCACACCCTAGGGGAGGCCTTGACTGGCCGGGATCTCGCCGTCGGCGAGGTCACCGGCGGTGAGGTTCTCACCTTCACACTCTACTCCGTGAGGCAGACCTAGCGGACCCACAAACATAGCCAAGGAGGCAAGAGAGCAAGCTCACCATCGCCAATGGCGGAATGGCGGCGTAGCTCAACGGTGATCGGGCCATCTCCGGCCAAGAGACGGCACGAGGAGTGGCGCACGAGCACCGGGGACCGAGGCGAACGAGATGCACGCAAGGAGAAGAGAAAAGGGGGAGTGGATGGCAGGAGTCCACGGAGCGGAGCTCTCCGATAAGCTTGGCCGTGCTCCGGCGAGCGATTCCCGCTGAGGGGAGCCTTACCACAGCAAGCTGAGGCGAGCGCAGGATGCGCGAGATGGAGGCGGTGCTTGCGGCGACATGCGGTGGCTGGCGGTGAGCGGTGGTGGCCGGGACGGCCAACTCCGGTGAGGCGCGCGTGCAGGCGGTGGTGGAGGCTCGGCTGCGCGTGCTCTGCTACCGCTGGCTCGGTGGGGAGGCAAATGAGATGGAGCAGGGGAAGGCAGACGTGGCGCTACGGGTGTAGGCGCGGTAGGAGGGGCGCGGGGGCCATGGTGTCCACGCGGGGAGCGACGGCGACGACGTCCGGACACGCGGCCGCCGAGCTCTACGGCCGGTCAAGGCACAGCGCGCGCGGGTGAGAAGAAGAGCGCTTGGCGAGCAGGCCGGGCCGCTTGCGCTGGTGGGCCGAAAGGGAGGCGGGCGACCCGTTAAGAAGGACAAATTCATTTTCTTTTTGTTTTTTTTTTCAATAAACAGCCCCAAATCTCCCATTTTGAGCACCAAAAATTCATTTTCAAAAGGTGACCCAAAAAAAAAGGTTGCCCAAAATTTTATTCTCTACAACATTGCTTTAGGGTTCATGTTGAAACTCCAACTAGATTTTAAAATATAGATTTAAAGTTCATTTAAATCAAAATCCCATTTTTCTAGGTTATTTTTAAAAGCAAAATTTGAGCAAATTTTGAATACCAAACTTGCTCCAAATTACTTGCTAAACATTTCTATGTTGCTTATCTACTAAAACAAGCACATACAATGTATGACAAGCCTCAAAATAACATTAAATCTATTGAAACAAAACATTGCAACATGCATGTTTCATTAACATGTTTGCATCCTGTTATTTCATGTGATGCTTATGAATGCATAATGATGATTATGCTAATGATTTGCAAATGCTAATTCATGATTAACACCTAGGGTGTTACACACACCTTCACACTGTAGCGATAGTACACACTTTGTCATCTTCATTCACAACAAAGCCATCAGATATCAAAGTTTCATTGAACTTCTTATGTCATTGCTTAGGTGCTTGCTTTCCATTGAACTATATGTGTTGGCAGTTGGTTTGTATGAACCAATGTTAGTTTGTGGCTATGTCTGGAACCACGATGTGTGTATATGTATATATGACCTGGTAGTTGGCATGAACTAATGTCAATTTTGTGGCTATGTTTGCCCTCAAAATCATGACTAAATACATACTAGTATATTTAAGTAGGCAACTATTTGGTTGAGAACTAGAATCCCCCGGTATGCCAATAACACAAATTAAATTAGAATCACGCAAGTCTGCGCCATGGGAGAGTATGTGTCTATTCGTTAAAACTTTACCAGAGAGTATGTGTATATATATACCGGCAATCAAATGATCAAAAAAATGATGAAGATCGAGCAAGGGTAATGCACACTGCAGCCCCCACGCGCTGCACTGCCTCGCTCACTTTGCGTCACCTCTGATCTTGAACACAAATAAATTGACTGCATTAGGAGCCAGCAGCGGCCATGATCAACTTAAGGCCCTAGATGAGAGCAGCGGCCATGATCAACTTAGGGCCCTAGAAAACGCTTTTGCCATGCACTTGTTGCTCACCGCGCGCGTCGTCAAGAGCCAGCAACGATGAAGTCGAGGCACTTTCCCTTCTCTTGCCAGAGGATCGAGGAGCCTCTTGATGCCTTCATCGATCGATGTGGGCGCCGCGCCGTGCGCCGTCACGTCGTTTTCCACAGCGATAGACGTCGGGAGTTGAGGAGGGCGACAACAGTTCTCTTAAGCCGCTGGATGAGATGACTCGTTTGCAGGTCTGGTCCCTTTTGCTATACCAAAATCCCACTAAGTAGAGGTGTTTCCTACAGCAGCATATTACAACGACACTTGAATTTTATAGCAACCAAACACACCTGTGGCAATAGCAACATACTATTGCATCACTTTAGATATTTAGTTGCAATAAACAGCTACCTATTGCAATGGTCGTGAAAAATATTACAACCCAACAAAGGTGTCGCAATATCAACATACTATTGCATCGCTTTAGATATTGAGTTGCAATAAATAGGTACCTAATTGCAATGGTCCTGAGAAATATTACAACCCAACACAACTGTGGCAATAATTTCAAGCAATAGCAACACTGTTCTATATGGTTGCAAGAGCACCAACGAGTTGCAATGCCAATTAATACTAATGCAACGCAATGCCATCATGGCAATATTTTGAACCTATAGCAACACTTTTCAAAAAAGGATTGCAATATGTCTCACCTCTTGCAACGGTGAACGTAAATAATGCAATGCACTATTTTTGTGGCAACACAGTCCCCCTGTTGCCACCATTTTGGACAAATGTTGCAAAACACCCCCTATTACAACCCAATTTGTGGTGTTACAAATGGTGTCAAGTGGCAATAGGGTCAAAATCTAGTAGTGTTCTTTATCTAAAATAACTCACAGAGAGTCCAAAAGGTAAATTTCATAAAAATTGCAACTTGTGAACTAGGTGTTACCACTTTTTGTTGAAATGGTCTTGGATGATCAATGTGATGGATCCATGTGCACTTGATGAGATCTAGAGTGGAGAAATGAATATGAAAGACCATTCTTCAATTCTTTTCTCCAACACATTTGAATCTAGCTCCACTAAAGGATTGGGGCATCTGGCATTAAACTAAAAGCACTTGGTTTATAATGACCGAGACCTCCTAGAAAAATTTTGGAGCACCCAAAGATTCCTTGGGAACCATCCATCCTCTTTTCTCCAATGCATGAGACTACACAACATAAACTTGAAAGAAATCATAAGTCCCACAGGATATAGACTAAACTCCTCCTCAATTTGTGCATATAAGAGTACACAAAGTACACTCATGCACCTTATCATCATGAGGTCAAGGGAGAAGTTAACACTATATCTTGGTTCAATAAAGCAAAACTTCACTTTAAAAGGAGGATCTGACATGGACCTCAAGCCTCATAATGAAGAAGATTAAATGATTATGCCCCATTTCACTCCATTTTTTGGTTGACATGATTGTCCAACTCCCTGGCCCCTTGAACCATTATTGTCTCTTTTCTTCTTTTGAGTTCATCCAACCAAATGAGCTTGTTCTTCAACTTTTACTTGCTTCGGTCCCAATTATCATCTCAATTGTGATGACAACAATTGAGGCATGGCACATTTGAAGGGACCGAGACTCATATATGTGGGATCCATGTTGAAGGCACTTGGATGGACCTTGATGTAACATGTAGAAAAGAGAGCATTAAAAGCACAAGGGAGAGTTTCACAAATAATGATCCCTTAGATGTGGATGGCAAATGAAACATTATTCATGAAATCCCATAGCATAGATAAATTCCCTTAAAGTACTACACACATATGGTGGAAGGCAAGATCATGTGCACTATTTGACATTTAGGTTACAAAAGGAATTTAACCTATACTATGGAACATCCCTCCAAACAACAAAAGATAGAACACAATACTAATTGAAAAAGAGGGAATCATCATACCTTCGTGGATGTTCTTACTTCTCATGAGACTAAAGACAAATATAGCTTGAATGCTAGTTAGTCTCAAAATCACAAAACATAGGCTAAATTCCCCTCAAATGTATGACACAAGTATTTGAGTTACTCAAGGTATGCACGAGTTCATTTAAGACTCAAGAGGGGTGTAACCTATATTTTGGATTAAGGCACAAAAGGAATTTACAAATAGAGGTACATGTGCCAAGAAGTACTTACAGTCGTTATAGTATGTAGATGGCCATAAGATAAGAATGAGGATTTGGCAATCTACCATATGACAAGATTCCATTGAGTAGAAGCTTCTTGAATTTGAGTGATAGGTGCTTCCATTTTACTTGGGCTTGTTTCTTCACTCTTTGCTTTCTTGAAATTCTTGGTTTGAAGTCCACAAAGGAAACCCAAGCTCTCTATGTTGCTTGTTGTGGATGACCAATTTGACTCCAATTATACTTTTCTTTCATGACAACAACTAATGTATATCCTCAAGTGCTTCTTTTTTCTAAGTGGCTACACCAGACACGTAAAAGAGTAAAATTTGAAAAGAACATGCACTTGAGTCTTAATTGTTACCACTCCTTTTGAATATAATGGATGAGGTGGTTTCTCGAATTTTTGACACAACCCTTCATATTCATCCCTTGGAAATGAATCACCTCCATCATGAGCATCATCTTCCATTTTAATCTTGATCCTGAATTTCACTTGGAGTTTCCTCATTGTTCTACCAGGATGCGGAACTTCTGCATTAATACATGGAACCTCCATGACGTGGAATTTCTGTGGAAACTGCACCCTATAGGTTTTGTGATACTGTAGGTTGTTGCTTTTCTTCTTCATGATTCTGGGCTTCTTGAGGCTTCACTTCATCAATGGCCAGCATTCTTCATATTCAACATCACATATCTATCACCGACATCATCAACAAGATCTTGCTTGAGAGCCATTAAAAGCATCATATGGCAAGTGATTCACCAAACTTAAAATATTCTAGCCACTCCTTAATAATTCACAAATACATATATTTGTGAACTACTAGAGACTACAAAAGACAAGTGGCTAGCCAACAAGGGTTAGGTACTAGTTATCGAGGTGAGTATGAAGTTAGAGATATATCTGTCAATGTATCTTTGGGTCAATCTTGTCAGAATGAGCAATATGAATAAGATTGATAGTTTGAGATAATATTTTTAATAAATTTGCTGAAGCACCCTAAGGCTTTATATCACCTTCAAATACCTACACCACTCAATCAAGCATACTTTGGTACCCAAGCCATGTTGGGACCTAAGGGGTTAGTCAATAAGGACTTAGGCATCCAACTGGCCTTTGTACTAGCGCATGGCAAACCAATTGCCTCCCTAGCACAAGTGTCATTTTTGGGTCTCCTAAGCAAATTTGAATTAATTGATGAGTTAAGCTTAGGAGTGTTACCCATGGGACAATCCACACTTAGGTGTCCCTTTACCCTTCAAGTGTAACAAATGCGGTGCTTGTCCTTGTAAGATATATTCTTTTACGACACTTGTAATGAAAATTTTACGACATCAAAGCCAAAAAAAAAAGAATTAATTGATATAAGTAACAATAACTAGTAAGAATGACAATAATTAGTATATAACAATTGTGGAAGGTCATTCTTATTTCAAGTATAAATAAAGCCGATCAACTTTACTTTAATCATGTCGCTGTCCAAAAAAACCTACATACCTACTACATATGTATATTTGATTAGCCCCCAATGAAACAATTAATCATTTTTCACTTTATAATTATAATAAACAAATTTAAAGAAAATAATTCACACCAATAATATTCAACCCATTATTATTGATGCAAACTTAATCTCCTTTCTAAAACAAAATAATGTGGATGTTAATAAAAAAATAATTCTAATTCTAGACTAGATCTAGGCTTAATTTCTATTTAAAAACTAACTAATAATAGACCATAAAAATCAAGATATGGCCACTAAATAAGGGTAGAATCTTGTTCTCCTAGTAAATTTAACCTAGGACCTTCAAAGAGTTGATCTAATTTCTTTCATAATTGCCTCAAGCACGATGTAAGAGAGAGAAAATAAAAAATCTAATTAAACAAGTAATCTAAGGATGTTAGGAATGGCATTTATATACTTACCTTCTGGAGACTCCTCTGGAATCAAAATCAAAACCTTTCCTCTTAGATTTGTAATTTTTAGAATGTTGCCTAAAGCCCCCCTCCTTTCTTCCTCCGCGAGATACAGCAACTATTCCGTGGAGAAAGAAGGTGGCCTGTAATATATACGGGGCCAATTGGTAGAGGTGGTAGAGCTGCCTCTACTAATTGTATTTTTAGATGCGACTGGAAAATACAGTCGTGTCTAAAAATGGTCACCATCTAGAAATATCCCTTTTCAGAAGCGACTGGGATTTCCAACCGATTTTTAGAGACGGTTGGTATTCCCGGCCATCCCTGAATGTGTGTTTTTAGAGGCAGCTTTGGTTTATGGGTCCTGTTAGAGATCTTGGTAGAGGCGGTTGCCTCTGCACTGAAACATAGACGCCTCTACGAATCAATTCTGTACTAGTGACGGTTCTCTCCCTCTCCTTCGTGGTGTCAGCTTTGCTTCGGTGGGAAGGCATTCCAATCAATTCCTTTGCATGGTGGAGCAGCTAGCACAGTGAAAAAGCAGAGCAGCATCTTGCTTTCTGTTCGCTCGCCTCCCCTCCCCTCCCCTCCCATAAATAAAGCGTCGTATTCTTCGTTGATTCCAGAGAGCGGCGGTGTGTCTAGGATCGAAACACTCTTGATACCCAGTGGCTGAGCTTGTCTTCCCACTGGATTGAGATTTATATATATGCGCTTTGGTCTGGGCGACGACGCCGCACCTGAGCTAGAGCTAGAGCTAGAGCTAGAAATGGAGGACGTGGACGTGAAGCCCTGCTCGGGCTCCAGCCCCGTGACCGCCAGCGCCATGGCGGCCTCGTACAACGACCAGATCCGCCCGCTGCTGGACGCCGTGGACCGCCTGCGGCAGCTGAACGTGAGCCAGGAGGGCATCCAGCTCCCGACCATCGTCGTCGTCGGCGACCAGTCCAGCGGCAAGTCCAGCGTGCTGGAGTCGCTGGCCGGCATCAGCCTCCCGCGTGGGCAGGGCATCTGCACCCGCGTGCCGCTCGTCATGCGGCTGCAGGACGGCAACGAGCCCGAGCTGCGCATCGAGTACGGCGGCGGCAGCTCGGTGACCATCGCCTCCGAGGCGGAGGTCGCTGCCGCCATCGACGCGGCGACAGCTGCGATCGCGGGATCCGGCAAGGGCATCTCGGACGCGCCCATCACCCTCGTCGTGCGGAAGAAGGGCGTGCCCGACCTCACCCTCGTCGACCTGCCGGGCATCACCCGCGTGCCAGTGCAGGGCCAGCCCGAGGACATCTACGACCAGATCGCCAGGATCATCAGGGCCTACATCGAGCCCAGGGAGAGCATCATCCTCAACGTCCTCTCCGCCACGGTGGACTTCCCCACGTGCGAGTCCATCCGCATGTCGCAGCAGGTGGACCGCAGTGGCGAGCGCACGCTCGCGGTGGTCACAAAGGCCGACAGGGCCCCCGAGGGCCTGCTGGAGAAGGTCACCATGGACGACGTCCACATCGGCCTGGGCTACGTATGTGTCCGTAACCGCATCGGCGACGAGACATACGAGGAGGCGCGAGCGGCCGAGCGGCGGCTGTTCGCGGAGCACCCTCTGCTCTCCCGGATCGACAGGTCAATGGTGGGCATCCCCACGCTCGCTGGGAGGCTCACGCAGATTCAGGCGTCCATCATCGGTCGGTGCCTCCCCGACATCGTCAAGCAGATCAACGACAAGCTCAGCCGCAGCAGCGACGAGCTCGGCCAGATGCCTCCGGACCTCAACACCGTCGCAGACGCGGTGAGGGAATTCTACCACATCGTCAAGCAGGTGCGCGCTTCGCTGGAGAAGGTGCTCGTGAGGGGCGAGTTCGACGAGTACCCAGACGACCGCAGGCGCCACGGCACCGCGCGCATCGCCGAGATGCTCGAATCCTACGCGAGCAAGCTGCCCGCCGCCGCCCAGTGCTCGACGACCGACGACGACGACGGCAAGCCATTCCTGGCGGAGGAGATGCGAGTCCTGGAGGAGACAAAGGGCATCAAGCTCCCCAACTTCCTGCCACGGTCCGCGCTCCTGGTGCTGCTCAGGAAGAAGCTGGAGAGCGTCGCGCACGTCCCGCACGGCCTCGTCACCCAGGTGTGGCGCTACGTGGAGGAGCTGGTCTTGGGGATCCTGCAGCACCACTCGCGTAGCTACCCGCAGGTGCATCCGTCCTGCCGCCGCGCCGTCCAGAGCCTCATGGACAAGGCGAGGGCGCGGTCGGCGCAGCACGTCGCGGAGCTCATCGACATGGAGCTGGTGGCCGACTACACGGCGAACCCGGACTACACGATGAAGTGGAACGACATGATGGCGACGAAAGGCTATGCCAAGTTCCTCCAAGCCTTGGAGAACCACTCGAAGCCCGCTGTGGTGGAACTCCCGGAATTTGGCGAGGTGGACGTGTCGCACCTCAGGCAGCAGCAGAAGCTCGCCGGGCAGGCCTTGGACTTGAAGGCACGCCTGGCCGCGTACTGGAACTGCGTCGTGCTCCGCCTCGTGGATGGCCTGGCGCTGCACGTCCTCTACAGTGTCAAGCGTCTCGTGGAGAAAGATCTGGAGGATGAGCTCGCAGCCCAGGTTCTGGGCAGCAACATGGACGGAGTGGAGCGGATGCTGGTGCCAACGCCGGCCACCGCCGCCAAGCGTGACCGCCTCAGGAATAGCATCTCGCTGCTCCGGGAGTGCAGGGAGCTCGTCGCCAACACTATGGACAAAATTAACGCCGCCAGCAGTGATCGCTGCTTCTAGTTCTAGCTGCTCTTCGATCCAAGTACCATCATCGATCGATCCATGCATATCCCCACCCAGCCACGATTCCATCCATCCATACTCCATCCTAGCTAGTAGCCAGCAGTGATGTACTTGTAGCTCTACTCGATCGATCGCCCAACTGTGTACGCCTTGATATTGTCTCGTAATAATAATCTAAATAATTAAATACTCCCCTCCATTTTTCGATGCAAAAATGGTTTTGGCTGTCACTGCTGAACTAGCACATCGATCTTATTCCCACTGCACTATCTAATTTTCTTATCACATTGTATTTGATCCGTTTTTCATGTCATGTGATTCAGTAATACTCTTGCAACAAGGAACTCACCAATGATCAGCGCGGAAGCAAGTATATAAAGCTCTGTCATTCTTATCAGACATAAGTATAAAAGTTCGTGCTTAGTGCCGACGACTAACCAAAATTACCTATCTGTTCACGCGCGCTGTTTCGCGTTTCCATCGACGCCGTCCCGCTCGATCCGTCGCTCGGCCCGGCAACTAGGAACTGATGATTTTTCCTGGAGGTGGGCCCCGCCAGCGCATGCAGACCTTTTTTTTGATACCCTGCGCCCACATGCAAAGCAATTTCGTCCGCGACGTCTGCATGCAGCGCTCTAATCCCACTCTCGGTCAGCCCACATACAGTAACAACTGTTTTGACTTTTTCTTTTTCTATTTATTTTCGCTGAATCTTTAAAAAATCATAATAAAGCATAGAAAAATCATAAAATAGAAAATCTAATTTTGTTGGACTCCACATGAGTAGATCTATACAATGAACATATAATATAGTATGCTTTAGTACAAATTTTTTATGTAGCTTTAAATTAGTTAGAAAATCAAATTTTGTCTGTAATTAATTGGAATAATTCATAGCTACAACTTTTATGGTCCAATTATGGTTAAATTTTTATAGTAAACTAATTATTGTATGTTTGAACTGTAGTAAAAATTTATACTGATTGGATCATGTATAATTTAGTTATAGATTTATTTATATTTAACCAGCATAAATCTAAACATAAACCTAAATAAATCTATAACTAAGTTATATATGATCCAATGAGTATGAAATTTTTACTATAGTTCAAGCATATAATAATAACCCCATCATAAAAATTTCACCATAATTGGACCATAGAAGCTGTAGCTATGAATTATTCCAATTAATTACAGACAAAATTTAATTTTCTAACTAATTTAAAGATAAAAAAATTGTACTAAAGCATACTATATTATATGTTCATTGTGTAGATCTACTCATGTGGAGTCCAACAAAATTAGATTTTCTATTTTATGATTTTTCTGTGATTTACTATTATTTTTCAAAGATTCAGCAGAAATAAATAGAAAAAGAAAAAGTCAAAACCGATGCTACTGTAGCAAAACCATGGTTGCTGTAGCAAACCCGCCGTCCAAAACCTCTCCAGGGTGTAATTTGAACGGTTTTGAAAAGTTCAGGGTGTAAAACAGACGGTTTTATAGTTGGGGGTGTAAGTTAGACACTAGCTGATAGTTCAGAGGGTTAAGTAGACTTTTTCCTTTGATTTAGGGGGGATGGGTGCGCCTTGACTTGGTCATGGCCGCGGAAATCGTGGTGGGGCCAATGGGCATCGAGACCAGGACGGGGGTGGGCAGAGTGACTATGGGTTGGCTTGGGAGCAAGGGGCTGGTTAGAGGGGTGATCCAGAGTAGGCCCAGGAGAAAGTTTTCCCAGGCCCATCCTAGTTAGAGGGGGGATCCGGAGCAGACCTAGGTGAGCAAGTTTCCCCTGGCCCATCCCACCAAAATGGAGCAGGGGCGTTTGAATATTGAGGCAGGTCGTTGTCCCTAGCGTCGGCCTGGTGAAGGAACGCAGCAGCGGAGGGGAGGTTGGGGAAGAGGGTGAGGTGAAGGTCTCCGAGCTTGCAGTTGCCACGGGCAACGATGTAGTTCGCCACATTGCAGTCGCGCGCCACGGCCATGAAGATGCTAGGGTAGGTCTGCAAGACCAGAAAACGGAAGGGAGGGGGAGAATGAGAAGTTGAGAGCATTTTTCACCATAGCGCAGGAGACCGAGCGAGGAGACCTACCGTGGACAATCCAGAAGGGGGAGGCCCCGACTGAATGGAAAGAGGGGGCGACAGGGGATTCATGGAAGAAGTCAGAGAGGACAAGGTCGCGGAAGAGCGCACCTAGAGAAGGGGTGGACGGATGTCCAACGGCGCTGGAGGCAGGTGCTGCGGGATGATGGGAGCTTACCCTCCAACTGGCGCACGTTGCGCAGCTTGGGCGGCGGGGCACCGAAATGACCTCCATCGGAGAGAGGACCATCCTTCCGGAGACGACCGCCGCGTGGAGCTGGAGCACGGACTAGCAGTGGAACGGTGGCTCCTATCGGGGTGTAGGAGGGTTGCAGGTGGGAGGGGGTGGGGAGGAGCGGGGGCCAAGGTGAGAAGAGGGTGGGAGGAGTAGCTGTCGACAGCTGCGGTGCCGCCCCGGGGGTGGGGTAGGCGCTCATGCCCTCCCGCTCCCAATCACTCCGAGGAGATCAAATGTTATTGAAATGACCATGCTCATTGTGGCGTACTCGCCGCTGAGTACCAGAGATTCAGAGAGCTGACATCGAACAGATAGGTGTGCAGTCCATGGTGGTTATGAATTTGTTCTTTTTCGAGACATTCTTGGCATTGTTTGTAGCTCTGCAGGTTACCATGGTTTCGCTTTCTACCTCTGCAATTGCAAGTTCCGATTGCCACACTCTTGATTTCTTGTGTCCTCATGATGCATTTGTGCGAATGTGACCAAATAACAACTGGCTGCATCTGTGTGAATATTTGACTCCAAGCATGGAGGCGTCCTATGGATAAGTTGCCAACCAAACCCAACACCCCAGCCAAAACCGAACATAGAGAGGGATTACAGGAAGAAGGGATTCCTTGAGGGGTTTGAGTGACATGGGAGAGATTCACTCAATCCCTCTCTGGATTAGTTCCCCTTGGAGATTTAATCCCTCTCAACCGAACAAGGCCTAAGCCTAGCGTTGTCCCTGGTGAAAACCCCAACTCCAAACCTGAACCTGAGCTCACTAGACTAGCCGGGTTTCAAAGAAATAATTGAGTGACGAGTATTGCTAAACTGCTCGAGTGAACGATAGCTTTAGCCTTTATTTTTTTCAAAAGGACGGCAAAAGCTTGGCTTAAATTTTATTATTAGGAGAAAAATAAAAACAACTGTCATCCTTTTTTAACTAGAAATTGAACCCAAAAACCACACAACTATTATAGGGGTAAAAAAACACCCGACCCCAAACAAAACTAATGCAACTCGGTTAAGAAAGCAACACTAAGCTGGACTAAAAGACAACTCGGTTAAGAAGTACTTACAGTCATTATAGTATGTAGATGGCCATAAGATAAGAATGAGGATTTGGCAATCTACCATATGACAAGATTCCATTGAGTAGAAGCTTCTTGAATTTGAGTGATAGGTGCTTCCATTTTACTTGGGATTGTTTCTTCACTCTTTGCTTTCTTGAAATTCTTTGTTTGAAGTCCACAAAGGAAACCCAAGCTCTCTATGTTGCTTGCTGTGGATGACCAATTTGACTCCAACTATACTTTTCTTTCATGACAACAACTAATATATATCCTCAAGTGCTTCTTTTTCCTAAGTGGCTATACATGACACGTAAAAGAGTAAAATTTGAAAAGAACATGCACTTGAGTCTTAATTGTTACCACTCCTTTTGAATATAATGGATGAGGTGGTTTCTCGAATTTTTGACACAACCCTTCATATTCATCACTTGGAAATGAATCACCTCCATCATGAGCATCATCTTCCATTTTAATCTTGATCCTGAATTTCACTTAGAGCTTCCTCATTGTTCTGCCAGGATGCGGAACTTCTGCATTAATACATGGAACCTCCATGACGTGGAATTTCTGTGGAAACTGCACCCTATAGGTTTTGTGATACTGTAGGTTGTTGCTTTTCTTCTTCTTGATTCTAGGCTTCCTGAGGCTTCACTTCATCAATGGCCAGCATTCTTCATATTCAACATCACATATCTATCACCGACATCATAAACAAGATCTTGCTTGAGAGCCATTAAAAGCATCATATGGCAAGTGATTCACCAAACTTAAAATATTCTAGCCACTCCTTAATAATTCACAAATACATATATTTGTGAACTACTAGAGACTACAAAAGACAAGTGGCTAGCCAACAAGGGTTAGGTACTAGTTATCGAGGTGAGTATGAAGTTAGAGATATATCTGTCAATTTATCTTTGGGTCAATCTTGTCAGAATGAGCAATATGAATAAGATTGATAGTTTGAGATAATATTTTCAATAAATTTGTTGAAGCACCCTAAGGCTTTATATCACCTTCAAATACCTACACCACTCAATCAAGCATACTTTGGTACCCAAGCCATGTTGGGACCTAAGGGGTTTGTAACACCCCTAGTGTTAGTTAGCCTCATAATGCATTCATAATGCATGATCATGGCATCCTAGTCTCTTATCATGAGCATAGCATCATGTTTGATTAGTAAAAGTGTTGAAACATTCATTTGCAACATTTGAGACAATTGCAACATTTGTTGTTTTCTATGTGTTTCCTTTATGTGTTGCTAGGGTTTTTGTGTAGATGACACTTGTGATGCTCTTACGTGATCCCTAGTAGCTTAACTATGCTTAGGACACCTAATGGATCACTGTTCATGTTGACCGAAATGACTAATTTGCCCTCTAGGGGAGGTTTGACCTTGAGGTGACCTCTAGAGTGCCCTAGTTTGACTAATTAAAAAGTACAACCTAGAGACCTTGCATGGATGTGCACCCTTTACCAAAATTGTAGAAAATTTATCAAGGAACAAAAGTCTCAATATGACCATCTCATGAAAATGGCTAGAAGATGCTCAAACAGGGCCCACAACTCAGTAAAAGTGTTGTTTTCTAACCTAGTTAGTGTAGTGCTGCTAACTGAACCCTCTAAATCTCCAACTTAGATGTAAAATCTGTTCATGTCCATATTAACGAATTTTTAGTAGATTTTATAAGCTTCCACTTTGTCAATTGGCTCATTTCCTGATTCAGCCTCTAAGCCTGTCAAAATTCCACTTTTCTGTTGCTCTGAATTTCTGTTGTTTCACAGAAACAGATTCTGCTTTTGACCTTTAACTCCCAAACCATGCTGTTCTAGGTTTAGCTCCTATTGACAAAGTTGTAGAGAATTTTATGAGCTACAATTTTGTCAATTGGCTCATCTCATGATTCGGCCTAGTTTGTGAACTACAGAGCTGGCAAGTTGCTGCTGTCCTGGAAGGGCCGTGTTGCAGAAGTTCCAGGTCAATGTTGCAGTTGTTTCACGATTTTGAAATTTTCCGACCGGGTGGCCGACCACAGCAGGCCGTCGACACCGCGTGGAGGCATCGTGGCAGCCGTACGCCGGTGTGGGTCCCACCTGACCGGGCCGAGCGCCTCGCCTAGACGCCACGCCACCCCTCCTGCTGCTCCCTCCCTCCATTTCCCTTCCTCGCCCTTGCCGCGCTCGCCAAGGCGGAGCGCCGAGGCACCACCGCCGCCGTTGCGAGCTCGCTGAGCTCATGAGCTACTGTGGTCGTGCCTCTGACCTATCCCAACTGCACAAAGCCCCGCCTTAACCCCCTCCACCTCGCCATCCCCTCCGTGGAGCCATCCGGGCACCGGTAAGGCCGCACGGCTCAGTTTTCCGTCGCGGTGACCTCGCCGGAACTCCTCCGCGCGAGCGCTCGTCGTGGTCCTACCTCTCCATAGCACCTCCGTGCGTGTGCTTGCATGCACCAGAGTCGCCTGGACACCGTGTAGCTGGAGAGCCCCTCACCGGTGACCGGCACGCCCTCTACCAGCCAGCACACCGCCGCCAGTTGGCTGTCGCCGCCATTAACGCCGGCGAGCTCACTCCGGTGAGCTAGCGCCTCGACCACGTACACCACTAAGTGCGCGATGTGATGGAGGTCACGTTGGTGTGGTCGGTTTCCCCGGCGACCTCACCGTCGGCGTGAAATCCGCCATCGTCCTCCCTCCCCTGATTCTGTCCCCATGACGGGTGGGACCCGCGTGTCGGCGCCTCCCTCCCCTGTCTTGGCTCGGTTGAGCCAGCGAGCTGGGTCGAGCAGCATGAGTGGGCCACGCCAGAGTTCTGGGCCACGCAGTCGCATGCGGGCGCGTGCGTCGCCGGCCGCAGTGGTGATTCGGGTCGGCCCAGTAGGGAGTAGGGTTCTAGAAATTGGTTTTTGTTATTCTTTTTCACATATTTGTGTATAGATTCAAAAATACGTATCTCATGGTTGATAGATCCAAATGATGTGGTTCCAATTTTGTTGGGTTCCTAGTAATGTCTAGTTTATTTAGAAAATATAATATGTGGTATGTTGGTTAATAATTTCTGAGGGTTGCAATTAATCTTGTGATGCACTTTATTTAACTAAGTGATTTTTAGTAATTTTGTATCTCTCTATGTATTAATCCTATTGCCATTAATTTTTTGTGAGATGTTATTCATGGTTTAATGATGCTCTAGTTAAATTTTTAGCCTTGTTGGAGATCATTTGCTCCAATTATGAAATTCCTTTGTTATAGGTTTTATTAGCACTTATCTTTTTGTTATTTTGATATCTCATAATCTACTTGTCAAAATGAGGTGAAATTTTTATGGTAGCCTCTTGTTAGCATATATTTGCCTCTGTAAGTTTATTAGAATTTTCTAGTTATATTTTATATGTGATGCCATTTATGCTTATGCACTCGAAATAAATAGAAAAGGGGATTAGATAAATAATTATGCTAGTGCCATGACTTGATTTGGTGTTACTTAAACATGGTCTAACTTTTAGTGAAGTTGGGTAGGTCATTTGTGATGTTCTCAACATCACTTAATATTTAATTGTACAAATCTATCTTTTTTGGACAGATTTGGTGGTTAAGTAAGGTAGGCTATATTAATAAGGTTTTCATGCTTGGTGATCTATAGAAGAGTTGTTGAGGATTTCATGAACTAGTTTCTGATAAATTTTGGTAGCATTTGGACTTATAGTTTAGAAATGGCAGCTGTCCCAAGCTGAGTTCAGTTTTGGAAGTGCTCTCTGTCTTTTAGAACAGATTCTGTACATGTGCTATTTTAACTTGGTAAAAGATGAAATCATGCTTACATTTTTATAAATTAAATACAGACAATTTCATAAGCTTTCCAGAATGTCCTCTTGCAAGTCATTTGGATTTGTAGAACTCCAGTTATGAATGTTCTTAGCTACTGCTGATAACTTGTTGGAAATACTAAATTTCTGGAATCTTGTTATGTGAATTTTAGTCTTAACTTTGTGATACTTAGTGGTTCTTAGAGATGTTCAAACATGTTAATACCAGAGAGGAAATTTTTACCTAAGCTTGAAGTGATTTGATTAGAGCACCATATGACTTGTTTTGTGCTCATGATGTTGCAATATCATTACATTCATCTTCACCTCATTCATGCATGTCATAAATCATCGTGTCATCCTTGGTGCATACATGAAATTTATTGGATGCATATACATGCAATAGGTGTGCCGAGGATCGTGTCTTGAGCGAAGTCCCACTAGGCGTGGAACCTAAAGTTGAAGTCCGTTCAGGAGCCGGAGGTCTAGTCTGACGAAGCCGAAAAAGACGTGGAAACCATTCTTGAAGCTGACCCTTGATCTATCTTCTTTCGGTTAAGGCAAGCCCCGGAGCATTATAAGCCTCCTACTTTCAAAGCAATTATCTATATATACATGTTATATGTATTGCAGAATTACGTGATAGGAGTTGGTTGGAAACCCTTGCTGCATTGATAACACTCCTTGTCCAGCAATTCAAACCTTGAATCCTAAGTAGACTGGATCGTATTTATGCTTAGCCCTGCTAAATTAGACCGGTAGAAGTCAGGTGATTTCCTGTCACCTGCGAGATATATGGATTTATCAGGTCACGGTTGGCTGTATTTGCTATCATGGAAATAAACCATGTGTTAATGAAATGAAATGAGACCGGGCGGGATGATGATAGTAAAGCAGCAAGGCATGGAGGTCTTGGGTGTGGATCTATCCCCATCTGTGTCGATTAAGGACCGAGACCTAGAGCCTTCTATGTCATTTTGAATGCATGCCTGACATTTAGTTGGCCGGCCTGAGGTTGCCGACCGCGAAGCCTAGTAGCTCAACTCAGGCTACGAAGTCAAAAAGTGAAAGTCGCCTCAGAAGGGAGCCAGAGGGTCCAAGGGCAGGTGAGTTAAAAGTCCTGAGCATCCTGGCCACTAGTATCCCCGAGAACACGGCGTTGTTCGGGCCCACCCTGAGTTGTACCAAAGGTTATCTATGGCTACCTTTAGCGGGTTTTGCCGGGTGAGTGTCAGGAATACCCCCCTCAGCTGAGTTGGAATATTCAAGTCGCCGTCTCTCCTGGATAGTGAGAAACTTGACTGGTTATCTCCAGCGTAGATACACTAATTATTAAGGATGGTTTGGAATTGATGATAATGATGATGATGGCCTTATTATACCTGCTATGTTTAATATTGTTTGCTCCTAATAAAGTGATTGCTCTAGTACATGTGCTAATCTAGATGACATGTTAATGATTATTAACTTGATGCTTAAGCATTAATGATTACTTATCTGTAATAAGCTTTTCTGCAATTGAGTCAAGCTAGCCCACTTTATAAAGCCTTGCATACTCCTTGGTGTCACCTTTGTTTCTGGTTTTTGTCGGGTAAGTCTAGCTGAGTACCTTTTCGTACTCAGGGTTTATTCCCACCTGCTGCAGGTAGCAGATTCGTACTTGCTGCTGCAAGTATTATCTTCGCCATGTGGGTGTGAAGACTAGACCATATGGGCATGGTCTCTGTAGTTCCTCTTCTGGTATGCTTTTGCAGGATGTGACTATATACTGGCAGTATTTGACTTCAATTGGTTTCAAAAATTATGTTGCTTCCGCAAATCTTTACTTTGGTTTGTAATAAAATTATCTGTACTCCGATGTATGAGTTTACTTATGAACTGTTGTAACAAGTGCTGTGTTATATTGAATCACTACGATCTTGGTTGCTCTCGGTTTGGTTTGAAATCCCTCGTGATTTCGAGGACTACCAGAGTTATATGGGCTCAAGTTTGAGAATTTGATCATTTTGGCGATTGTTTTTGAACTTGTGCTCTTATAATTTAGACGGTTCTGTTACAGCTGGTATCGGAGCAAGATTCAACAGTAAACACGTCATTTGTGTATTTAAACAAAAGCTTTTGTGAAAAATCTTAATTCTAATCTAAAGAGTGTCAGTGGTCATATCTTATATGCCCAAATAAGGACTATTAGGTGGCTTATTAAAGTACTAACTTGGGGGTTCTTGGTTGTTTTCTGTTTCGTTGTCCATACGGCGTGCTATTGTATGGATGTCATCCGCTTGGGTGGTAATGTATGGATCAAAATACCTCTACGCCCTGGTAAGTGGGAGTTGTGAGAGCATGACCGTCCAACCGTCGGTCTAGGGGAGAGTAGTTGTGGACACTCGCATACTTACATGTCCAACCATGTATCTATGAGGGTACTTAATTGTGGGTAAATCTGTTGGTTAGCTTTGATACTGAAGTATATACATCAGGGGATGTATGTATGTGAAGGGTCAAGATGGCGGACTAGAGGGGGGGTGAATAGTCCTTTCTAAAACTTAAACGTGTTGGCTAACCAAAACAAATGCGGAATTAAACTTATCGGTCTAGCCAAGACTACACCCCTCTAACTGAGTTCACAAGCACCTCACAAAGATCCTAATTAAGCAACTAAGGTGTTTTCCTTAGCAAGAACTCTCCTATTTAATTCTAGAGCAAGGTCACACAAACATATGCACTAGTACTTTGCAAGCAAGAGGGAGCTCCTACACAACTAGTGAAGCAAAAGCACAAAGCTCCTAAGCTCACTAGCAATGCTCAATAACAAGGCAACTAATGCCAAATTAAAGAGCGCAAAACACTTAGCTACACAAACTAAGCAATGTGACTAACAAGGTTACACAAACCGAATTAGCCACGCAAAGGGGATACTTCTAGCTACACAAGCAAGAAGATAACTAGCAAACTACCCAAGCAAACTAGTTACGAGAGCAACTACACAAGCACAAGTATATATGAAAGTAAATACAAGCTTGTGTTGCATGAAAGCAAACCACCGAGAAGAGTAGACAATGTTGACATGGTGATTTTCTCCCGAGGTTCACTTGGTTGCCACCAAGCTACGTCCCCGTTGTGTCGACCAACACTTCGTGGTTCGGCGGCTAATCGGTCACACACCGAGCCTCTCAAAAGGCACCGCAAGAACCCACCATAAAGTATGGTAGCTCAATGACACGCTCAACTAGAGTTGCTCTTCGTGATCCCCGTGGGGTGAGCACAATCCCCCTCACAAAGCTTCTCCGGAGCCTCGCACAATCTTCTTGCGAGCTTCGACGGAGCCACAAGCCACCAAGCCATCTAGGAGGTGGCAACCTCCAAGAGTAACAAGCACCACCGGCTTGCAACACGATCACCTAGTGCCACATGATGCAATGTCTCAAAGCAACGCACTAGAATCGCTCTCTCACTCGATCCGATGAACACTATCAAGTATGAGTGAGTTAGAGGGCTCCCAAGCACTACCACACAAGTCACAAAGACTATAGTGTGCTCAGCTACCGGCCATGGCCGGCCAAGGCATCTATTTATAACCCCACAGTCAAATAGAGCCGTTATCCCTTCACTGGGTCATTTTTGGGATGACCGGACGCGTCGGTCGTAACTGACCGGACGCGCCCCTGGCAACGACCGGACGCACCCGTCAAACGACCGGACGCACCGTTCAAACTGACTGGATGCGCTGGTCGCACAACGGCTAAGTCGCGAAGTACTGACCGGACGCGCTGGTCCAAATGACCGGACGCGCCGGTCGCACAACGGCTAACTGCGAAGCAATGACCGGACGCGCTCATCGCGTAGACTGGACGCGCTGGAAACGACCGGACGCGCTGGTCCCGGGAATGACCGGACGCGCTGGTCGCCTGAGCAGCGCTCAACGGAACAACGACCGGACACGCTGAAGAAAATGACCGGACGCCACAGTGCCCACGTTCGGTTAGAGTCCAGTAAGCTCCCTGAACGACCGGACGCGTCCGATCGTCAGTGACCGGACGCGCTGCACGTCCGATCATCCAACTGAAAAACGCGCAGACACTGAACACTTGACCAGACGCGTCTGGTCATGCAAGGACCGCGTCCGGTTCAGCGTCCGGTCACCTCTGTGACCTCCGTTCGCCTCCGTTTCTTTTCCGACTTCCGGCGTAGTGGAAAATAGGCATTTCAACTTCTCAAAAATGCCTGAATCCCGCGCTCGCAAGCTCGGCGGGAGGGAGAGAGAGACCCAAACCCTCTCTACCGCTCAAACTTCAATGTCTTCGTAAATGTGCCAACACCAACAAGTGAACACCACCTTGTGCACGTGTGTTAGCATTTTCATAATCATTTTATCGAAGGAGTTAACCACTCAACTTGCCACGCCACTCGATCCTAGCAACGATGCATAGTTAGATCACACGAGTGGCACTAGATGACCAATATGCAAACAAGTTTGCCCCGCTTGATAGTACGACCATCTATCCTAAACCCGGTCATCAACTTCTCTACACACCTATGACCAGTGAAATGGAAATGCCCTAGGTTATACCTTTGCCTTGCGCATTCCACTCCAACTCCTCCGACGTTGATGCAACACATGCACCAACCAATCACCAAATGATATGATCCACTTCATATCATCACGTGACCGTATTGGTTCATCGATCTTGACCTCACTTGCTCTTCACCGTTGCCTCGGTCCTTCAGTGCCAAGCCATCACAACTTGTCCTTCACCCTAGCAACCGGTCCATCAAGCCAAGCCTCATCTTGATCTTCTCCACCTTGGTCACATGACTCTATGTCATGTCTCATGTGCAATAGCCTCCTTCATGACACCATCACTTGTGGACTAATCGCCTGTGTATCTCACATAACCACATATTAGTCCACCTAAGTTGTCACTCAATTACCAAAACCAAACTTGGGCTTTCAATCTCCCCCTTTTTGGTAATTGATGACAACTCTACAAAGATATGGAAATTAAGTTATTTTGGACTTTATGCCACTTATCCAACATTTAAGCTCTATGTTAGGATTTAGATAAGCACCATAAAATTTGACTTGGTAGTGATAACTCTCCCTACATATGTGCTCAAATGGTTTGGTTTCAAGCTTGCACATATGCATAAATATGAAATTTGTGGGAGGGTTAGCACTACTAAGTGATGCTAAGGTGTATAGAATAAACCTTTGTAGTTCGATACCATTTGATAGCTCGATATCATTTGAAAATCACAAGTTTGCCATTATCCTTAGCATCATGAGTAGCTAGACATCAAAAATACTAGAAACCCCATGAGATCAACATTATAAGCAAGGTTCTAGTTTTTCATGATAAACATAAGTCTAGCTATCATCCTATGCATGCTAGTTATCATATCATCATTCAAGTTCTATAACTAGCATACAACACACAAGCATGCATATTAAATATAAAACTTATGCAATGCAAGCAAGCACATGAATATGAACATATCAAATGCAACCAAACAATGTTCATGAGCTTGCTCCCCCTACTTGTGTGCTTCTTTTGTCCAAGAATTTTGATCCTTCTCATTTCTTCAATGTTGCTCTCTCTTTGTCCATCTCCATGTCCAAACTCATCTTCTCATGATATCTTTGTTCAATCTCTTCCCAAACCTCTCTCTCTTGGTGTATTGACATATCTTTGTTCCAACTTCTCCCCCTTTGTCATCAATTTCCATAAAGGGTGTACTTCTCATTGATGCAAAGGCTTGCATTAGGGTAGATGGTTGAGACTTGAATATTGCGTTGTTGATGGACATCACGGCATATATTGGAATGACATTACTTGTATGTTGCTCTTGAGATACTACTTAGGATCTGTGACCTTGATACCATTAGGTGGGGCTCCTCCCCCTATGTCATAGCATGGGTCATTCACTTGATAATCTTGAGCTCTTGTGTGTGAGGGAACTTTCTTCATTTGATGATCACTTAAAGTTAAGGATCACTTGTGGAACCACCGTCTTGTATAAATGATATCATGTGTAGAAATACCACGAATAAGTGTGTGATACCAATTTGAAGAATCCTCTATCATGGAACCACTTATAGGATTTGTCAATATGATCTTTTCTTGAACATTTGCTATCTTTATGAGTAACACTTGTAGGATATCACTTGTAGATCATGATCTAGACACCACTTGTAAATACCAATTGAAGAAATATTTTGAGTCTAGATACCATTTGAAACACCCTAGATATCCATTTCCATTGTTGTCTTGTGCTTGTACCCATATCATTGTCATGAGCTTCTAGTATGACTTGAACTAAGTTGATTTGCCTAAAGATTCTAAGTCCGGTTTGATCCAATGACAAGCTTCTTCACTCCTCATACTAAGGGTTATCTTGCCAATGTTGTACTTGTCATTTGTTAGTAATCCAAACTAGATCAAGTACTTGGGTTCACTAGCTCATGAACAAATTCATATATATATACCACTAGATCATTTAAATAATACAAGCAATAGTGGTAGGCTATGAATTTAAACATTTCATTTGTTATGCATGATCCTAGTAAGCATGTACTATATGCACTAATCGCATACTAGTAAGGTATGAAATGATCATGCACATTGCAATGATACCTTTGTTATGTTGGAGTAGAGGATAGTCACATAGATTCCAATTCATTACTCCAATAGCAATGTGAAGTCCAATTTATAAGCTTGGTGAAGACCAATCATTATAGAGAAATCCATTCTTCACCCATATGAAATGAGAACCACTAATAATCAAGTGCATTATCTCTTGTTGTGGTTGGCTTGCTTTTTCTCTTTGATCAATGCTTGCATGAGAGAAGTACTTATGATACCAATTTTATAACCATGACTAGCTCTCTTTTAGGTGTTGCTTGCTTTTCTTGATCAACCCTATTGATTGCTTCAATTAAGCATCTCAAATGTCCCTTGAATTCATCACTTCCATGTTAGCCTTCCAAGCCGGTGCTCGGTTTACCCACCCATGGGCGGCAAGCCCCCTCAGCAGGGAGAAGTGACCTCTCTCCAAAGAACCATCCTTGACACTTACTTGAATTGCCTTTGATTGATTGATCTATGGACTTAACTTGATGAGTAACCTTGAATTATTCTTTAAGTCCTTTTCTTTCTACCAAATGATCTCCAATCATTACTAGAACTTGAACCTCATCTTCATCTTCAGTTTGATCTTTATTTTCAAATTTGAGTACCAAATTTGTACACTCAGTACATTCCACAATCAATGCCCTTGTACTCATTTCTTGTCATGCTTCTAGATCAATTCAAAACCAAACTTAGGTACCTCAAACACTTATAAATATGTTTCCAACTTGAGAACCTTTCACTTAAAGTGACTCTAGATCAATCCAATAATTGTCACTTTTCTGGCAGATTCTGTACCCTTTAAAGAATACTTCATATCTCCCAATGTACAGGTCCACATGCCACGAAATTTGGTGGAGATGTAAATTATTAAGTAATCTAGCAACTGTAAAAATTTGAGCTTCTTTTGACTTCTAGATTGCTACTATATTTCAAATCTTCCACCACTGCTACATGCTGAAAACTGTTGCACTATAGCTGACAAGATGTGCTCTAAAACCATAGCATCTCTTATCCAATTCTCATGAAATTTCTACAGCATCTTCTTTCATAAGTGTAGAGCATGTATACCAAATTTCAAGCCAATCCAAATAGATTTGGTTATCCAAACTCAGACTTGATCACTGCTAGCTCATATTTTCAATAATGGACAGATTTCACCACTTGAGCTATTCTTCATCAAATATGAATCAAACTTGAAACTAACTTGTTTGAATACTTTCACAAGACATATATCCATCCAATCCACTTACTAAAAAGTCATCTCATGAATTTATCCAACACAAATCAATTCAAACTTGATTACTAAGCATTTAATCCATTCAATCATCTCATAGCAAGCAACATTGCACATTTATCCAATTCAATCAACTCATATGCACCCAAATGAAATAATCAACAAGAGATATACCTTGGTTAGCTCATGATTATTCATAGCAAGCTTTCAACTTGAATATTTGCAAGCCATCAAATAATTCCAATAAATCATCCACAACTTGATCATGACACTTGTATGTTGTAGTAATTTGGACTTCACTCATTTTGACTTGGCATTGGGATAGGATTGCAATAAGCTTCAATACTTGAGTCAACATATAATGATAAATATGAAATCAATTTGAGTCAAGCCTCCAATGCCGAGGTACCTACAAACAATCATCCACTCTTTGATGGTACCCAAACAAGTTTGGGTCCTCTCAAGTTAGGTGCAACATACTTAGGCATTGCCTTATTATGAATAGCGGGATGTTTTGAAATAGCAACAATAGAGGTACCATTTACATCCTTTCTAAGCATATTAGTATTATCAATTGAAATAGGCTTAGAATTCTTACCTAGGGGACATGAATGAGCATTGTGTCCCCTTTTCCGGCATGAGTAGCACATTCTCTTTGCTTGAGCCTTTTCTTCCTTGCTCATGTTGTGCTTCCCATTGCCTAGCCTCTCATGAGTTGCTTGAGCCTTCTTCTCAAGCTTAGTAGGACACCCCGAGGAAAAGTGTCCCATATCTCCACACTTGAAGCACTTGATGTGAGCATGTACTTTCTTCTCGATTTGATTCTTGCTCATCATCTTGGCATCTTGGATTTGCATTGCATGTCTTGCTCTACCACCCCTTCTTGTTTTCTTCTTCATCAAGTCATCATTATCTTCATGGTTGATCTTGACTTGAGCTTGGGGCTTTGCTTTTGGCTCAACTTGAGACTTCTTGGTAGGGCAACACTTGGCAATATGTCCCACTTCTTGGCATTGGTAGCACATGAGTTGGGATAACTTCTTTGCATCTTGCTTCTTCATAATCTTGCCCTTGCTCTTGTTGTAGCCAATACCACTCTTATCACCATATCTTCTTTGATTGGTCATGATATGCTCAATGGCGATTTTAGAGTTGTAGCACCTCTCCAACTTGTTGCTCAAATTCTTCACTTTATTTTTGAGCTCATTGTTCTCCTTCAAAAGGTTAGTCTCACAAGACATAGAAGTAGAACAAGCATTTAATTGTGAAGAACATGGCATATCTAATAAATCATCACAAGAGGTGGATACATGCTTCTTGCCTACATCACAAGGGTTAGTAATATGTGATTGATCATTTGTCCCAAATGATGAGCTCTCACTAGATTTGGTTTCTTCATTAGAAGTCTTCTTAGTGAGTAAAGCATGTTCTTGTACCAAGTTATCATGAGCAGCACTAAGTTCCTCATGAGCCAATTTTAGCTCCTCATGTGAACAAGTAGTAACATAAAGTAGATGCTTTTGTTGTTCACATGTGGTCTTTAGAAAAGAGTTTTCCTTTTCCAATTTACTTGCTTTTTCCATTTCTCTTTTTAAGGCTCTTGAGAGTTTATAAAGAAGCTCAAAATTTGGATCATCACAATTAACAACAAAACCACCAACATGTATCTTAGTGTTACCATGTGATGATATTGATGAGCTTGTTGAAGCATCACTCTCATAGCCATCATCTTCACCATCAAGTGTGCATGGAGTAGAATCATTGCTTGCATCACTTGTGGCATTATCATCATTCTTATCAAGTGATCTTGTGGTATGATCATCTTTGTCATCACTTGACCGTGAGGTGGAGCAATCCTCTACAACCACCTCGTTGTGGTCATGCTCGACATCCTCATGTACCTCCATCACTATGTGATCATCCTTCTTGAATTTTCCATCATCCCAAATTGAGGAGCCACAATAGTGATGCTTGAGCGCCGTCCACATGCTATGTGCACTTGAGAGACCCCTCACCTTGTCAAAAATCTCATCATTCAAAGCTTTGATTAGATAAAACTTAGCTTGTGCATCAAGTGTTCGGCAATCCTTTTGAGCTTGGGTACGGTTACCACACCCATCCAAGTCATGAGAAAAGCCAACAACTATGATCCACCAAAACTTAGGGCCAAGAGCACGAAAATGATCAAGCATATGATTTTTCCACCGTGCAAAGTGAGTGCCATCAAAAATGTGTTCCACACAATCATCTAGCCCATAAGTCGCCATCCTCACGGGTCGGTGAAGACCACAAATGAGAGACCCGGCTCCGATACCAATTGAAGGGTCAAGATGGCGGACTAGAGGGGGGGTGAATAGTCCTTTCTAAAACTTAAACGTGTTGGCTAACCAAAACAAATGCAGAATTAAACTTATCGGTCTAGCCAAGACTACACCCCTCTAACTAAGTTCACAAGCACCTCACAAAGATCCTAATTAAGCAACTAAGGTGCTTTCCTTAGCAAGAGCTCTCCTATTTAATTCTAGAGCAAGGTCACACAAACCTATGCACTAGTACTTTGCAAGCAAGAGGGAGCTCCTACACAACTAGTGAAGCAAAAGCACAAAGCTCCTAAGCTCACTAGCAATGCTCAATAACAAGGCAACTAATGCCAAATTAAAGAGTGCAAAACACTTAGCTACACAAACTAAGCAATGTGACTAACAAGGTTACACAAACCGAATTAGCCACGCAAAGGGGATACTTCTAGCTACACAAGCAAGAAGATAACTAGCAAGCTACCCAAGCAAACTAGTTACGAGAGCAACTACACAAGCACAAGTATATATGAAAGTAAATACAAGCTTGTGTTGTACGAAAGCAAACCACCGAGAAGAGTAGACAATGTTGACAAGGTGATTTTCTCCCGAGGTTCACTTGGTTGCCACCAAGCTAGGTCCCTGTTGTGTCGACCAACACTTCGTGGTTCGGTGGCTAATCGGTCACACACCGAGCCTCTCAAAAGGCACCGCAAGAACCCACCATAAAATGTGGTAGCTCAATGACACGCTCAACTAGAGTTTCTCTTCGCGATCCCCGCGAGGTGAGCACAATCCCCCTCACAAAGCTTCTCCGGAGCCTCGCACAATCTTCTTGCGAGCTTTAACGGAGCCACAAGCCACCAAGCCGTCTAGGAGGTGGCAACCTCCAAGAGTAACAAGCACCACCGGCTTGCAACACGATCACCTAGTGCCACACGATGTAATCTCTTAAAGCAACGCTCTAGAATCGCTCTCTCACTCGATCCGATGAACACTATCAAGTATGAGTGAGTTAGAGGGCTCCCAAGCACTACCACACAAGTCACAAAGACTATAGTGTGCTCAGCTACCGGCCATGGCCGGCCAAGGCATCTATTTATAACCCCACGGTCAAATAGAGCCGTTACCCCTTCACTAGGTCATTTTCGGGATGACCGGACGCGCCGGTCGTAACTGACCGGACGCGCCCCTGGCAACGACCGGACGTGCCGTTCAAACTGACCGGACGCACTGGTCGCACAACGGCTAAGTCGCGAAGTACTGACCGGACGCGCCGGTTGCACAACGGCTAACTGCGAAGCAACGACCGGACGCGCTCATCGCGTAGACCGGACACGCTGGAAACGACCGGACGCGCTGGTCCCGTGAATGACCGGACGCGCTGGTCGCCTGAGCAGCGCTCAACGGAACAACGACCGGACGCGCTGAAGAAAATGACCGGACGCCACAGTGCCTGCGTCCGGTTAGAGTCCAGTAAGCTCCCTGAACGACCGGATGCGTCCGATCGTCCAACTGAAAAACGCGCAGACACTGAACACTTGACCGGACGCGTCCGGTCATGCAAGGACCGCGTCCGGTTCAGCGTTCGGTCACCTCTATGACCTCCGTTCGCCTCCGTTTCTTTTCTGACTTCCGGCGTAGTGGAAAATAGGCATTTCAACTTCTCAAAAACGCCTGAATCCCACGCTCACAAGCTCGGCGGGAGGGAGAGAGAGACCCAAACCCTCTCTACCGCTCAAACTTCAACGCCTTCGTAATTGTGCCAACACCAACAAGTGAACACCACCTTGTGCACGTGTGTTAGCATTTTCATAATCATTTTACCGAAGGAATTAACCACTCAACTTGCCACGCCACTCGATCCTAGCAACGATGCATAGTTAGATCACACGAGTGGCACTAGATGACCGATATGCAAACAAGTTTGCCCCTCTTGATAGTACGGCCATCTATCCTAAACCCGGTCATCAACTTCTCTACACACATATGACCGGTGAAATGGAAATGCCCTAGGTTATACCTTTGCCTTGCGCATTCCACTCCAACTCCTCCGACGTTGATGCAACACATGAACCAACCAATCACCAAATGATATGATCCACTTCATATCATCACGTGACCATATTGGTTCATCGATCTTGACCTCACTTGCTCTTCACCGTTGCCTCGGTCCTTCGGCGCCAAGCCATCACAACTTGTCCTTCACCCTAGCAACTGGTCCATCAAGCCAAGCCTCATCTTGATCTTCTCCACCTTGGTCACATGACTCTATGTCATGTCTCATGTGCAATAGCCTCCTTCATGACACCATCACCTATGGACTAATCGCCTGTGTATCTCACATAACCACATATTAGTCCACCTAAGTTGTCACTCAATTACCAAAACCAAACTTGGGCTTTCAGTATGGAAAGTATTTAGTTTACTGCTTTCTTATGTGCTATATTGGGAATTGTTGGGCTGAAATGCAATTTTCTGCAGGTACACTAACAACGTTTCCTGTAGAGCGACTAGTTATCGTTATTGAGAGAACGTGTGTATGCCACCAAACTATACGCTAGAAGTTTCAAATTCTTCCTAGGTTTGGGAGGGCATACGGTTCGTGCATGCACCATGTTCGCATCATACATTGCATTCTGCACTACTCCCTCCCTTATAAATTGCTTATTCCGTTCTTTAAAAATTTTCTTTCCTCCAAATAGTTGTCCCATAAATAGTTGCATTTCTTTCGTGAAGAATTGTGGTAGTCAACCAACCTAGTGGAGTGGTCAGTAGTGTCAGCCTTGAAACCCAATTCATACCTAGCCCGTGAAAGAAAGCAAGACACAATTTCAAGATGTATCTCCTCGAGTTGGGATGTGTTTTGATCTGCAACTCGCCTTTCCATTGCTTCTACCCTTGTATCCATCCTTGTCTGCTATCCCTTCTTTAGATGATACTGTTTCTACACGCCTAATTCCTAACACATGAGGATTCCTCATGGGTGTGTGTTCGGTAATGGTGTTGCGATTAGTACTCCATGGTGCCGCGACGAAACCGGGAGCCTCCTGTGGCGCGCGACACAAGGTTGTGCTGCTCGGCACGCGCAGGTATCAAGGATTGCTAGTCATGATCCATTATAGAGCTACACCAGTGTGTTATCTTCTTGTGAACCTTTTTCCTTGGATATTGTTCCCTATTGTCAGAAGATCCGTACCTCAAACCAAGAAATTCCCCTCTTTTGAGATTAGAAATTGGATAGTTGGATACAATCTCTTCCGCATGCTTATATAATTCGTCAGCAGCCTTCCGACGTCATCAATGCTTACTAGTTTCACCTACTTACAGATGTCTCGTCAGCTTCGCTCTAGCAGTCAGAGTCATGGCAATATAGAACCACCATCGTCTCCTTCGCAACCTACCTCTGCTGAGTTGCTGCAAATGCTTGCCGAAAGTCAGCGAGCCTTGGACGAGAGTGTTAGAAACCAGGTCCATCAAGAACCTGAGCCTACCTAGTACAACAACTATAAAGATTTCTTGGATACTGAGCCTCCTATTTTTCGAGAAGCAGAAGAACCACTTCAAGCAGACGAATGGTTGAACACTATCGAACAGAAGTTCCATGTGCTCAAGGTGGCAGATAATATGAAAACAGAATATGCTTCGCAATAGTTGCAAGGACCTACAGGTGTTTGGTGGTGTCACCATCGGAATACCCTGCCTGAGAATATGGAGGTAGTTTGGGATCAGTTCAAGGAAGCATTTCGGGGACATTACGTTCCTGCTGGCCTCATGGCAATCAAGCACACCGAGTTTATGAAGCTCACCCAAGGAGACAAAAGCGTAACAGAATACCTACATGCTTTCATCAGCTTATCAAGATATGCTCCGGAATTTGTTAATACGGAGGTTAAGAAGATTGCAAGTTTTAAAAGAGGGCTGTGTCCCAAATTGATGAAGGCCATGTGCAATAGTAAGTGTGCGACTTTCAACGAGTTTATCAGTGATACTATCCTTCAAGAGAACTGTAATGCTGTGTATGTTGCTTCTAAGAGCCATGAGAAATCTCATGAATCTAATGCACCAACGACCAATACTCTTGTGGTGATTACACCTCAGTATTATTTGCCTAGAATATATACCAGATATCACCCATATCAGAAACAGGATCCGGTCAAGAGGAGCAGTATTAAGAAAGGAAAGCCTAAGGCACCGCCAAGTAACCGGACATGTTGGAATTGCAAGATGTCAGGTCATTGGGCCAAAGATTGTCCTCTTCCGTAAAAGAAATCAAATGATAATAAGGCAGATGTGTGTAAAGGATGGGTTTGATACACCACAGTGGAATCCATTCCTACGGGTGAGATTATCACTGCTGGTGCATTTTTAGTGAACCAACATCATGCAATCGTGCTGTTTGATTCAGGTGCTTCCCACTCTTTTATCAGTTCAACGTTTGCAGCCAAGCATGACATGAAGGTCATTACTTTAGATAATAGTGGTTATAATATTAGTGCTACCAGAAATAATATTTCAACCAACCAGTTGGTCTTAGGAGCAAAGATCGAGATAGAAGGACATCTGTATGATCTAGATCTCGTGGTATTACCAGGATTGGGCCTAGATGTAATCTTAGGTATGAAATGGATGAGGGGAAACGGTGTTCTGATCGATACCTCTACAAGAGTGGTTATGTTGAGGGATCCAAAAGATCAACAAGCTTTTCTAGTGCAACTTCCTCGAGATGTTAGTCCTCAGACTACAGTTAACGCTATGATAGCAAAAGCAAAAGAGATTATAGAAGTTCCTGTAGTATGTAAATTTCCAGATGTTTTTCCTAATGATTTGCCAGGATTACCTCCAGATCGTGATGTAGAATTCAAGATTGAGTTAATTCCGGGTATCGCACCAATTTCTAAAAGACCGTATAGAATGCCGCCGAATGAGTTAGCTGAACTCAAGGCACAACTTAGTGAACTTTTACAGAAAGAGCTGATCCGTCCTAGTTCTTCTCCGTGGGGTTGTCCTGCTATCTTTGTGAAAAAGAAGGACCAGTCTCTGCGTATGTGTGTAGACTATCAACCACTCAATGCAGTCACTATCAAGAACAAGTATCCGTTGCCTCGTATTGATATCTTGTTTGATCAGTTATCTAAAGCAAAGGTATTCTCGAAGATTGATCTGAGATCTGGTTATCACCAAATTAAAATCCATCCAGAAGACATACCAAAGACCGCTTTCTCTACCAGATACGGGTTATATGAATATCTTGTCATGTCTTTTGGGCTGACCAATGCTCCTGCATATTTCATGTACCTGATGAATTCAGTATTCATGCGAGAGCTGGACAAGTTTGTGGTGATATTCATTGATGATATTCTCATCTATTCTGAAAATGAAGAAGAACATGCCGAGCATCTAAGAAATGTTTTATCCAGATTACGTGAACATAAGCTTTACGCCAAGTTCAGCAAATGTGAATTCTGGTTAAAGAAGGTACCTTTCCTCGGTCATGTATTGTCTGGTGAGGGAATTTTAGTAGACACGACTAAGGTACAGGAAGTTTTGGATTGGAAGGCACCAACTACAGTCCATGAAGTTCGGAGTTTTCTTGGATTGGCTGGCTACTATCGTCGTTTTATCCAGGATTTCTCTAAGATAGCTAAGCCTATGACTCGACTACGTGAGAAGGATAGAAAGTTTGATTGGACTCCAGAGTGTGAGCAAGCTTTCCATACTTTGCGGACTTTGTTGACATCAGCTCCGGTATTAGCGCAACCTAACATTGAGAAACCGTTTGATGTGTATTGTGATACATCGGGTACTGGTTTGGGTGGCATACTTATGCAAGAAGGCCGAGTTATTACGTATGCTTCACGTTAGTTAAGAAAACATGAAGTTAACTATCCGACTCATGACTTAGAGTTAGCTGCTGTCGTCCATGCTCTGAAAATTTAGAGACACTATTTGCTTGGAAATATATGCAATATTTATACAGATCACAAAGTCTTAAGTACATATTTACTCAGCCTGAGTTAAATATGCGCCAGAGAAGATGGTTAGAGTTAATCAAGGATTATAACCTCCAGGTGCATTACCATCCTAGTAAAGCAAATGTGGTTGCCGATGCCTTGAGTAGAAAATCTCATTGCAACTCTCTGATAGAAGAAGATTTTCAATTGTCTCATCTCTTACATCCTATTGTAATCCATCATATCACTGTAGATTGTTCTATGAGAAGTAGAATCATTGAGTTACAAAAAACTGATACGGGTGTATTTCACATCAAGAGAAAGATGAAAGAGTAAGAAACTAAGCATTTTCGAATCGATGAGAAGGGAATTCTCTGGTTCAACGATAGGCTTGTTGTGCCCAAGGACAAGAAACTTAGAAACCAAATCATGGCTAAAGCCCATTCTTCTAAATTATCTATTCATCCTGGTAGTAGTAAGATGTATCAGGACCTCAAGCCGTACTATTGGTGGACCAAGATGAAGAAGGAAATTGCAGCCTACGTCGCTAGGTGTGATAATTGTTGTAGAGTTAAGGCCATTCACATGAAGCCTGGTTTACTCCAGCCTTTGTCTGTTTCAGGTTGGAAGTGGGACGACATTGTTATGGACTTTATCATCGGATTACCATCCACCCAAAGAGGTTTTGACTCTATTTGGGTTATAGTAGATCGCTTGACAAAGTCTGCTCACTTTATCCCTATAAAGAGTAACTATCACCCACACCAATATGTTGATATTTACTTCCAAGAAGTTGTATGTCTTCATGGAGTGCCTAAGTCTATTGTCTCTGACAGAGGGCCACAATTTACTGCTCGTTTCTGGGAACACCTACATCAGAATCTTGGAACTAATTTGGTCCGTAGTTCTACTTATCATCCACAGACGTCAGGGCAGACTGAGCGTGTGAATCAGATTCTTGAGGACATGCTTAGAGCTTGCATCATCTCTTGTAATGGCTCCTGGGAGAAATGGTTGCCTCTCGCTGAATTCTCTTACAACAACAGTTATCAAGAGAGCATCAAGATGGCTCCTTTTGAAGCTTTATATGGTTGCAAGTGTAGAACTCCTTTGAACTAGGTGGAACCAGGAGAAAGAAGACTCTATGGTATTGACTTTGTAAAAGAAGCCAAGGAGCAAGTTCGTGCTATACAGAAAAATATAGCAGCTTCTCAGGCTAGACAAAAGAGCTACGTAGATAAGAGGAGGAAACCTATTGAGTTTGAAGTAGGTGACCATGTCTATCTGAAGGTGTCCCCTATGAGAGGAGTAAAGCGTTTTGGGATCAAAAGGAAGCTTGAGCCTCGATATGTTGGACCCTATCGGATCATCGAGAAAAGTGGAAGAGTAGCTTATAAGCTTAGTCTACCTCGTGAGTTGGAAGCTATCTTTCCAGTCTTCCATGTTTCTCAATTGAAGAAGTGTCTTCGTCTTCCCGAGGAAAGAGTAGAAGTGAGACGCATCAAGTTGAAATCTGATCTTTCTTATGAGGAAAAACTGATATATGTTCTAGATACTCTGGAAAGGGTAACTCGAAATCGAGTAGTCAAATTATACAAGGTGGTTTGGAGTAATCACGGTGAACGTGATGCAACTTGGGAAAGAGAGAATTATTTAAAGGATAACTATTCCGCTTTTTATGAAAATTGGTACGACTTTCAAATCTCGAGACGAGATTTTTATAAGGGGAGAGGGCTGTAACACCCCTGGTGTTAGTTAGCCTCATAATGCATTCATAATGCATGATCATGGCATCCTAGTCTCTTATCATGAGCATAGCATCATGTTTGATTAGTAAAAGTGTTGAAACATTCATTTGCAACATTTGAGACAATTGCAACATTTGTGGTTTTCTATGTGTTTCCTTTATGTGTTGCTAGGGTTTTTGTGTAGATGACACTTGTGATGCTCTTACGTGATCCCTAGTAGCTTAACTATGCTTAGGACACCTAATGGATCACTGTTCATGTTGACCGAAATGACTAATTTGCCCTCTAGGGGAGATTTGATTGAGGTGACCTCTAGAGTGCCCTAGTTTGACTAATTAAAAAGTACAACCTAGAGACCTTGCATGGATGTGAACCCTTTACCAAAATTGTAGAAAATTTATCAAGGAACAAAAGTATCAATATGACCATCTCATGAAAATGACTAGAAGATGCTCAAACAGGGCCCACAAGTCAGTAAAAGTGCTGTTTTCTAACCTAGTTAGTGTAGTGCTGCTAACTGAACCCTCTAAATCTCCAACTTAGAAGTAAAATCAGTTCATATACATATTAACGAATTTTTAGTAGATTTTATAAGCTTCCACTTTGTCAATTGGCTCATTTCCTGGTTCAGCATCTAAGCCTGTAAAAATTCCACTTTTCTGTTGCTCTGAATTTCTGTTGTTTCACAGAAACAGATTCTGCTTTTGACCTTTAACTCCCAAACCATGCTGTTCTAGGTTTAGCTCCTATTGACAAAATTGTAGAGAATTTTATGAGCTACAATTTTGTCAATTGGCTCATCTCATGATTCGGCCTAGTTTGTGAACTACAGAGCTGGCAAGTTGCTGCTGTCCTGGAAGGGCCGTGTTGCAGATGTTGCAGGTCAATGTTGCAGTTGTTTCACGATTTTGAATTTTTCCGACCGGGTGGCCGACCACAGCAGGCCGTCGACGCCGCGTGGAGGAATCGTGGCAGCCGTATGTCGGTGTGGGTCCCACCCGACCGGGCCAAGCGCCTCACCTAGACGCCACGCACCCCTCCTGCTGCTCCCTCCCTCCATTTCCCTCCCTCGCCCTTGCCGCGCTCGCCAAGGTGGAGCGCCGAGGCACCACCGCCGCTGCCGCGAGCTCGCTGAGCTCGTGAGCTACTGTGGTCGTGCCTCTGACCTATCCCAACCGCACAAAGCCCCGCCTTAACCCCCTCCACCTCGCCATCCCCTCCGTGGAGCCATCCGGGCACCGGTAAGGCCGCACGGCTCAGTTTTCCGTCGCGGTGACCTCGCCGGAACTCCTCCGCGCGAGCGCTCGCCGTGGTCCCATCTCTCCATAGCACCTCCGTGCGTGTGCTTGCGCACACCAGAGTCACCTGGACACCATGTAAGAGTCACCTGGACACCATGTAGCTGGAGAGCCCCTCACCGGTGACCGGCACACCCTCTACCAGCCAGCACACCGCCGCCAGTTGGTCGTCGCCGCCATTAACGTCGGCAAGCTCACTCCGGTGAGCTAGCGCCCTGACCACGTACACCACTAAGTGCGGGATGTGATGGAGGTCACGTTGGTGTGGTCGGTTTCCCCGGCGACCTCACCACCGACGCGAAATCCGCCGTCGTCCTCCCTCTCCTGATTCTGTCCCCATGACGGGTGGGACCCGCGTGTCAGCGTCTCCCTCCCCTGTCTTGGCTCGGTTGAGCCAGCGAGCTGGGCCGAGCAGTGTGAGTGGGCCGCGCCGGAGTTCTGGGCCGTGCAGTCGCGTGCGGGCGTGCGCGTCGCGGGCCGCAGTGGTGATCCGGGTCGGCACAGTAGGGAGTAGGGTTCCAGAAATTGGTTTCTGTTATACTTTTTCACATATTTGTGTATAGATTCAAAAATATGTATCTCATGGTTGATAGATCCAAATGATGTGGTTCTAATTTTGTTGGGTTCCTAGTAATGTCTAGTTTATTTAGAAAATATAATATGTGGTATGTTGGTTAATAATTTCTGAGGGTTGCAATTAATCTTGTGATGCACTTTATTTAACTAAGTGATTTTTAGTAATTTTGTATCTCTCTATGTATTAATCCTATTGCCATTAAATTTTTGTGAGATGCTATTCATGGTTTAATGATGCTCTAGTTAAATTTTTAGCCTTGTTGGAGATCATTTGCTCCAATTATGAAATTCCTTTGTTATAGGTTTTATTAGCACTTATCTTTTTGTTATTTTCATATCTCCTAATCTACTTGTCAAAATGAGGTGAAATTTTTATGGTAGCCTCTTGTTAGCATATGTTTGCCTCTGTAATTTTATTAGAATTTTCTAGTTATATTTTATATGTGATGTCATTTATGCTTATGCACTTGAAATAAATAGAAAAGGGGGATTAGATAAATAATTATGCTAGTGCCATGACTTGATTTGGTGTTATTTAAACATGGTCTAACTGTTAGTGAAGTTGGGTAGGTCATTTGTGATGTTCTCAACATCACTTAATATTTAATTGTACAAATCTATCATTTCTGGACAGATTTGGTGGTTAAGTAAGTTAGGCTATGTTAATAAGGTTTTCATGCTTGGTGATCTATATAAGAGTTGTTGAGGATTTCATGAACTAGTTGCTGGTAAATTTTGGTAGCATTTGGACTTATAGTTTAGAAATGGCAGCTGTCCCAAGCTGAGTTCAGTTTTGGAAGTGCTCTCTGTCTTTTAGAACAGATTCTGTACATGTGCTATTTTAACTTGGTAAATGATGAAATCATGCTCACATGTTTATAAATTAAATACATAAAATTTCATAAGCTTTCCAGAATGTCCTCTTGCAAGTCATTTGGATTTGTAGAACTCCAGTTATGAATGTTCTTAGCTAGTGCTGATAACTTGTTGGAAATACTAAATTTCTGGAATCTTGTTATGTGAATGTTTAGTCTTAACTTTGTGATACTTAGTGGTTCTTAGAGATGTTCAAACATGTTAATACTAGAGAGGAAATTTGCACCTAAGCTTGAAGTGATTTGATTAGAGCACCATATGACTTGTTTTGTGCTCATGATGTCGCAATATCATTACATTCATCTTCACCTCATTCATGCATGTCATAAATCATTGTGTCATCCTTGGTGCATACATGAAATTTATTGGATGCATATACATGCAATAGGGGTGCCGAGGATCGTGTCTCGAGCGAAGTCCCACTAGGCGTGGAACCTGAAGTTGAAGTCCGTTCGGGAGCCGGAGGTCCAGTCCGATGAAGCCGAAAAAGACGTGGAAACCGTTTTTGAAGCTGACCCTTGATCTATCTTCTTTCGATTAAGGCAAGCCCCGGAGTATTATAAGCCTCCTACTTTCAAAGCAATTATATATATATACATGTTATATGTATTGCTGCATTACGTGATAGGAGTTGGTTGGAAACCCTTGCTGCATTGATAACACTCCTTGTCCAGCAATGCGAACCTTGAATCCTAAGTAGACAGGATTGTATCTATGCTTAGCCCTGCTAAATTAGACCGCTAGAAGTCGGGTGATTTCCTATCACCTGCGAGATATAGGGATTTATCAGGTCACGGTTGGCTGTATTTGCTATCGTGGAAATGAACCATGTGTTAATGAAATGAAATGAGACCGGGTGGGATGATGATAGTAAAGCAGCAAGGCATGAAGGTCTTGGGTGTGGATCTATCCCCGTTTGTGTCGATTAAGGACCGAGACCTGGAGCCTTCTATGTCATTTTGAACACATGCCTGACATTTAGTTGGCTGGCCTGAGGTTGCCGACCACGAAGCCTAGTAGCTCAACTCAGGCTGCGAAGTCAAAAAGTGAAAGTCGTATCGGAAGGGAGCCAGAGGGTCCAAGGGCAGGTGAGTTAAAAGTCCTGAGCATCCTGGCCACTGGTATCCCTGAGAACACGGCGCTGTTTGGGCCCACCCTGAGTTGTACCAAAGGTTATCTACGGCTGCCTTTAGCGGGGTTTGCCGGGTGAGTGTCAGGAATACCCCCCTCAGCTGAGTTAGAATCGATTCGAGTCGCCGTCTCTCCCGGATAGTGAGAAACTTGACTGGTTATCTCCAGCTTAGATACACTAATTATTAAGGATGGTTCGGAATTGATGATAATGATGATGATGGCCTTATTATACCTGCTATGGTTAATATTGTTTTCTCCTAATAAAGTGATTGCTCTAGTACAGGTGCTAATCTAGATGACAGGTTAATGATTATTAACTTGATGCTTAAGCATTAATGATTACTTATCTGTAATAAGCTTTTCTGCAATTGAGTCAAGCTAGCCCACTTTATAAAGCCTTGCATACTCCTTGGTGTCACCTTTGTTTCTGGTTTTTGTCGGGTAAGTCTAGCTGAGTACCTTCTCGTACTCAGGGTTTATTCCCACCTATTGCAGGTAGCAGATTCGTACTTGCTGCTGCAAGTATTGTCTTCGCCATGTGGGTGTGAAGACTAGACCATATGGGCATGGTCTCTGTAGTACCTCTTCTGGTATGCTTTTGCAGGATGTGACTATGTACTGGCAGTATTTGACTTCAATTGGTTTCAGAAATTATGTTGCTTCCGCAAATCTTTACTTTGGTTTGTAATAAAATTATTTGTACTTCGATGTATGAGTTTACTTATGAACTGTTGTAACAAGTGTTGCGTTATATTGAATCACTATGATCTTGGTTGCTCTCGGTTTGGTTTGAAATCCCTCGTGATTTCGTGGACTACCGGAGTTATATGGGCTCAAGTTTGAGAATTTGATCGTTTTGGCGATTGTTTTTGAAGTTGTGCTCTTATAATTTGGACGGTTCCGTTACAGGGTTAGTCAATAAGGACTTAGGCATCCAACTGGCCTTTGTACTAGCGCATGGCAAACCAATTGCCTCCCTAGCACAAGTGTTATTTTTGGGTCTCCTAAGCAAATTTGAATTAATTGATGAGTTAAGCTTAGGAGTGTTACCCATGGGACAATCCACACTTAGGTGTCCCTTTACCCTTCAAGTGTAACAAATGCGGTGCTTGTCCTTGTAAGATATATTCTTTTACGACACTTGTAATGAATCTTTTACGACATCAAAGCCAAAAAAGAATTAATTGATATAAGTAACAATAACTAGTAAGAATGACAATAATTAGTATATAACAATTGTGGAAGGTCATTCTTATTTCAAGTATAAATAAAGCCGATCAACTTTACTTTAATCATGTCGCTGTCCAAAAAAAACCTACATACCTACTACATATGTATATTTGATTAGCCCCCATTGAAACAATTAATCATTTTTCACTTTATAATTATAATAAACAAATTTAAAGAAAATAATTCACACCAATAATATTCAACCCATTATTATTGATGCAAACTTAATCTCCTTTCTAAAACAAAATAATATGGATGTTAATAAAAAATAATTCTAATTCTAGACTAGATCTAGGCTTAATTTCTATTTAAAAACTAACTAATAATAGACCATAAAAATCAAGATATGGCCACTAAATAAGGGTAGAATCTTGTTCTCCTACTAAATTTAACTAAGGACCTTCAAAGAGTTGATCTAGTTTCTTTCATAATTGCCTCAAGCACGATGTAGGAGAGAGAAAATAAAAAATCTAATTAAACAAGTAATCTAAGGATGTTAGGAATGGCATTTACTTACCTTCTGGAGACTCCTCTGGAATCAAAATAAAAACCTTTCCTCTTAGATTTGTAATTTTTAGAATGTTGCTGTTGATGCAAAAGTAGATCTACAAACACAAAGGGCTAATACCCGAAATCGATATCCAAAGCGTGCCAGTCGATTTGACCTGTTAATCGACAAGGATGAAGATACGAGCACTTTGGTCCTGACAACAGCGATACGCCCGGAAGTCACGGCCAAGAGGTACTCACGCGGAACTCGAGGATCACCGAAGATTGCACTGGAGCAATGCAACTCGCCGAATCGATGAGAACTCGTAAAAAAGAAAAATATGCAAATTGACGAAGTCGTCGAAAGTAGATGTAAATAAGAATAAAAGTTGTTTTTGATGTATTGATTGATCTCTTTTTTTACATTGCCCTTCACCCTATATTTATATCCTGATCTACAGAAACGTAACCAAATACGACTAGGATACTAAATCCAAATCTATGGAAACACATGACTTTGATACAACTCAGACTCTAATAAATGTATATAAGGAAATTAACTCTTATCTTATTCCATAGTCCGCCTCAGTCACGATGGTATTCTCATCGACCTCCTTTTTATCGGCACAATCCCTGTTCCATTGGCACAATCCCTGTTCCATCGGCAGCAGCCTTCAAGTTCCTTCCATCGGTACATTTCCTGTTTTATCGGCAGCAGTCTTCAAACCATCTTTCATCGGCATCGGCAATAATACCCTTAACCTTATTGGCAATATTTCAATTTGAACCCATACGCCGCTACCACTCATAAGCAAACTCATTTTCATCAGCTATCAATCTACATAATAATCTTTCCTCTGCTGATTAGCCCTTCCTGACCATCTTGACACGTGCTAAAAAACAATGTCAACACATGCCCCCCAATTTCGGAGTATAAGATATTGATGCTCCGAAATTTACTCCAGATAATGCCTGCTATTACCTATTTTTCAACCCATTCTCCAAGCATAACATGATCTGTTACCAGATTTAATCAAATCTAGATCTAATCCATGTATCTAAGTAAATATCGCATATTTTCCAACTGTTTTTTGCCTCAATTACGGTTGAGATACCAAAATAACAATCCATCGGCAAGATCTTATCACAACATCACCATTTTAGAACTGAAAGATCCTGTATCAAAATATTCTTCAAGTCATGACTACTTGCCATGCCATCAAATCTTCTGTACAATCTCTTGATTGTCGTGCGAACAGTTACCATATCTATCTGAACCACCTCGATCCATCCGCGTACGGCATAGAGATAAGTCAAGAATACCCCTACCCCAAATGGCCTATAAATAGATTTCTCCGAACTGCTCATCTTCTACCTTCAAATTGCAACCTTTGGCATTCTCTCTCCGGCGGCAACCCTAACTGCGCATCCTCAACCCACCAGAGCTCCTTCCATCGTCATTTTCCAATCTCCAGCTCGTGCCCTCATCCTTCTCGAAACAATGGCGGTCAACTTCAACGTCCCTGCGGTTCATTCTTTTTTTATTACTTTTACTTCGACCCTTCTGGCCCCTTGCGAATTCTTACAGTTGGTATTTTTTTTACTTCTTCCATTTTCTTGATCTTCCAAACTCAGGAACTACGCAACACACTGGTTATTCCAACCAACCAACCTCCCCTCCATTGCCTAGGTCTAATGGGTGATCCAGATCCAACCGACATGATCAATGCAGAGGCTAATCGTATTCCCTTCAAAGCTCAAAATTTCTCTTTGAATCTATGGAAAGATACATTTCGATCTTGGCCCAAACCTACCAAAGGGTGGAAAAACTGGTACTTGAGAGTCAACAGATCAATGCAAGTGTTCTGGGCAGAACGGAAGATAGATCAATGTATCAGGCTATCCATTGCTGATATGCAAAGGAATGAATCCATGATGATAGCTGCTGCTTATTTTTGGTCAGATACCACAAATACCTTCATGTTCGGTCATGGCCCATGTGCCCCTACTCTTGCCGATGTATATATGCTCACCGGCTTGGATATCTCAACTGTCGATGAAGGCCACATTTTTGGCAGAAAAACTGAGTATAGAGTAAATACACGCAACATTGGCGGCTGGACAGGATACATCTAAGAGTACCAAAAAACTGGTACTGTCAATCAAAGGGAACACGCTATATTCCTGAACATGTGGCTGGAGAAGTTTATCTTCTGTGGTCGATCGGTAGGACCAACTAACGCCTTCCTCCCAGCAGCGAAACTCTTGGCCAACGGTGTCAGATTCCCACTTGGCCGATACCTCCTGAGCTCAACTTACCACCTTCTCCACCAAGTGTCTCAGAAGCTTCTACTTGGTGAACCCATCGGCAATCTGGGAGGCCCGTGGTGGTTCATCAATATGTGGTTAAACGCTCACATGCATGATGATGAGGACATGGCACCTTCGGATATGAACAATGATTATAAGGTGCGCTCGTTCCTACATTTGCATAGTGGCTTTGGTTATAATTCACTTGGTTCCACATGTACATGTCACTATTTGATTGTAGGTTCAAATGTGTTTCATAATGGAAGTTCATCAAAGTTGAACTTTCGGTTCGTCGGCAGCCCGATAATGCCTCATTGGGAAGGCCATAACTCATCCATTCGGAGTGCGATCGAGGTCAATGAGCACTTGATGGAAAGCTTGTTTGATAAGCTTTCAAATAGATCTGGTCTCATCTCAATATCACATCGGCAAGGCCTCCAAATCACTAGTATATTCTGTTGCTATTTCTGGCGAGAGCTACACTGTCGTCATGGGCTTGTTAGACATCCTTGGGACCCAGGTCCAAGTTGGAGCACGCCCCAAGAAGATGGAGAACACCTAAGAGATGGCCTTGGACGTCCACCTCCTTAGCCACCACCTTAGGAGGCCAGCAAGGACGTCCAAGCCAAGCCAGAGGCCCAATCCAATCCGAGTTCGAGTCTGCCTCGGCCATCAGTACCAGTCTGCAATAAAACGGATGCCCAGGACGCATCCGAACTCCATTTTTGATGATCCACATATGGATGGAAAGATAATTTGATAAGGAAACCAATCCAAGTGGTTTCACATCAAAAGCTCTTCGGAATCAAAAGGAATCGTCAAAACAAGTTAGCATCCAGAATCTGTTAGGGTGCTGCGACACCTTCTTTTGGGCCGTTGGGCCTTGTAACATGTTGAGACACCTTTAGGACGTGAAGAGGGATCCTTGAACGTCCCTTAGGCTATATAATCAGTAGCCACCACCTACTTTAGGGTTTGGGTTTTGTTTTAGATCAATCTATCATTGAACAGTCGCCGTTATCGGTTTGTAAGACCCCAACTTCGAGTGCTTAATCATTCATCTGCAATTGTCACTTCAATTGAGTTGTGTTTTATCTTGTTCTTGCTTGTGTTCTTCGATTCGTAGCAGGGATTAGCCTTCTTGGCGAGGTCAACCGGATTGTGACACGGTTGATAACCAGAGGAGACGTGGTGCTAAGGTTGCAGGGTTTGGGTCTTTGTGATCTGAAGCCGGATCAGTGTGTCGCTCTCCGAATAAATCGTTGTTTATCTTGAACCTGACGGAAGATCGGGACCCCCGTCCCCATTAAGAGGTAGGATGATGAGGACATGGCACCTTCGGATATGAACAATGATTATAAGGTGCGCTCGTTCCTACATTTGCATAGTGGCTTTGGTTATAATTCACTTGGTTCCACATGTACATGTCACTATTTGATTGTAGGATCCAATGTGTTTCATAATGGAAGTTCATCAAAGTTGAACTTTCGGTTCGTCGGCAGCCCGACAGTGCCTCATTGGGAAGGCCATAACTCATCCATTCGGAGTGCGATCGAGGTCAATGAGCACTTGATGGAAAGCTTGTTTGATAAGCTTTCAAATAGATCTGGTCCCATCTCAATACCACATCGGCAAGGCCTCCAAATCACTAGTATATTCTGTCGCTATTTCTGGCGAGAGCTACACTGTCGTCATGGGCTTGTTAGACATCCTTGGGACCCAGGTCCAAGTTGGAGCACGCCCCAAGAAGATGGAGAACACCTAAGAGATGGCCTTGGACGTCCACCTCCTTGGCCACCACCTTAGGAGGCCAGCAAGGACGTCCAAGCCAAGCCAGAGGCCCAGTCCAATCCGAGTTCGAGTCTGCCTCGGCCATCAGGACCAGTCTGCAATAAAACGGATGCCCAGGACGCATCCGAACTCCATTTTCAATGATCCACATATGGATGGAAAGATAATTTGATAAGGAAACCAATTCCAAGTGGTTTCACATCAAAAGCTCTTCGGAATCAACGGGAATCGTCAAAACAAGTCAGCATCCAGAATCTGTTAGGGTGCTGCGACACCTTCTTTTGGGCCGTTGGGCCTTGTAACATGTTGAGACACCTTTAGGACGTGAAGAGGGATCCTTGAACGTCTCTTAGGCTATATAATCAGTAGCCACCACCTACTTTAGGGTTTGGGTTTTGTTTTAGATCAATCTGTCATTGAACAGTCGCCGTTATCGGTTTACAAGACCCCAACTTCGAGTGCTTAATCATTCATCTGCAATTGTCACTTCAATTGAGTTGTGTTTTATCTTGTTCTTGCTTGTGTTCTTCGATTCGCAGCAGGGATTAGCCTTCTTGGCGAGGTCAACCGGATTGTGACACGGTTGATAACCAGAGGAGACGTGGTGCTAAGGTTGCAGGGTTTGGGTCTTTGTGATCTGAAGCTGGATCGGTGTGTCGCTCTCCGAATAAATCGTTGTTTATCTTGAACCTGACGGAAGATCGGGACCCCTGTCCCCATTAAGAGGTAGGATGATGAGGACATGGCACCTTCGGATATGAACAATGATTATAAGGTGCGCTCGTTCCTACATTTGCATAGTGGCTTTGGTTATAATTCACTTGGTTCCACATGTACATGTCACTATTTGAATGTAGGTTCAAATGTGTTTCATAATGGAAGTTCATCAAAGTTGAACTTTCGGTTCGTCGGCAGCCCGACAGTGCCTCATTGGGAAGGCCATAACTCATCCATTCGGAGTGCGATCGAGGTCAATGAGCACTTGATGGAAAGCTTGTTTGATAAGCTTTGAAATAGATCTAGTCCCATCTCAATATCACATCGGCAAGGCCTCCAAATCACTAGTATATTCTATCGCTATTTCTGGCGAGAGCTACACTGTCGTCATGGGCTTGTTAGACATCCTTGGGACCCAGGTCCAAGTTGGAGCACGCCCCAAAAAGATGGAGAACACCTAAGAGATGGCCTTGGACGTCCACCTCCTTGGCCACCACCTTAGGAGGCCAGCAAGGACGTCCAAGCCAAACCAGAGGCCCAGTCCAATCCGAGTTCGAGTCTGCCTCGGCCATCAGGACCAGTCTGCAATAAAACGGATGCCCAGGACGCATCCGAACTCCGTTTTCGATGATCCACATATGGATGGAAAGATAATTTGATAAGGAAACCAATCCAAGTGGTTTCACATCAAAAGCTCTTCGAAATCAACGGGAATCGTCAAAACAAGTCAGCATCCAGAATCTGTTAGGGTGCTGCGACACCTTCTTTTGGGCCGTTGGGCCTTGTAACATGTTGAGACACCTTTAGGACGTGAAGAGGGATCCTTGAATGTCCCTTAGGCTATATAATCAGTAGCCACCACCTACTTTAGGGTTTGGGTTTTGTTTTAGATCAATCTGTCATTGAACAGTCGCCGTTATCGGTTTGCAAGACCCCAACTTCGAGTGTTTAATCATTCATCTGCAATTGTCACTTCAATTGAGTTGTGTTTTATCTTATTCTTGCTTGTGTTCTTCGATTCACAGCAGGGATTAGCCTTCTTGGCGAGGTCAACCAGATTGTGACACGGATGATAACCAGAGGAGACGTGGTGCTAAGGTTGCAGGGTTTGGGTCTTTGTGATCTGAAGCCGGATCGGTGTGTCGCTCTCCGAATAAATCGTTGTTTATCTTGAACCTGACGGAAGATCGGGACCCCCGTCCCCATTAAGTGGTAATCAGAGCTAAGGTATACCATCAGGTTCACATTTATTCCCTCGTTTGAGTGTTTCGTATTCGTCCCATAGTCCAGTGCCATACTTGTTTTTCCTGTCCTAGAACCTTCCGTGCCATAGCCTTTGCATATTTCAGTTTCAGAGTTCGCTTTGTTGAGTTTGTGTCCTAGGTCAAAGTCTTGTTGCTGGTTTAGATTGTGTTCTTTTCTAATTTGTGTTGATCCCTCCACCCGCCGCTATTCCGTATCATCATCGGTTTGCATCTTGTGTCCACTAAAACCCTTATTCGAGCAGCTTCCTTAAAACAGTCATAACGTTTGCATCCGAACTCGAAACGGGGAAAATTTTATATCTACGGAGAACGCCAGAAAATTTTAGATCTATTTCATCCCAGCATAGCTGGGTTCGCAAAAATTAGATTTGCGAAATTTGATTAGGAAAATTGAGTTTCTGGGCCCACAAGTTTTGGTATGCTTTTTAGAGCACAGTCCTAATTTTCTATAGGCCACATCTTTTATTCAATTGAGCTCAAATTTTTTGTGGTTTATTCTTGTGTGCTCCTTGCTGAGAAAAAATATCAAAAGAGCAAAAGCAAGAAAAAAAGATTGGACAAAAAATAAAAGAGAAAATAGTAAAAGAGAATAGAAGATATCGAAAAGGAGCACATAAGGAACACTCAATAGCTCTATTGATTGTGGTACCTTTTGCCTTGTTTATATCCGTTGCTACCTTTAATACTTGTTTCCTTTCATCCTTGTTTTCTCTCTTGTTTGTCACAACTGGTGATAGGAACACGTATAGGCCAGCAACTAGGACAAGTGCTCTGGACATTTATTCAATATTGCTGTCTGTCACTGACTTGTGTGCCACATATATATATTTGTTTTTTTTGTGCCTCCCAAGCTCCACATATATACTTCAGATCAGTATAGAAAAAAGGTCCTTGCAATCTTGGTACCACTACCTCATAGGTATCACGAACCAGCCGCCGGTTGTACCGCCCACTGCTTGCATTGGTAAGAACTTTGTAAGAGCTTGGTAAGACGCTTCCACTTGCTGTCAAAAGTGATACCACTGCAACCACGTAGTCATTTAATAGGGATAATATTTTTGTATTGTCTTTTGCTGTCTTCTAACAATGACAGGTTGTTCGTATCCACCGACTTATGATGGTATAGGTGCTGATGAGTACATGGAGTGGGAAATTGCCATCGACAACGTATTTGCTACTCGCTTTATGTGTCCAAGGAGGAAGGTAAAAAATGTAGTTAGTGTTTTACGACATTCTGCTTTATCTTGGTGGGAGTCTTTAGATCCTTCTGATAAGCCTCAAACTTGGAATGATATGAAACTTCTTATGCGAGAAACCTTTGTTAATCCACCTCCTGTTTTGACTTCATATGATGAGGTACACCATTTAGAGGAAGAGTCAGTTGTTATTCCTCCTGCTATGCCTAACCTTTTGCAGGACAATGTAGAAAAGAGCAAGGATGACGTGACAGAAAATGAGAAGCTCACAGCCTCATGTGAAAATTCAGAACCATCAACTATTACCCCTGCTGAACATGAGAGCAAAGGTAATGCCCATGATGCTAAACTCACATAATGTGAGAGTTCTCTTGATATGTTGAATTTTTTTCACCAATCATGCTATGATAGAGAAAATTTTAGTGGAGCATTCGCTTGATTTACCTTTGTCACAAGATGATTTGCTTGATGTTTCTTGTGACGAAGATGACTTGCATCATGATATTTATGTTATACCCATGCAATCATTGAAGAATGATCACGCTATATGTGTGCTAAAAATGAGCACTTGTGCTGAAAATAGACTTGTTATTCATAATGCTAGTGAAGTTGATGATCTGAAATTATTGTATTCTTTAAATACTTTGGGTTACATTAAATTTGATGTTCCGTGTAATCTTAGTTCTTTAGAGGAAAAACTTTATGCCTATGCTGATTTGCCATGGTTCTCTAGACATACATATCATTTTATTGGAAAATATAATTGTAAAGGAGAGTATAAGGTGCATCGTGTTTATATTTGTTCAACTCTGAAATCTCCTTTCATTGTGCAAAAATATGATCAACTAGAGGGCACCAATAGCGATAATGTTGTCATGTCGAAATTTTCAAGTTTTGTAATGAGGCAACAGGTTAAATTTCAAGAAGAGGAGCAATGTTGGCTACTACCGACAACTTGTCCACCAGCTAAGCTCAAACCGAGGACGGTTTGTTGTCAAGAAGGGGAGGATGATGAGGACATGGCACCTTCGGATATGAACAATGATTATAAGGTGCGCTCGTTCCTACATTTGCATAGTGGCTTTGGTTATAATTCACTTGGTTCCACATATACATGTCACTATTTGATTGTAGGTTCAAATGTGTTTCATAATGGAAGTTCATCAAAGTTGAACTTTCGGTTCGTCGGCAGCCCGATAGTGCCTCATTGGGAAGGCCATAACTCATCCATTCGGAGTGCGATCGAGGTCAATGAGCACTTGATGGAAAGCTTGTTTGATAAGCTTTCAAATAGATCTGGTCCCATCTCAATATCACATCGGCAAGGCCTCCAAATCACTAGTATATTCTATCGCTATTTCTGGCGAGAGCTACACTGTCGTCATGGGCTTGTTAGACATCCTTGGGACCCAGGTCCAAGTTGGAGCACGCCCCAAGAAGATGGAGAACACCTAAGAGATGGCCTTGGACGTCCACCTCCTTAGCCACCACCTTAGGAGGCCAGCAAGGACGTCCAAGCCAAGCCAGAGGCCCAGTCCAATCCGAGTTTTAGTCTGCCTCGGCCATCAGGATCAGTCTGCAATAAAACGGATGCCCAGGACGCATCCGAACTCCGTTTTCGATGATCCACATATGGATGGAAAGATAATTTGATAAGGAAACCAATTCAAGTGGTTTCACATCAAAACCTCTTCGGAATCAACGGGAATCGTCAAAACAATCAGCATCCAGAATCTATTAGGGTGCTGCGACACCTTCTTTTGGGCCGTTGGGCCTTGTAACATGTTGAGACACCTTTAGGACGTGAAGAGGGATCCTTGAACATCCCTTAGGCTATATAATCAGTAGCCACCACCTACTTTAGGGTTTGGGTTTTGTTTTAGATCAATCTGTCATTGAACAGTCGCCGTTATCGGTTTGCAAGACCCTAACTTCGAGTGCTTAATCATTCATCTGTAATTGTCACTTCAATTGAGTTGTGTTTTATCTTGTTCTTGCTTGTGTTCTTCGATTCGCAGCAGGGATTAGCCTTCTTGGCGAGGTCAACCGGATTGTGACACGGTTGATAACTAGAGGAGACGTGGTGCTAAGGTTGCAGGGTTTGGGTCTTTGTGATCTGAAGCCGGATCGGTGTGTCGCTCTCCGAATAAATCGTTGTTTATCTTGAACCTGACGGAAGATCGGGACCCCCGTCCCCATTACATAAGCGTCTACAATGGGATTTCTTTGCCCAAGAATTCCCACGAGAGATCGCCGAAGATTACATCCTTGGAGATGATGAATCGGCAACACGCCCTCCTCTCAACTTCGACGAAGCCATAATCGTCCTTCCTGGAACAGAGTCCAATGAAGATCAAATTGGCAGGTTTTTTCAGAATTTCTACCATGGTCTCCCTCGTGATCTCAGAGCTTGGGTACCCTATATCGATGAGGATAACAAGTTCCCTCTTCTTTTCAATTTTGCTGATAGTGATCTGAACCAAGATAATGATCTTATGATGGCTATTATTACCCCCAGAGCAATCCCAGTAAACACATTTGGCAGCGAGAAGAATTCCCATATCACTTATGAATTCTACAATCCATCGGCAGTGTCTCGTCAATTAGCCTTTGGGCAACTGCCAATCAAGCTATGCTTTGCCGATGTGATTAAGCCCAGAGAAATTATTACAGCTGGAACTGAATGGAGTAGAGTAGTAAGACTTGCTCCTGATGCCGATATTTCAAATGTTGATCTCTCCGCCTGGTCACCAGCGTCTTTCATCATAGAGTCATATAAGCAATGGTGGCAAGAATGGAAAGAACAGTTGTTTTCAACATCCGTTCATACATATCGGCACATGATCGATCCCGACTATGCTATTCTTGACGATGCAGTAAGTTTCTTTTAACTTTCATCTCTCTCCTTCCTTTTATATGTATATTGGTAACTAATCTTCCCTGAAACAGGCCGATGATCCAGTTTCATCAATAAGCAAAAGTGGAAGACCCTTCAACCTCCACCCTATTTCTCAAGTCTCAATAATTGGCTACAACGCCCCTACCTTAGAGGCCTTAACCTTCCAGAGGACTCGCGCCAAAACTATCACCTCCAGACCAAGACTAGCAACATCCAGGGCCACTCCAATGGCTGCTGCTTCAAGCCTAATCAAGGTTTTTAAGATAATAACCTTGCTTACTTTATTTTTCTGTCGATGCACACTATATTAACATATAACTATCAGGATGTGAGAGCTGCAGCTGGATCGTCATCAGCAACTCTTCCAATATCAAGCACCACGACCTCTACTCCTCCTTCAGAGGTATTTTCTTATTTTTACATTTTTTCTATTAAATATCCAATCTTATACTCGTTTTTGCAGCAACAAATGGGCACATCGGCAAGCACACCAAGCATGCAAGCTCCCCAATCAACACATGTCGATGCCCCCTAGCCAATTGTCGCTGAGGTCCAAACAAAGCGCAAAGCTTTAACCGATGCTGAAGCTCAACAAAAGCGACAGAAATCTACACCAGCCCCTTCATCCGCTCTAACACCTGTCAATCGACCCACTGATATAATTGAACAAGCTGCTTCTTCTATACGAGATACACCATCAGTCATTATACCCCAAGGGCCGACTACTGATGAGGTCGTAGAAGACATTCCATCGGCATCCTCTGTCGATCCTTCGCATGATCTTTTTCAAGTGGCTCCCTCAAGCCAGGCTTAAGAAATTGCCCTGAAGCAGGTAAACCTTTTAACTGTTTGGTTTATAATATCCCTAGACACCACAAATAGGATTCCTAACTCTCTTTATTTCACAGGAACAAGATTCTCCCGATAGCTTGTTTTCTTTTGCTATCGACATCTCCGATGATGACGGAGAAGAGGCGAGTTCTTCCCTGGCATTGGGAACAATATCGGCAGATACCTATGGCAAACTAGAAGTTCTCCTGAATCTACTGCAACAAGATACTGCTCAACTGGTGATCGATTCAGACCCTGCAGGACCATCTTCAAAACAATCCGTGGCTAAGTCCCTGCCGATGTTGAAGAAATCATCTTCCCAGCAGTCCATCTAGAGAGCAGACAACTTCAATATCAAAAGGCTGTTCATCGTATTGCCGACAGAGCAGCTCAGGCTCAACTTAAGGAAGAAATACTGCAGCTGAAGCAAACTGTCGATGAGAAGCACAAAAGCATCAACAACTTGCAAGCCTCCGGTGCTGATCTTAAACAGAAAATCTTAGACCTATCAGCAAAAAGGGCGGCTCTGCTAGCCAAACTGGAAAAGGTTGAAACAGCCCTGACTCAAGCCAAGCAAGAAGAAGACCAGCTTCCTGACGCTATCAAGGCCCTTCAGCAAGAACGAGACGTCCAAGCTCACAAGGCCTTGGTTCTCAAGAAGAAACTCAAGCCTGTGGAAGGAAGTGCCGATGAAGATGCCAAGGAATTAAAAGAAACCGATGAAATTCGCCTGCGTGCGATATCGGCTATCCAAGCTTTGTTAAATTAGCGCATCGGCAATGATTGATACTTTGTTTTGACTCTAGCCGATAGGATTGTTATCGGCAATTACTCTTTTATGCATCCATCCAGATACTAGGGTAATATTTCTTTAAATATTTTCCATTTAATGCTCTGGGAAATACAACTCCTTCGAGAGTTTTAAGAATATATGCATTACCAGGAACAGATTGATTTATCCGATATGGACCTTCCCAATTAGGTGACCATTTGCCAAACTTAGAACTTTTAGTCCCAATCGGTAAAATCAACTTCCAAACCAATTCTCCATCGACAAATTCCTTTACCTTCACCTTCTTGTCATACCATCTAGCTACTCTTTTCTTATTCTCCTCGATGCTAACTAAAGCTTTTAACCGATGACCTGCTACATCTTCCAACACATCCTTCATAAGGATATCATAATCATCGGCTGTTAATTGATCTTGAGAGCGTATTCGCCTAGAACCAATTTTAATCTCCCAAGGTAAGACTGCATCGTGTCCATACACCAACTGATAAGGTGTTACCTTGGTTGCACCATGATACGCCATCCGATATGTCCACAAAGCTTCATTTAATATTGTATGCCACTTCTTAGGATACTCTTTAATCTTGCGCTTAATGAGCTTGATAATTCCTTTATTAGATGCTTCAGCCTGACCATTAGCCTGGGCATAATACGGTGAAGAATTCAAAACTTTAATCCCCATTCCTATAGCAAACTCATCAAATTCACCCGATGTAAACATAGTGCCCTGATCGGTAGTGATGGTTTGAGGGATGCCAAATCGGTAAACAATATGCTCCTTCACAAAATCAATCATATTAGCCGATGTCACCTTTTTAAAAGGAATTTCTTCAACCCACTTTGTGAAATAATTGGTAGCAACCAGAATAAACTTATGCCCTTTACTCGATGGTGGATAAATCTGACCGATGAGATCAATAGCCCAACCCCGGAACGGCCAAGGCTTAATTATAGGGTTCATAGCCGATGCGGGTGCCCTTTGAATATTACCAAATTCCTGATATTCCTGACATCCTTTAAAATATTTAAAACAATCTTCAAGAATAGTCGGCCAATAATATCCATTTCTTCTGATCATCCATTTCATCTTGAAGGCTGACTGCTGTTTATCCCCCCATTTAAATTCCTGATCGGCTTTCAATTTCAATAATGGACTGAAAGCCTTGATCTTACCTGACAAATTAGATATGAATCTTCTGATGAAATTAATCTTACCGATCAAGGATTGTAATTCAGTTTTATCGGCAGGAGCAACAATCTTGTTGATTGCCTCAATAGATTTTCTACTAATTTCAATACCCCGCTGATGCACCATAAAACCTAAGAATTGTCCTGCTGATACACCAAATGCACATTTATTAGGATTCATCTTTAATCCATGCTTTCTTGTGCACTCCAATATTTTCTATAGATCGGTTAGATGCTTTGTGATGTCTCTAGACTTAATCACTATGTCATCAATGTAGATTTCCACCAACGTGCCGATATATTCATGGAAAATAAAGTTCATAGCTCTTTGATAAGTAGCACCGGCATTTTTCAAATCAAATGTCATAACTATCCACTCAAATAATCCCACATGTCCTAGACATCTAAAAGCAGTCTTAGAAATATCTTCTTCAGCCATGAATATTTGATTATAATCTGCATTACTATCTATGAAACTGATAATCTGATGCCCTGCTGCAGCATCAATCAACAAATCAGCAATCGGCATTGGGTAACCATCCATCGGTGTGGCCTTATTGAGATTCCTGAAATCAATACAAACACGAAGTTTCCCATTTTTCTTGTATATAGGAACCACATTAGAAATCCACTCTGCATATCAACACTGCCGAATAAACTTTGCCTCAATTAATTTAGTTATTTCGGCCTTAATATCAGGAAGTATATTAGAATTGCAGCGGCGTGCCGGCTGCTGATGTGGCCGAAATCCAGATTTAATAGGCAATCGATGTTCAACTATAGATCGGTCTAACCCAGGCATTTTAGTATAATCCCAAGCAAAACAATCTTTATATTCCTTTAACAAATCAACTAGTTGTTGTTTACACTTGGAATTTAACTTAGCGCTAATAAAAGTGGGCCTTGGCTCATCGCCTTCACCAATATCTACTTCTATTAAATCATCTGCCGATGTAAATCCTTGACCTAATTTTCCATCATCGGCAAATCTATCCATTAAAACTTTTCTTCAGAACCGACTGCTTGGATCGGTAGAATTTTGTAATCGGCAACCTTGAGGAACTCTTTTTCCCAAGCTTCTCCTGATATGCACCTAGTTCGCTCATAAGTGTCTGATTCTGCCGATGCGATGATATAAGAAGAATCACCAGGAACAACTTCAATTTTGTCTCTAACCCATTGTATAAGACACTGATGCATTGTAGAAGGAACACAACAATTAGCATGAATCCAATCCCTTCCTAAAAGCAGATTATATGCACCCTTGCCATTAATAACAAAGAAAGTTGTCGGTAAAGTTTTACTGCCGATGGTCAATTCAACACACACTGCCCCTTTAGCTGGTGACACATTGCCTTCAAAGTCGTTTAGCATCATATCAGTCTTAGTTAAGTCTTGATCTCCCTTACCAAGCTTCCGATACATCACATAAGGCATAATATTAATTGCAGCTCCTCCATCAATAAGTATCTTAGATACAGGCTACCCATCAACTCTGCCTTTTACAAACAAAGCCTTGAGGTGTTGTCTCTCATCATCGGCAGGCTTCTCAAAAATAGCCATCATTGGATCTAGTGTTAATTGAGCTATTTGGTCAGAGAAAAAAACTTTTTCTTCGCTATCAGATAGAGCCAAAAATTCCATCGGCAACATAAACACCATATTGACATCTGCCGATGGGCCTTTATTTTTGTGCCTTATTTGCCACTGCTGATTACCAGATTTCTTATTAGAGGGACTTCCTTCTTGGTAAAAGTCTTTTTGACGCTCTCGCTGTATTTTTCTCTTCTGTGTCTTTGTCAAACCCTCTGGACACCATTGAGGAAGTTTAGTTTTCCACACTGGCTGATAGGTCCTGGTTGTCTCCACACGACGTATATTAGGATCCCTGTAAAATATTTCTTCATCAGGAACTCTTGCATTTGCCATCTCTTCAAGTTCCTCTTGGTTTCTCAGAAAATATGCAACGTGTTTACCAAGCCTTTCATGTACACTGAGCCTGCCCCCCAGCCAATCATATACTGATGCTCTCCTTCTGATCGGCTCATTAATGGACAAACCTTGATTACCAGATTGAAATCTTCTTATAGGACGATTAACTCCATAATAACCATTGCACTCTGGGCAATCTTCAACAGTAGGTAACTTAATACCTTCCTCCCAACAATGAATAAAAAATGGACAATTCCAATGATCCTTATGCCGATTCCACTCTTCTTGATGTCTTTCCTCTTGCTGTTGTCGATATCGGTCCCTTCGCTGACGCCAGCCTTCCTGTTGTCTTTGTTGAGTAATCATGATGCCAGATCGAGGAGGTTTTCCAGAACTGCCACCTTCTGTCAATAGCCCCTTGCCTTTTGCATCATCGGTAGTTATCCGATGTTGGGGATCTACTAATGCATTCTTTTTAGCAGCTTCCGATGTCAACACCTTAATTTTACCTTCAGTATCCAACATATTTGCTGGAAAAGGATGTTGATCAATTTTCATCGGCTTCTGAATCTTGGAATTACCAAATTTTATTCTCCCAGACTCAATAGCTAACTGTAATTGTTGTCTAAATACTTTGCACTCATTTGTACTGTGTGAAGTTGCATTATGCCATTTGCAATATAGCATATGCTTCAACTCTTCTGCCGATGGGATCACATGATTAGGTGACAACTTAATCTGGCCCTCCTAAAGCAAAAGATCAAATATCTTATCGGCTTTGGTGATGTTGAAAGTAAACTTCTCTGGCTCTTTGTGACCAAAGGGACAAGATATCGGCTTTTTATTCTTAACCCACTTAGCCAAACCGATAACTGGTTCTTCATCCGAATCAGAATCTTCTACTTCTTCGACAAATGAAACTTTCTTATTCCAATTCCTTTTAGGTTCAAAAACCCTAGTGTCTTGATCAGAAATTCTTTGCACTAGATGACTTAGGCTTTCGAACTCCTGAGAAGCATACCTGTCCTTAAGGTGTGGCAACAATCCCTGAAAAGCCAAATTGGTAAGCTGCCGATCATCCAACACCAGGCTATAATATTTGTTCTTTATATCTCGTAACCTTTGCACAAAGCCTTCTACCGATTCATCATTGCGTTGTTTCATCTTTACCAAATCGGTAAGCTTCTTTTCATGAACTCCAGCAAAGAAATACTTATGAAATTGCTTTTCCAGATCAGCCCAAGTAATAATAGAATTTGGCGGTAGTGAGATAAACCATGTAAATGCTGATCCAGATAGAGATGATGAAAACAAACGAACTCTCAATTCATCTCTACAAGCTGCCTCTCCACATTGAATAATAAAACGATTAACATGCTCCATGGTTGATGTATCGTCCTGCCTAGAAAACTTAGTGAAATCCGGCACCTTGTAACGATTTGGGAGAGGAATTAAATCATATGCCGGAGGATATGGAGTCCGATAAGAATAGGTATTAACTTTAGGCTTGATCCCAAACTGATCCTTCATAATTTCTGCTATTTTATCGGCCCAAAAAGCATCAACATCTTGTTGACGACATGGTTGAATCTCCACTGGAGGTACTTGTTGATACCCTTTTGTATACCTTTGTGGCCCACGATCTCCAGCAATTGGCATATTTGTCACTATATGTGGTCCATTAACCTGCTGAAAAGGGTTCATCGGTTGAGCTGCCGATGCTTGATTCTGAAAACCAGCATGCATGTGGCCTTGATGAACACCTGTGGCTTGCTGATTTGGCTGAACTGAATGTTGAGTGGGAAACTGCCCTGGCCAATTATTAGCGTTCATCGGTACAAAATTTGCCGATGGTTGGTAACTTGTTGGTATTGCCGGATAATTACAACTAACTTGAGGTAAAACCTGGACTCCAGGTTGACTTACGATTGGAGCCTTCTGTTGCATCGGTAACAAATTTGCCGATGGACTTGAACTAGATGTTTGACCCAAAGACACCTGGAAACCTCCTAGAGTTGGTTGTACAGTAGTTGCTGTAGTATATTGGGGTACTTGAGCTATCGGTGAACCGGCCGATAGCATAGGAGCTTTTCCCGTTGCATCAAACACTTGAGGCGATCCATGGTTAAAAACAGATGGCTCTGGAAGCATACCATATCCCCACCAATTAGCAGGAGTCTGATTATTCTGTGGTACAAGACCTGATAAAGCCGATGCTGATAGATCTGTATTAAGCTGAACTCGTCCTGATAATGCTGAATCCGGACGCATCGGTGTAGACTGTACGTTAGATAAACCTGCTGATACTGGAAGAGAAGAAATCTCTATACCCGCAACGGCCGGGGGAGCCGATGGAGCAATAGCAGATGCTGATTCTGGTTGATGATAAGCAGGCCCAACGTAACGAGGTGACGCTTGCCCTTCTTTGAAAGTTCGAATCACAGCATTATGAACAGTATTGGGCAGCACATTGTAATGATTAATTAAAGCATGATTCACTGCAGAATTAACCATCTCTTGAAGTTTACCCGGATTAGAATCAAAGGTAACTTGCCGAGGCAACGGCAAGTCTTGCTTCTGGATGACTTGTCCACTTTTGTTCAAACTAAATGACTTTGAGCAGAGCTATCTGTATTCTTCTATAGCCCTCTCCATAGCCTGCTTCTGATCGTCTTTAAGATCTTCTGTTACCGCGATGATGTTCCCCACATCGATCTCAGGATTAAGCATCTTGACTAGATCTGTCCCACCGGGCGTGCCAAAGGATGTGTTGATGCAAAAGTAGATATGCAAACATAAAGGGCTAATACCCGAAATCGATATCCAAAGCGTGCCAGTCGATTTGACCTGTTAATCGACAAGGATGAAGATACGAGCACTTTGGTCCTGACAACAGTGATACGCCCGGAAGTCATGGCCAAGAGGTACTCACGCGAAACTCGAGGATCGCCGAAGATTGCACTGGAGCAATGCAACTCGCCGAATCGATGAGAACTCGTAAAAAAGAAAAATATGCAAATTGACGAAGTCGTCGAAAGTAGATGTAAATAAGAATAAAAGCTGTTTTTGATGTATTGATTGATCTCTTTTTTTACATTGCCCTTCACCCTATATTTATATCCTGATCTACAGAAACGTAACCAAATACGACTAGGACACTAAATCCAAATCTATGGAAACACATGACTTTGATACAACTCAGACTCTAATAAACGTATATAAGGAAATTAACTCCTATCTTATTCCATAGTCCGCCTCAGTCACGATGGTATTCTCATCGACCTCCTTTTTATCGGCACAATCCCTGTTCCATCGGCACAATCTCTGTTCCATCGGCAGCAGCCTTCAAGTTCCTTCCATCGGTACATTTCCTGTTTTATCGGCAGCAGTCTTCAAACCATCTTTCATCGGCATCGGCAATAATACCCTTAACCTTATTGGCAACATTTCAATTTGAACCCATACGCTGCTACCACTCATAAGCAAACTCATTTTCATCAGCTATCAATCTACATAATAATCTTTCCTCTGCTGATTAGCCCTTCCTGACCATCTTGACACGTGCTAAAAAACGATGTCAACACATGCCCCCCAATTTCGGAGTATAAGATATTGATGCTCCGAAATTTAATCCAGATAATGCCTGCTATTACCTATTTTTCAACCCATTCTCCAAGCATAACATGATCTGTTACCAGATTTAATCAAATCTAGATCTAATCCATGTATCTCAGTAAATATCGCATATTTTCCAACTGTTTTTTGCCTCAATTACGGTTGAGATACCAAAATAACAATCCATCGGCAAGATCTTATCACAACAACATCACCATTTTAGAACTGAAAGATCCTGTATCAAAATATCCTTCAAGTCATGACTACTTGCCATGCCATCAAATCTTCTGTACAATCCCTTGATTGTCGTGCGAACAGTTACCATATCTATCTGAACCACCTCGATCCATCCGCGTACGGCATAGAGATAAGTCAAGAATACCCTTATCCCAAATGGCCTATAAATAGATTTCTCCGAACTGCTCATCTTCTACCTTCAAATTGCAACCTTTGGCATTCTCTCTCCGGCGGCAACCCTAACTGCGCATCCTCAACCCACCAGAGCTCCTTCCATCGTCATTTTCCAATCTCCAGCTCGTGCCCTCATCCTTCTCGAAACAATGGCGGTCAACTTCAACATCCCTGCGGTTCGTTCTTTTTTTATTACTTTTACTTCGACCCTTCTGGCCCCTTGCGAATTCTTACAGTTGGTATTTCTTTTACTTCTTCCATTTTCTTGATCTTCCAAACTCAGGAACTACGCAACACACTGGTTATTCCAACCAACCAACCTCCCCTCCATTGCCTAGGTCCAATGGGTGATCCAGATCCAACCGACATGATCAATGCAGAGGCTAATCGTATTCCCTTCAAAGCTCAAAATTTCTCTTTGAATCTATGGAAAGATACATTTCGATCTTGGCCCAAACCTACCAAAGGGTGGAAAAACTGGTACTTGAGAGTCAACAGATCAATGCAAGTGTTCTGGGCAGAACGGAAGATAGATCAATGTATCAGGCTATCCATTGCTGATATGCAAAGGAATGAATCCATGATGATAGCTGCTGCTTATTTTTGGTCAGATACCACAAATACCTTCATGTTCGGTCATGGCCCATGTGCCCCTACTCTTGCCGATGTATATATGCTCACCGGCTTGGATATCTCAACTGTCGATGAAGGCCACATTTTTGGCAGAAAAACTGAGTATAGAGTAAATACACGCAACATTGGCGGCTAGACAGGATACATCCAAGAGTACCAAAAAAACTGGTATTTCCAACCGATTTTCAGAGACGGTTGGTATTCCCGGCCATCCCTGAATGTGTGTTTTTAGAGGCAGCTTTGGCTTATGGGTCGTGTTAGAGATCTTGGTAGAGGCGGTTGCCTCTGCACTGAAACATAGACGCCTCTACGAATCAATTCTGTACTAGTGACGGTACTCTCCCTCTCCTTCGTGGTGTCAGCTTTGCTTCGGTGGGAAGGCATTCCAATCAATTCCTTTGCATGGTGGAGCAGCTAGCACAGTGAAAAAGCAGAGCAGCATCTTGCTTTCTGTTCGCTCGCCTCCCCTCCCCTCGCCTCCCATAAATAAAGCGTCGTATTCTTCGTTGATTCCAGAGAGCGGCGGTGTGTCTAAGATCGAAACACTCTAGATACCCAGTGGCTGAGCTTGCCTTCCCACTGGATTGAGATTTATTATATATATATGCGCTTTGGTCTGGGCGACGACGCCGCACCTGAGCTAGAGCTAGAGCTAGAAATGGAGGACGTGGACGTGAAGCCCTGCTCGGGCTCCAGCCCCGTGACCGCCAGCGCCATGGCGGCCTCGTACAACGACCAGATCCGCCCGCTGCTGGACGCCGTGGACCGCCTGCGGCAGCTGAACGTGAGCCAGGAGGGCATCCAGCTCCCGACCATCGTCGTCGTCGGCGACCAGTCCAGCGGCAAGTCCAGCGTGCTGGAGTCGCTGGCCGGCATCAGCCTCCCGCGTGGGCAGGGCATCTGCACCCGCGTGCCGCTCGTCATGCGGCTGCAGGACGGCGACGAGCCCGAGCTGCGCATCGAGTACGGCAGCGGCAGCTCGGTGACCATCGCCTCCGAGGCGGAGGTCGCTGCCGCCATCGACGCGGCGACAGCTGCGATCGCGGGATCCGGCAAGGGCATCTCGGACGCGCCCATCACCCTCGTCGTGCGGAAGAAGGGCGTGCCCGACCTCACCCTCGTCGACCTGCCGGGCATCACCCGCGTGCCAGTGCAGGGCCAGCCCGAGGACATCTACGACCAGATCGCCAGGATCATCAGGGCCTACATCGAGCCCAGGGAGAGCATCATCCTCAACGTCCTCTCCGCCACGGTGGACTTCCCCACGTGCGAGTCCATCCGCATGTCGCAGCAGGTGGACCGCAGTGGCGAGCGCACGCTCGCGGTGGTCACAAAGGCCGACAGGGCCCCCGAGGGCCTGCTGGAGAAGGTCACCATGGACGACGTCCACATCGGCCTGGGCTACGTATGTGTCCGTAACCGCATCGGCGACGAGACATACGAGGAGGCGCGAGCGGCCGAGCGGCGGCTGTTCGCGGAGCACCCTCTGCTCTCCCGGATCGACAGGTCAATGGTGGGCATCCCCACGCTCGCTGGGAGGCTCACGCAGATTCAGGCGTCCATCATCGGTCGGTGCCTCCCCGACATCGTCAAGCAGATCAACGACAAGCTCAGCCGCAGCAGCGACGAGCTCGGCCAGATGCCTCCGGACCTCAACACCGTCGCAGACGCGGTGAGGGAATTCTACCACATCGTCAAGCAGGTGCGCGCTTCGCTGGAGAAGGTGCTCGTGAGGGGCGAGTTCGACGAGTACCCAGACGACCGCAGGCGCCACGGCACCGCGCGCATCGCCGAGATGCTCGAATCCTACGCGAGCAAGCTGCCCGCCGCCGCCCAGTGCTCGACGACCGACGACGACGACGGCAAGCCATTCCTGGCGGAGGAGATGCGAGTCCTGGAGGAGACAAAGGGCATCAAGCTCCCCAACTTCCTGCCACGGTCCGCGCTCCTGGTGCTGCTCAGGAAGAAGCTGGAGAGCGTCGCGCACGTCCCGCACGGCCTCGTCACCCAGGTGTGGCGCTACGTGGAGGAGCTGGTCTTGGGGATCCTGCAGCACCACTCGCGTAGCTACCCGCAGGTGCATCCGTCCTGCCGCCGCGCCGTCCAGAGCCTCATGGACAAGGCGAGGGCGCGGTCGGCGCAGCACGTCGCGGAGCTCATCGACATGGAGCTGGTGGCCGACTACACGGCGAACCCGGACTACACGATGAAGTGGAACGACATGATGGCGACGGAAGGCCATGCCAGGTTCCTCCAAGCCTTGGAGGACCACTCGAAGCCCGCCGTGGTGGAACTCCCGGGATTTGGCGAGGTGGACGTGTCGCACCTCAGGCTGCAGCAGAAGCTCGCCGGGCAGGCCTTGGACTTGAAGGCACGCCTGGCCGCGTACTGGAGCTGCGTCGTGCTCCGCCTCGTGGATGGCCTGGCGCTGCACGTCCTCTACAGTGTCAAGCGTCTCGTGGAGAAAGATCTGGAGGATGAGCTCGCAGCCCAGGTTCTGGGTAGCAACATGGACGGAGTGGAGCGGATGCTGGTGCCAACGCCGGCCACCGCCGCCAAGCGTGACCGCCTCAGGAATAGCATCTCGCTGCTCCGGGAGTGCAGGGAGCTCGTCGCCAACACTATGGACAAAATTAACGCCGCCAGCAGTGATCGCTGCTTCTAGTTCTAGCTGCTCTTCGATCCAAGTACCATCATCGATCGATCCATGCATATCCCCACCCAGCCACGATTCCATCCATCCTAGCTAGTAGCCAGCAGTGATGTACTTGTAGCTCTACTCCATCGATCGCCCAACTGTGTACGCCTTGATATTGTCGCGTAATAATAATCTAAATAATTAATTACTCCCCTCCCTTTTTCGATGCAAAAATGGTTTTGGCTGTCACTGCTGAACTAGCACATCGATCTTATTCCCACTGCACTATCTAATTTTCTTATCCCATTATATTTGATCCTTTTTTCATGTCATGTGATTCAGTAATACTCTTGCAACAAGGAACCACCCAATGATCAGCGCGGAAGGAAGTATATAAAGCTCTGTCATTCTTATCAGACATAAGTATAAAAGTTCGTGCTTTTGTGCCGACGACTAACCAAAATTACTTATCTGTTCACGCGCGCTGTTTCGCGTTTCCATCGACGCCGCCGTCCCGCTCGATCCGTCGCTCGGCCCGGCAACTAGGAACTGATGATTTGTCCTGGAGGTGGGCCCCGCCAGCGCATGCAGACCTTTTTTTTTTTGGATACCCAGCGTCCACATGCAAAGCAATTTCGTCCGCGACGTCTGCATGCAGTGCTCACTCTCGGTCAGCCCACATGCAGAGCAGCTCAGCACTTTTCATCTTTTTTCTTTTTTTTTTCAACACGTCGCAAGGACAAACAGCTACACGTTACATCCAAAATTGCTTCTGATGTATCACACATGCTAAAAATGCAATGCTCTCATGATTATGTCTTTTCGGACCTAAGGAACCAAGGAAAATATTTATGTATATATAGTTAGATTGGTGATTAAGAGGAGTTTATTTGCCGGAGAAAAACTAAATGAAGCCCTAATTTAGTTTACACACGGGAGCTTTTATTCATACACAAAAAAGCATTATTTAGCTTTTTGTCTGTTTTATGATGACTCGTATAATTGTGATGATTGACTACAAACATTATATTATGGATATTACGCTCAAAGTATGGTGTTTTAATAGTACAACATACGATTTATATTTAAATTTAAATCATTAGAGAATTATTATTGTTCTCTGTTGCAACGCAGGTCGTCGACAACTATACTCAACTGCTGCCCAGCTGCTGCGCACGCCGCCGCTACAAGTTCATCGTTGTCATGATGACCAAGTGGCAGGCACTTGCATATGGTCGAAACTGCAATCACGCTCAAAGAATCGTTTTTTTTTTCCTGTTACAACGCAGGGGCATGATTCTAGGTATAGAACTATTTTTCTATAGCTAACTACGAAATAAGTTATTCTGTGGTCAGACCCAAAGACCTAGCCCAACCAGCTAGATCAGTTACCCTGTTCATGCGGCTCGGCTGAGCTCAGTTGCGGGTGTACAATAAGGTCAGTCTCCGTGTGAGTTTCACGTGCCAGTTTCCTAGACTAGATGTATAGGAACATCGGTAGGAGTCGATTCATTTCCAAGCCTGGCCCCCTTTGCTATACTGAAAGCCCACGTAATACAGGTGTTTCCTACAGCAGCATATTACAATGACACTAGAAATTATAGCAACCAAACACGCCTGTGGCAATAGCAACATACCATTGCCTCGCTTTAGATATTTAGTTGCAATAAGCAGCTACCTATTGCAATGGTCGTGACAAATATTACAACCAACAAAAACTACGACAATAGCGATAAACTATTGCATCGCTTTAGAAGTTGCAATACACGGTCTACCTATTGCAATGGTCGTGAGAAATATTACAACCCAACAAAAATGTGGCAATAATTTTAAGCAATAGCAACACTGTTCTATTTGGTTGCAAGAGCACCAGACAGTTGCAATGCCAGTCAATACTAATGCAACGAATTGTCATCATGGCAATATTTTTAACATATAGCAAAACTTTTCAAAAAAAATGGTTGTTATAGGTCTCACCTCTTGCAACGCCGAACGTAAAAATTGCAATGCACTATTTTTGTGGCAACTCAGTGCCACCTTTTTGGACAAATGTTGCAAAACACACCCCTATTACAACATAATTTATGGCGATGCAAATGGTGTCATGTGGCAATAGGGTAAAAATCTAGTAGTGATGAGGCGACCCCCCACCACCACCCCCAAAAGAGAAAGGAGTGGGCACGCACCACACAGGAAGGTAGGGGACATGTGGCCCGTGGCTGTTGACGTCGAGGAGGTGAACCGAGGGAGAGCGGCTACCTTCGCGGCGCGGCACGGGGGAGCTGTCCTGGCACGCCGGGGGAGAGCAGGACCGAGCCTGGCCCGGGTGCGCCGATCCACCACCGAGGAGTGCCAGGCAGCATAGGCTTGGCTAGTCCAGCTCATGGTGAGGGCCGGGGCGGAGGAGCGGTGAGGTGGAGAGGACCGCCCGGAGAGGCGGTCCCAGAGGCCGCGGGGGGTGCCAGCCATGGTGCACCTGAAGCTGTGGTGGCCAGTGCAAAGGCACACCCGACACTTGACAGGGTCGTGGCAGTCAGCAACCAAGTGGTCATTGGAGAGGCAGCGGAAGCACTGGCTGCTAGAAGGTGGGAGCAAGCAGTTGTGATGGCGTAGCTTTCCGACAGCACCATAAATAGCCCGAGGTGGGAGAGAGGAGCACAGCTAGGTAGGAGGAAGGAGAGCCCATGACGTGTCAAGGAGGGATGGTGACAGTGGAAGACGAGGGAACAGTGGGGCAGTGAGGCATCGCCGGATTGGAAAAGGGGATGAGGGTACCGCTGTCTTGAATTTCCCAATTGAAGTGGGGATAGCGTGATCTCCGGCCATGGCCATAGTGGCCATCCGCTCACCGTTGTGGGGGAGTGTTAACTTAGCCATCACACCGGGCGCAGAATCGAAGGCGGCGCTATTGAGATTAGATGCCAGAGAGGGAGGGGGTGGGAGCTCAAGAGGACTTAAGGTGACAGGCGAGGCACCGCTGCGCGGCGTGGTGATAGTGTCCCTTGCGTCAGCCGAGGGTGGACCGTTTAATTTAGGGGGGGATGGGTGCGCCTTGACTTGGTCATGGCCGCGAAAATTGTGGCGGGGCCGATGGGCATCGGGACTAGGATGGGGGTGGGCAGAGTGACTATGGGCCGGCTTAGGAGCAAGGGCCCGGTTAGAGGGGTGATCCGGAGCAGGCCCAGGAGAAAGTTTTCCCAGGCCCATCCTGGTTAGAGGGGGGATCCGGAGCAGGCCCAGGTGAGCAAGTTTCCCCTGGCCCATCCCACCATAATGGAGCAGGGGCATTTGAATATTAAGGCGGGTAGTTGTCCAGGTGTTGGCCTGGTGGAGAAATGCAGCAGCGGAGGGGAGGTCGAGGAAGAGGGTGAGGTGAAGGTCTCTGAGCTTGCAGTTGCCACGGGCAACGATGTAGTTCGCCACATTGCAGTCACGCGCCGTGGCCATGAAGATGCCAGGGCAGGTTTGCAAGATTGGAAAACGGAAGGGAGGGGGGAGAATGAGAAGTTGAGAGCGTTTTTCACCATAGCGCAGGAGACCAAGCGAGGAGACCTACCGTGGACAATCCAGAAGGGGGAGGCCCCGACTGAATGGAAAGAGGGGGCGGCAAGGGATTCATGGAAGAAGTCAGAGAGGACAAGGTTGCAGAAGAGCGCACCTGGAGAAGGGGTGGCCGGATGTCCAGCGGCGCTGGAGGCAGGTGCTGCGGGATGATGGGAGCTACCCTCCAGTTGGCGCGCATTGCGCAGCTTGGGCGGCGGGGCCCAAAACGACCTCCATTGGAGAGAGGACCATCCTTCTAGAGGTGGCCGCCGTGCGGAGCTAGAGCACGGACTGGCAGTGGAACGGTGGCTCCTATCGGGGTGTAGGAGGGTTGCAGATGGGAGGGGGTGGGGAGGTGCGGGGGCCAGGGGGAGAAGATGGTGGGAGGAGCAGCTGCCGACGGCTGTGGCGCCGCCCCGGGGGTGGGGGAGGTGCTCATGCCCTCCCACTCCCAATCACTCCGAGGAGATCAAATGTTATTGAAATGACCGTGCTCGTTGTGGCATACTCGTCGTTGAGTACCAGAGATTCAGAGAGCTGACATCGCAAGATAGGTGTGCAGTCCATGGTGGTTATGAATTTGTTCTTTTTTGAGACATTCTTGGCATTGTTTGTACCTCTGCAGGTTACCATGGTTTCGCTTTCTACCTCTGCAACTGCAAGTTCCCAATGCCACACTCTAGATTTCTTGTGTCCTCATGATGCATTTGTGCGAATGTGACCTAATAACAATTGGTTGCATCTGTGTGAATATTTGACTCCAAGCATGGAGGTTGTCCTGTGGATAAGTTGCCAACCAAACCCAACACCCCAGACAAAACCGAACATAGAGATGGATTACAGGAAGAAGGGATTCCCTTAGGGGTTTGAGTGACATGGGAGGGATTCACTCCAATCCCTCTCTGGATCAGTTCCCCTTGGAGATTTAATCCCTCTCAACCGAACAAGGCCTAAGCCTGGCGTTGTCTCTGGTGAAAACCCCAACTCCAAACTTGAACCTGAGCTCAGGGTGTGTTTAGATGAAAAAGTTGGGGTGAAAAGTTACTGTAGCACTTTTCGTTGTTATTTGGTAAAATTTGTCCAACCATGGATTAATTAGACTCAAAAGATTCGTCTCGAACTTTACAGACAAACTATGCAATTAGTTTTTTTTTTACCTACATTTAATGTTTCATTCATGCGTTTAAAGATTTGATGTGATGGGTGGAAGAGGAAATATTTTGGGTTCCTGTAGGAAGTGAACGCGGCCTCACTGGACTAGCCGGGTTCCAGAGAAATAATCGAGTGACGAGGACTGCTCAACTGCTCGAGTGAACGATAGCTTTAGCCTTTTTTTCAAAAGGACAGCAAAAGCTTGGCTGAAATTTTATTATTAGGAGAAAAACAAAAACAACTGTCGGCCTTATTTTTTTAACTAGAAATTGAGCCCAAAAACCACACAACTATTATAAGGGTAAAAAAAACACCCAACCCCAAACAAAACTAATGCAACTCGGTTAAGAAAGCAACACTAAGCTGGACTAAAAGACAACTCACGAAATGCATAAGGAGCACGACTAACCCAATAACAACTATCAGATATACCACATCAAACCAAACTAAACACGGTCTATATATAAACAACTAAGGAAAGACCATGAAGTTGGGTTAGCCTTTAGCCTTTATTAAAAGCAGTCTGAATGAAATGAACAGCTTTATCGAAAGTCTCCCATTCCTCGTCACCAAAACTTTCATGTCTTTAGCCTGGTCATCTACGGACTCTGGCTGTGGGAGAAAACTTAGAGGTGAAGTAAAAGGTCCTAGGTAGCCCCAAGACATCAGTCCGTACGTGCAGTGTCGTTCCCATCTCTAGAAAACACCAGTGCTCATCATCCTCTTCTTGCTTCACTTGCTGCCCTCTGCTCCCTCCATCGTTGCAGCTGGCCTGGACAGCTGCCATGGGAATACCTAAATTCTACAGGTGGGCCGTGATGAAATACCCAAGGATCGTCTCCCCCGCGAAGGAAGAACCAGAGGGACCTGATGGTGGCAATGGCAATTTCATCTACGACAACCTCTACCTGGACATGAATGACATCATCCATAATTGCTTCCACCCGCAGGACCAGAAGTATACACGCATACATGTACGTACACGCTTCAATCCATGCATGTAATCTGCCTGGATCTTGCCAGTATTTACGTTGTTTGTTCTCAATCGTCTGTTCTTGAGCTGCCTTTCAGTAGTTCCGGTATTAGTGTGTGCGCGCGCGTGCAGGTGTTCCCTCCGATGACGCTCCACGAGGTGTTCGAGTCCATGTTCGGAGACATGGATCGTTTGTTCCGCATCGTCTGGCCGAGAAGGCTCCTCTACTTGGCAGTAGGTGCGTGTATATTTATATGCATACATAGTTGGATATCAAATTGAATTTATTTTTTCGATAATGGAACGAATATCCGACTTCATCCTCTAAGAAAGGAATCAGGCCACATTATTATAATAAATCCCTCTATGACGATAGGAACGAGTTTACAAAACAAAACAAAACTGGTTCAATTTTGAAAATAAAAGGCCATCCATAGGACATGAAGAAACACATTGCCGCATTCTCCATCTTGTGGCAAGCCTCTAACACCAGCTTCTTCTGTGCCTCACACTACTACAACTGAGCTCAGAATCGAAGCCAGTATGTTCCTGTAGAAGAGTTTTGTGTCGACATTTGTCAAAAACAGCTTTGTTCCCTGTTAGCCAAATGGAGCAATATATCATTGCTGCTCCCGTCAATAAAAAGAATCTAAAAATTTTGCCTCATCTACGATACCAGTTATCAAATAAGCTTTGGACATTCCGGGCTAGTTTAAGTCCTAGCACCATATACATAGCCCTCTACGGAACCTAGTTTAAGGCCTTGTTTGGATGTTATCGTTTTTGCCAATCCACCCCCAACACATATGGATTGAGGTGGATTCGATAGCATCCGAACAAGGCCTAAGTGCATTGAAAGAAAAGATGTTGGAAATCCCCACACTTGCCAAATGCATTTTTGGCACACACGCGGATATTTCCCCGGTGTGGGTCTGCTCCCCGCAGCGACGGGGTTTCTGGCCCAATCCACGCCGATCCCTTCTAATAATCCAAACGAAACCTTGATGAACTCCGGTGTCTGAAATCTCCTCATCCTCTACCTATCACCTCGTCGATGGATGAGTCGGAATCATAATCCGAACCCGCCCAGAACTTGGAGAGAGGCGCCTCTTTGCCATGCAGCCACCACTACCGGTTGAACCGTCGCTGCAGCGGCAATGGCCACAGCTGAAGAAAGTGATTGCCGAGCTTCCTAGTTACTCTTCTCCTTGTCCTCTTCGTCGTTATCATGATCTTGATGAGTTGATGAGATGTAGTCGACCGTAATGCCTTGCGTGTTGCCGTAGAAATCACCAGCTACCGAGAGGCAAGCGCAAACGTGGGACGTCGCCTGCGTCCCTTGCTACACTCACCCATCACCTCGGCTTCGGTGTTGCCACGGGCCACAGCCGCCGTGGGCCGGCAGCGGCGGCAGTGGCCAGAGATGGGCGTCCGCGGGGCACTCCTGGTGCCGCCCCTCCCATCGCCCTCCGTGCTTCTTTAGATACAACTCAGCTCTACCGATCAGTTTGGCCCACGTGTCACCATCTTGTATATCCTACTATAAAAGAACGAGTTTTTTTAAGGGACTCTCCCTCTGTAATAACCGTTCAATCTAGACTTCATGCTATATGAGCCCTCCATCGTCCGAGATCTTACATCTAAAAGTTTGATTGTTTGGAGGAAAGCAAGACTTCTATTTGGAGGCTACCCAACTCATATTTTGAAACGGAGAAAACTCTGCCCAGGTAATAGAAACGAAGTCACACACGGCCTGAGCAACGGAAACAAAGTTGGATGCACGGCGATGGACTCGGCCACTCGGGTGTTGGCCATGTGTCTCCTCCGTCAGCACATTAGACAACGAGCAGTACACGGCGCATAACTGTGGAAGAGTCCAGGTTAGCTCCGCTTGCAGCCGAATTAACAGCGCTGCTCCAGCCTACTCGGCTGCACTTTAACAGCGTGAGGAAGATGCCGACTACTGAGCCTCTCTTCCAATGGTGCTCCAGATTCAGAAATATCGGATTAACCTTCTCTGGATTCGTTAATGGGCCGGTCACATTAGGCAGCCCAATAGAGAACTGCTCCTTCTATGCATTGCATTACTTATAGTACCATATTGTGAATAAATAGCAGCTACAACGTAAAGGTGAAAATAAAACCAAGGCACGAAAAACAACACAATTCACACGTGAGGGACAGACAATCCCTAAATCAAAATAATATAAAACAAAAATCTAAACATGTTTGTAAGAAATAATGGAAAAAAAGATCATGCAAAAAGGAAAAACATATAAGGTTACGCTGTTTATGAGGACAAAAAGTAAAAAAAATAAAGTTATGTTTAGATGGACCTGCTAAATAAATTAATGCTACATCATATAAGTCATAATTATTTTTGCATCTAAAGATGCTTGTTTATTTATATTTGTTTATTTAATAAAGACATAATATCTCACATTGTTTGTATGTGCCTACAGTTGGGTAGTCAAATATGGAAATGATAACTGCTGAAAACATATAAGTAGTAAGCTCACTCCAAGATAAGTGCTCTCTTCTCCACATCCTCCGGTAGCACAACTGAGACTACGACGGGTCCTCTCCCATACAAGGATGGAGGTTCTCCACCCATATGAGGATGGATTGAACGAACAATGGATATAGGATAAGATAGGGGCAACACGAGCCGTTTAAAAAAGTGTCAAGTCAAATTGCAGCGTTAAGGCATCTAACAAACAAACGATTTGAACCTTGTTCTACACTACACGACCCGATCAAATTAATCAAGCACTTGCCATCTACCTTTATTATATATCAAAAATTCAATTAACATTTCCATTGCATTTCAAATAGTTCTTAGAAACACGTGCGTGCCGCACGTGCATATTTGCTAGTTATATATAATTATTACTAATTGACGGTTCCAACGGAGCCACCACGTTAATCCTTACTAGACACGCTAAAAAAAAGATAAATCCTAAAAATTATCAGAAAAAACAGAAAGATCTTGCCATCAATTCAGTAGACTCTAATCACCATCGATAATAATAGTCATTGAATCAATAGTGACAGAAGTGGCTGATTTAGAAACGTGTAATTTACAGTTATTTAACTATAAGCACCAGGTCTTATCTGAATTATGGAATTATGGTAATCAAGAGTTTTGATTATAATAATCCGTCGTATAATCAATCCCGTTTGGACCAAAATTTGATTATATAATCTGATTATATTATAATCGGAGGGGTATCCAAACCGGGACTTTAGTGATGTTCACTATAAACAAGAGTACTTTCAAAGTGTGAAGGATGTTGTTGGTTCCCTTCGACTATTTATATATACATGCACTTTTCTGTTTGGTTTCCCAAGTGCAGATGGCGTCGCTCCTTGCGCCAAAATGTACCGAGTGCGAAGTGGACGGGTAAATCGTGTTTCATTTCGTACATCGACATCGTGATGATACTGTATGTCTGCTGCTGAAGCAATAATAATCAAGAAAATGTGTCCATGCTTCGATTTACAGGAGAATCAAGGGAAGGAGGTGCCAGCGCGAGAGACTTCCGAGATTCCTGACCCCAATGTCATCACACCAGGAACTGAATTCATGGAGAAGCTATCACAAGCGCTCGACTATTACATCCGTGCCAGATTGAATAGTGACCCCGGGTGGAAAGATATCATGGTTTGCGCTTGCTCTCTAGTTCCTGTTCATCATTTCAACCGTTCCGCACGCATGCTGTATCTAATCTAATCACAGACTCTATATAATAATATATATTAACAACTGTTTACAAGGATGTTGCTTGATAAGTTCACAACATCTCTGTTCTGAAGGTAATACTCTCCGATGCAAATGTTCCTGGAGAAGGGGAGCACAAGATCATGTCGTTCATCCGTGCGCAACGCAGCATGGAAGGCTATGACCCCAACACTCGACATTGCTTGTATGGGCATGTAGGGAACATCATATCAATCCTTTTTCTTAGACTGTCTCATCATTTCGAATGTTGTACCGATCGATCCAGTTTCGCTTTCGCACCCTGTCTATTTGTACTGGCCGGGTTAATTGTGATTGTGAAGCAATATAATTGCAGGATGCGGATCTGATCATGCTTGCTTTGGCATCTCATGAAGTCCACTTCTCTATTTTGCGTGAGGTCTGTTGATCACTCATCAATGCTAAGTTGCTAACTTCATGCTTGGACAAAAATGCGTCACATATATATAAGGCATATTTAAGCTATTATTATTATATATACTATATACAAGACTAGGCACTAGTATGTAAAGTTCTACCCATCAAAGTAATTAGTTCGGCAGTTTATTTATAGTGGTGTGGACTCCTCTTATGCTTAAATTCAACAGGATTCGCGACCCCCAAATCAGGCAGAAACACAAGGGAAACCGAAGAAACAATATCTGGTCCTCCTCACCACCCCTAATTAACCTCAGATAGGCACATAATTGCCAGTTGTTACATACTCATCATATATTGATATGTGAATAACGCCATCTTCTTTCAGTTTTTGAACATATGGGTTCTGAGAGAGTACTTGGAGATTGATTTCAAGATACTGGACCCAGTCTGTGAACTTGATACTGAGAGGCTAATAGATGACTTCATCTTTATTTGTTTCTTGATGGGAAACGATTTCATCCCACATATTCCATCACTTAAGGCGCATGAGGTATATGTGTGTGCATATATATGCCTTTAGATTATACTAGTAACAGCTTAATCGAAAGTTAATTTTTGTTTCATTACATATATCCTTTCACTTTGTTCATTACTATGAAAAGATGTAGATCTTTCTTTCGTTTGTTCCATGTGACAGTGTGCAGTTGATCTTCTCATCGAAGTGTACAAAACAACCTTCAATAAAATGGGAGGGTATATAGTCAACACAGACAAAGTACCTGGAGAATTTCAGCCTCTTAGTTTCATCAAAATGATCATCCATTGAATTATGCTGTGACGTAGTTTCATTGAAAATACTGAAAACAGGTCAAAGATAAACATGGTGCGTGTCTGGAAGTCTCAAGGTTGGAAATATTTCTTCATGAACTGTCCATGTATGAAGAGAGAATTCTTCGCAAAAGATATGAACTGGAGCAGGCATGTTAGCATTCTAGTCAATAGTGTACCTTGATGCAAAATGGAATTTATTGTCGTTGTCAATATATATGTTCGTTTTGGCCTTTAGGACTCCTTACAGAAGATGTGTCGCGAAATGTTGTGTACAGCTTCAGAAAGTGAAAGATCAGAGCTGAGGCAACAATTAGATGACCTCCTTTTTAATGAAGAACAACCATATGACAGAGTTAGTGATGCTCATGTGGATCAATACTTAGTATTTCTCCTGCAGTCCTGCTACAATCTTTGAAATATCTATTGCAGATAAGACTGGGATTACCAGGATGGAAATCCCGGTTCTTCAGGGAGTATTTCGGTGTACAAACTTCTAATGAAATAGGAAAGCTGCAGAACGACATGGTTATGTTTTCCTTATTTATATATCCCTGAGTTGTGGCATGTTGGCATTCTATATATTGTTATAATCTGCCCTCCTTTTCCCCACTCTCCTCCCTTTGAATTCAGGCTCAGAAGTATTTAGAAGGACTTTGTTGGGTGCTTCAATGCTATTTTGCCGACGTTCCATCATGGAGCTGGTAAGAATGAAATGTTTGCATACACTGAGCAATAGTTTATTTCATTGTTATAATGTTATTGATTCTATTTATCTCAATCTCATTCATAAATGCTTCCATTCTACGTCTTATGTTACAACTTGTCGCAGGTACTACCCATTTTTTGTTTCTCCTTTCGTATCCGATCTCAAAGCTCTTTCTCAGTTCGAGATATCTTTCACTCTGGACAAACCTCTACGGCCGTTTGATCAGCTCATGGCAGTTTTGCCACCACGAAGGCACGTTCACCATTCTTACTGCTGCCATGCAAATTACCTAATTGAGATTTTTTATGAAAAGGGTTAATCATTTCCCCACTTTTTGCCAGCTGGTCTGCTCTCCCAGAATGTTACAGGAAATTAATGGGCCGCGAAGACTTTAACTATCCGAAGCTGGAGACTAACACGAATGGGAAACGTTTCTTGTGGAAGGTGAGTTTTTTTTTACCTCTCGTAAAGATACAGACGACATCTGTTCGTATACGTACACACATCGACACCACATATACACACACCTCATTCACACCATATGTATATAAAGTAGGCGACGGGCACGTTGCATCCTTTTGTGGCTCCATGCGTTGAGAGGTTGCATGGAAATTATTTTTTGGGGACAAACTCTGGTGCAAGCTGGGAGTCGGAACTCCTGAGCGGCAGTTCGCACACCCGCGAGCTTACCACTGCGCTACGAGCGCGCTTGCTTGTGGAAGGTGAGCGATTCGTTCATATGTGCAATGGATCGATGAGCTAAATCAATTGATAATTTCAATCCATCTTATCTTATCTTACTATTACTAACCGGAGGTTCTAACTAAGACACCATGTTAATTCTCATCAGACGCGCTAAAAAAAATAAATCCTATTAATTCTTATAATAATAAAAAAACATCTGACCTTTAATATGATAGACTCTAATCATCGTTGCTAATAATAGTCATGGGATCCATCCTAATTTATAAAAAACTACCCACATCTGCCATTATGAAAAAAAATACATAAAGTAACTCCCTAATCATCATTGCTAATAATAGCCAATGGATCTATCCTAATTTATAAAAAAATTACCCACCTCTACCATTAACAAACCACATTGCAATTACACTGATAGTTCACTTAAATTTATATTAATACTCCATGATAATAAATTTTATAAGTTGTTACTTCAAATAAGTTTATACGTCCTGATAGAAATTATAAGTCATATCAATAATAGTAATTTAATTTTGAGCACTCTATGTTATATAAAACAGTACTTCAACATGTTGAGTGCGGGGGTGCAAGCTGAATTTCAACTTAATATGTGGAAAACACTACTAGGACATAAACTCTTTTTTAACAAAATAAAAAAATTTAAATACAAAACAAAAAACACTAGAGTTCCAACTTAACATGTAAAAAATAATAAAAAGTAACACCTTCATATTTGTATGTATCTCAGCTGTTACAAAAAAATAAAAAAATATCTCTCAAATCTACAAGTAAAGACTAATATATGCAATTACAAAAATAATTCAAAACATTCATAAAGTACACTATATATATTTTCTAAATTACACACTTCTACAACCGTGAAGTTAAAAGTAAGCATAATACTATGTTCCACCATATAAACAAGTGAACATGTATACATTAGGATAAATATTTATCTTAATAGCTTATGAAACATAAAAAATGTTCACTTAACAGACCACATAGTAATTACACTGACAGTTCACTTAAATTTATATTAATACTCCATGATAATAAATTTCATAAGTTGTTATTTCAAAAAAGTTTATACATTTTGACATAAATAATATGTCATATCAATATTGGTAATTTAATTATAAGTACTATATGTTATATAAAACAATATTACTACACATATAATCTGATTATATAACAAATTCAACGTGTTGAGTGTGGGGGTGCAAGCTGAGTTAAAACTTAACACGTGGAAAACACTACTAGGACCTAAACTCTTTTTTAATAAAATAAAAAAATTAAAATTTTGAATAAAAGATAAAAAACACTATAGTTCCAACTTAACATATGGAAAAACTGCAAGAGCTTATATATCTTATCCATAGGTTTCAACTAAATACATATCACACAAAAAAGATAAATACTATAAATTTACTAGAGGCCACCAATGGAGGCTCCACATTGATCCTCACGAGACTCAATAGAAAAAAAAAAGATAGAACCTAGAAATTTTCACAAAAATCAAAAACATCGGACCATCAATTTGGTAGAATCTAATTACCATTGATAATAATAGCTATCGGGTCTATTCTTTAACACATAAAAAATATTTCTTTAACAACTCATATAGTAGTGACACTAACAAATTGTTTAAAACCACATTAGTAACCATGACATATAATTTATATATTTTGTTAGTGTAGATATATTTTTACATTTTAACTAAAATGTTTGATACAACTATTGATAGTATAACCATTACTATACATATAATTCTTTGATTGGAAAATTCAATCATATTTAGAAGTAGGAGAGGCCACCGGTAGCCATATTTTTTCGGCCTTTAAGATTCCTTATGAGTAAACAGTCGATCATTATAAGGTTCAAATATTAATATCCTCTTGATACTAGCACTGCTACCTATCGGAGATATAAGTTCAAGTTCTGTCACTTATCTTAAGGGACATGGCACAGGTTTCAAATAATCACTTATGTTAGCATAGTATTTAACAATGCAGGTTTCTAAAATTCTTATTTAAATAGTATAAAAAGGAGAGTTAATAAAAGATGCAATAAGAACAAAAGTTTTAAATTAACTTAAGGATAAAAAATCTATAGCAATCAATAAGAATAAAATTTTAAAAAATAAATTTTAGATTCATGACATCATAAGATATGGGATGTAACAAAAGCCACCATAGTTTATGCCAAGGTTTCAACTAATTGCATATTCAAGATATAAACATACAATTTATTTTAAGTAATTTTTTAATTAGTTAGAGGTACTAAATAACAAGGGCTTCTTTGGTGGAGCCTCTAACGGCTTGGGCTTCACCTATGGCTACACTGTTTATGTACTGTTTAGCCCCTGTTTATATTGCTCTTTTTCTCTCCCCCTCTCTCCCAACAACTAGAAGCCGGTGAGGTCATTATTATTTTTTTTGGCTTCACCGGCTACTGTAGCAATAAGCCAAAGTGGTGAAGCTCCACCAGAGAGGCCCTAAATGATTCTTGCATCTTACCCGTGCACTCGCACAGGTTGAGAGTCTAGTACTGATCAAATGACAATGCACTTGGCGATGCTGATTTTCAGTGAAAGACTGTTTCAGGGTATATCTGAGGAACTGCTGCTTTCGGCTACCAGAGTGGTAGATAAAGAGCTCACGGTAAAAACAATTGTTTGTCATCTGTGCTCATGTTACACTAACTTTTATTGCTGTTGCAAAAACCATGGTCATAGGGGCTTGTTACTAAATTAGATTCATGAATCGAAACGGAATACCACTCGACAAGAGAAGATCTTCCTGCACAGGAACTCAAAATCTCTGCCACACATTGAAGTCATTGTACAAACATCATACCATTCACCGCAAAAGTTTCCGATAGATTCAGCTACGAGGTGCATTTCTGAACGAATTATGTGAATTAGTACCAGCACGTTTTTAAGTTGACATTTTGTTCAGAGCAATGGCCTAAATATTTAAATTTGCATAGTGGAATTGGAGGGTGGATATCGCCTGATGAAGATGGTGGCTTCAGCAACGGTTCCCTTCGCACACCCATAAAAGATCTGCTGGACATCACGAATGATCAGGCAATGTATGTCTTCTCTCGAGCCTCACTGTCTTGAGGCCTCGTGGTAGCTAGCTTTGTCTTACATTTTGGGTACACATGTTTCAGATCAGCTGACTTCTTCAACCCTGAGGCAGCAAACCCAATTCCAAGACTACTTGGCAATGTCAGAGTACCTGAAAAGGTGGGTTCATGACTTCATGATGATAATGATACTAGTAAGGGGTTGTTTTGTTGGTGAAAAAGTTTGGGTTCGGTTACTGTAGCACTTTTTGTTTTATTTGCCAATTTGTGTCCAATCATGGACTAATTAGGCTCAAAAGATTTGTCTCGTGATTTACAACTAAACTGTGTAATTAGTTTTTTCTTTCGTCTATATTTAGTACTCCATGCATGTGCCGCAAGATTCGATGTGACGGATACTGTGTAAACTTTTTTGGGTTGCATGGGCAACTAAACAGGCCCTAAGTTGTTTATTACTATTCCAATTTATTTACAATTTTGGAGCTCATCATCGATGGGTCATCCATCGTCTTTGGAATTCCTGAACCATGCAGACTGTTACGGGAGCTGACATCTCGAAGAGGCCACTCTGGCACACGTACCAGGGCTCAAGGCCGCCAGCGCCCATGTAAATGGAACTCCATTTCTGGCACCACGAATTCTCATGATCGATCAGTTGCTTGTTTGTTCCTCATGGTTGGTTGACGTACCACTTGCTGGCTTGCAGACTTCAGAGGCCAGACACTATCTGGAAGCCGAGCACGCCGGTCTCGCCGCGGGAAGAGCACAAGAACGCCGGCACGGGGTGGATGGGGCGGGGGAGAGGGAACAGCGGTGCCGGTGCCGCCGCCCACACGAAGCCCACCGGTAGCAGCAGCTACGGACATGGGGCAGGGAGCGGCACTGCCTCCGAGGTGCAATGGTGCAGCAGCAGCAGCAGCTACGGCTACAGCTATAGGAAAGGTTTCCATCGGGTGGACATGGCGCAAAGCCGCAAGGACAGCTGGTTCGACAACGGCGGTGCATACAGTTTCCGACCGCTTGGAAGTGCGCCGTGGACAGGAGACGGCAGCCGCGGAGGCGGAAATGGAGACGCCGGTCATGGCCGGAACGTGCAGCCACGTGGTTGGTAGGAACCATACATAGTTTGTAGATCTCACCGTGTACGTGTCTTTTCTGCGAATGTACTGCATATCTTTCGCCTTTGCAACTCACAGTATTCTTTTTCTTGATACAAGCACAACTGTTGCCTTTGCAATGGTAATAGGTATTTCTCTGAGTACAGAAAATAGGTATTTTCCAAAGGAGCTCTTTCACGATAGTATTCAGATTTTCGTAGGTTTTTTTTTACTTCTATGTATGTCTAAAATTTCTCTTATACGCCCTGTTCGCTTGAGCAGCAGTGTTTTCTCTCATAACAAATCAGCATCAGCAGCAGCCGCAGAAACGATGAGCTGAACAGCCATTATCCAATTCTAGCAAGATTCACCTTATCCCCTCCATCTCTGGTGAGATTGGACTAGGGTTCTAGGGATTTGGAATTTTGGGATTAGGATTGGGAATTTTGGGCTCTAGAGTGAAGGGGAGGAAGGTCCGCTTGGTGGGGAGTAGAGGAGGTGGAGGGCATAGGAGCTTGTTTTAAGCATCATGGCCGAAGTTAGAAGACGACTAGAGGAACGAGAAAGAAGAGTTTATAGATAACATGATGACGAAGGTCCAATAGTCTAAAATCTGGACTTTTTTTTTGAAAGATCTAAAATCCATATATTTGAGGAGGGTATAAATCCATTGGGAGACTAGAGGAAGAGGAAAGAAAAATGATGGGCATAAAACCGACATCTTGCTACTCATTGCCATCGAACTTACTCCCACCGATTTCAAATATAGGTTGTTTTTGCCTTCTCAACTTTTCTCTAAACATAAGTCGTTTTAGAACTTCTACATATCTTTTATCATTTTCCTCCTTCCTTTACTGAATAGATTCTACTACTGTCACGAATGAATGAGTTATCTTTCTGCAAATATAATCTTATCACAATAGCTACTGTCACAAAAACAACAATAAAAATATTTTCTTTTTTTTAAAACAAATTTCTTTTTTTAAAACAAATCGGACCAGAGAGCTGCCAATATTGATAAAGAAGAAGGCCCAGACTAGACAAACAACGGCCCTCGAAGAAGGTTTACAAATGGAACAACAACTACTACAACGACTAGGACAATTATGTCAACAAGAACCCACTCGCAACACCAACAATGCCACAAGAACACCAGCAACAACCAAAAAGAAGACAACATCTAATGAAGAGGCGAAAAACCTCCGCCAACAAGTCCCAAAAGGCACAACCTTTTACCCTCATCAAAGGCTTGAGAAGTTCCGGTGGTAACAGTTCCTATAGGCGGTCTGCATAGTCTTGAATTGTGTTCTTGTTGAGCTTCCATCATTCCTGACAATGCCCAATTTTTTTAAAACACTATGCTGAGCAAGGTGAGCACTTCGACGAAGTGAGATCTATTGTAGGACTTACGCTGGCGTCTTGCTGTCATGGTCGGTGATGGAGGAGAAAGAATAGGAGGGGATGCAAGGTCCTCGCCCTTTCTAGCTATGGTGGACAAAGAAGATGTTGCCTTTACTATTGGATCCTCTACCAGCAGGGGATTGTTGGTATTTATTAACGCACACAAAAAATTCCGCAAGCGCACGGATACCATTATGACTTTTACCCAGGAGTATTCCAAAGTATCGTATTTATCCACAGGGAAGTAATGGTTAAAGAGACTGATAATTCATCATCATGTATCTACTAACTTAATACACCAACTAGACTAAAGTGGGGGTAAATAATAAATGATAGGAGTTATGCATAATGACACACACAAAAGAGAATTCCATGATAAAAGAGCATATTAGCTAAATTGAGAGGACAACGGGAGAGTTCAAGGTTCCTATATACTTCTCTATTACTTTGGTTCTACGATAACTGAAGCATAAGTAGATATAGTAATCACACAATAACACTTTGGAACATCAAAACACTAGCCACAGAAAGGGATGAGAAAGGGGCTAGGAAGCTCTGGCTATGGTCCTACAAACATCAACCTGAACATGGTGGAATACGTCGACCATCAGGGCTGTCACCACCTGAAGCTACCACAACTATCTATGAGGTTGAGTGCAATCTCAAGTAACTTTTAGTCTAGACACCATGTCTACACTATTGATTACTACTCTAGTCACAATTAATAACTAAAGCACTCGATGCGAGCGCAGATCCTATACCAAGGTATAACAACTATACTAACCAATCACATGAAAGGCATAAAAGTAAATAGAGAAGATAAATATATTAAAGCATAAGTCTTGTAAAGATAAGATACAAAGATATACCAGACCTCTAAATAATTCTCTAGAACCTGAGCGTAGCTCGACTCTCCCTAACTCTCAACTATGTAGTAGCAGGCCAGCAACATGTAGTGCTAGATAGAAAAAGAATAAATAGACATGTTGTCAGATAAGGAAAGCATAAATATCACAAGTATACTTGTGAATAAGAACATGGCATTTTAATAATTGAAGAGTGCAAATAGTAATAATCAACAAATTCATACAAATTTTATTAAGTTTTTTTACAAAGAAATTTTATTAAGGTTTACTGTGTTATTTACACACAAAGTTGAGAGAAGAAGAAGGGGAAGGATCACATTAGTTCAGACACTGAACTGAACTTTGCATCTAGCTGTGTACTGAAAATCTCCAAACTTCCAGGCCATGTATTTCATAAACCATTTAGAATTTGATATATATTATGAAACAAAAATTGTAGGCCTTTGAACCACGAACAACTTTGCTTCAGGCTGATGGTTTTAGACATGGAATGAAGAGAAATTGGGAGGTAGGACGTAGGGCAGGTTCAGCACTTAACCACATTCAGACGTTAGCATCGACAGCAGCAGTGCAGCTATCTGCATCAGTAGCTTGCCGACATCCGCCGCGGCCTGGCCGGAGCGCTGGTGGGTGAGGCCGCCCCGCCGCGTCCCCCGCGCCACGAGCTGGCAGCTCCGGGCGAGGCCGCCCCCCGTGCCGGCCGGCGAGCCCGCCCCACCGCCACGTCCCCCGGCGGAGCCGCGCCTCAATCTGCCAGCACAGGACAAGCTGACGGCCCACCCACCATGAGAGCCCTCCGTCAGTTCCTAGACGCCAGCGGCCGACGGCTCCTCCACCCCATCCTCATCTCCTCCGGCCTCCATGATCTAGGGTTTCATTTTATTTCAGAGAGGAAGTTGGAAGTGTCGGGGGAGAAGGGGAGGATGCCTACCCATGTGCGAGTTCCTTCCTGCGTGCGAGCACATAAACAGAGGGGCATTTTGGTACTTCTAAAGAAAACTGATATGGTCAAGGGAGTCAACTAATGGATGGATGGCTGAAATGGACGGTAGTGCCATTTACGGAAGAAATTTTCAAGTTGGTGCTAGATAAGAAAGTTCAAAATTTTCAGTGCCTTACACAGAAGACTGATTTGTTTTAGTGCCAAATAGGTAATTCTCTCTTTCCAGAAGTATGCATCAAAGAAGAAGGCTTCTTCTCAATCTCCTTCCATTAGGGATGAAAATGGTACAGATATTTTTCGATCGCATTTGAGACCGAATCTGTTTAGAGGGGTTTAGATCTGTCCGTATCCGAGTCCGGATATTCAACATCTGATACCGTATCCGTATCGAATACTCAAATCGCATATTTATGATGTCGATATCCAATCACATCCTCTCCGACATGGTTGACACTATCAGTATTCGAATCTGAATCCGAGAAGAAATATGAAAACAAATGTAATTTCAATGATATTCGTTCGTATCTGATCCGTTTTTATCCCTACCTTCCATAGATGCAGTTGTTCTAGAAGAGCAAATTGGAGAACAAGAAGATATACCAGATCAAGATAGAGTGATTGAAGAAAATGTAACTCCAACTCCAATGGCTCCAAGTCCACCTCCGGTTACCCAAAAAGAACCAATTTATGATATCAGTCGGCTTCTACTTGATCCAGGGGAAAGACAACCCATTGCAAATTATCCCATCAATGATCAAGATGTAGTTCGACGATCATATATTATTAAAGGCCCATTCCAACCTTATGCACATGAATTTGAAAGCAGAAAATTTGGAAATAGGGATCAACAATTCCATCCTATATGGTTTTATAAATATCCTTGGATTGAATACAGTATTAAGAAGGAAGCAGCATTGTGCTTTGTGTGCTACTTGCTTGGAAAGGAGAAAAGTAAGAAATATGCATTTATTGAAGGTGGTTGGAGAAATTGGAATAGAAATCATGCACTTGATTTACATGTGGGTGGTGTAACAAGTGCTCACAATGCAGCTCAAGAAAGATATAACTTATTTATGACTCCCCATGGAGCAATTGATGATAAAATTGTGAAGGTGGATAATGAGGAGCGGCGTCTCTACAAGATCAGATTGACTTATTCACTTAGATGTTTGAGGTTTCTTTTGCAACAAGGATTAGCATTCCGTGGGCATGATGAAAGTGAAGAGTCTAGCAATCGAGGGAACTTCATTGAGCTTTTGAAATGGCTTGCAGCAAATAATGAAGAGGTGGACAAGTTTGTTTTGAAGAATGCTCTAGGTAATTGCACATTGACTAGCCCAGGCATACAAAAAGATATTATTCAATGTTGTGCAATGGAGGCTAGAGATCAAATCATTAAGGAAATTGGTGAAGATCACTATACAATTTTAGCTGATAAGTCTAGTGATGTCTCACATTAAGAACAACTAGCCCTTTGCTTGCATTATATTGATAAATCAGGAAGGCCATGTGAGCAGTTTCTTGGAATTGTTCATGTAGATGACACTATTTATTCATCACTTAAGGAAGCAATTCAATCTTTACTAGTTAGTCATGGTTTGACTATAACTCAAATCTGTGGTCAAGGCTACGATGGGGCTAGCAACATGAAAGGAGAGATTAAAGGGCTAAAAACCTTGATCATGAAAGAATCACCATCTGCTTATTATGTTCACTGGTTTGCACATCAACTCCAATTGGTTCTTGTTGCTGTTGCCAAAGAAAATGGTGATTGTGTGTGTAGTTTTTTGATCGAGTATCTCTCTTGCTAAATATTATTGGTAGTTCTTGTAAGCATCATGGCATGCTTCGACATCACCAATATGGCAATATCATGAAAGCACTTGAGTGTGGTATACTAGAATCTGAAAGTGGGTTAAATCAAGAGATGGGGCTGCCTAGACTTGGTGAGACCCGGTGGGGCTCTCATTATAAAACTATGGTCAACATGATTGCTATGTTCCCACAATTCGTGATGTACTCATAGCTCTTGGACAAAATACTTCACAAAGGGGGTGAATGGCCAAAAATGCATACTATGGTTGGAGTGCTTGAGTCATTTGATTTCATTTTAAGTGCTCAGTTGATGCTTGACATTCTTGGACACACAAATGAATTGTATAAGTGTTTGCAAAGAAGAGACCAAGATATTTTTAATGCAATGTCACTTGTCCATTTGGCAAAGAGCAAAATGCAACAAATGAGGTCCGAAGGGTGGGTTTCATTCTTCAAAAGGTTACAATATTTTGCAACAAATATAGCATTCAAGTTCCTGGAATGGAACATAATTATGTGTCGTATGGAGGATCAACACGCTTTGCTCAGAACCAAACAAATGATGGTCATTTCATAAGAGAAGTATACATTGGAGTCATTGATAAAATTAGTCAAGAGCTTGACAGTCAGTTTGATGAGGTAAATATGGAGTTGCTTACTTGTATGGCTGCTTTGAATCCAGCAGATTCCTTCACTTCTTTTGATGCAAACAAGGTACATAGACTTACTGAATTTTACCCAAATGATTTTTCAACCTCTGACTTGCTAAGACTTGATTTGCAATTTGAAACCTTTACTGATGACATGAGAAAATATGAAATGTTCAAAGGCCTAAACAATCGTGTTGACCTCTCCATAAAACTTGTTGAAACAAAGAGGGATAAAGTTTATCATTGGGTCTATTTACTTATCAAATTGGTATTGCTTCTACCAGTAGCTACCGCAAGCGTTGAAAGAATATTTTCTATAATGACCTTTATTAAGAATAAGTTAAGAAATAAGATGGGTAATAGACTTCTAGATGATTGTCCAGTGACTTTTATTGGGCAGGATATCTTCTTACAATTGAGTGAAGAAGAAATCATAACACTTTCGTGGCTATTAGAAGAAGCAAGCTTGACAAGAAAGAAGTAGTAACGTATTGTTCTTCGACTATTATGGATATGTAATATTTTAATTCTATGTTAAAAAAAAGTTATACTCATCTATTTTATGAACTTTGTATGTGCTTTTCCCTTAATTGTGTTTTGTAATTCATATATACTTATGTACCGACATATTAAATTGATAGCCGTTAAAAACAAATTAGACCATGAACCACCGTAGCTACCGATCCTGGCTAGGTCGCTGCCCATGGACGAAGCCAGCGGGGGGGCTGGGGGGGCTCCAGCCCCCCTACTGCTGCTAAGCTAGTGGAACTTCTAGTGCTCTTCTTCCAATTTTAGACGCAGATGTATAAGGTAGGGTGGGCTAAGACATTTATTTTTTATACGTATTTTGTGAATTTCATTGTTAATTGACGTTTTAAATATAAGACTACTTCAAGCTATTATACTTTTTCTATTACGAGGGATTAAAGTAGAGCTAAGTCACTGTAGCACTTTTTTTTTAGCCCCCTAAATTTTTTTCTGACTTCGTCCCTGTCGCTGCCCATCCCATCCACCGTCCGAGCTGCACCGTGCACGTTGGTGTGTGCAGACCTACAGTACGCGTGAGATACTGGTATCTTCTGCCGTACGTACGTAGTAGCCACGTAGGAAACCGGGTGTCGTGTGGACGACGATTTGCTCTGTAGCGCATTCTGCAGTGGGTCGTTGCACTTGCACGAAACGCTGACGACGAGAACTTGCCGCGAGCGCGCAAGAGGGCCCCCTTAGGCGTACCGTCGTGCGGTGCAGTGTGCAGGTGCAGCGTGCAGGTGCAGCCGAGCCGAGCTCGCTACGTGTACTGTGCTATCTCCGTCCTAAAATAAACGTACATTTTATTTATCGAGAAGTTTAATATTTTTAAGTTTAACCAAATATATACATAAAATTACTGATATCTATGATGTTTAATATATATCATTATATAAGCCATAGAATGTACTTTTACCATGAACTTATTTGGAGATACAACTATTGATATTATTTTTATATAATTGGTTAAATGTTATATAATTAGTTAAATTTAAAAGAGTTTGACTCATCGAGAATCATAACATGCGTTTATCGTGGGGACAGATGGATTACTACGCCGTGGCTGCTCTGCAGTGCTGCGCTGTGTTTGTAGTGGTACTGTACTGTACATGCACAGAGGGGAGCTTGTCACGAGGAGGAGGCAGAGAGGGGACGCATGGTCAGCTGCCGCTTGCATTGCCACGCAGCACGCAAGCGCATGCATGGCGATGCAGGCAGCTTGCTAGTTGATGCTGCTGTTACTGCGATGCCGAGGAGGCGAGGACGAGGCTGACGTGCATAGCTGGTCAAAGAAAAGACGCGGGCACACGCAGGATTCGTGTGTATCGGTATATACGATACGATCGGCCGGTTTATAATCCGTCTTTTTCAGCTGGTTTTTTCAGTCGGAACAGTATTTTTCTCTCACAACAAATCAACCAACAGTGTTTTTCAGCTGGCTTATCAGCACAGCCGAACGGCTCCGATGAGTGACACATGGTACGATACGCAGCAGCTCCAGAAAAATATTGAGAGTGACTCCAAGCACTCAGCTGAATCGTATACGTGTGACTTGCAAAATCATATACGTGTGACTTGCAAAATATTTAGGGCGTGTTTGGTACGCCTAACTGTGGCTACCACACCAACAAGCTGTCATTTGGCTCTTATCCACGTTTTGGCCACTACAACTTTTTCTCCTGTCGTTTTGTTCCTCGTGCTTGTCGTCCAGTGTGTGGCGAGTGTGGCGCAGTTTTTGGCCGCCACGGCTCTAGCGAGCATGGTTGTGGTGTGGCCAACATTGGCCGGGAACCAAACAGCCCGACGGACAATCCATCGCAATATTTGATCGAGGAAAATCTTTAGCAACTCATCGTTATTAACTTTTAGCGACAGAAGTTAGATGCTACTGTAGTGTTGTGGTGTAGTGGTAGGAGCCACGTAGGAATTCGGGGTACCGTGTGGACGACGATTTGCTCTAGCGCATTTGCTCCCATGCGTTGCACATTTTGCGTTGGGTCGTTGCACTCGCACGTAACGCTGACGACGAAGTTGCCGAGCGCGCAAGAGGGCCGCAGGCGTACCGTCGTGCAGTGCAGGTGCAGCTCGCTACGTATTCCACGCCGTGAAAAGTGGAGACTGGACGACGTGGCTGTGCTCTGCAAGCTGCTCGCACCTCGCAGTCGATGGTCGCAGCGAAAATGTCAGCATGGCTTATCTCCGCCGTTAAATAATGTCCTTGAGATTTGTGCCGTCCTTTACCTTCGATGTATTACGTCTGTATTTTTATTTTTCTTTGAATGTATCACCGGTAAAGGACAGCAGCACCCGCCTCGTGCAGGCCCCACCCACGCGCTGCCTCTCGTGGTCTCGCCCCTCTTTACTCTTACACACGGCATGCACAGTATAGCAGTCACATCACTCTGATTTTAAATTATATTTATCTTACCACATGGAGTACTATAGAAAATTATTTAGGGTTTAGGGTTAGAGTTTATGATTTAGATTTTAAGACTTTAAGGTTAGATTTTATGATATATGGTTTATGGATTAGGGTTTAGGGTTTATGATTTTAGGGTTTTAGGATTTAAGCTTTTAAGGTTAGATTTTATAGTATATAGTTTATGGATTAAGGTTTAGGGTTTTAAGGTTTAGAATTTAGGGTTTTAGGGTTTAGGGTTTAGAGTATAGCTACTGTATATGTATGGTACATAATGCAACGAACTGCAGGAATGTTCTTAGAGCTTTTTAAGAATAAATAAGGATGTCATGGCATGCTCTTCTACTGGTTAAAGTGGTACAGTATACATACTGTATAGTATACGTATAGCATGATAAAAAACAATAATGTGGAGTACTGATGTCATATGGGTGCATACATCCCGAGGAGGGTTCAACGGCCAGTATAGTGGCCGCTCAGCATCTACAGGCCAAAAAAATGCGCTGCGTACTGTACTGTGCATGCACAGAGAGGGGAGCTAGTAGTACACTAGTAACGTACTGTAGTAGTACATGTCACGACGAGGAGGCAGGCAGGCCAGCTGCTGCATCGCAACGCAGCACGCAAGCACATGCATGGCGATGCAGGCAGCTTGCTAGTTGATGCTGCTGCTGTTCACAGTACTGCGATGCGATGCCACGACGAGGCTGACGTGTGTAGCTGGTCAAAGAAAAGACGCAGGCACAGGCAGGTCCGACACGATACGATACGATGGACACACGACGCCAGCTACAGACTGAGGAGAGTACAGCTCGCCGGTAGTACAGTACGTACGCGGTACAGCTTGCAAGCACGGACCGAAGCACCACAGTGGACAGTCCACAGCCCACCAGGAAGAAGAGGAGACCCATCCTGCAACTGCAAAGCAAGAGCTACTACTGTACGTAACATACCGAAATGGATTGCTGCGAGTGTCAGGCGAGGAGGCAACGGCCGTGGTGATCAGCTCAGCTCAGCTCAGCACTTGAGCAGCGTGCATTGTCACGCTAATGCTACTGCTGTAGCTGTAGCTGTAGCTGTAGCAGAGCGATCTCCATCTCCGTGGTACTGCTACTAGTTCTGAAATTGTCCTAGTTCCCCCACACGGCCACAGTAGTACACCACACAAACACGCACATCTCTGCGGCGTGCCGCTGGCCCGTGACGAGACTGTCACCAGCACCGTTACCTCAAATACAAGGGGATATTTAACTTTTTATTATTATAATGGATAGCGACTCCTGAGACAGCACTCTTAGAATTGGTCATACGGATTTAGCAACAGAGAGAGAAAATCGATACACATTTACCACTTTTGCTCGCGGGGCACACCAGCATCGCAGTCTAGCGATCCGAGTAAGCAGCCTTAGATAAAATGACCACCCTTGCCCCTGGCTTCTCTGTTCTCCACCCTCTCCCTCTGCCCTCACTGACACATAGGCCCCACAAGTCAGATCTCCTTCAACCTCCAGCCACCACCACGCAGTGAGGGAAGGTGTTGACAACAAAAAATGTTCATTTTGTGAAGTTGTCAAAATGTGTAACGGACTTCATCATTGCGTTCCTCTCGTCGAGATGGTCAAAAAAACATATATGGAACGTCCAATTTGGAGTCCGGAGGAGGGAATTACGCCTCCGAGAAAATATTTGTCTGGGCTACCGGTACTTCCGGTCCAAGACCGGAACTTCCGGTGGCTGGCGGAGGAAGGTGTAGTTTTGCGCGAAAATAAACTACCTGTACTTCCGGTCCGAGACCGGAACTTCCGGTGGGGACCGGAAGTACCGGTAGGTGTTTATTCGAATCTGACTTTCAGATCTCGAATCGATTTGTTTCTAGATCAGTTTTTGGATGTGAGAAACTTGGAAAATAAGCCTTGGAGAGGTTTCCTACTGGGCTAAGACCACCCCTCTCTATATATATGAGAGGATCATGGCCGATTGAGTTCCCATCTATCCAATCGTCATACAAACAAATCAATTTACTCCTTTTACCCCTTTTCTCTTCTCCTTCAATCTCCATATTGTTCATCCCTTGATCCACGACCAAGGATGGCGCCCTATGCTTACCGGCCGACCTAGGGCAACCCGGCGACGTCCTTGCCCTGACGGAGTCCCTCCCGGGCGAGAGCTTCGGCGGTTCCTTTGCTAGTTTGCTTGAAAACTAGCCGGTTCTTCGTCACGTAAGCGCGACCGGTTATCCTTTGGTGGTTTGCTTGTAAACCTCTCCATGTTTCACCACGTAAGAGTGACATCCTCGCTGTGTTCTTCGGTCCGTAGCGGCCCGGGCGTCCAATGCCCTTTCTGGTGTGTGATTCGGACCACATCCGACGTCGACACACTTTTTGATGACTCCGCTGGGGAAGAATTTGCTTCGGCTCTACTTTGTAGCCGATTCTTCTTACCCTAGCCTTATTCCTCGCTGATCTATCTTTTTGAGCTCGCCATTACCGTTGTATCTGGCCCAAAAGGCCGATCGCATCTGGTTTTGACCCCTTGTGATCTTGCTTGCAATTTTGCAATGTGTTGCGCTTGACATTGGAAAATTCAGCAAGGCGGTCAAGTTCTAAATCATGGAGTACCAAGGTAGTTCATCACAAAACTACTATAATTACCTTGAGGTAGAACTTGCAAATGCATCTTATGATCCTAATGGTTATTTTGCAAGTCATATAAGCTCTCATGTTGGTGTTGCTAGCTGTAATGATACTAGATATATTGCATCGGCTGATACTTTTGATAATGTTCCTCATCATACACATAATAATAATGGATATAATGGTCAAGTGCTGATGTCAACTATGAATTCTTTGAGTTTTGATGCTAATAGCAACATGCAACATGTAAATCCTTGTTCATCGGCTATATGTTCACAATATGTGGTTCCACCACATGACCTGCCGATGAATGAGAGAATTGGCTATGACAATGCTAGTTATTTATCCAATTGCTCTCAAAATTCAGCACCTTATACAAAATGCTCATATTCATAATTCGGCTTCATATGTTACTTCCAACTTGAGCCGAATTAATGAAAATTCAGTAAGGTGTTTAAGTGCTAATACTCATGATTCGGTTTCACGTGTTACTAGTAACCATAACCGAATCAATGGAAATTCAGCACCATATACAAAGATCAATGCCCACAATTCGGCTTCATATTTCGCTCATGATCAAAGCCAAATTAGTGAAATTTCAGCAAGGCGTTCGAGTACTAAAACTCATGATTCGGCTCAACCTATTGCTAATAATTGTAGCCGAATCAATGAAAATTTAGCAATTGGTGCACATGCAAACAATCATGATTCAGCTTCATATGATGCTCTCAAATCAAGCCAAATCGAGGAAGATTTAGCCCACACTAGAAATCCATATGGCTCCTCTAAATGGAACGCGCCCGTATATCGTAGACCGTATCCATTATACATTGATTACTTGAAAACTCCTAATGGTTGGTGGATACCTGATTTTTATGAGTTTAGTGGTCAAGATGATAAGACCGTTGTGGAACACATTAATGTATATATCTCACAATTAGGTTTTGCTGGTAAAGAAGATTATATGAGAATACGTAATTTTCCTTTATCCCTTACCGGTATTGCCTTTGCATGGTTTACATCTTTGCCCCATTGCACTGTTGGTTTATGGTCTCAACTAGAGGAGCAATTCTATGAATATTTTGGAAAGACTAATGAGAAAAGGCCGATCACAATTGAGTCATCGGCTAAAAGAGGATTGCTAGTGGGCATGAAAGAAAGATTTGATTCGGATGTAAGCAAAGGTTCGGCTATAAAAGTCTCAGAAAACAAGTCTTGTTACAGAAAAGCATGGAAAACGACAGAAATCAGCTAGACTTAATTTTTCAGGAGCTAAAGGGGTTGTACATTTATCTAGTGATTACTACATCATTGATGGAGATCAAGCCCCTACAAGAAACAAAGGAGGGATGTCTGCCTGCTCAGAATCGGCTGAGCCAACCATGAAGTCGGCTAAGCCGACTCTTGCCTACTCTAAGTCGGCTAGGCCGATTTCCTAGTTGGCCAGGCCGACTGCCTCTACCGCCTACTCTGAGTCAGCTAGGCCGACTTCCCAGTCAGCCAAGCCGACTGCTCCTGCTAGTGCCCAAGTCGGCCTAGCCGACTGATGTGTCTTCGAGTGATTTGACCCCTCTTGTTGATTGGTTTATGGGGATGAAGAGTGACATCATGCAAATCAAGCACATGCACTTCTCCAACATGATCAACAAGGTAGAAAATATAAATATTTTGCTCAAATTCCAATCCGGTCATACTATTTCAATTTCTACATCTATTAGAGATATCCTTGCTAATAGTGGTAATAGACCGATTGAGAATAGCAATTTATTTGTTGGTGATAAAACAAATTCAGATTCTATCGGCCAACACATTGTGCCATATGGCAAGGCCGATAGTGATAGTTTGTCAAAGCTAAGGCTTCTCAAAAGCAGCTACAAAGGTGTGGCTGAATGGGTTGATGTTAAATCTGATCCCTTCATTTGCTTAGCTTTAAAGCCGACTCCACAAAAGAGTCGGCTAAGGAAATCAAAGTACACCTTTGACTTTACTTTTTGTGATCATGTCTTTGATATCTTGCTCAAAAATAATTTTATTAGAATCATTGATCATAATGTTTTGCCATCAATTCAAAACTTAGAAGAGCTTACATATTGCAAGTGGCATAATTCGTTTGATCATAATACTTGTGATTGCAATATGTTTCGTCATGTGATCCAATCGGCCATTGATAAAGACCGATTAAAATTTTATAAAGCTCAACAGATGGACCAATTAGATTCAATTGGTCTTGATGGCAAACAAGTTTTGAATCGACTTGTATTAGCCGATTCACTCAAAGCTCAAGGCTCAAATGCCCAAGAGAGAGGTGGAGCCCTCAAGTGAAGACAAGGTTGTTGTTCATGAACTACAAATTGAAGATACTCAAGAGAACAGCAATGTTATCATAATTTCAGATGACACTGGGGGCAGGTGAAATCTCTCTAATTAGAACAAAAGCTGATTGATCTCGTTGAGCAAGGGGAATCGGCTAAGGATCCTCCTATGGAGCATGTCTATCAATATGGGGAGAAGTAGGAGGATGCTCATAATGTTGATGGAGGTAAAGGCCATGACAAGCTAAAAAGTAGAAGGCCGAAGCTTAGCTTCAAGGAACTTCTAGCTAAATATGAGAAGATAGCAGAAGTAAATGTTAACAATCGGCCAAAAGAAAGTCTCATCATCAAAATTGCCTCCAACGCGCAAGTCTCAAGAGTGGAATTGGCAAGGAGATAGATCTCACGCAGCAGCAACATATTCTCCTTTTGAGCAACCAATTCCCATGTCAAATGGATTACAGTCCGTATATTTTTATCCTTATTCATCTTGGGGCTGGTTTGATCAAGAGGTACATATTTCACCATATTTCAGGCCACAATATGTAGAATATGCAGCTCCTAGACATTCAGAGAGATCATCATCTTGTAAAGACCGTTTTGATCAAAATCGGTCTAAAGCTCAACCAAAGAAGAAAGTGATAAAGCAAGTTTACCGTGTGAAGTATGATGTCCGAAAGAAGAAAAGTTCAGATCTGAATTCAACTATTGAAAAGCCGATTACATTACTAAAAATTCAGCTATTGATGGCAAAGAAGTGGGAAAAATCATCTATTAATATTCTAGGTGCCAAATCTGAACAAAAGAAGGTGAGAGTGCCCAAAGTCAAGAATGATTTGCCACTGTCCAAAACAGAAATAAAACTGATATGCTCAATCAGTTTACCAAAGTGGCAAGAAAAAAGTTACAAAAGCTTAGTGCAGAGAAGCTGAAAGAAGAAGGCTTTGCTTGGGTTCCTAAAGGAAGTATTCAAGCTCATAAGGATGATGCTCAAGTAAGTGGTGCGACAAAGGCAAAAGAAAGAAGAAGAAGATTCGAGAAGCAATTGCCAAGTTGAAAGTTTGAACCAAATCATCAGAGTCATTGGTCTTGGCATCAACCATGTTCTCTACCTATGCTTATGTGGAATTCAACTCATGGTATGAATGGTTATCCCTCATCTCCTTACTTTGATCCCTTGTATAGATTTTTATGTCATGGAGGGTTGCCAAATTACTATGTTCACCAATGATCAGTAGCTGAAATATTATATTTCGGCTGTGCATACTCTTGTGAATGAATTCATATGGCCGATATTTTTTATATTTCCCTTAGTATAAAATATAGCCGATGAATGCTTGCAACCATCGTGCTATTAGAAAGGCCCCATGGAATTTACTTTGATGGCCTTCAAGCCCGGGGGGCATGCTATATGTATTTTGACTTACTTCATGGATGTGACAATATGATTAATCGGCTTGCAAATAAGGCCAAGGTGTTGGCATGATCATTATTTCTTACAATGGTACTGCTTGAGACATCAAGCCGATTAAAGTTACATTTGCACCAAAATTCAAGCCGAATGTGAAGTTTTCTTATTCGGCTTGGCCAAATTGCAATCCATGAAGTATGACATGTTGAATCCTATGGTGCTTCTTTATTAGTGGTGCAGCAAGTCGCTGGCATGAGAATTTTAAGGTCAACATGTTGGTTCAACAAGCATCTGGCTATGACGTCGGTGGCCGTAATTTTCACATCAAAGAAAGGCCGATGCAAGAAAACTTTGTTGTTTTGTGTGCAGGAGCAGCAGAGTCAGCTGAGCTGACTCCCCAAGTCGACTGAACCGACTCTCCTCTGGCTCGTTGGGTCAGCTCGACGAGGAATCACCAAATCGGCCCAATTTGATTTCCAGCAATGATACGGCCAATTTGGATGATTGGAGGACTCCCATATTGCAGTATTCACGTGATCCAAATACCAAAGTTGATGAAGTGTTCGACAGAGTGTAGAGTTTGTTTTGCACCATGAGTTAAATCGAAGAATTGTCGAAGACATGTCGCTGAGGTGTTTAGGATTTGATCAAGCAAGAATGGTTATGAAAAAACTCTATGGACTTTGATCAAGCTCATCAATAAGAGAATTGGGATAATCTAAGGAGGTGGCTTAAAGCATTGTTTGAAGCTCTATGGACACATTGCATATTTAGGAATGGTGCTAGGTGTTGAAACTATGCCACCAAGTGAATGAGGAGCAGCAAGTTTGGCAAAAGGTCACCAAGTTGAGAAGGTCCTTATGAAGTGATCAAAGTGATAATTGGTAATTCTTATTTGCTAGAGACATTGCAAGGTGAACGTCTCAAAGTAGCATTCAACGGGAGATACTTGAAAAAGTATTTTCCAAGTGTTTGGCAAGAGCCTAAGTGCTCTCCAAACAATGGTCGATACATGTATCGCCCTTAGAACAAATATGGCCGATGTATACATCGTCCTTAGTCACCATGCAGCCGATGAGATAGGTATCGTTGCTGTTTGGTTTAATTATGTTTGTTTGATCAAGTGTTTTCAGGTTCATGCATCATAAACCTGAAAACAGGGGGACATATGTTGACAACCAAAAATGTTCATTTTGTGAAGTTGTCAAAATGTGTAACGGACTTCACCATTACGTTCCTCTCGTCGAGATGGTCAAAAAAACATATATAGAACGTCCAATTTGAGGTCCGGATGAGAGAGTTATGCCTCCGAGAAAATATCTGTCTGGGCTACCGTTACTTCCGGTCCGAGACCGGTACTTCCGGTGGCTGGTGGAGGAAGGTGCAGTTTTGGGCGAAAATGAACTATCGGTACTTTAGGTCCTAGACCGGAACTTTCGGTGGGGACTGGAAATTCCGTGAAGCCTGACCGGAAGTACCAGTAGGTGTTTATTTCGAATCTGACTTTCACATCTTGAACCGATTTGTTTCTAAATCGGTTTTTGAACGTGGGAAACTTGGAAAATAAGCCTTGGAGAGGTTTCCTACTAGGATAAGACCACCCCCTCTATATATATGAGAGGATCATGGCCGATTGAGTTCCCATCTATCTAATCGTCATACAAACAAATCAATCTACTCCTTTTACCCCTTTTCTCTTTTCCTTCAACCTCCATATTGTTCATCCCTCGATCCACGACAAGGATGGCGCCCTAGGCTTGCCGGCTGACCTAGGGCAACCCGGCGACGTCATTGCCCTGACAGGGTCCCTCTCGGACGAGAGCTTCGGCGGTTCCTTTGCTAGTTTGCTTGAAAACTAGCCGGTTCTTCGTCACGTAAGCGCGACTAGTTATCCTTTGGTGGTTTGCTTGTAAACCTCTCTGTGTTTCACCACGTAAGAGTGACATCCTCGCTGCGTTCTTTGGTCCGTAGCGGCCCGGGCGTCAATGCCTTTTCTGACGTGTAATTCGGACCACATCCGACATCAATAGAAGGGAAGGAGCTCGTGCAGCAGCTCCCTGATGGACACGCCGGGGCTCTGCGCATCGGCGTGCTCGGCCATGTTGTGCACTTGGCCACGGCTCAGGCCCCTCCTCCGACGAAGGCGCTGCTGTCTGGATCTGGTGCGCCACCCTTCCCCGGTTCCGGCGGGCGTGACCCCGGCTTCGGCGAGCGCCGCCCTTCCCCGGTTCCGGCGGGCGTGCCCCCGGCTTTGGCGAGCGTCGCCCTTCCCTGGCTCCGGCGCGCGCGACCCGAGCTTCGGCGATCACGGCCGGCTACGGCAAGCGTGCCAGAGCCTAATGGCCGTGAGGATGACTGGCTCTGCCTGCTGCAGCAGCCACTCGATGGTCTTGCCGGCGGACTTACGGCCGACCTCGCGCTCATCTTTCTGGAACGCCTTCGAGCACGTGCGCCCCAAGGCGGCCTCGCTACCCAACACGACGGCCACGTGCGCCGCAAAGCTGGCGGACACGATGATCTCGGCGAGGGGTACGTGGACGGGGACGTCCCGGTCCCTGGGGCCTGCAGTGGCAGGGCGTAGCCGGGGTGATCCGCCGTGGGCGGCGACGGCATGGCGGGGTGGCCGGAGGACGGGGGCTGGTACCCCGTGGAGGGAGGCGTCGACAACCTGTGCCGTGCGAGTGACGGTGAGCTTCCGGAGGAGGCCGACCTGCATCTGACGTCGAAGACGGTGACCTTCCGGAGCAGGCCAACCTGCAGCTAACGTCGAAGATGGCGGGGCTGCGAGCAGAAGCACGAACGCTGCCGCGCTGCGGAGGATCATGCCTCGTACGAGCGTGCGAACGCTGGCCTGAACCATACGCACGCCGTGCTCTGCTCTTAGCCATGACGTCTTGTCATATACACTCTTTTTCCCTTGAAAATTAAAGAAGAAATGTCTTGAAAATACGAGTATACGTATCTCAAGCCGGCAGCTATCCTGAGCCGTCCATTCTTTAATCTGTGGCCTAGGAGAAAGAAAGAAGGGAAGGGCATCATAGTCTTTTCGCATTGGCTGATGACTCAGCACCATCGTAGCTTGCGAGCGTGGCACGCCACGGCAGCAAAAAGTGGTATTTTTGTAGCTTGTTTCTCTCTCTGCTGCTAAAACCGTATCGGCAATTCTAAGAGTGCTATCTGAGGAGTCGTCATCCATTGTAACGGTAAAAAATTAAATATCCTAAATACAAGACACATACCATGTTTAGCTAATGATATAGGTAAAAGGTTCAATACTCATTTTTTATTTTCTCTAACAACAACACCGAAAAAAGAACTCTTTCTGCAAATGGGTCTACAGGAGAGAGGATACTCAGATTTGAGTTATACCTCTCCTGACACCCAAAATAGATCTTCCATATAGGTACTCTGTTGAAGGCTATAGGTATTTTTGTTGGAGACTCATTTTAGGTTTAGGTCTCCTAATGGGTCTCCTGTTGGAGATAGCCTAACACGGCTCTGGCTCCTCTACTTTTTACTAGAAAATGACTTCTTCAGAGAAACGTTTGGCAGGGCTCCTCTGCAGAAGCCAGAGTCGGAGCCGGGGAGAAGCCCTGCCAAACAAGCCCTTGGATCGATTTTGTCGGATTCTTTGATGGAGCTGTTGGGTTTCTTTCTCTTTCTTTTTATTTGACCATTTGGCTACCTTGGAGTGATTCGCGTCGAGAAAATTTGTAGCCAAGAGCTCTACCTTGTCTCTGTTTTGTATTGTAGAAAAAAAATGAGTTAAGGTTTCTTTAGGTTAGAGGAATTTTTTCTGTTTTCTTTATTTTTCTTGTGAAAATAAACTAATTCTTGTAAAATTCCTGCAAGATTCCTGTAAAAATCTTGTATTTGAGAGTCTAAGGCCTCGTTTAGATGCAAAAACTTTTGGAATCTAGCTATTGTAGCACTTTCGTTTGTATTTGGCAATTAGTGTCCAATCATGAGCTAATTTGGCTCAAAAGATTCGTCTCGTGATTTACAACCAAACTGTGCAATTAGTTATTTTTTTATCTATATTTAATGCACTATACATGTGTCCAAAGATTCGATGTGATGAGACGAAAAGTAAAAATTTAGAATTTTGAAGGCATCTAACCAAGACCTAAATAAAGGGATTGATGCGGTGCTGATGGTGAGAGGACGGGCAGACTGTCAGGTCCTATAGGAAGTATAAAGGTCTATTTGGGAGGCAGAAATTTCACAGGAATTATATACGAATTTTATAGGAATTAGTTTATTTTCACAAGAAAAATGTAGGAAAGAAAAAAAAACAGTGTTCCAAAGGAGGCCTAAGTATTGAGGATCGGTTGTATGCATATGAGTATATGTATGCGTGTCCATATGTCTATGTTTTAAACTCAATGTGCCTTATAGAAAGAAGGATAAGACTGAGCTAATCAAAATTACTTCCTTCTCTCTCCCTCTTGTTTCCCCTTCTCTTCTTGGACCCTATCTTTTCCTCTCTCCCAATTTCTAGTTGAATTTTTCTCAATTATCATCGGATTCCTCATGGGTCCTGACAAAGGTATCAAAGCACACCTTCATTCCTAGGATTTTAGATCAAGTTCGTAAAACTCCCACCCTTGATTCGGTCTAGGTTTTAGAAGTTCTTTCCAATTTTTATACCAAACCTGCAACAAGGCACAAGGAGCAGTTGTGGCTTCAACAAGCTATTTTCAATCTTTTTGTGACAAATAGTTTGCTGTTGCTGATACAATTTCTTATCAGGTTTTATTGGCTGTGTTTAAATCCAGGGGCGAAAGTTTAGAGATGTCACGTCGATATGTCACATGAAAGTGTTCGGATAATAATAATAAAACAAATTACAGAAGTCCTCAGTAATCCGCGAGACAAATTTATTAAGACCAATTAATTTGTCATTAGCTCATGTACTGTAGCACCATATTATCAAATCATGGACTAATTAGGCTTAAAAATTCGTCTCGCAAATTAGTCGCAATCTGTGTAATTAGTTATTTTTTAGTCTATATTTAATACTCCATGCATGTGTCCAAACATCCGATGTGACAGGGAATAAACTTTAGGGAAGGAACATCAGTGCATTTATGAAGTGGTACTGACATCATGATACAGTACAAGTTTTTGTATAAATTCTAATGCTACGATGAAAGGGTTCAGCATCCTATTTTCTTCGGTGGTTTCTACTTTCGACGTCAGACCAGTTGCATGCCATTATTTTACCTTGCACTAGTCAAGCACAGGCCTTGTTCACTTCCTATCCCAACCCAAAATATTTCATCTTCCACCCATCACATCAAATCTTTTGACACATGCATGGAGTATTAAATATAGGTAAAAAAGATAACTAATTGCATAGTTTGTCTGTAAATGTCGGGACGAATCTTTTGAGCCTAGTTAGTCCATGATTGGACAAATTTTGCCAAATAACAACGAAAGATGCTACAGTAATTTTTCACCTACTTTTCGCGAAGTGAACACACCCACAGTGGCATCTTAAGCTGTGGCATCCAAAATAGCTGTAGGTCTTCAGATTCAGATGTGAGCACATAGGAAAATCTAAATTGCTTCATTTCACTGCACAAGATTCAACTCTTGGCACCGACAATGTCGACAGCAGTCAAGAGGCATTGAAATGGACAACATATTATGTCGCTGAATCACTCCAGTATCAACCTCAAGGACGATGTGATCTTTCGAAAAAAAAACCCTCAAGGACGATGCTAGGTAGGTTTTGCGCCTACATTCCACTACCTCATAAACTCTAAACTGAAATTTTACACAAGCTAAAAAGAAGAGTTACTTTATTCTGGTATCCTGAACTGACAATGGGGTATGTGTGTGGGGTCTGTTCTATTACTCTCTTATTCTAAATATAATGATCTTCATCTCTCATGTAGTCATGTGTATTCAAGAAAAGAAAAATACAGCAATATCTTCTTTTACATTGATGTCAACGTACATTTCTAACGCACATTTACGTCATCTGACGCAGTAATGAAAGTGAGGTCACCAACTTAACTAGCATTGCTAATATCGTTATTGGAGGATTAACTCAACTCAACTTTCCATTAATCTCAAGAGGTGTTTATATAGAAGTACACGAATTGCTGCTCAGCAGATGGACCACATCCCGGCTTCCAAACGCGGCGAAGTACTGCTCATGAAAAGGATGGGGATCCTGGCACCTTCAGTGCCAATTTCCTCTGCAGCTAAGCGTTCGTACAATTCGTATTTCGAGGGCACCCTATCGGAAGCAAACGTCGAGGCACTTGATGAGCTGTTCCCAGCATCCAGAGCGATGACTGGTGGAGCAGCACGGTCTGGTACCGTAGTATAGGGTGATCTCAATAGATCCCAAGGTTGTCATAATTAAAAATGTAGTCCCTTTGAGGTAACCATTGGGCTGGGAACGGCCTCTCTGGTATTTCAAATTTCTATCTTCTTAATACAATAATACGCAATGCTCTTGCGTGTTCAAGAAAAAAAAATTGAAAAACAAAGAGTCTAACTAAGACTAAGACTTTAAGTACGCTAACAATCGTGGATCCTCATTTCTGGCAGGTGGTGCGTGACTCCTTACAAAAGGGAGTGCACAGGACAAACTGCCTTGATCGCACAAATAGTGCCCGATTTGCGTACGGTTAACCTTTTAAGTCATCAGCTTCGTGATTTTGGGGCTTATAGGGGAATCTGATGAGATTGCTATAAATGATCGTGTCTCACATTCTGATGGATCTCTATGAACAAATGGGGGATGCATTGTCCATGCAGTATACTAGTTCTGCTGCTTTAAACAAGATACATCATTTGCTGTTCATTTTTCTTTTTTGGTTATGTAGCCATCTAACAAATCAATAGATTTACCAATTCTAAGCTATGTAATAACTAGCTAGAACAGTCGAATTGCTCCTTGTTTTTTTTGAATGTGCATCGGCTGTTTTGGAAGCAAAGAGGTCGATGCCTTGTGATAAGCCTAGTTCAAGGATTCTTTCGATCTCTTCAACGGTTTGTGAAGAATGCCCTCAAGGACAGAGAAAAACAGAATGCTCTTGATTTGTAAGTGCCACCCAGATATATCTGTTAAGTACCTTCTGACGACAAAGGAAAAAAATAACTTGTTGACGAAGGTTCTTGGGCTATTTCCAACCCCAGCAAGGACTGCTTTTTGTGCTAGAGATAACGGAAATGCTATCAGTAGGGCGTCCGTTTCGTTCGGCCGCGCATTGGTGGGCCTCGACGTCCGCGGGAATGGCCTAACAGGCAAACACTGCCATCCGCACGGAAATAAAGATTAAAAAAATAGCTGCTCACCTTCCTCTCGAAACGCCGTTGTGCCCGTATCCATTCTCGAGCCCACTCTCCGCGCCTGCATCGCCACAGCGTGCTCCACCGCGCCCGAGCACCGCCGCCTGCCTGTCTCCCCACCGCCACTCACCACTCGCCGCAGAGTTCTCCAAGCTGACGCGGCGTGGTCCACGGCAATTGCTCCCGCATGGCGTTCTTCACTGCGCCCAGCCTCTTGCCTGCTACCATCCTCCCTCTCCACTGCACCCAAGCGCCGCTTGCTAGCTACCGCAGTTCTCCACAAGGTAGGTCGTGGCTGTCGGCGACGCCATGTTTCAAGTGTTTCAAAAGTTGTTTTCAAGTGTTTCATCTGAATATTGCGTATGTTGCAATGGTTATATACGCATGTTGTAAGTATATGTTTCAAGTGCTTCAGTTGTTTCAGACGTATGTTTCAAGTATTTCATCTGTATGTTTCAAAAGTATAACTAGAAGCTGCACAACATGCATGTTGCAAGCATATATGTCAAGTGTTTCAGGTGTTTCATATGTATGTTGCAAGTGTTTTATGTTGGATGTTGCAAACTAGATTTGGATGTTACATGCGTTTGCAATAGCTTTCAAGTGTTTTGCAAGTGTTTCATACATATATTGAAAGTGTTTTAACTGTTTCGGACGTATGTTGCAAGTGTTTCATCTTAATGTTGCAAAAGTAGATCTGGTGTTGCACATGTTACAAATGGGACCACCTGCCGCAGCCTCCTGCTGTAGCTGTTGGGGCGTTGGAAAGCATACGAGTACGAGGCACGAGCGCTTTGCAAGCGCGTGGAAAGCGTACGAGGCATGAGCGTCGAGCGGTCTTTTTGAGTTTTCGGTCGAGCAAGCGGCGTGTGCGGTCCGGGTGGTGTGGGCCCCCACGTGGGCACACTAGGTGTAGCACGCGGAAAACGAAGTACTGGCACCGGCACGAGCATCGAGCGGTCTCTTTGTGTTTTCAGTCAGGCGAGCGGCGCATATGGTCCAGATGGTGCCAGCCCCCACGCGGGCGCAAGGTGTAGGAGCGAGAAACGGGGTACTGGCACCGGCGTCTGGACACGAGCGTCCGTCAGGACATCCGAGCCCTAGCAATCCCCTAGAGATAATGAAGAATATAAATGGTACGTTCTAAGCGACGCTCACTTCTTATCAAATTAAAAACATGAAATCACCAAGATAGTCATCTGGTATATAACAAGCTTATAATCAACTATTCTGATACTAATAACACTTCCAGAAAGTTAAACGTTTGCCTAGAGGTTAGGCTTATTTGGGTGATTAAGCTAAACTTGAATAAGGCCAACTCAACTATGCACGCACGCACGACTGCCCTAGGCTCCTAGCCACCTAGGGAAACGTCGCCTGCTCCTTGCTAGCGCCGCCGCCGCTCCGCCGCCGTGGCACCTAGGGGCACTCTCCTTCTACCCCTCCGGTGCATCTGCCGAAGATTAGAAGGGAGGAGACCCATTCCTTTTCCCGCAACCTTTTTTCATAGTTTTATTTCTAGTGGCTTAGGGTTTAATCTAAATAAATCTTCTGGCAAAATCACATGGTTTTCTATCAAGAGTGTGTTTCTTGCGATGACTTCAGTGATTGCCACCGCGCTAAGCCTCATATTCCCATAGGCCTCAACAGGAACAGTGCATTAGTATGGATATACGTGGGCTGTCACTTGTCAGCTGTGGCTCAACACAAGCAACGCTTGGACGCGGTCTGCGGAGCAGTCAGCGGAAGGCAGAGAGCCCTTGGTGTTTCGACTTTCCAAGTCCTGACTCCTGAGCAATCAGCGGAACAGGCCTATGGCGTCCACGTCCATCTGGCTTGAGTCGAGGACATAGATGATCCGCCTTCCGCCGCACAGCACAGGCTTGCGCACGCCGTCCGGCCGTGCCGCGGCGCCGTCGCACAGGCCCTGGTTGCGCGCGCCGTGTGCCTGTGCTGCCGTCAACATGACGAAATCACGGCATCAACACCTGAAGCTCTTCTGTGATTTAAGTTGCTATAAGTAACCCTGTACATGGTCCGGGTTTCTTGGGTTCTGGTTAATTTCCGATCCAACCCGCGTGTGTAGCGTATGGAACGGGCTGGGTTGGTTTCCGACGGTTTCCACGCTGTCACGATGAATCGCTGGTTTGGGTCGGTTTGCGGTTTCACCGGGTTCCGTACGGAGGGCGACATCGTGACGGGCGGGTGGCGGCGCACTAGCATGTAGCATCCACGTCACCGCGCTGAACGGCATCGTGAACGTGTGCCTGCAGCCGCAACTCCATCCTGTGCCTTGCGTGGCGGCCCTCCTCCGATGGGTTTGGGCTTGCCAACGGCACCGACCGCACGGTGCTCACCTTCGTGTACTTCCTCTTCTGCAGCCCTGTAGGCCTCCAGCAATGCGTTCGCACCTACCCTTGCCGATCCATGGCCGTGGCAGCGTCCTTGTGTCCTCCTCCTACGCGGGCGCAGGCATCGTCGTCCGAACGCCGATCAATCATGCCGCGCTCCGTGTCGGGGTCCTCGCATCCGTCATCCGTCCGTTGCGGCTGCAGAGCATTGACCCTGCAAGCACCTGTGCCACTACGACGAGCTTCCTGTTCAGCGCGGCGTGCTCGCGCTGCTGCCCACACAGGCAGCCGACGTCAGGACCGGCCAAAGTGTGGGAGCTGCTGCACGTGTTCACTGTCGTTCAATTCGTTTGGGTTGCCATCGCGTGAGGCCTTTCCAGCTGCAAGTACAGCGCCGACGATGCACGCAATGGGGCCAACGCGGCAGCAGAGAAGGACGCCGCCACCGGACCGGAACCAGACGAGGCAGATGCGAGGTACGGGTGGCACATGTTCAGGGACTCAATCACGTCGACGGTGATGACACGCTGGTGCTGGACAGCCGACTGCGGCGACGGCGGCGGCGGCGGCAGCAGCACGGCGCGGTCGTGGTGCAGGTGAAGCTTGGCCAACTCGGGTGCGGCGCAGCGGGGCTGCCGCCTGGACCGCTGTCCGGCCGCTCATCATGGTCCCCGCCGCCATGCTCATCTACATCGGCATCGCCGAGAAGACGACGGGTTGCACAGGTTCCTTGGGTTCTACCCGTGACCCATAAGAACTGCTTTGCCATGACGCCGGTTTTGATGGAAACCAACCCAGCCCGTCTACAATTTAGTTGGTCCGGTCCTGGATGGATTGGGTACGGGTCGGTTCCCGGGTTCAGCAAACCGATAAACAGGGCTAGTTGCTAGGCAAGTACTACTACTGTACCTATACGGGATAGCTCATATTGGTTATTAATTTATTGGATGAGATCTATATCTATAGTATATATAATCAATATAATCAATGACTTTGCATCTAGAAATGTTAGAAAAATTGTTTTAAAATGATGTGAAGTGCCAAGTAAGTATGATATTATTATATTTGTTTATTTTATGAACTTTGAGATGTTCTATATATAAGTTATATATGAGATAATAAATTAGGTCTCTATACTAGTTCTTGACCTAGCCCTAGAAAAACTTAGGACCGGCCCTGGCCGCTGCAGGCATCGATTTCATCAGCAAGTGGCTAAGTGGTAGCCATTATTCGCAAGGGGAGGGGTGCTTCTGGGTGCCCTAACGAAGACGCCTATTCTAGGCCATCGATCTCATCATCAATAGCCATTGAGAGGATTTTGAGATTTGAAGGTGATGAATCTACATCATACGTTGCTCGTGACGACGCAACTGCCGATATTCTTTCATCGATTTAGATGTGTTTTGAATTAGTTTCGAAGCGCTGGACCTTGCGGCATGTTCAATATTTTGAGGTTGGTCACTGGATTTGGTATAAGGACTGCACGTTGGCTCCAGCATTCGAGGGAAGCCATTGGGGAGAAAGAAGACGTAAGATTCAGAATAGAATATTGTGTGTTTTTTATTTCAAATTTTTTTATATGTAATTTCAGGATGTATTGTATCAAGTTTTAATATAATCACCTTTCCCTCTGCAAAAAAAAAGAATAAAATGATATCGAATGCAACTGTGTTGTACCGCGTCTCACTTATATATATCCTATTGATCTCGATTTCCGCGTGAATAGTTGAATACGAATACAACGTGCGCCGCCGCACGTCATCAAGGCTTATACAATGGGAAGACAATCCTAAATAATCATATTTCTGGCAAAAAAAATCCTAATTAATCATAAAATTAATGAAGTAGTTAATTTTTATCTACCTCATGCAACTCAAGGCTTATATAATCGGGAATATAATCATATATAATAATCATAAAGGAATAAAACCGAATCGAATATGTACCGCACGTCGTCCATAATAATTTTCCTCATGCATGTGCACCTGTCGATCTCGATTTCCACCTTTATCTTCTCTCTATATCTATATATATGGCTTCAGATACCATAGATCGAGCTGACAATTTCCTCCTGCCTTGGGGCCGGGAACCGCTGCCAAATAAGCTTTCTTGTAAAAAAAAATAACTGGACGAGGTAGGGCCACATCCCCATGAATAAAATTACTGTATATGGATCAGTAGTTTAATTCTCTCACATGGATCCTACATATCCTCGTGGACTAACGGCAGAGCAAACCTAGAGATATATCGTGTCGACATGCTTAGTTTGTCCGGCGTGATGTATATTATCTTGTCAACATCCGTAGTACTCTAGCAACAATAATCATAGACATGGACAAAGCCATAAACTTATATCAATTCTAACAGATTACTTATCTCATTATCGCCTACAAAAAATGGTCAGATATACAAGGAATTAAAGTTGCTCTTGCAGATTCATCATATTTCCTATCCTCAATACGTACCCTACAAGTTTTAAGTAACTAATCAAAACCCACCCTCTCTCCCTCAAATATAGGATATGTATCTCATATATCCACATGTATAAAGTGTATTGGTAATTTGTTGGAGGAGAAAAGAAAAAATATAATATAATAACACGCCTATGTTAAACTCAGTTTATCTTTTTAATGAAACACGTGTGAATAGACATGTTCTAAAAAAACATATGTGTCTGCCGAGTTAGGTAGTCTAATCAATCTCTGACACACATATTATATTATATTATATTATATTATATTATATTATATTATATTATATTATATTATATTATATTATATTATATTATATTATATAGACTAGAGCCATTTTGTTTTTTAAAAAAATGTCCTCATGCATCTCAAGGTTTGATAATGAGAAGATTAACGATACATATAAGTCCATAATTTGCCTCCCCCGCCAAATATGTACCCGTGTGTTGCACGATGGCTATGAATTTTGTCCACATCTATGCGAAGGATTTGACCATTGAAAACAATTTAAAAAAACTATGGCATTCACGAAAGGTGGCAAATCGGTATTCACGAGAGGTTATACATGCATGCAATCAGTACCTGTGTTCTAGATCATACAAATCAATATTTGACTTAGAGGCGTTTTTTTTCTCCGTACGTATCTATATATTCAGTGCCAAACGTGGAGCTCTCAGCTCACCAGCACAGGAAACCAGATTTTGCTGAGACGTGACGTGATTGCCTCGATGTCCATGTCGATATGGTTCCGTCGGTCAAACCGCCCGGAGATCGGAGGAGAAACCGGGCGGACTTCTTCGATCGTAGGAGCGCGCGTACGAACCCTTGTGCACGAAACCTCCTCAGACTTTTTAGGTGGTACCAGATAAATACTTGGACGATGGCCACCCCAAACCACGCTTTGGATTACCGATTTTCTTTTACATATAATTACATACAGCCTAGATATAAGTGTTCGCAGTTCGTGTTTGGACTTTGGAAGGAGCCAATGGCGGCAACGACGACTACCGTGTCGACCAACGGCGGCGCGGCAACCCGGAGCCCAGCAGCAGCCTTGTCGCCACCAGCGGAGGAGAAGCAGCTCGAGTTCATCGAGGAGCTGACCACCAACGTGGACGCCGTGCAGGAGCGCGTGCTGGCCGAGATCCTCGCCCGCAACGGCGACAGCGAGTACCTCGCCGTGAGATGCGGCCTCGCCGGCGCCACCGACCGCGCCACGTTCCGGGCAAAGGTGCCCCTGGTGACGTACGAGGACCTCAAGCCGTACGTCATGCGCGTTGCCAAGGGCGACAGGTCTCCCATCCTCACGGGTTCTGGGCACCCCATCTCCGAGTTCTTCCTCAGCTCCGGCACGTCCGGCGGCGAGCCCAAGCTGATCCCCGTCGTGGAGGACGAGTTTGATCGCGGCAAGCTAATGCAGAGCCTCCTCACGGCTGTCATGAGCCGGTAAGCCCACGCACTGTTCCTTGTTGGTGACTGAGTTCCGATCGAAAAAATGGAGCTGGACATTATTGCATGGTGAATTGATCGAAGCAGGCATGTGTCTGGGCTGGACAAAGGGAGTGGTCTCTACTTCTATTTCGTCAGGTCCGATACCCTGACGCCGGGTGGCCTGCCGGCTCGTCCTGCCCTCACCAGCGTCTTCAAGCGCAAGTTCTCCGAGGAGCTCCCGTACGACCCCTGGCGTAGCTACACGAGCCCACCGGCGGCCATCCTGTGCGAGGACGTGTTCCAAAGCATGTACGCGCAGATGCTGTGCGGCCTGCGCCATCGCCACGCCGTGCTGCGCATCGGGACCACGTTCGCGTCCGGCGTCGTCCGCGCCATCAGCTTCCTGCAGCTCAACTGGCAGCAGCTTGCCGACGACATTGAGGCTGGCACGCTGACCCAGCGCGTCACGGACCCCGCGGTGCGTGAGGCGGTCGCCGGCGTCCTCCTCCGGCCGGACCCCGAGCTTGCCCAGTTCGTCCGCGCCGAGTGCGCCAAGGGTGACTGGGCCGGCATCGTCACGCGCATCTGGCCAAAGACCAAGTACCTGGACACCACAGTCACCGGCTCGATGGCGCCCTATGTTCCGGCCCTGAGTTACTACAGTGGTGGCTTGCCGATCGCCTCCACCACGTACGCTTCCTCAGAGTGCTGCTTCGGCATCAACCTCCGCCCCATGTGCGACCCGTCCGAGGTGTCCTACACCATCATGCCAAACATGGCCTACTTCGAGTTCCTGCCCGCGGACGCCGCGGACGACGCGACGGCAAGCGAGCTTGTCGAGCTCGCCGCCGTCGAGGCCGGGCGCGAGTACGAGGTGGTGATCACCACCTACGCCGGGCTGAGCCGTTGCCGCGTCGGCGACGTCCTCCGCGTCGCGGGCTTCCACAACGCGGCCCCACAGTTCCAGTTCGTCGGCCGCAAGAGCGTGCTGCTCTCCGTCGACGCCGACAAGACCGACGAGGCCGAGCTGCAGCACGCGGTGGAGCGCGCGTCCGCGCTGCTCCGCCCGCACGGCGCGGCCGTCCTGGACTACACCAGCCGCGCATGCACCGCGAGCATCCCGGGGCACTACGTCGTCTACTGGGAGCTGCTGGACACCCAGACCCAGGGGGGATCGACCCATCGTCAGATGAGCGTGGACGCCGACGTGATGGACAGGTGCTGCTTGGAGATGGAGGAGGCCCTGAACTACATATACCGGATGTTTAGAGTGGCGGACGGCATAATTGGGCCGCTGGAGATCCGGGTTCTTCGGCCGGGCACCTTCGAGGAGCTCGCTGACCACGCCGTCTCCCATGGAGGTGTGTCTATGGGGCAGTACAAGGTCCCTCGATGCGTGGCGGTGCCGGCCATCATCCAGCTGCTCGACTCGCGAGTTGTCTCGAGCCACTTCAGCCCTGCCTTGCCGCACTGGGCACCGGGCCGGCCATAGCTTTGATCTGCATAATCGAAAAGTTGCTTGTGGCAAGTCCCAACTTATACAAACTGTAATTCGTGAGAATAAATCGGATGTTAGCCGACTGAAACTGAACTAAGAGCTCATTACTATGCTACCCAAAAATTCTGATCCTGCAAGAATTCAACAGTATAGGCCTAATTCCTGTTGATCTGCTTGCATAAATGGATAACAAAAGTTCTACCTATAAGACTTGAACCTATTGTAGTGAAACTGATTCATCCACCACCGTCCAACTGCTCCATGTTTCCAATTGTGTGACGTGTCAGGCGTTTTAGAAGCAAAGAGGTCGATGCGGCGTGATAAGCCTAGCTAGTTCAAGAATTCTTTCGATCTCTTCAACGGTTTGTGAACAATGCCATCATGGACAGAGAAAAACAGAATGCTCTTGATTTGTAAGTGCCACCTAGACATATCTGTTAAGTCTCTCGCAAAAAAAAAAGATATATCTGTTAAGTACCTTCTCATGACAAAAGGAAAAAAAACAGTGAAATAACTTTGCTGATGCATGCCTTTTTGTAAGCACCGGTGGTTCAGAGATGGATGCTAGTGGCGGGAGATCTTTTTTTTTTTTGAGTGGAGTGGAGGCGGGAGATCAGTTGAAGGCGCCAGCCAAGTCGCGTGTGGAAGGAAAAGGCCGGCCCAAGCGCGCGCGGCAGCCGGGCTAAGGCCCAGGAAGCGTAACGCCAGACTCTGTGGCCCAGAGTGGATGAACGCCGTGTAGCCAATAGGAGCTCCACCTGCGTGCTGCCGTGTCTGAGCATCAAACGTGTAAACGCTGAACAGACAGCTCCCAGCTTGTCCTCTGCTTGCTCTCGCTATCCACTGTTCCTCTTCTTCCCCTTTCCCAAACTATCTGATGTTAATATTTGTTGCAGGTTGTTCTTGGGCATTTCCAACCCCAGAAAGAGACAGAGTGCTTTCAGTGCCAGATAATGAAGAATATAAACGTACGGTACCTTTCTGGGCGGTGCTCACTTCTTATATCAAATTAAAAACATGAAATCACCAAGATAGTCATCTCTCTCTCTCTCTCTCTCTCTCTCTCTCTCTCTCTCTATATATATATATATATATATATATATATATATATATATATATATATATATATATATATATATATATATATATATATATATATAATCGACCAGATTCTGATCTCGAACTCTGATGCGTCAGTTATCAATGTTCAGTGGCAGCCCCAGCACAATGCATGAGAAGAAGCTATTTTGCTCGAACTTTCTGGACCTTAAATCGTCTGTCACACGCAGCTGGTAAAAATTTGCAGAGTGTGTCTCTAAGAGTTGATATGTGCATAGGCTACAGGTAATCATGGATAACTTGAGTACAACAGTGAATTTCAATAAATCGTTTGCCAAGGTTAGGCTTATTTGGGTGACTAAGCTAAACTTGAATAAGGCCAATTCAACTGGAACGTGCACGATATTTCTTTTACATGCACGTCATCACCTGGAAATATTGACACAGGTCGCTATCGACATTGTGCATTTATTTGCAGGTCCTCGGACGAACTTACATGTTGGTGCTGCCAATGGTCATTTGACTGAATTTCTCTGCGAAAAAAAACACACAATATTGAGAGGTCAGCAGGTGCCATGATCGGGAACTGCGACATCATCTTCGTAACTTGTATCGAGTCACAACACTTGTAAAGTTTCCGGCGGATGAAATTTTGTTTCCTAGATGTAATTATGTTGTATGTTGAAATCTATTCATATCCAAAACTTATCTTTTGGATTACTGTCATCTGTCCTGTCGATGTCAATAGTCTTGGTTTACAGTGTTGAACTCCATGTTGCCAGCCGCGTTCGAAGACCTGCTGTTGCGCTGCACGGCGGCGGAACCTTCACCTCCTCCGACGAGATGCGTGCAGTCTCCACGGCTGCACGGCAGGTAGGTGCTGCACGTCGGCGGATGACCTGTGGCTGCGTGGCGCAGCCGCGAGCCCGCCGTTGCCTCCACCTCCGCCTGACCGCCTCTAAGCGTCGTGTACTCGTGTAGCGTGTGTTAGTTTGATCTTCACACCAATAGGCCCAACGGCCTTTGGGCCTTGTTCTCGCGCCCTGATCGGAGACGTCTAACCCTATAAGGTTGGTGAGCTCCCGTCGCACAGCGCTATAAAAGGAAAGGTGGGAGCCGGGGCTCGTGGTACGAGGTTCACTGTGCCGCCAGTCACCCCACCGACATCCTAACCTGATCTAGATAGGGGCGCTGCCAGCGACAGGAAGTCTCACCGACGCCGGCAACGCCACCCCGACGCCAATGTACGGACTTTCTTCACCGACGTGATGGCGCCGGCGAACGACTCCAACAATGACGCCAGTGGTTCGGCTGCCCCTGCATCGACTGCTCCGACCCCTATGGCATTCGATGGTCTGCGATCCCATTCTCCACACATCCCTTTCTTTCTCCGTTTCCTATTCTAGTAGATCATGTAACAGGATCTTGTGATTATTCCCAAAGTGATGAATATGTACCCCGATCTGTCGAACTCGACTTGGTTGAGTCCTATAAAGTCTAACAATGGTATCAAAGCCACGGTTTACTGAGAAGAAATCTAGATCGGGGAAAAGAAACAAAGAAACGAACTGATTTCGGATAGGCAAAGAACAGTCACTGGAACCCTAACCCTAACCCTAGATGGGGAATGGGTAAAAGAAGAAAATGAGGACGGAGGACCTACCTGGGTCCTGACGCCGTCACCGCTGGCGGGTTTAGACGCCATGTAGGACGAAGAGCAGAACCATGCCACGACCATCGTCGTGGCGCGCGCGATGCAGGGCACCATCGCGAGGCCGCTCGACGGTGACGTGCTCAGCCACGGGCGAGCACGTACGCCAGCGAGGGGGCCCGCGGTGGCGCCAACTTCCCTCTCCTCTGGCCGCCAGCTGCTGCTGCTCTATGCGTGGCTAACAGAGAAGGGGAGGGAGAAAGAAGAAGAGGTGGGGTGGCCGGACCTGCTCCGGCGGGTGCCCTTTCTCCTTGCCGGTGGTGGCTGGTCGCCATGGGCGCCGCCACCGCTGTGCCACTGAGAGAGGTGGGGGAAAAGAAAGAAAATGACAATTAGGGTTTAGGATGAACGGACAACCGTCCGATGGGGATGAACGGACTAGATGTGCTTGCAACTGCTGGGCTCAATATGGCCTAGGCGGGCGTGCAAAATACCGACCCAGGCCCAGGTTAGGGCCTGGTGCGCGGGGAGCTCGCGCACGCAGCTGGAGATGGGCCGCTTCTCGCTGATGGGTCGTCCGGAGGAAAGCAGAGCATGCGCAGCGCGTGCGGGCCGCGTGCGCGAGATGGGCCTTCGGGCCAAAATTGAAGAAGATGAAACTGCGTTTTTTTTATTTTTTCCAGAAGCAGTCTTTGACATAATTTTGATCAATTTGAATAGAATTTGATGCCATTTTTTTCATGTGCAATTCTATCCAACGATATTTTGCCCAGAAAATAGCGAATTTTTTAGTGCTTCTGGAAAATAATAATATGAAAGATTATTAATGTTTCCGCTGTGCATGATAATTATTGTTCTCTTTGATTAAATTTGAACCAACGGGATAATTTAATTTTAAGAGAAGTAATGAATTTCCAATAATTTTGATGAGATTATGATGTTGTTATTTTCTGACCAATGTTATTAATAACAATATTATAATTTTGATCCATGAGAAATTATGCATTAATTTTACTTCTGTCCAACGGTGATGTAAAATGTTTGCATGGATGAATTATAAGTTTTAATTTGACCAACGTTGAGTTAAAGCATGCAATTTTATGTATAAATGTTTCTCACTTACTCTGGTGAGGTTTCAGGAGACAAATGCATTGTGAACATTGCCAACATCCCGACACTCAATGGGAGCGATCACCGTGTGTGGCGGAAGAAGTATGAACTGGAACTTGCATTGGGAGAGGTCGATTTTGCCATCACCTCACCGTGTCCTACTGAGCCAGAGAACCCAGTGAGAGGTGAAAATGAATCTGACGCTGATTTCGTTGCTCGAAGGCGTGATCATGCTGAAATAAGAATGAAATATAACCTTGAACATAGGCAATGGACTCTCTCCAACTGCATGTGCCTGTTGGTGGCCAAGGTCACCATAGAAGAACAGATAAGGGGCTCAATCCCTGAATATGCTACTATCACAAAATATCTTAAGAAAATCAAGAGTCAGTTTAGTGGGTCTACCAAGGCCACAGTAAGTTCACTGATTAAGAAGCTTGTGACTGAGAAATTCACTGGTGGTAGCATGAGAGAGCACATTTTAAAGATGAACACTACGACATCTAAGCTAAAGAAGATGAATTTAAAGGAGGATGATTTCTTGATTCATTTGATTTTTGCTTCTTTGCCAAAAGAATATGACACCTTCATTGTGAACAACAATATGCAGCTTGAAAGATGTGTCATAGAAAGACTCATCTCAATGTGTGCTCAAGAAGAGAAGAGGATAAAGTCCTCACAGGGTAAATCCGCTCATTTTGTGAAGAATAACAAAAGAAAAAACTTTAATGGCAAGAATTCTAAACCACAAGAGAAACCTAAGTGGGATAAGGCTTCTTCCTCCAATTCACAGGGAAAGAAACCCCAGGATTCTGAGAATCAGTAGTATGGTGGAGCTGAAAAAGATCAGTGCAAGCACTGCTTCAAGAAGGGACACTACAAGAGGGATTGTCCAGACTTCCTAAAATCTCTGCTAAAGAAAGATGATAAATTTATTACATTTGTAGATGAATCCCTGTATTTATGTTATGATAAATCCACTTGGTGGGTTGATTCAGGAGCAACTACTCATGTTGCAAATTCCTTACAGGGGTTAAGTGGGACGAGAACCTTGCGAAGAGGAGAAAGAACGATTAAAGTTGCAAATGGAGTGCAAGCCAATGTTAAAGCCATTGGAGATTTTTCTTTAGAATTGAATAATGGTTTTGTACTTAGACTTAAAGAAGTACTTTATGTTCCCTCTTTGCGTAGAAATTTGATAAGCGTTTCGAAACTTGATGATGATGGAATTGATTGCCATTTTGGTGATGGCAAGTGTAAGATACTGGTTGATAATAAATGTGTTGGTCTTGCCTTCCGATAAGACAAGCTTTATTTATTATCTCTTGCTGTGGATGCGAATAATGTATGCGATGAGAATATGAACGATTCTCCATCTGCGAATGTAACTAAGAAGCGAAAGAGAATTGATAATGTCTCTTCGAAATTATGGCATTGTCGCTTAGGCCATATTTCGAGGGGGAGAATAGAACGATTGGTTAAGAAATCAATTCTCCCGTACTTAAAATTTTCAGATTTAGAATAATATGTTGATTGTATCAAAGGAAAGTATGTCAACAAAATTAAGAAAGATGCCAAACGAAGCACAAGAATTTTAGAAATAATCCACACAGACATATGTGGTCCTTTTCCTATGAAAAGTGTGGATGGTTATGATTCGTTTATAACATTCACAGACGACTACTCTCGCTATGGCTATATTTATCCAATTAAAGAAAGATCGGAAACATTAGATAAGTTCAAAATATTTAAAGCTTAAGTTAAAAATCAGCACAATAAGAAAATCAAGATAATACGATCAGATCGAGGTGGAGAGTACTATGGGCGACATACCCCATATAGCAAATTCCTGGACCATTTGCAAAGTTTCTATAGGAAAATGACATAGTCGCTCAGTACTCCACACCGGGGGAGCCTTAGCAGAATGGAGTGGCTGAAAGGCGTAACTGTACCTTAATGGATATGGTAAAAAGCATAATAAGTTACTCCACATTACCGATTAGTTTATGGATGGAGGCACTGAAAACCGCCATTCACATACTTAATCGAGTACCAAGTAAATCAGTGCCTAAAACACCATATGAATTATGGACAGGAAGGGAACCCTCACTTAACCATTTGCGTGTGTGGGGCTATCCGGCTGAGGCAAAAGTGTTTAACCCAAACATAGAAAAGTTAGACTCTAAGACAGTCAGCTGTCATTTTATTGGATATTTAGAAAGATCGAAAGGATATCGTTTCTATTGTCCTGGCAGACATACGAAGATTGTAGAAACAAGACACGCTGTGTTCTTGGATGATAACATGATCAGGAGGAGCATGGTAGCACAAGAAATCAACCTACAGGAGAAGCAGGTACATGTACCCACTCCGATAGTTGAAGAACCATTCTTCATGCTACCTGCTGCTGTTGCGCCGATAGTGCAAGACACTATAGTGCCAACACCTGTTGCAAGTTCTCCCGTGGCAACAATGAATGAACATGAGGAACCTATCCTTAAGGAACCTATAGAACCAAATGTCGCACATGAGGAAGAACAACTACAATCCAATATGGAACAAGTGCCAGAGGCACCTAGAAGGTCTCAAAGAATAAGAAGATCAGCTATTACTGATGACTATGAAGTTTATGAAACAAAAGAATTTCAGATGGGGAATGATCCCACCTCATTTGAAGAAGCCATAAGAAGCAACCACTCATCAAAGTGGCTTAAGGCCATAAAAGATGAAATGAAATCAATGAGTACCAATGAAGTTTGGGACTTAGAAATTATTCCTAAAGGAGCCAAAACAGTAGGTTGTAAATGGATCTATAAAACAAAATATGACTCCCAAGGGAATGTAGAAAGATTTAAAGCGCGACTTGTGACGAAAGATTTAACGCAAAGAGAAGGGATTGATTACAATGAGACGTTTTCTCCAGTCTCATATAAAGATTCCTTCAGAATTATAATGGCACTTGTAGCCCACTATGATTTGGAGTTACATCAAATGGATGTAAGGACAGCATTCCTTAATGGGAATTTAGAAGAAAATGTTTATATGGCACAACCGAAAGGTTTTATCGTAAAAAAAAGAAAATATTGGATGCCGCCTAAAGAAATCAATCTACGGATTGAAGCAAGCTTCAAGACAATGGTATTTGAAGTTTGATAGAACGATAAAAGGTTTTGGGTTTAAGGAAAATTGCGTTTACCCAAAGTTCAAGAATGAAAAGTACATATTCCTAATTTTGTATGTGGATGATATCTTGCTTGCTAGTAGTGATATCAATCTACTAATGGAAACAAAGAAATTCTTGTCATCAAACTTTAATATGAAAGATCTCGGTGAGGCCTCGTTCGTTTTGAGAATAGAGATTCACCGAGACAAAAAAAAAGAGGTTCTAGGATTATCGCAAAAGGCATACATAGAAAAGGTCATGAAAAAATTAGTATGCATGTGTGTAGTCCTTCACCTGCTCCTATAATCAAGGGTGATAGATTTGTGGAACATTAGTGTCCCAAGAACCAATATGAAATTGACCGAATGAAAGCGGTACCGTATGCTTCAGCTGTTGGAAGTTTACAATATGCTCAAGTGTGTACACGCCCTGACTTAGCTTTTGTTACTGGGTTACTTGGCAGATATCAAAAGAATCCAGGAATTGAACATTGGAAATTAGTGAAGAAAGTCATGCGTTATTTGCAGGGTACGAAAGGCCTTATGCTTATGTATAAAAGATCTGATTCCCTGCAGATAGAGGGATGTTCAGATTCTGATTATGCGGGAGAAGAAAAAAATCCACGTCAGGATATATATTTACTCTCGCAGGAGGGGCTATATCGAGGAAAAGCTCCAAACAAATTGTAACTACATCCTCGACAATGTATGCCGAGTTTGTAGCATGCTATGAGGTAACAGGGCAGGTGAATTGGCTGAAGAAATTTATACCCGGATTAAAAGTGATTGATAATATCAGTGAACCACTGAGATTGTATTATGATAACAATCCAGCGATACAGTATGCTCACAACAATAGGTCAAGTGATGATACCAAACACATTGACATAAAGTACTATATTGTGAAAGATAAAGTTCAGGATCATATAATAAATCTTGAGCATATAAGTACAGATAAAATGCTCGTGGATCCGCTCACAAAGGGCTTACCACCCATCGTATTTAGAGAACATGTAGCCGGCATGGGTTTAAGGGAAAGTCTATGATTCCCCAACATATGAAGGGCCCAAAAGAGAATTTCGTTCCATTACGGAGAGGGGTGTTGTGGCTGTTTGTCTAACGGCACTAATTGCTATGATGATGAGACAGCTCTATGCACTAATCTGTAAAGGAATAGGATAGAAGCAAGAAAAATATGAATCGAAAGTTTTGAGTAAGAAATTAAAGAACGAAGAAAGTGATGAAGGGGGAGAATGTTAGTTTGATCTCCACACCAATAGGCCGAACGGCCTTTGGGCCTTATTCTCGCGTCCTGATCGGGGGGTGTCCAATCCTACATGGTTGGTGGGCCCCCGTCGCACAGCGCTATAAAAGGAAAGCTGGGGCCGGGGCTCGTGGTACGAGGTTCACTGCGCCTCCAGTCACCCCACCGACATCCTTACCCTAACCCGATCTAGAGAGGGGCGTTGCCAGCGACGAGAAGTCCCACCGACGCCGGCAACGCCACCCCGACGCCACTGTACAGACTTTCTTCACCGACGCGGTGGTGCCGACGAACAACTCCAACAACGACGCCAGTGGTTCGGCTGCCCTTGCATCGAGTGCTCCGACCCCTACGGCATTCGATGGTCTACGATCCCATTCTCCACACATCCCTTTCTTTCTCTGTTTCCTATTCTAGTAGATCATGTAACAGGATCTTGTGATTATTCCCAAAGTGATGAATATGTACCCGATTTGTCGAACTCGACTAGGTTGAGTCCTATAAAGTCTAACAGCGTGTACTCGAGGAGAAGCCGCGCTCACGCCTGAGCCAAGGAGCCACGGTGGAGCCTGGTGTGTGTACGCGAGGAGCCGAGGGGAGCTGGCGACGTGCGCTCGCGTGCTGCCCTTTGATTAGAAACGGTGACACGCAGCGTCCATCGACGAGGGCAGCGCACGCGGGATGAAATAGACCCATCGCTGGGTCCATTCGACGTCCTATGCGCCCCTATGCTCAACTGCTGACGCGTGGCAGAGGATTAAATCGAGCGGTGATGGGCTGGTGACTCCTCCGCACGAACATCTCGGCTTCCCCGTGTAGTGGCTCGGCTCGAAGCATAGCGCCACGTCAAGACGTGCGATTTGGTTAGCCCTGCTAATGGGTGAGAATCCAGCCCATTCCCACCCCGTTCCAAAGCAAATTAATTATTTTCTAACTCCAACCCATCCCATTCCAAATTGACTTATCCCCAGCCCAGCCCAACCCACATTGTCTTGGGTTACCATGGGTGCTGCTCCCGTAGGTTGCCATGGATACGTCGTGCTGCATGCCACGGTGATGGGTGCTGCTTCGCTTCACCACTGCAGCGCCGTGGAAGACGAGGAGGAGGGCCATCGTGTGGCCGCTGACACACCCACAACCACCAGGCCCATCACGACAGCGCCAGCGCTAGAGTCAAGGAGCGCCGCCGGCCTCGCGGGGCCGCCACCGAAGCTGCGCGCTGCGCGCGGCCGATGCAGAGGACGACAAGCAGCGTGTCGTGGCGCTAGACAATGCGGAGCGGATGGACAAGCTGTGGGAGAGCTTCAACGAGCACCTCGCCCTGCGGCACCGAGACCGAGCGCGCCGCTCCAAGTCCGCCGCCGGCATCAACATCAAGGTGTCGCGAGCAGCAGCAGGTCTGGATGACCCATCTGACAGCCACTGGCACCTCTGCAACTACTCGCTGTGGGTTGGGTGTCGCGGTGGGTGCGGCAGCCGGCACCGACGCCGGCGCGGAGGATCGGCGGCCGTCGTGGTCTCGTGGAGGATTGGGGAAAGGGATGCGACTGACGGAACACACGAACCTAACCCATTCCAACCCATCCCAACCCGATTTGCTAGCAAACCCAGCCCATCCCAACCCGTTTGACCTCTAAACCCATTACCACCCATCCAAACAACTCCAAAGCATAACCCAACCCAAAAACCCCAATTATTACCCGACCCATTAGCATGCCTAGATTTGGTCCCGTGACACGGGTCAGCTATCCGGGCTGGGGTCGCACGGGCGCCGGCATGGACCCAACGTCCACCCAATTTGGGCCAAGTGATTTTAGCTTTGGAGTCTTTGTGTAGCCGTCAGAATTTGAGTTTTCTATATTTTTTCTTGGAAAATATCTTGTGGACGAGACACAGTTGGATGTATCTGCAAGGTATGTCTTTTGCAATTTTGGTCATATGCTTATCAGTTATCATTACTATCTGATCTTGTGGTTCATATGTGTATATTTCTCCACAAGTTATGGGATCCTAGTATGTCTTACAAGTGGCACAAATGTGTGTTGTCCATCAATACAGTGATTTCAGCTTGTCAATTTGGTATGTATATTTAGTTCTGTCCTTATTCAGCTATGTCAAATATATGAATCAAGCATGGCAGATTTAAGTTCGGAAGCCCCTAGAATATCTGGGCCTATCCTCGATCAATTAGTGCTTGACACCATGAGAGAAGTGTTGTTTCTGCAAATACTTTACTGTAAGCAATGACATGTGCAGTTCCACAAAGCTGCCAATTCTGTCATTGCAATTTTCTCACGAGGGCTTGGGATCTTGGTATTCATTCCTCGACTATGTATGTATGTGGGAAATTAGTGTAGCTTGTCAAATGACAATGGCTGCAATGAAGTGGTGGCAAGAACATTTCAGTCCACGGAAATCTAATTCAGCATCGTTATGACAAAATGCCAGTGTCACCTTGGAATATGAATGCATTCAGACCCGGAGATGATGTGCAGCAGCACTTAAGGCCTGGTTTAGTTCGTGAAAGAAATTTTTTATGTTATATCGGATGTTTTATGAGATGTCGGAAGTGATTTTTGGATACTAATTAAAAAACTAATTACATAACTCGTCTGCAAACCGCGAGACGAATTTATTAAGCCTAATTAAACCATCATTAGCACATGTGTGTTACTGTAGCACTTAAGGCTAATCATGGACTAATTAGGCTTAAATATTCGTCTCATGGTTTCCAACCAAACTGTGCAATTAGTTTTTTTCGTCTATATTTAGTACTCCATGCATGTGTTCAAATATTCGATGTGATGGAGTGAAAAATTTTTAGGTGAAAACTAAACACAACTTTATTAGAATAGAAAATTTAGCTTTGGTGTCATTGCTCGGGTCTAATAGGTAGGAGTACAGCAAAAGCTTTGGAATAAAGGTACACGAACAGATACTAAACTTGGCAGGTACGGCTCTTCACCAAGGCACCGTTTGGATGCCGAAATTTTTGGCAAAACGCTACTGTAGCGTTTTCGTTGTTATTTGACAAATATTGTCCAATCATGGTCTAATTAGGCTTAAAAGATTCGTCTCGTCTATTTCGTCTAAACTGTGTAATTACGTTTGTTTTTTATCTATATTTAATGCTTCATGCATGCGTCCAAAGATTCGATGTGACGAGGAATCTTGAAAAATTTGGCATTTTGGGGTGCAACCGAACAGGGCCCAAGTCGTGCTGGGTGGTCACCCCAGTAAGTTAACATATCTCTGCTCCTCTCTCTTTCTAGCTTCTCTACGACTCTACCTCTACAGCTAATATTAAGGCTGTATTTGGTTTAGCTTCTACAAAATGCGTTTCTGCTCCTAAATTGGAGTAGCAGAAAGTAAACCAAACATGTAGATTCTAAAGCGGTTTATCTAGAAAACAGCTACTTTGGGCCTGTTTAGGTCGCGATTTTTTTGGAAATGGTACTGTAGCACTTTTCGTTGTTATTTGGCAAATAATATCCAATTATGGTCTAATTAGGCTTAAAAGATTCATCTCGTGAATTTCGTCTAAACTATGTAATTAGTTTTATTTTTTTATCTATATTTAATACTTCATACATGCGTCTAAAGATTCGATGTGACGGAAAATCTTGAAAAATTTTACAAAATTTTGGGAACTAAACAGGCCCATAGTCTTAGAAGCACTTTGGATCTGACATCCTGCTTTTGGCTTTTGGTTTTCTCCGTAGATGGAAATAGAGAAATGTTACGTTTCACATCTATTTAACTATATCTTCGAATATAAACATCCTCTATACTGGATTTCTCGCTCGGCAAAGATTGAGAGTTATAAGCCGAGGATGACTCTTTAAAGTGCACACAAGATAAAAAAAAATGTCTAAGGACATGAAAATATACTTAAGCAATTTTTACCAAATGACTCTCCAAATAATGATTTAGAGAGTAATTTTAGAAAGATCGGAGATGTTCTATACTTGTTTTACTCAAACAACTTATAGCTTTTCCACCACACATGGCCCACGACATCACACAACTAATATAACAACTTTTCCACGGTTCACAGCTAAACCAAACAGGCAATAAAGAGCGAAAGGGTTTCTTCCAACCTATTTTTTTATTCCCAAAATACGGTGTCCTCCATGTCTCATATGTGACTCATACTCATACGAGTTAGATCGACTCATGTCCAGTGATGGAACATAACCCAATTTCAAAATATACTGGCACGAACACATTTGCTATACTATTAGCACTCTCATCTTGGAATTTGCTATTCAAGAGGTCTCTTTATTTGTATAATTGTAGTTGTAGAGTTCACTCCGTGAAAATATATACCAGGCGACCAGGGACGAAGCCATGAAAAAATTTAGGGCGGGCTGAACAAAAGTCTACGACGATTTATCTCTACTATGACCGCTCACAATACACATATATATAATAGCTTCAATCAATCTTATATTGCAAACATCGATCAACGACGAAATTCACAAAATATATCATGAAAAAAGATGCAGTTCATTCATACCGAAAGGACCAATTGCGAAACTAATAAACAGCGCGTGACGTTGCCCCCATATTATTCCTCCAAAGTCGCAACCTACACAAATAGACATAATTGATTAGTCATATATATATGGACATCCAAATTATAAATTTAGAAGAGAATAGAGCGTACCACTACTTTTTTAGGCAATAACATACGACGCTTTTTCATCTCTTGAAACCGTTTTTTGATCTTTTCATTATCAATCTTTCTAAATATCTCTTTCTCAGTATAACATATCATTAAGTCATTGAGCCATTCATCACCCATTTTATTGCGCAAATCAGTCTTTATAACGTTCAAGGCTGAAAATATCCTCTCAACTGAAGCTGTTGCCACCGGTAGTATTAAGATTAGCTCAATGAGACGATAAATCGATTTATAAGATGTGTGCATATTAGTCTTGACCATAATTTCAGCAACTTTTCCAAGTTCAGTGCATCCAAGAAAGTCTGGAGTTCTTCTAGCACGGTTGACAAACTGTCTAAGATGATTTGGCAAAACAGCAAGTTCACCAATATTAAAATCCTCAGCATAAATTTCAGCTAGCCTCACAAGTTTGTCCACATCAAAATTAAAGAAGGAGTTCCTTGGATTAAAAGCAGTCATACAAACTAATAGCTCTGAACTAACTTCACTAAACCGGTGATTCATCTCAGTCAAGATGGCATCAATGGCGTCCAGGAAAAGCTCAACATGATAGTAATGCATGTTTGTTACATTTTGCTTTCTTCTTCTAGATGTCCCTCTGACATTTATTTCCTTATCCATATCTGGCACTTCAATCTCATGCTTCTCACAGAATGTTATCACTTTTTTGAGTAATGGCTCCCATCCATTTTCCCTCATATCTTGCAAGCTATCTTTCACATCTGTGATCAAATGCATTGCTTCGACTATGTCTTAATCCTTCCTTTGCAAAGCTTGTGACAAAATATCTGTCATGCTCAACAATTGTATCATCAAATGCAGGATGAACACAAAATCAAAGCTCTCCATTTTTCCAATTAATCCAAAAGCTCCACCATTATTTGTTGGTTTAATAGAATCTTTCTTCACTATCTCAAGCACATCTATGATAGCCTCCCACATTACCAAAATGCGAAGCAAAGTTTTAAGATGTGAACCCCATCTAGTATCTCCTGGCCTAGCTAGGCTACTTTCTTATTTAAACCTCTTCCAATCATAATCTCACCCTTCTCAATCTTTTCTAGCAACACATCATGATGCTTTGCAAGTAAGGCATCTTTTCTCATACAAGATGTACCCACATTGTTGATATAACATTATGTGATATAACATCATAATTATAAACATGCTTCAATACGTATCTATTCTAACAAAAATCAAGCACTAATAATGTAGAAGTAGTATTAAATTGTCCGCCAAAGCCCCGTCCAAATAAATTGAAAAAAAAATACGCTCCGATGGACAGCAGCAGGAAACCGCAACACCAAATTCGCAATGACCAGCTGGTCTGCTGGTGGTAGCATATAAACGCGTAGATCAGTAGATGGAATGCAGGGAAAGCGTGAGATAATCCAGCAGAGCGGGGTCATAGCAAGCACATACACACGCCCACCTCGCCGCTCACGTCCGCCCGCTGGGCGCTGGCCGCTGCCGTCCAGCAGCAGCGCGCCGCGTCGCTGCGGCAACCGGCAAGCGCCCTGGCCGCCGGCGCCCGCCCGCTGTCCACCGGAAACCGCGCGGCCGCGTCCTGCTCCCGCCCCCACGCGATGCCGCGAACGCCAAAACACGCCGCCGCCGCCCGCCGCTGTGGAGTGAAGCCGTGAATAGGTGGGTTACGGGATGGGGAATTGGGGATGGAATGGTAAAGGGTTTGTTTCACTTTCATGATTGGGCTGGTGCGGTTGGGCCTTCCCTGCTGCCTTGGCCTTGTGATGTTTAGGCCCAATAATTAAAAGAGGTAAATTTTGTATTTCTAATACATCTTAGGCTCTTAGCCCTACCTAATCTATATAATTATGCATAAAAATTTAAGGTGGGGCTTAGGAGGGGCTCCACATAGCTGACATCGTAAGGCAGGGCTCAAGCCCCGGTTGACCGGCCGTTGGCTCCGTCCCTGCAGGCGACACGAGATATATATAGGATGACCAGTTGTTCAATTTAAAATGTTGCTATACGTTACGGTAAAAAAATGAAACAAATTATTACTATTATATTAGGGACAAAGATAACCCGGATAGAAGCTAGAAACATCCCAGCCAATAGGGATGAAAGCGATCGGAAACGATTGATAGGAGACCAAATTACTTTTATTTTCACATTTTTTTTCGAAAACGAAATTGATACGATATTATTGGAAATGAATACGACACCGATATTCCAGTAATTTCGAAAACGATAGTAGTCAATCGGAAAATACATCGATAATGATCGGAATCCATGAGAACGATATCCTCAAAAACGATAAACACGTCAAACTGTAGCACATAAGAAGAGCCATAAAACTCGACCTATCTCACATAACAATAGTTATAAATAAAGCCACAATTGACAAGACTACAAGCTAAAACCATATTTCACACCATTTTATGTCTCAAATAAGCTAAACCTCGGAGTTAGGGTGCAATATGTGATTGACTTATTGCCTTCTTATTCATATACAGATGAAATATTTGTCGTATAGTTCCTCAAAAAAATATTTGCTTTATGTGCTTATGTGTGCAGATGGGATGCTTAAATGTGGGCCAACTGGACCTAAAGTAAATAAATTAGGATTCAAGGCCTTTGAATCGATAACTACCGACGGTAAATTACCGGCTAAATACGGCAATCTTCGAAAACGGAGGGAAGAGGGCAAAATTATTTTCGCTTTCGTTTTCGATTATTTTTATCATTTTCATTTTTATTTTTTCGATTATCACTACCATTTCCGTTTAGGCTTGAAAACCAGAAAAAACACGAAAACGATTTCCGAAAATCGGAAGTTATCATTTTCGTTTTCATCCCTACTAGCCAACCTGCATGAGCTGAGGTAACTCGGCTGGCTCATGCAAAAGATGAACCTACGCGTCATTTTGGCCTTTAGGCCAGTCTTAGTGGAAAGTTTCATGGTGTTGTTTTCAAGACTGCCATGTTATATAGAAATGAAATGAAACCTGGATGAAACACTCACTCTTAATAGAGAGTTTTATTCTACATTTTCATAAATTTCATGACTCATGGAGAGTTGGTAATCATCCTCATGAAACTCATTTCTTCTCTCTCTTATTAAAATCGTTGCCACATCATAAAAAACGCTTATGTGGCAGCTTATTAAATACAAATGAAACTCCGATGAAACTCCCACTGAAATTGGTCTTAAACTTAGGGAGGTATCATCTTGGTCTCTAAATTTAGAAAGTCTGTCATTCCCCTTAAATTTTGTTTGGGCTGGGTCTCATATTCATCCAAAAAAGTATGGATATATGCCCTTGTATCGAGATAAGAATTTGATTGCTTGAAATAATAGATTAGCAGAGGTTATATACAAAATCGTCCGTACACATAAATTACATGAATAATTTATATTTACAATCTTCCTGAGGGGTTATTTTGAAAAATCATCTTCTTCATCGTTAGCAACATCGCCGCGCGAGCTCATCCTGTCGCTGATGCCACTACCGCCGCCGCTGCCAGAGAGGCGAGCGGGCACGCCGTCGTCACCTGGCCGTGCGGGCTCGTCGTCGCCTATGCCGTAGGCGTGGGCGAGCAGTCATCGCGACAGCGTAAGCGTACGCCCTCGTGCACCGTGCCCTAGCCACTGCAGCACTGCATGCCGTTCTCGGCGTCGTCAAGGCCGCATTTGTCCTCGAGCCGATTGTGGCAGTATCCACGGCCGTCGCCGCTGCCATCACCTCTACCGTCAGCTACTTGTTGGGGACCATGACCATGAGAGAGGTGATTGGTGAGAGATGGAGCTCACACGTGGACCCAGCATGTGAACCCAGACCTATTTAGATGAATATGGGACCTAAACAAAGTTTAAGGACCGGAGTAACATACTTTCTGGTTCGAAGACCAAGATGACATAATTGCACAAGTTCAAGGACCGAGATATAAAGAGTCTCTTGAAATTGCTCTTATACTTAGTGAAAAAATAATAGCGACCTAGCACCGTCTTTATCTTGGGCAATCTATATAGAGAACCTCCAGCCCTGTGACCATTGTGGTTATGTCTATGGCCCGGCAATCGTGCCATACAACTTTATAATTTTACACCTTTTTAGGTAATGTCCAAAATTTTGCATAACACGGGGCCTTGAAATGTTTGAAAGAGAACCTCCAGCCCTGTGACCATTGTGGTTATGTCTATGGCCCGGCAATCATGCCATACAACTTTTTAATTTTACACCTTTTTAGGTAAATGTCCAAAATTTTGCATAATACGTGGCCTTGAAATGTTTGAAATTTGAATTGATTTTAAATTGTGTGACCGTTACTACTATCTCTCTCTAGACGCGCCCTATCTGATCAGCGTTACTGACTCTAGCGGCAATAACGCCCTGCATTACGCGGTGCAGAAGAACGACGCACGCGCAGTGGACATGCTACTTAAAATGCAGGTGAGCCTGGCCTACGAGCGCAACCACAGTAAGCAGAGCCCCCCTCCATGCCGCTGCGCACTACGGCTCGCCGGAGGCCATCAAATCTTTGCTCCGTCGGTGTCCCGACGTGGCAGAGATGGTGGACGGCAACGGTCGCAACGCCTTCCACGCTGCCGTCGTCAGCGGCAAGCTAGACGCGCACGCGCTCAGGTGCCTGCTCAGCCGCGTCGGCGCTGCAGAGGTTGCTAAACCAGGTCGACGGGGAAGGCAACACGCCGCTGCACCTCTCTGCCAGCATGTACATGTCCCTTGCGCGTTGATGCTCCTCGAGGACCGCCGCGTCGACCCCTGCATCCTCAATCGGGACGTCCACACGGCGCGTAGCCTCGTCCAGGCCAACGCAGCCGGCGGCGAGAACGCGGTGGATGCGTACGAGATGTACCTGTGGAAGCAGCTCAAGCGGCAGGAGTCCAAGAGGTGCCGCAAGCACCAGCTGCCGCCCGTCACCCTGCCCCGCCACAAGGGCTCCGGCAAGGAGGCCATTAAGCAGAGTGTCGGCATCCACCTCGTCATCGCCACCCTCGTCGCCACCGTCACCTTCGCCGCCACCATCACCATGCCCGGCGGCTATAGCCAGGTTGATGGCACGGCCATGCATGCCCACCGCGGCGCCTTCAAGATCTTCGTCATCTCCGACACGGTTGCCAAGTGTAGCTCCATCGTTGTGCTCCTGTGCTTTCTTTGGGCCTGGCAAGACCCCTCCAGGTTCCGGATGAGCCTGTTCGTGCTGGGCCACAGGCTCAACATCGTCTCATGCCTCGCCATGCTCATCTCACTAATGGCCGCCGTCTACGTCACTGTAGCGCCATAGTACCGTGGCTCGCCTACTTTGTCATAGCCCGTGTTTAGTTCCCGAATCCGGGCGTGTTGTAGCAATTCGTTTGTATTTGGTAAAAATTATCCAAATTTTGACTAATTAGGCTTAAAATGTTCGTCTCGTAAAGTACAATAAAACTGTGTAATTAGTTTTAAATTTCATTTACATTTAGTACTCTATGCATGTGCCGTTATTTTGATGTGATGAAAATCTTCTTTTTGCATAGTGAAATTTGGAGGTAGAAATTGGAAACGAAACAAGGGCATAGCCATAGGTGCCGTCACTCCAGTCTTCGTCTTCCTGGCAGCCCGCAGGCAAATATTCTATCCAGTTGAAGTATAACTAGCAAGTTTGACCCGCGTAACTGCACTGCAAATATACCTTTGATTTTTGTGCAACTTGTATTATTGGACTCTCTTCTATCCGGTTTTACTATGTCCTACTATAAAAATCAATGGTTTCAAATCAATAGCATTGCTGTTGCCAGGTAGTATTAGTTGCTTAAGCTTTGTTTGCTATTTAGTAAGGATCACCATCTATCGACTTTATCCAGGCTTGTTTCCCACGGCTCTAGCCGGAGGAGCCTTACCAAATACTTTAGGAGAAGGGGTGGTGAACGGTAGAGAAGCCAGATCCGTTTTAAAACTAAGAGCCAAAGCTACAAAAAGTGGATCCTCCTCAAGAGCTTTGACTCCTCCGGAGGAGCAACTGAGAAGGAGCCTTATCAAACATGTGCCTTTACAATCAGTGCTGAGAAGGCTAGGGGCGTGTTATAGTACTCCAGGGTTTAGTTCGATTCAGTATATTTAGTTGTTGTATATATATTGTTTATTGGTCATGTATTTAACAACATAAGCATTAATTTGTTAATTGATTAACTGTATAACTTTGGTGCATTAATGTCCATGTGGAAATAATGACATTTTAAAAAAATAGATGAGACGTACGGAAGTTTTATTCGAGGCAATTGAAAGATTTTTGAACGTTCATTTACATTTCCGGACTCATGTTGTTGTCAATTCGCCAAAAGATTATATTGTACAAAATTAGACGAAGCTTGTCAAAGTCATGTGCCAAATTGTTCAAAGGTTTCGATATAGTTATTGTTGCTTATCCGCTATGCTTTTGATGCAATATTGTTTTACTTATTCAAATATTTAAGGTAATACATAGGATATGCAAAAAAAAATAAATATGGTTTTACGCCAAGATACATAGTTATTAGGACTGGGTCTAATATCAAACTAGAGAAATTCACTAGTCCAACCATTAAGAACCGTTCAATATATAGTTTTGGACGAATTGAATCGACCATAAATATTTCGAACCAGTGAAATACATAGTTGATATAAATAAGCTGACAAATAACATAATTGCATAACCAGGTTCCAACTATCCTAATCACAAGTCCACAACATGTACATTCCAAAATCAAGATGTGAGTATTTGACATCGTGCATCACATCACAAAATTCGTACTTGATAGGCTATCAACCTTCACAAGTCACAAGCAACTAAGCAAGTAATAAAAAGAGAACATGCACAAACTCACAAACAACGGCTACAAGTGTATTACCAAAATAACTTAAAAATAAAGTCTACAAATCATCTCCACGATCATGTGCAGCATTTTGAGGAATTGTTTCAAGTTCTTCACCCCTTTGCATTATAAAGTAATTGGTATTTTATTCATAACCTTGCAATTATTAATTTTGACACTTTAATCGAATTGTGGTTTAAATAACTTTGTTGAAGCAGTTTACTTGTTGGGGTTTTTCATAAACCTCATATGCTTTGTGTTTTCTCGAGTGCTTGATTTGAAGCATTGCGGGATGAGAATAACAACATGTGTGCTACACACACATATTTTTTGTATATATGTTGTAATAATGTTAAAGTTTGAATGTTGGAGTTTCCTTTGTTATATGATCTTGAAGTTTGCAGAGGTGGTTATCTTTTCATCTATTTTGGATCTTAGACCATTCTCTCTCAAATAATTGTTGCTTCCGTATTCTCTATTTTATCCTTGTTCTTGTTGTAGAGTACTATGGTAATACACCGGAAGGTTGTTTGGGGTGTTACATTTAAACACTAATTTTCATTTAATAATTTGAATTGTGAAAATGGCTACTTGTTAATATGAACCGGCATACTATGATTAGTTGAGGCACAAATCATTGATGAATGCCTACATGTTTAAGGATATGTGAGTATTTATCTGTGCACCATGACTTAGTCAGTTATTTGATCCTAAAATGTAATTCTAAAAACCACAAGATTAGTTTCATTAATTTTTGTGTCTATTAGCTCAACATGTCGTATATATGCATTTATTTTGTTTCCTAAAGTATCGCATGTCCGTTCAAAGATTCTTAGTCATTTAATGTGTCATCCTTCAAGACCCCACTTATTGTTGCATGATATGTTATTGGATACTTGAGCATTAATTATTATATGAATCACTAATTCTCATATGCTATTGTAAGGTCCAAATGGTTAGGGGGGTGAATAGCCTATTCAAAATCTACAAGCTTCACTAAACAACAATGGTTAGTATAAAAGATGGCGATGCTAATTCTAGCACTAGCATAACTATACTAAGCAAGCCACCTATACAATTCTAGTGAACAAGACTATGATCTCTAATTCATACCAACAAAGCTAAGTCACTAAGCTACTTACTCCTATGTGATACAAACTACGCTAAGCACACTAGATAAGATAAAGTGCAAGAATGAAAAAGGAAAGTGAATTGATTCTTATACCAACGGTGTAGAGATGAGATGTATCTAAAGAATCAATCACACACAATCATACAGAAAATCCTCGGCAAGAGATGACACAAGATTTTTTACCGAGGTTCACTTGCTTCCTGGCAAGCTACTCCTCGTTGTGGCGATGCACCCACTTGATGGATCACGAGCTAATTGACTATCAAGAGTCAAACCCTCAGCGGGTGCCACACATCCACTCACAAGATGGGGATTCTCTAAGCCACGAGCTCCACTAGAGTAGCCAATTCGCGAACTCCCGTGAGGAAGGCTCAAGAACCCCTCACAAACACTTGGTGAGGCTCGAAACAATCTCCAATCACGAGCTCAACACCACCGCTGCTCCAAACCGTCTAGGGTGTTGGAAAACACCCAAGAGTAACAAGCAATCCGCAGCAAACTCAAGAAAACAAGTGCCACTAGATGCAACTCTCAATGCAATGCACTGGAATCTTACTCAACCTCTCTAGAGTATGCAACCAAGAAAGGAGATGAGTAGAGGGGAAGTTCTCTAGCTCAAAGTATGTCTCAAGTGTTCAAAGAGTCAAGAGAGAGCTGCCAAAACCCGACCACCATCTATTTATAGCGAAAGGGTAAGCAACTAGCCGTTATAAAAGAACGCAGTGAAAAACGTGATGACCGGACCACCGGTCAGGGTGACCGGACACGTCCGGTCACTATAGGACAAACAGCAGCGGTGCGCGTCAGAGAGAGCCGTTGTCGTGACCGGACGCGCTACCCCGTTTGACCAGACGCGCTGCACCCGACGTCCGATCGGAGTCTAGAGAGCTCCTCGCGTGATCAGACGCGTCCGGTCGCACGTGACCGGACGCGCCACCGTGTCCGATCGGCACTGAGACACGCGTTGCCCACTGAGTGCATGACCGGATGCTCTGGTTCCGCGAGGGACCGGACGCGTCGGTCCGCGACCTTCACATGTGCGTCTCAGTCTGCGGTTTGAAATGACTGGACGCGCAGGTCCACCCTGGACCGCGTCCGGTTGGAGTTTTTTTTAAGATAAACACTCCGGACTTTCGTCACCTTTTCTCGCCTCCGGCGCAATGGAAAATAGGCATTTCATTTCCTCGAAAACGCCTGAGACCCCAAACCCCTCTCTACCGCTTAAACTCCACCGCCTTCGCAAATGTGCCAACATCACCAAGTGTACACCATCATGTGCATGTGTGTTAGCATTTTCATAATCATTTTTTAATGCGTTATGTTAGCCTTCTACTAGATCCTAATGCATATGATCAAGATGATGACCTAGTAGCACTTGATTCACGAGCTAACTATGATTGCCCCTCTTGATAGTCGGCTATCAATCCTAAACCCGGTCAATCACTTCTCTACTTATCTTAGACCGGCAAAAGCAAACCCTATGATTATACTTTTGCCTTGATCACTTTGTTCCTTGTCCATCTCCTCATGCTTGATCACCATGATCATCATTTCATGTGCATCTCCACCATGATCACCATTTAATGTTCATGCATCATCATGCTCCTTGCTCCTTCATCACATGTGTTGCTATGCCTAACTCAATTCACTGGACACAATGACATTAGCAACTTGGTGTCATTAATTACCAAAACCAAACTTGGGCTTTCAGCTATAAATAACCATGTGCAAAAGTACAATATTCCTTTTATATGCAAGTAAGCATTATAGCAACACTCAGCGTTAGCATCTTCAACACAAAACTAGACGAAGATGGCCAACATAAAATTTCTACTCATGGTATTTGCATTAGTTTTTGTCATGTTTTCATCACATCAAGCTTTGAGTGAGCAGGACTGCCATGAGGATAAAGAAAAGCTTCTTACAATATGTTGGGACACCATCAAAATTGATGGTGCTTACGTCCCTCCAACTCGTTTCTGTCGTTACTTTGTCCAAAAAGTTGACATGGCTTGTGTATGCCGTGTACTTAACCTAGCTGATGATGTGACAACAAGTGTGGTTAAACTTGTTCGTCTTGCTCATGATTGTGGCAAGGCGTTGCCTGTTGGAAGCAAATGTGGAAGTAAGTACCTATATATCCGTGCCATTTTTTTATATAACCAATGTGTAATATGAATAATACAATATAATATGATGTTCATTTCTCAGGTTGGACAGTGCCACAACATCAATCACCATAAGGTGTATGCATTAGAAATTAGGATGAAGGCAGAAGGCTTAAGGAAGAATAAGAGATGAATAATATGTGTGTTTAGTATCATTTGCCATAAAATATGTTGGAAGTTGAAACACATTTACAACACTCCACAATCCTTTCTTATTATAGTCACTAAACAATGCTTTTTTGTATTCATGGTTGTTTCTAGAACAAATGAAAACAAGATTGTAAATCATATGAAAGTGACATGAATGTACAAATATCTAAAACCATACAGGAGTGAGAATACGATGGATTATAACACCACTCTTGCTCACCTAGCAGTTTCATTTTAATGTAGAACAAAATCATACATCAGCATGCCACTTTAAGCTACATATATATTCTAAATAATATGAAACTAGGTATATAAAATAGTAATATTAGGCCAAGAGACATAGTTATTGGGGTTGGGTCAGATATCAGACCAGCAGAGAGGCCATCAATTTACTGGTCCAACCATTAAGAACTAAATTGAAAAACAAGAGAGTGAATAAAAAGGAGCAAAAAAAGAGGGCATAAATTGATGCAATCTCAGGTTACAATGAAAATAAACAATATCATTTAGCTTTTTGTGTTCAAGTATGTCCCGCTTTGTGGAGTCGACATGTTCAAACAAGTATCCTGAAGCGCTAATGTTCAGTTCAAGATACGTAAGGCTCGTTTCGATGAAATTTGGTTACCACTGATGTTTATGTTGATTTGTTGTGAAAGAAAAACATTGTTCCTTTGTTGAAAAGTACTCCTAAAGTAGTGCTGCAGAATAGGGGTGGTGCACTACAGCCATAGGTTTGCCGCCACTCATATGCATGTCAAAAAAAAGAAGTTAATGCTGCTAGCTGAAATAAAATGAAAAAGTAAAAGACAGTAATCTAGGGCAACGAGAGTTACCAAGAAGAATGGTTGATGAATGTCTCTTAAGGGCCTGTTTGGAATGGAGTATTTCCAAAGGAATTTCAAAGGATTGGCAAACCTATGTTTTGCTGACGTCATATGCTGTTTGGATTGAAGGATTGGAGTTTTCAGTTCCTTTGGAAAGGTTTCCTTTGCTGATCAAAACACAGGAATTTTTACATCTAAGGGTCTGTTTGGAACGGAGGAATATAAAACAGAGGAATAGAAAAAACAAAGGAAAGTGATATGTGTATTTTAGCAAAATAGAGGAAAGGAAAAACATAGAAATATAACAAGAAAGAGTGTTTGGAACACAGGAAATCAAAATGAAGGAAAAAACCGCTAAGGCAATGCACTTAGTACAACCATGCAAGCTAGTACACCCACAGTTACAACGACCCTACCATTCCAGCTCGTTAAACAATCGTGCCGTATAGATAATCCACACATCCGATGAGTTAAATGATGTAGTCACCTCGGGCTTCCGCGCAGGAATCAAAAACCAGAGATCAGAGTACATTTTTCTTTTCCCGTGAAATCCTGAAGAAGCTACAGCATTCCAGAGGTCCAAACGCTTCTGACGTCAGCAAAATAGAGGAAGAGAAATCCTTTGAAATTCCCGTGAGAAAACTCCATTCCAAACAGGCCCTAAGCCAAAGATTTTGTGGAAGCCCGAGGCACTCTCTCGCTCTCGCGCGGTCGACCGAGCTGTTCGCTGGTGGCCGCGCTGCGCCTCCCGCGCAACTAGCAAGTTTGACCCGCGCAACTGCACTGGTCCAACCATTAAGAACTGTTCAATATATAGTTTTAGACGAATTGAATCGATCATAAATATTTCAAACCAGTGAAATATATAGTTGATACAAATAAGCTGACAAATAACACAATTGCATAACCAGCTTCCAACTATCCTAACCACAAGTCCACAACATGTACATTCCAAAATCAAGATGTGAGTATTTTGACATCGTGCATCACATCACAAAATTCATACTTTATAGGCTATCAACCTTCACAAGTCACAAGCAACTAAGCAAGCAATAAAAAGAGAACATGCACAAACTCACAAACAATGGCTACGAGTGTATTACCAAAATAACTTAAAAATAAAGTCTGCAAAGCTTAAGACATAGGTCAAATAGCTAGAACAATGGTTCCAAATCATCTCCATGTTCATGTGCAACATTTTGAGGAATTGTTTCAAGTTCTTCACCCCTTTGCGTTATGAAGTAATTGGTATTTTATTCATAACCTTGCAATTATTAATTTTGACACTTAATCAAATTGTGGTTTAAATAACTTTGTTGAAGCAGTTTACTTGCTGAGGTTTTTCATAAACCTCATATGCTTTGTGTTTTCTCGAGTGCTTGATTTGAAGCATTACGGGATGGGAATAGCAACATGTGTGCACATTCATGATATATATATATACACATTTTTTTGTATATGTGTTGTAATAATGTTAAAGTTTGAATGTTGGAGTTTCCTTTGTTATATGATCTTGAAGTTTGCAGAGGTGGTTATCTTTTCATCTATTTTGGATCTTAGACCTTTCTCTTATCGTTTAATCTCAAATACTTGTTGCTTCCGTGTTCTCTATTTTATCCTTGTTCTTGTTGTAGAGTACTATAGTAATACACCGGAAGGTTGTTCTGCTTCTGGGGTGTTACATTAAAACACTAATTTCCATTTAGTAATTTGAATTGTGAAAATGGCTACGTGTTAATGTGAACTAGCATACTATGATTAGTTGAGGCACAAATCATTGATGAATGCCTACATGTTTAAGGATATGTGAGTATTTATTTGTGCACCAAGACTCAGTCAGTATTTGATCCTAAAATGTAATTCTAAAAACCACAAGATTAGTTTCATTAATTTTTGTGTCTATTAGCTCAACATGTCGTATATATGCATTTATTTTGTTTCCTGAAGTATCGCATGTCTGTTCAAAGATTCTTAGTCATTTAATGTGTCATCCTTCAAGACCCCACTTATTGTTGCATGATATGTTATTGGATACTTGAGCATTAATTATTATATGAATTACTAATTCCCATATGCTATAAATAGCCATGTGCAAAAGCACAATATTCCTTTTATATGCAAGTAAGCATTGTAGTAACACTCAGCATTAGCATCTTCAACACAAAACTAGACGAAGATGGCCAACATAAAATTTCTGCTCATGGTATTTGCATTAGTTTTTGTCATGTTTACATCACATAAAGCTTTGAGTGAGTAGGACTGCCATGAGGATAAAGAAAAGCTTCTTACAATATGTTGGGATACCATCAAAATTGATGGTGCTTACGTCCATCCAACTAGCTTCTGTCGTTACTTTGTCCAAAAAGTTGACATGGCTTGTGTATGCCGTGTACTTAACCTAGCTGATGAAGTGACAACAAGTGTGGTTAAACTTGTTCGTCATGTTCATGATTGTGGCAAGGCGTTGCCTGTTGGAAGCAAATGTGGAAGTATGTACCTATATATCCATGCCATTTTTTATATATCCAATTTGTAATATGAATAATACAATATAATATGATATTCATTTCTCAGGTTGGACAGTGCCACCACATCAATCACCATGAGGTGTATGCATTAGAAATTAGGATGAAGGCAGAAAGCTTAAGAAAGAATAAGAGATGAATAATATGTGTGTTTGGTATCATTTTCCATAAAATATGTTGGAAGTTGGAACTCATTTACAACACTCCACAATCCTTTCTTATTCTAGTCACTAAACAATGCTTTTTTGTATTCATGGTTGTTTCTAGAACAAATGAAAACAAGATTGTAAATCATATGAAAGTGACATGAATGTACAAATATCTAAAACCACTCTTGCTCACCTAGCAGTTTCATTTTGATGTAGAACAAAATCATACACCAGCATGCCACTTTAAGCTACATATACATTCTAAATAATATGAAACTAGGTATATAAAATAGTAATATTACGCCAAGAGACATAGTTATTAGGGCTGGGTCAGATATCAGACCAGAGAGGCCATTAATTCACTGGTCCAACCATTAAGAACTAAATTTAAAAAATAGGAGAGTGAATAAAAAGGAGCAAAAAAAGGGGCATAAATTGATGCAATCTCAGGTTACAATGAAAATAAACAATATCATTTAGCTTTTTGTGTTCAAGTATGTCCCGCTTTGTGGAGTTGACATGTTCAAACAAGTATCCTGAAGCGCTACATGTTTAGTTCAAGATATGTAAGGCTTACATAGCTGTGTTCATTTCGCTGAAATTTGGTTGCCCCTAATGATTACGCTAATTTGTTGTGAGAAAAAACATTATTCCTTCGTTGAAAAGTACTGCTAAAGTCTGCAGCCATAGGTTTGGTGCCACTCATATGCATGTCAAATAAAAGAAGTTAATGCTGCTAGCTGAAATGTAATGGAAAAGTAAAAGACAGTAATCTAGGGCAATGAGAGTTACCAACGAGAATGGTTGATGAATGTCTCTTACGGGCTTGTTTGGAATGGAGTATTTCCAATGGAATTTCAAAAGATTGGCAAACCTGTGTTTTGCTGACGTCATATGTTGTTTGGATCAAAGGATTGCAGTTTTTAGTTCCTTTGAAAAGGTTTCCTTTGCTGAACAAAACACATGAATTTTTACATCTAGTCTAAGCCAAAGATTTTGTGGTAGCCCGAGGCACTCTCTCGCTCTCGCGCGCTCGACCGAGCTGCTCGCTGGTGGCCGCGCTGCGCCGCCCGCGACCGGCCGCAACGCGCCGCCCTGTCTTGCTCGTGGCGCCTAGAGCCCTAGACACGCCTCGCTCCGCTCAGGCCTGGCCTCGCTGCGGTGTACCAGCCGCGCACTGCCGCCCCGGCTCCAGGCCTCGCCGGATGCGTCTCACTGCACGGCCGCGTGAGCCCTCACCTCCACCGCCCGAACCCCAGATGCTCTCAACCGTGGTTCTCGATGAGGATTAGATTAGGAGAGAGAAGTGCACGGGGAGAGAACGAGTGGATGAAGCGGTTGGCCGGATTCCTTTTTTTTTTGCCCCATCATAGAAACATGTCTGTGTGCGGAAGAAGTCTAATTTTGGCCATCGAACTTTTGGCGAAGTCCAAGAATGATCATCGAACTCCAAAACCATGTATCTCTGGCCATCCAACTTTTAAAAGCATTCATATTTGATCCTCGGACAAATTTTGGTGGGTGGTTCGCTGATATGGACACCAGGTGGTATGCGCGTCGGCGAGGCCGCGGAGCTACCGCTCGCATGCGCGCCGGCGAGGCCGCCGCGGAGCTGCTCTCGCGCGCACCCGCAAGGCCACTGTGAGCTGCACGCACGCGCTGGCAAGGCCGCGGCGGAGCTGCTCTTGCGCGCGTTGGCGAGGTCGTGGCGAGCTACACACGCGCCCGCATCGCCGCAGGCCACAGCAAGCTGCACGCGCGCACCAGCGAGGCCGCCGCGGAGCTGCTCTCGCGCGCGCCCGCTAGGCCACGGCGGGCTGCACGCGCGCCAGCAAGGCCGCGACGAGTTGCACACGCGCGCCGGTGAGGAAACTGTAGAGCGGCTGCTTGCACGCCTCTGCCTCAGCTTCCCCACGTTGTGATGCTCCAAGCTCCGTCGGCCCGTGCCAAGCCTCCACTTCTAATTGTGCGTGCTGCTCCATGCTCCGTCCTCTTGCCCACGGGATCGAAAGAGTAGCAACCATGGGGCACTGCCCATGAGATGGAAGATGAAGATGACAAATGGGGCCCACCTGGTAGTGGATGGTGCTGCAGGATTCGGTTGTCAGATATGGAGAGAGAAGAGGGCTGACAACTAGGCCCCACCGCTACATGGCGTTGAGATCAGCGAAACTACCCACCAAACTGCCTTGATGGTCAAACATGAATGGTTTTAAGAGTTGGATGGTCAAAAATACATGGTTTTGAAGTTTGATGGTCATTCTTGGACTTCACTAAAAGTTTGATGGCCAAAAATAGACTTTTTCCGTCATAATCTCATGGACAATTTATATACAGCTAACAAATTATCATTTAAACACATAATAATAACCATTTATCATTCACATGCTTTGTATTTCTTGTGTCATGAATTCATGTATTCCAAACACATCTTCCTTTCATTTCCTGTGTTTTTCTTTTCCTCTGTTTTACCACTACACACTAATCCTATTCTTATATTTTTTTTTCTCGTTTCTCTATTTTGCATTTCTTAGTTCCAAACAGGCCTCGAATAAATCTAGCTCTCATTGCCTTCGCTGCATGCATCTGCTTGTTCAGACGTAGATAACCAGCAACCAGGATCCATCCAATAGTGGTACTCGTACATGGATGATACTGTGATTGGAATCAGCGTTAGTGGTACATTATCACCTGTCAATGCAAGGTACGGTACATGGATGATACTGTGATTGGAATCAGCGTTAGTGGTACATTATCACCTGTCAATGCAAGGTACGGCCACCAGTTGTTCGACACTGTGGAGTGAGTCCGAGATTCACAAGTTTGGGCTGCAGGTGTGTCATGGTCATGGCGAGAGATGGAGTCTAGTACACTACACTGCCCCGGGCCCTAGCCAGCCTCCGAGCTGCATCAGCCACGTTGGTGTCTGCAGACCTGGAGTAGTTCGTGTGAGATACTGGTATCTTTCTGTTTCTGCCGTACGTACGTACTCCTAGTAGGCACGTACAAAACCGGGTGTCGTGTGGACGACGATTCGTTCCGTAGCGCATTGCACATTCTGCATTGGGCCGTTGCACTTGCACGTAACGCCGACGACGAAGCTGCCGAGCGCGCAAGAGGGCTGCAGGCGTACACCGTCGTCGTCGTGCAGTCCAGTCCAGGTGCAGCTGAGCTCGCTACTGCACGTTACGTGGGTACTCCACGCCGTGAAAAGTGGAGACTGGACGTTGGACGAGCAAGGCTGCTCCGCAGCTGCTCGCACCTCGCAGTCGCAGTGCTGCGCTGTACTGTACGTGTTTGTAGTGGTACTACTGTACTGTGCATGCACAGAGAGGGGAGCACTTGAGCAGTTAAATAATTTGAACTTTACTAAATTTATATAAAAATACTAATATTTATGATACAAAATAAATATCATTAAATTAGTTATAGAAAATATTTTTATAATAAATTGATTTAAAGACATAAATATTAATACTATTTACTATAAACTTGATCAAATTTAAATTAATTTAACTGGCACGCATGCTATAATTGTAACTTTCGTTGGACGGAGGAGCAGTAACGTACTGTAGTAGTACATGTCACGAGGAGAGGCAGCGGGACGCATGGTCAGGCAGGTCAGCTGCTGCGTTGAGCACGCAAGCACATGCATGGCGATGCGGCTGCTGTTTACAGTACTGCGATGGGATGCCGAGGACGATGAGGCTGACGTGTGTAGCTGGTCAAAGAAAAGACGCAGGCACAGGCAGCAGGTCCGATTCGTATACGGTACGACACGATACGATACGATGGGTGACACACGACGCTAGCTAGCTCAGCTCAGCTCGCCGGTAGTACAGTACAGTACGCAGTACAGCTTGCAAGCACGGACCGAAGCACCACAGTGGACACTCCACAGCCCACCAGGAAGAAGAGGAGACCCATCCTGCAACTGCAAAGCAAGAGCTACTACTGTACGTAACATACCGAAATGGATTGCTGCGAGTGTCAGGCGAGGAGGCAACGGCCGTGGTGGAGATCAGCTCAGCACTTGAGCAGCGTGCATTGTCACGCTAATGCAAGCTTAGGCAGTGTTTATTTCCTTCAAAATTTCAAAAATTTTAAAGATTCCCCGTCACATCAAATATTTGGACGCATGCATGGAGCATTAAATGTAGGTTAAAAAATAACTAATTATACAGTTTGTCTGTAAATATCGAGACGAATCTTTTGAGCCTAGTTAGTCCATGATTGAATAAATTTTACCTAATAACAACGAAAAATGCTACCGGAACTTTACACACACTTTACAACCATCTAAACACACTCTCGGCTGTAGCAGAGGCGCAGAGCGATCTCCATCTCCGTACTACTTCTGTACAGTGCTAATTTTGATGACAGAGATTGTCCGAGCGGAGAGTTCTCCCACACCACACAGCCACACCAGTAGTAGCACACCGAATATGTATTGCAGCACATATGTGTCCAGCACGTGCTATCTCCCACCGTTCAAATGTGCTTTGAGATTCGTGCTCAGCACTTTCTCCTAAAGTGTTTTGCACTATCTCTTCTAAAGCACATATCTCGATACAAACTGATCGGTGAGGATAGCCTGCGCTGAGCACGTAAAAAAAACTGCTTTCGTAGCACGCCACACAAACACGCACGTCTCAGCGGTGTGCCGCTGGCCCACGACGATGGCCGGCCGGCAGACGTACTACTACTACACTGCCGTTGCGACTAGGGACAACGTCTGCACTGCTACCTCCCTCCACGTCGTCGTCCTCTCCTACGAGTCTCCTGCTACTCTACTACTATAGCTCGGCTCCCTCTGTCGCCGGGTCCAGCCCATGTTTTTTTTTGTCGTCACTCACCAGTCACCACACCACCGCACAGCTCCGGATGCAATGCAACGCAAACGCATGAGGCTGTCTGCACTCACACACGCTATACGTTCTTGCATGCTCGCATAGCGCAAAAATGCCCTGCAGCGTATCCTGTAATTGCTACGGTATAGCTGAGGACGGCCGGGACATCCGCTATTCTGAGCGTGATAGCGCTCGTCCGCTACCCGGCCTCACTGCTGCTGCTGTTTGGAGTGAGATGGCAGAGAGAGTGTGCATGCACGGGTCCCACTGTTTTAACCAAAAAAGAAATATTATAACTCGCAAATTAAAAATCAAATTAAATTCCGATTATACCATTAAATTCGTTTCAATAAATACTTCAAAATAAGATGTCACATGGATATATTTAGATAAAGTAACAAGTGAGCCCCACAGTGGATAGAGGATGATATAGAGGATAGATGGATGCGGAAGAATTGAGTATAGAGAAAAGAATCTTGGTGACTAAGATGTATAGAAGATGAATATAGAGATCCGTGAGTGCGGATAGCCTGACGCAGTGCTCCGCCGCGCCCGGACCGGCCCGCTCCGCCTTTCTTGTCTGCCATTACGCCAACCGCGACGCCCACCTAGCTTCTCTCTCTCTGCCTTTCCGCCGCGCGCGCAGACCTACCGTCTCCCGTTCCCATGCAGCCAGCCCTCAGCTCCCCTCCCTGCAGCCTGCAGCTGCTGCCTGCTGCCGGCTGTGTTTAGTCCCAAAAAAAAAACGTACTAAATACATGAGTACTAAATGTAGATGAAATCAAAAACTAATTGTACAGCTTGATTGTACTTTGCGAGACGAACGTTTTGAACCTAATTAGTCAACGATTAGACACTATTTATCAAATAAAGCCAAAATATACTACAGTATTTTTTTAACCTTTTCAGGGAACTAGACACACCCGAGTGGACAATGCCCGTGCTTCCCCTGCTCCTGCGGCTGCTGCTTTTCGCGCGCCCCGCCCTACCCCTTTCCTTTCCCCTGCATTTGTTGCGCTGCTCCCGAGCTCTGACCGCCTTGCCTCATCTGTGTCTCCTCCGTCCCCTCCTCCGCTCAGCCCCCACTGTCTTGCTCCACACGACCACCAGTCCACCACAGGCGCCGTCCCCTTCATTGATTCCTCTCCCATCTTCTTCTCCTTCCTACCATCCCCATCCCTCCGCCCCATTTTACACCCACCATTGCTTCCTCGTTGCGCATTGGCATCGCTCATCGCCAAAGAAGCGGCATTTGAGGCCCCCAGCCAGCCGCAGCCATGATCACGGCGCTGGACCTGTACCACGTGCTCACGGCGGTGGTGCCGCTGTACGTGGCCATGACGCTCGCCTACGGCTCCGTCCGCTGGTGGCGGATCTTCACCCCCGACCAGTGCTCGGGGATCAACCGCTTCGTCGCGCTCTTCGCCGTCCCGCTGCTCTCCTTCCACTTCATCTCCACCAACAACCCCTTCGCCATGAACCTGCGCTTCCTCGCCGCCGACACGCTGCAGAAAGTTGCCGTCCTGGCGCTCCTCGCCCTCGCCTCCCGCGTTTTCCCCTCCTCCGCCTCCCGCTTCCTCGGCCTCGACTGGAGCATCACGCTCTTCTCGCTCTCCACGCTCCCCAACACGCTCGTCATGGGCATCCCGCTGCTCCGCGGCATGTACGGCGGCGCGTCGTCCTCCACCGACGCCGGCACGCTCATGGTCCAGGTCGTCGTCCTCCAGTGCATCATCTGGTACACGCTCATGCTCTTCCTCTTCGAGTACCGCGCCGCGCGCGCGCTCGTGCTCGACCAGTTCCCCGACGGCGCCGCGGCGTCCATCGTCTCGTTCCGCGTCGACTCCGACGTCGTCTCGCTCGCCAGGGGCGAGATCGAGCTCGAGGCCGACGCCGTCCCCGTCGCCGCCTCTTCCCGCGACGCCGGCGGTCGGATGCGGGTCACCGTGCGCAAGTCCACCAGCTCCCGCTCCGAGGCCGCGTGCTCGCACTCCCACTCCCACTCGCAGTCCATGCAGCCCCGGGTCTCCAACCTCTCCGGGGTGGAGATCTACTCGCTGCAGTCGTCGCGCAACCCCACCCCGCGCGGCTCCAGCTTCAACCACGCCGACTTCTTCAACATTGTGGGCGCCGGTGCCAAGGGAGGAGGAGCAGCGGCGGCGGGGGACGAGGAGAAGGGCGCCGGCGGGCACTCGCCGCAGCCGCAGGCCGTCGCCGTGGCGGCCAAGAGGAAGGACCTGCACATGCTCGTCTGGAGCTCCAGCGCCTCGCCGGTCTCCGAGCGCGCCGCCGGCGCCGGCGTGCACGTCTTCGGCTCCGGCGCCGCCGACCATGCGGACGTCATCGCCAAAGGTAACCTTCTTTTTCCGCAGTGACCAACTGCACTTGGTGTCGCCGTGTTGGTGGGCAGGGCACAGGCACACACCCCTGTTTTTGTTTGGCTCCATTCCTAGTGAGTCTTGTAGTCTGATGTCGACCATTCTTTAGCCAAAGCATCGACTGTTCAGAAACTGGAGTTTCTTGTAGTGCCCACAAATGTCTTGGTACTAATTTTGCTTGGCATCTTGTGCTTTTAACGAAATTCAGAAACTTAAACTTTCTTGAAAACGCTAAACTGAAAAGCATCTTGTGAACAACACTTGATGTTTTGCTTGGATTTTTTAACTAATCTATAGTACGCCCTAGTAGAGAATGTGATATGGCTTGCTGAACCAAAATTTTCTGCTGCTTTTTTTTTTAATCATCAATGGCTGCACAAACAGGAACCCAGGCCTACGACGAGTACGGGCGTGACGACTTCAGCAGGACCAAGAACGGGAACGGCGCGGACAAGGGCGGGCCGACGCTGTCCAAGCTCGGGTCCAACTCCACGGCGCAGCTCTACCCCAAGGACGACGGCGAGGGGAGGCCGGCGGCCGCGATGCCGCCGGCGAACGTGATGACGAGGCTCATCCTCATCATGGTCTGGAGGAAGCTGATCAGGAACCCCAACACCTACTCCAGCCTCATCGGTGTCATCTGGTCCCTGGTCTCCTACAGGTCGGTGGTTTCATCAGTCTGCCATTCATGCTGTTCGGCTGAATAACTTCTGCCTGCTTGGGGTTGTTGCTCTCTTCTCTGTAATTCAGGTGGGGCATTCAGATGCCTGCAATCATCGCCCGGTCGATTTCGATCTTGTCGGATGCAGGGCTTGGGATGGCCATGTTCAGTCTAGGTGTGCGCTAGTAATTTGTGCTCTATGCTGGCGTTGCTCTATGCTTTTGTGTCTTGGATCACTACAATGCAAGCACTGAATTCTGAATTGCTGCTCTTATTTCAGGCTTGTTCATGGCCTTGCAGCCAAGGATCATCGCTTGTGGCAACAAATTTGCTGCCATCGCGATGGCTGTCCGCTTCCTTGCAGGTCCGGCAGTCATGGCTGCCGCCTCCATTGCTGTCGGGCTGCGTGGTGTTCTTCTCCACATTGCCATTGTTCAGGTATGCTGGTGCTTTGTGCCACAAACTAGCTTGCGGCAGAATACTGATAAGAGAAAAGTTAACTTTGAGCATTCCCTCCACATTTCAGGCTGCTCTACCTCAAGGAATCGTGCCGTTTGTGTTTGCCAAGGAGTACAATGTTCATCCTGACATACTCAGCACAGCGTATGATCCACCTTGCCCTGTTTATCTTTGTCCTTGCATGTCTTGTAGTACTACTAATTAGGAATCTCTGCCCATGTTTCCTGGAACACTTTTTAGTTATTATATATATAATGGAATCATCACTTGCCATAGTAAGAAAAAAAAGAGCAGAAATGATCAATCACCCACTGAATTCTCTATGATTCCTAATGATAGTTTTTGGGACTAAACAAGGGGCCCCATGCAGTCAAAGAACAATAAGTAATAATACATTGATCTAGGACAGCATCAGCATGATTGCTTGCTCCTAACATTTTGCATTTCATATGCGTTCATCCATCCATCGAGATGGGCCATTAACAACACAATCATCATATGACACTCCTCTTTGCTTTGCTGCAGTGTGATCTTCGGGATGCTCATCGCTCTACCCATCACCCTGGTCTACTACATCCTGCTGGGGCTCTGAGCCTCTCACTTCAGTGTGCAAAAGCACCATGCTACTGACGGCCTCCGTTTAGGACCCAAGACCTTTGCGTCATTTTGTTTGGGTAGTAATCCTGCTAGGATTACTAGGTTAGCAGCGGGTAATCCTACCGCTGATAGCAATAGCATCTCTGATGTAGTAGTATCATCTTCAGATGGAAGCATTCGAACCCGAATTATGAGGAGCATTAGCACTTAGCTAGCTAGAGACACGAAAGATAGTTCCGATGACAGAGATCCTAGTCTGAGCGAGGCGTTGCTATCTGTCAACTTTCGATCGATTGAAGATTCGAGCAAAATTTATCTTGTTTCATGCTTAGTACAATGTATGGTGCGCTGTCTGAAATCTGAATGAGGCGATCAAAAACTTTTTATGAAAAACTACACTAACGAATGTTGTGGTACATACATGAAGCATTAAATTTAGATGAAAAAAAACTAATTAACTAATTATACAGTTTGGTTGGAAATCGCGAGACGAATGTTTTGAACCCAATTAGTCTGTGATTTGACACTAAAGTGCTACGGTAACAAATGTGCAAATGATGGATTGAATAGGCTTAATAAATTCGTCTCGCGATTTTTAAACGAGCTACGTAATTAGTATTCGAAAATCTATTCGCACGGAACATCCGGTGTGATAATTAACTTTTCACCCATGTAAACACAGCCGTACTACTACTGTTGTCTGGTGACGGACAGTGTTGAAAGTTCCCTGTTTCGCTGCCTCCGTTTTTTTAACACACATCACATCGAATGTTGTGGTACATGCATGAAGTACTAAATATAGACTAATTACATGCATGTCGGCAGAGATTAAGAGTAATTTACGAGACGAGTCTATTAAGCCTAATTAGTCTATAATTGGACACTAATTGCTAAATAAGATGAAAGTACTACAGTACATGTTCAACTTTAACAGGGCAAACCAAACACCCCTCAAGTCTACGAATTTCTTTTTTGCCTTTTCGTCTTTTCCTTTGAGGCCTTGTTTAGGTCTGGTTTAGTTTCAAAAATTTTTATCTTCACCTATCACATCGAATGTTTAGATAGATGCATGGAGTACTAAACATAGACGAAAAAAAACTAATTGCACAGTTCTAGGAGAAAATCGTGAGACGAATCTTTTAAGCCTAACTAGTCCATGAAAAATCTTAAGTGCTACAGCAACTAACATGTGCTAATGACGGATTAATTAGTATCATTAGATTCGTCTCGCAGTTTCCTGACGGGTTCTATAATTTATTTTTTTATTAGTACCCGAAAATCACATCCTTCCGACGCATCCGATGTGACACCCAAAAATTTTCTTTTCGTAAACTAAATGTAGCCTTAGTTCATGGGTGAAAAGTTTTTGATGTCACATCGGATATTTCATGGGATGTCGGAAGGGGTGTTCGTATACTAATAAAAAAACTAATTATTTAACTCACCTGGAAACAGCGAGGCGAATTTATTAAGCCTAATTAATCCATTATTAGCACATGTGTGTACTGTAGCAATTATGGCTAATCATGGACTAATTAGGCTTAAAAGATTCGTCTCGCAAAATCAATGTAAATTATGTAATTAGTTATTTTTTATCTATAATTAATGCTTCATACATGTGTCTAGATATTTGATGGGACTCGATGGGACGGGGTGAAAACTTTTTGGACGGGAAAACAGGCTCTTGTTTAGATTGAAGATTTTTTCAACCTGATGAATAGTATAACTTTCGTCTTATTTGACAAATATTGTCCAATCGTAGACCAACTAAGCTCAAAAGATTCATCTCGTGATTTTGAACTAAACTGTGTAATTAGATATTTTTTTACCTACATTTAGTACTCCATGCAAGCGGCTAAAAAATTGATGTGATGGAGAGAGAGTGAAAAAACTTGGAATTTTGAGGTGATCTAAACATGGGCCAGACGTGAATAACATGCACCTGTAGAGATTCCACTTGGTAGTAGTAGGACTGTAGGATTATATTTTTCCAAGAAAGTACAAAGAATAACCTTTTTCTAAGAAGAGCTGTAATACTACTGTAGTCACAAACAAATAAGCTGTACGGAGTAACTTATTTGCAGCAAAAAAAAAAACAGCCAGCCAACAGAGAGAAGCTACAGGTGCTGGTGCTGCAAATAAGCTGCAATACTTGCAGCTGAACAGCAAGAAAGGCTTGACCAAAAGGTGACGGCGAAAAATGGTCTGATATGATAGTGTCGGCCTGTCGGGACTGGGGAGTCAGACTGGGAAAGTTTTGGATTTTGGCATGCGCACTCGAAGCAGCAGCAGCCAGCAGCCCAGCAGCGATGATGCTCCTGGGCTAGCGAAAGCAATGATAAGATATTACTACGACCAAGCGACGGCATCAACAAGCTTTGCTTGCGACTCGCTATCATATCAACTAAGGGGTTTTTGTAAACTTTTTTATTAAAGTTTAATAAACACTGTAGCACTTTCGTCTTATTTGATAATTTTTTTTTTAATTTTAGACTAATTAGGTTTAATAGATTCGTCTCGTAAATTATTCCTAATCTGTGCCGATATGCATGCAATTAGTATACATTTAATACTCCATGCATTTAAGAAAACATTGATATGATGAGAGTTAAACTTTAACCGCATGTAACCAAACAGGGCTACAGGCACACATGGCAGAAGACGACAGATTCTAGTGCGCAATGGCAGAAGCAAGTGTAACCATTAGCGACACCACACTACCAGCACAAAGTAAAAAAAAAAAAAAAGTAAAAGTAAAATCTTCTGAAGCACCACCATTTTTTTTTTCGTCTCAGTTTTTGTCAGGCCGCCGGCGAGGAGAGACTACTCCTTGAGTCCTTGTCTGCACATTTCAGGCCGCCGGCTAGGATGGTTTTTTTTTTATTATGGGTGTGTTCACTTCGCAAAAAGTAGGTGAAAAGTACTGTAGCATCTTTCGTTGTTATTTGGTAAAATTTGTTCAATCATGGACTAACTAGGCTCAAAAGATTCGTCCCGACATTTACAGACAAACTATGCAATTAGTTATCTTTTTTTACCTACATTTAATGCTCCATGCATGCGTCGAAAGATTTGATGTGATGGGTGAAAGAGGAAATATTTTGGGTTGAGATGGGGAAGTGAACAAGGCCTACTGTAACTACCAGCTGCATATTCACCGATTTTCAGAAAAAGAAAAGATATGAGGAATTTGAGGCCCCGTTTGGTTTGCTTTTGTTAAAGTTTAACACCCATCACATCAATGTTTCCTCAAATACATGGAGTACTAAATGTAGACTAATTGCATGCATGTCGGCACAGATTAGGAGTAATTTACGAGACGAATCTATTAAGCCTAATTAGTCCCAGATTGAAAACTTTTTATCAAATAAGACGAAAGTGCTACAGTATTTGTTAAACTTTAACACCCAAACCAAACACCCCCGATTCGTCGTTCAATTTTTTTGGGCTGCTCTTGCTCAAGGAGTTTTGTCGTTTCCCACCAGCATTTCTCGCTTTTTGAAGTACCAACTCAACCGAACCTCTGGCCATGTTTCCTGGTTCCTTTTCCATTTATTATTATATTATATCATCCGATGTCATCACGAACCTGACCCGTCACCGCCCAAGCTCGTCGGGGCGCCTCTGCTTGGCTGCTCCTCCAGGCTCCGGCGTCGATTGCCAGCCGCCCGCCGTCACCCGATGCTGCCGCCGACCGCTCTGCTCCTCCTTACCGCCGCGATTGGTCCGGCGCCCCGCCGCCAGGCGCCGGCAGCCCTACTGTTGAAGCTTAGTCTGACAGTGTACCTAATTCTGTGTTAGTCTGACAGAGTACTTTAATCGTACACATAAAGCGAACATACACATACTCTGTAGAAGGCATACGTACTTTACTATCAGATTTATAAACTAAAATTAATCAGAGGGAAACTAGTGTAAAGTGTTGCTATATGCAGCTATCTGGCAATACAGAAACACAACATTTAATTTGGATTTTCTGAACATGGTGTTCTTTGCATTGGTAATTAATGTGCAATGCAAGACAACCAAATGAAAAAGAGGGTAATGAAAAGCAAAATTATCATACTTTTGGTTATTTTTGTACTCGCATACCGAATCGTTGGGAGAATTTTATAGTTGTGTTACCGAATTGTATATTAGATTATACATTTATTTGCGTATTGAATTTTTTGCCAGGCTACCCTAGGTTCATATCCTGGGTCCGTAGCACAAATATATAGGCGGGGCAAATTTAATTTTCTCGCATATCATCTTCTTTTCAGTTTCAACACAACTGTTGTAGGAATATTTGAATGTGAATATATTGTATGACTAGATCTTTTGTACAACAAGGTGGTGAGCGTGACTTATTTGCTGAGCATTGTGAGGATCATCTGTGCCGCGTTCTGAATCATGGCGCTAGTCATGTACTTTGCCAGCCCCCATATGCTTGTGGTGAGGGAATTTGGGTATGACTGTTTTTTTCTGTTTCTATTTTGTCTCTAGCAACTGATCTTTGCGCTTCGCATGACATCGTGGCTGGCCCTGCCATTCCAAATTGTTGCTTGTGGGTTCAACACGGTTATCGAGCCTCCCCTGAACTCTTACCGTTCTGTTGCTCCTGTTAGCTGACTCGGTACGTAACTTTTTCTCTCTTTTTTGTCAAATAGCATAATGTTACTACTAAGGATGAAAAAGGTTGATAATGATATCATTTATACGAAAACGATTCTCGACAAGTCGGTATTTTTCCATATTTCTCAATTTAACTATTCATTGGCGACTCAATACTGTGCTAAAAGAAATTAGAAAATCAATCAAAACTTTATAAACAAGTATTGGTCAAAAACACTAATAAACGATATCACTTTTATGAAAACGATTCCCGGTAAACAAGAATTTCCATTTTCATCCCTAGTCATTACTTACGATGGTGCTATTTGATTTGTGCAGATTGTGGCGTGCTTTACTTTTGGTGTCCCTTCTTCACTTATTTGGATCACATTGTTTGTGGAGCCCAACTTTCAATCAGTTGTCATCAAGTGGTATCTGGCGTACAGAGCAGCACTGATGGGCGCCGGAGTGTTGGGCTCCATTGGAGCCTTCTTTGACACGTTACTGGCGGTCAAACTGAATCAACCGTAATGACTTTTTCTATATCTTACCTACCCAAGTACTCATATTGGAAGTAATCTCAAATCAATTGTAGTACCAGGGCAGTTTGTATGCAGTAAAATGTCCTATGGCCGAGGGGGGGCATTGGCCCGGGGGAGGGGGCACTGCCAGGGGCCAATGCCCCCCTAACATTTCATAACAAAAATGTTACTAATATAACTTTAAAAATTTTATCTATATTAAGAGGAAGAATATACCACATTCTTGTCATATATACCTATTAATATCTTGTAGATAATAAAATCATACAAAACACAACTAGATAACAAAATCGTACCTATTTGAGCATCTCTAAAAGACTGGGTAGGTACTCAAGATATACAAAGTCACCCTAGACGTCTTGCCATCAAAGGGCGTGTCACTTACTACTGAAAGAATAGTGACTTACATCATAGAAAGCATATAAGAAAATGCGAGCACCCGTTAAGTCAATGAATTAATTCGGATGGACACCATGAGAAACTAACTAATTGATCGCGTTCAGTTTTTACATGTTAACTCTTTTTGTCCCCCACTCTAATTTCTGGCTCCACCCTTGTCTGTTATGCCTAATGATGTTGTTTTAGAATTTGGACTAGCCAGTTAGTACTGTGCTAAGTAAGGCACTGAACTGGTACATCATTACCATGATTCCGTCATGTTATGATTTACTATGTCTCAAACTTCACTGACCAATGATGGAAAACTCTCTTTGCTGCAATGATGTTAGGTATGCTGATTGCTCTACCCATCAGCTGCAATGGTGCTGCCAAAACAAGACCATTTTGATAGAATGATTCTATTCTTCGTACTAACATTAACTAATTAGTTTACTTGGAACGAGGTACTTGTAATAATTAATCAATTTATTCTATTTCACAATCCAAACAAAAATGTGAGTCATGAGAAGATGATTGACTAACTTATTCTTCAAATCAAACACCCTTTTAAAATTATCCTCTTTGATAAATGCTTCTATGGAATATGTATTGACTAATCGATACAGGGCTCATTGAGAAGGAGCTGCATTGCTATCACAGTTGCTGATGCGCATTGCTGAAATGTGAGATAACTAGTATGGATTTTTTGTCCTTACTTTGTCTAACATGACAACAAATTTGCGATTCAATGCAAAAATAAGGGTGTGCAATGCAAAATGTTGATTTGGATCTCACTGCCACATCCGTGCGCAGGCCGAGAGGACTCGACCTGCATGCCTTTTCCTCTTTCCTCTTCTTCTTCCACATGCTTTTCATTGCCTCACATCATTCAACTTCGATGATGCCAACGCCACCTCCTACGTCATTGCTCTCAACCTTGCCCACCCCTAACATGAGCCTCTTTTTCTTTAGATCCAGTGCGAGCGCCCCTGCCTCCACTACCTCTCTGGTTCCAGTGCCTTACCGTAAGCCTCCTCCTTCACCCGCTTCCAAGTGCCCAACTAGCCTCTTCCATCGCCTTTGCTCTCTGTTGTCTCGACTGTCACCATCGCTAGTTCGTTGATCTTTTTAAATACCCTCTAAGTCGGTAGCCATGAAAACACTGCAACCGTCAAAACACCTAACCCTACCGCCGTTGTGTGGTCTTTTATCTTTGGTAGTAGCATGTGAGTTCTTTTTTTTCCTTGTTGTTTTCAGCCTGATCGGTTGTGTTTATTTCACAGCGTTTGGTTCGACGTTTTTTTGACCGCCAACGATTCTCGGCGTGAATGGATAGCGCATGTTTATGTTTGGATGGATTGGTCAGTAATCGATTGCAGCGTAAATCAATCCGACCCAGTAGAACTCCGTTGCCCTTCCCATACCAGCGTTATCCACTCCCATGGAGTCTTGCTCCGGCGCGCCTCCCAGAGCCGAACCAAACATATAGCATTTAAGGCTTGTTTAGGGCCTGTTTGGTTTAGGTGTTAAAGTTTAACAAACACTGTAGCACTTTCGTCTTATTTGACAAAAAGTTTCCAATTTTAGACTAATTAGGCTTAATAGATTCGTCTCGTAAATTACTCCTAATCTGTGTCGACATGTATGCAATTAGTCTACATTTAGTACTCCATGCATTTACCGCAACATTGATGTGATGGAAGTTAAACTTTAACATGTTGTAACCAAACGGGGCCTTAAATTCAGGGGGCTAAAGTTTAGGTGTCACATCGGGTGTCACATGAGATGTCACATGAGGGTGTTCGGATAGTAATAATAAAACAAATTACATAAGTCCTCAGTAATCCGTAAGACAAATTTATTAAGCCTAATTAATCTGTCAATAGCACATGTGTTACTGTAGCACCACATTATCAAATCATGGACTAATTAGGCTTAAAAAATACATCTCACAAACTAGCCATAGTCTGTACAATTAGTTATTTTTTAGTCTATATTTAATACTCTATGTATGTGTCCAAACATCTTATAATAGAGACTAAAGTTTAGGAGTGGAACGAGGAGTTGGGTTACTACTATCATCTCATTGCATTACCGTTCCCGTGCTTCCTGTTGAACCAAACAGCACCTCATTTTTTTGTGGGCAAAGCAGCAACTGCAGGGAGCGCAAGGGGTTATACGGTAATAATCATGTGCACGCAGTAATAAGCATGTGGGGGTTGGGTTAATAATAATCACGATTGGAGTTAGGGGTTATACGGTAAAAACAAAAACAAAGTGATTCTTTGAGAGGAAAAAAAAAACTATAGGTCTTCCACTCTTCCTCCACTCGGCAGATTTCACTGACTCTCACCAGCGGTCACTGCCTCCGCCGCCGGCCGCCGCCATGCCGCACCTCGTCCGCGAGCGGCTCTACTTCGGCGACATCAAAGACGCCATCGCCGCCCTCACGGAGTCCTCCCCCACGCCGGACTTCACCCACGTCCTCTCCGTGGTCAGCTCCGCCTCCATCTCCTTCATCACCGACTGCCGCCCGGGCCTCGCGATCCCCACCGAGGAGGTCCGCCGCGTCGTCGCCGGCGAGGAGGGCGCGCCACCGGCCGCCATGGTGCCCCCCGGGACGCTGATGCGGGTGGTGGAGCGCGCCGGGCACGGGCTGCGGGTCACGCGCATGGCCGTGCCGCTGCGGGACACCGAGGAGGAGGACCTGCTCGACCGCCTCGAGCCCTGCCTTGATTTCATCGATGAGGGCAGGAAAGTCGGGAATGTCCTCGTCCATTGCTTTGCTGGGGTGTCGAGGAGGTAGGCATCTGGAGCGTTGTCGTTTTGTGGGTAAAGTTAGGATTTCTACTTCGAAACAGTCATGTTTAGCAATGGAATTAGGTTCGGTATGGTAGTAGTGGCATAGCAGTTCGAATTTGATTTGAAGGTGTGAAATTTGACCAAACCAATTGGTAGCGCGATGACACTGAATGTTTGTGAATTGTGACACAAATCACTTGGAGCAGGCTGCTGCCTGCTTGGCAATTGAGAATCGGAATTGGACTTACCTATGTAGCGTTTCTATTTAGTAAATTGATTTGCACAAACCTGTTCATTTGTAATACTGTCAACTCCTTTTTGCATCTTTGTGTATTTATTCATAATTTATTTCAAACTTACTGCAGTGCTTCCATCATTGTTGCTTATCTTATGAGATCAGAACAGAAATCTCTTGAAGGTCTGAACTCTCTTTTCCTGGAAGGAGAACATGTATCTTTTTATCTCCTATACTTGAATTTTACTCATGTTGCCTTTTTTTCTTCCCAGATGCATTAGAAGCTTTGAAGGAGATTTCTGAGTCGGCGTGCCCGAATGATGGTTTTCTTGACCAGGTGGGATTTGTTCATGATCTGCTGGCAGCAATGCAGCATATGAACTCCTGTAGTGTTTGTTGCTTAGCTGAACATTCTGTGCCCTGCAGCTGAAATTGTTTGAAGAAATGGGCTTCAAAGTTGATACTTCAAGTCCTTTGTACAAGAGATTCCGCTTAAAATTATTAGGTTAGTTCTGATCCATTTTGGTTAAAGTGGTGTTTACTAGTTGTCGTGACATAATTTCGAGTTAATAGGCATTCTCCAGTTTTCGCGGGGTATTCTCTATGTTTTATTTGTTTGGTCGCTCCTTGACTACTCTCACTAAAAATCACTGTTCACCTAAACGGCCGTTTAGCCCGTTTAAACACTGTGTAAACGCTACACAGTGATGCTCCATTTCCGTTTAATCGTCCGTTTACCCCGTTTAATCATCCGTTTAGTCTGATTAATGGACCGTTTAGCCCGAATAATGGCTAAATGGTAGGTGACCGACTGTTTACCGTTTAGCATTTAGGAAAACATTGCTAAAAATAGTGCAAGTTAGTTTCACATGTGTGGTTTAGGTAGACCAATAGACCAGATACATGCTTTCAAAGGAAACTTGCTGACACTGATTGTGAAATGTCTTCCTTATGAATTTCAGTGGTGCACAATTGGCAATTGATAGAAAATCATTTTGTGTTCCAGAGCGATCCCTGATTCATGGTGCAGAGCGTTCAAATGTTTTTTTTCCTGATAATTTGTCTCGTGACCAGCGAGTTCCTACCTGCATTTATGTATCAATAAATATGAAGTGCTGTACGGTTAGAACTTTGGATATGTAGCTGCACCTGAAATAAATAAAAATGTGTTTCAGTATTTTTTCCCTCTAAAAATAAAAATAGTGAAAATGGTCGATTGATCAGTCTTAATCTGATAGAAGTTTGAGCATTCAACAATACTGTCAGTTCATCAAATAGAATTGGCCATTAGCAGATAGTAATCCTTATTCAATATGGAGCAGTTGTACTCTTTGTGAATCTTTTATCATGAGATTTTTCTTCCTATGCTAGGTCGTTACTCCTTAGAAATCTGTTTGCTGCATGGTCATGAGCATTGTTGTTCCTTTACATCTAGTGTGAGGACATTCTTGATTTTTCTTTTTGCAAGTGCAAAAGTACCTTTTAATTTCAATTTATTTCAACAAACATGTATTCTGTAACCTAGCATGTGTTTCCTTTCGCAGGTCAATCCTACAAATTTGGGGAGAAAATAGGCAGCTATATGTTTGAAGATGACCCTGGCCTTGCTCCGCAGTCTGGCTCTTGTCAAGATTCTTCAAAGGTTGAGCAACGTAAAACAGCTTACCGCTGCAGGAAATGCAGGAGAGTTATTGCTGTAGAGGACAATGTTGTAAGTCATGTTCCTGGTGAGGGTGAATCTTGCTTTGATTGGAACCGAAGGAAGAGTGGTCATCCATACAACAACAAAGAACAAGATTGCTCATCTTTGTTTGTCGAACCTCTGAAATGGATGACTCCAGGTAGGCTGTTGTTATTACCTACCTCTTGGAGTATGAATCTGTATGGCCCATGAAATAGCTTGTTTGTGTTGCGAAAAAAAAATATCATAGAAGCCTTGCACATATGGTTGTTTCCCATTGAATATAATATATTTTCATGATTTGATGCTTATAGGTCATCTTATAATAACTGAAACCTGAATAAGTGAATATACTTGATGTTTGAGCAGTTGTACACCTGTTTGGTCTTAGTAGCGGTTTTATTGCCCCATCCTTTTGTTAACTAAACCTTACATGGTTTCACCTGCCTTTGTTCACCTAGCAGTAGAAGACGGTGCTTTGGAAGGAAAGCTATCATGCATCCACTGTGGAGCTCGGTTGGGATACTTCAACTGGGCAGGAATACAGTGCAACTGTGGCAGCTGGGTTACTCCTGCCTTCCAAATTGTTAAGAGCAAAGTTGATGTCAGCACCATCTAGACCTCGGGTATAGGACCCCTACCATCGGCAAGTTTGAGAGACGAGGAGCATGGCACTACTGGCGCCTGTCGGCTTAATATTTTGTGTACAATATGAACTATAGTGAATCAATAGCATCTTTTATGTTTTTCCATTGCTGATCAGAAGCTGTGTGCAGCAAACACCGTGTATTACGGATTTGTTGATGTAACAAGTTGCCTTGATGTCGGTGATCTATATGGCTGGAAATGGATCGAATACAATTCGAGCAGAGAAAGGCACTCGTTAGTGTCTGTATTCTTTCAGTGTATTCAAATGCGTGCCCAATATGAATAGTCTTTCATTCCTTTTCCAAGGTGTACATGTATCTTATTAAGATTCAAACTTTTTTGTGATATGCAACCACCCAGTCTAACAGTTCTCAGATTTCCTTGCTATCTTCGTTTTGTTGAATTCATTTCTCATTCTTCAATGTACTGAACTATGATCATGCGTTTATTTTTATGCATCAAATTTAAAACCTGTCTAGCAGCGCAATATGCACACAGAATTTTTCTATTTGAAAACATCTGAGTATTTTGGTAACAATGAAGTACTCCCTTTATAAAAAAAAGAGAGTGTAATTCTAGATTTGAACTAAGTCAAATGGGAAAGACTAATGTCCGAACGCCTGCGCTTGTAGTCGTTTCCTGCGCGGTTCCACGCGCCCACGTGGGCCCACGTCACCTCGAGCATCTCAAGCATCGAGAAAAGAGAGGGAGGGGGCGGTGGATGTCCAGCCGGCACCGGAGGAGGAAGAGACACCTATGCGAGGCAGCAGAAAAACGAGGAGGGAGATGCAATACCAGATTTACTTTTGAAACATCAAAATGCAACACTTGCAACATACGTTGAAGGCAGATGAAACACTTGAAACATGCATATGAAATACTTGTTGTAACACCAGATCTGCTTTTGAAACATCAAGATGAAAACAATTGCAACATACATATGGAAACAACTAAAACACTTGGAACATATGTCTGAAACACTTGCAAAAACATATGCAACTTTCAGATGAAACACTTGCAAACATACGCCTGAAAAAATAGATGAAACATTTGGAACATACAATTGAAACATTCGTGTATAGCCACTGCGCAACATTCCGATCTATTTTTGCAACATCAAGACGAAACACTTACGACATCCAGATGAAACATCTGAAACACTTGAAACATACGCTTGCAACATGGGTTTTCAACACAATGTCATCTTGTTGCTTGGACGAATCAAGGCTTGTCGTTGTGGAGATCGACGCTGACGCGGAGATCGACGGCAGCGCGGAGGAGGCGGGCAGGAGTGAGAGAGGGCACGATGAAGAATTTTATTTTTTCGGCAAGGTGTGGGCGAGAGGGGGCGAAGACACGATAGCGAGTGGGGGAGACGCGTCCATCGATGCCCGTGTCGAATCATTGTCGAAGTCAAATTTGTTTAAGTTTAACTAAGTATATAGAAAATAGTATCCATATTTATGTCTTATCTCCTATTTAAATATATCCCGTGGTTAATCTGACTATACTTATCTCATATTATAAATGTTAGTTTTTTTTTGTAAATTTAGTCATATTTAAAATTGTTTGACCTTACTGAAATACGAGGATTGCATTTTTTTTATACGGAGGAAGTATTTTCGGATGCTAAAAAGGTCGGTGTACAATGCATATTTGAAAACGGAAATGATTAGTGCAGGCGTGCAGATATCGGTAACAGATTCGCGGGGGTAGGGCGGGGCCATCTGAGCCGTCCAGATAGGTACTTCTCGAGAGGCTTCGCCGAGTCGGTGAGATCCGCCGTCCTCCCCGCTCCCGCTCGGCGACCGCTCTTCTCCTGCCGCCGCGCGCCCCTCTCCGGCCACCCGCCTCCGCATTCCTCCCCCGCCGCCCGCGCCGGTTTCCATGAACTAGCATCCCCTTCCTTCGCCCAGTACCCACCCGCTTCCTCCTCCCCCTCCTCTTCTGGCTTGGGTGCCCATGGAGACCAGCGGTGCCGCCGCCGCCGCCACCGAGGTCGGCTGGTACGTGCTCGGCCCGAACCAGGAGGGCGTCGGACCCTACGCGCTTGCTGAGCTTCGAGGTGACTGCTTCCTTCACCCTCTCCCTGGCAATTTAATGCGTTTAAGTTCTGAGTTTTCTCTGTGAGATCGGCCTTAGGGTTCAGTCTGTCCTGAATCAAGCTTCTTGCCCATTTTATTCTTGTTTAATCTAAATTTTAGTTATCGGGATGATTATCTCGCCGAGAAGGTTTCGTTTCCACGCTTTTGAAGTCGAATAGTTCTGTTCCTTCTTTCCCCCAAATAATATTCTGAATGAAACAAGTGTTGCTCCCTTTGCAGAACATTTTGCAAATGGTTATCTCAATGAGAGCACAATGCTCTGGGCGGAAGGGAGGAAGGAATGGATGCCACTCTCGTCCATCCCTGAGTTACAATCTGCAGTCACATCAAAGGATCAATCTAAGCAAGGTTATATGTTATTGCCTTGTAGTCTTGTACTGTACCTGTAATGGAAAATTTGTAAGGTTTTCTTATCATTCATTGAACTTCTGTGCAGATGCTCCAGATGATGATGATGATTTTGAGAAATTTCAGAAGGAGGTTACCGAAGCTGAGGCAGAGGTGGATCAGCAAGATGATGAGCGGCCAGCAACCCCGCCGGATGGAGAGGAAGAATTTACTGATGATGATGGCACCATTTACAAATGGGACCGTACTTTGAGGGCATGGGTTCCTCAAGTAAGTGCTGATAATCTGTCTTTTCCATCCCTAAATAAATAAACTGCTTAGATCCATCACTTGATTGCATGACTTTCCACCATTGAATTCATGACAGTCTCCTGAGCTTAGAGTCTTTGGTCTTCTGTACTTTCTTAATGAATTATAAGTATAGATCATCTAATAAAAACTAGTGTTGGATGTGTTACATACTCACATATCATTTCTTCAATTTATCTGTTACTATGTGGTACAACAGACTAATGGAAAGTATCACCTGCCACTTGTAAACTCAGAAGTTCTTGTTAAACTATTTATCATTTGAAGGATTGTACTAGTATGGGAATTAATGCTTGGAGAACATTTAGTATTCTCACTCACATAAGATTTGCAAGAGCTTTAATTGACCTGAGCCCTGTTCTTTACTGAGTTATGTTGGGGGGGGGGGGGGGGGGTTATGATGTCCCCTGGGTATTTTGTTAAGAAGAAGACCTTCTCACACAGGCCAAGAAAATTCTTGAAATAGTCTTTACTGAGTTATGTTCTGAATCAGTCTGTCTCATAACCTTGAAGACTGAAGCCATCTATTCATATAAATCAACCTTTCTTTATTCTAGAGCTTACCAGCTCCTTGGTTTCTTGCGTCTCACCATGATACTTGTAGTTTGCTTACGATTGAAGACACCAATGGGTGCGTTAGTTTTCGCCTTGTATGGAAGTTTCAATACAAGAAAAATAACTATATTCTGTCCCACCAAATACTAAGTTGTGGTTTAATTGCTAATGTACTTAGAATTGCTTTGATCTATTGGTAATGCTGGCAACAATAATGGTATATACATTGGGAGTTTTTCATTACATTTCTCGTTCAGCTGTATTCTTTTGAGGAAAAAAAAACTCGCCTTCTTAATACTGTTTTTCCTCTCATCATTTTTTTACAATTTCTTCTTCCTGTATGTCTTTATAGAATGATGCATCTGGTAGCAAGGAAAATTATGCTGTTGAAGAGATGACTTTTGCACTTGAGGAAGAAGTATTTCAGGCACCAGATATCCTGGGTCCATCTGCACTAGAAGAAATCAACACTCTATCTGAAAGCAAAAACAAAGGATCAGATAAAGTTGAAACGAGAGGAGACAAGAAGCGGAAATCTTCTGAGAAGCCAGCTGAGAAAAAGGTATAGCTATCAAGTCTTCCTGGAGTTCTTTATAAGTTTGTGCATGTTGATTCTAGTCTTCATGTAACCTTTTGAACTTCTGTGGTAGGAAGCTAACAAACCTCCGGACAGTTGGTTTGATCTCAAAGTCAACACACATGTCTATGTAAATGGTTTGCCTGATGATGTTACGGTGGAAGAGGTAAATTGCTTCTATCAACTAATTCTACATTTCATTTCTCTTATGGAGATCATTTTGTTGAATGACCATGTAACAAATTCTTAATTAATTGGTTATTTAAAAAAGTACTTGTTCTGAACTTCTGATGCTGGATTTCTTTTGCAGATTGTGGAGGTATTTTCCAAGTGTGGAATAATAAAGGAGGTATGCTTTTAGTCTGCTCTGTTGCAGAGATAAAATTGTTGTGCTGTATCATTCATTCTTGATGTCGTTTTGATTTTTCTCACCCGTGAAAAGAATTAGTTTTGTCAGTATTTGGACTAATATATAGTTGCCATCTGAGAATGTAACTAATTGGAATACTGGCAAAGGAACTTCGTAATTTAACTTATCAGAATCTTGGTGATGGATAAGTCTCATGTGTTGTTGGTCTTTGTGGGGCTGTGCTGCTCACATGGTCCTTGTAGCTGTTTCTCTGTTTTTAGGACAACATCTTAGACTAGAGGACAGCATCTTAGAGGACAGCATCTTAGACTAGAGGACAGCATCTTAGCTAGGACAACATCTTAGACTAGAGGACAACATCTTAGACTAGAGGACAGCATCTTAGCTAGGACAGCACTTTAGCATCTTAGACTAGCATCTTAGACTAGCATATTGACATATGCTTGGCTGGCTAGCAGTCTATAAATATGTAACCCCAACCCCTCAGGTTGGCATAGCATTGTATGAGTTTGTGTGAGAAATAAACCAGAAAATTGCCCCAACTGCTAGTGTCATCCTCTCTCGATGAGAGTAAGGATTCTGCTACTATCAAGAGTGAGAATCCAGCGACTAACAAGTAGAGTAAGGATTCTGCTACTACCAAGAGTGAGAATCCAGCGACTAACAAGTGGTATCAGAGCCGTATTATCCTGTAGCATGAGCATCTCCTGTTCATCTCCTTCCCCGGTCTCGCAGCAGCCCCAACCGCAGCCGGTAGCAGCAGCAGCTCCGGCTGCCCCTGCTCTCCACACAGCAGCCCCCTCGATAGCGCGCCATGTCCGCAGGACAGTCTCAGGGCTCGGTCGCCTCGAGCACGCGGCGTCGGCAGGAGGCCGACCTCGCCGCGGCAGAGAAGCGCGAGCGAGCAGCAGCAGACGCCGCAGCAGCGGAGCTAGCAGCAGCTAGAGCGGAGGTGGAAGCAGCGGCGGCGGCGGATGCAGCGCGTGCAGCAACAGCGGAGGTCGAGGTTCTACGCGGCAGCAACAACAGTTCCATCGCTGCTGATGACAGCGCCAACGCGGACCTCGAGCTGCTAGAGGGAGGCATCGCGAGGGCGAGCAGCGCAGTGGGCAGCCGCGCACGCCCACGAGCGCGGCGGCAGCCCAGACAGGCGCAGACACGCCGGCGGCGCTCCTGAAGGAGGCGCGCACGGCGGTGGCGCTCCTGGAGGAGACGCGCACGGCGGTGGACGGGTCGATGGAGAGCGCGGCCTTCACAGGCAGCGCGGCTCTCCCCGGTTCGGTATCGTGCTCACCATGAGTAACAGGCTGCCGTCAGGGACGTCGGCCCCGGCGGCGGGTGGCCTACCCTCACCAAGACCAACTACGTTGAGTGGGCTGCGGTGATGAGGGTGAGGCTCCAGGTGCGGCATATGTGGGATGCAGTCCGGTACGACGACGTCGACTACGACCAAGATCGACGGGCGCTGGATGCTCTCATTGCTGCAGTCCCGCCCGAGATGCAGTTCTCGCTTACCAGCAAGCGGACTGCTAAGGAGGCCTGGGACACCATCGCTGCAGCACGCATCGGCAGCGACCGCGCCCGCAAGTCCACACTGAAGGCACTTCGCAAGGAGTGGGAGAACCTGGCCTTCAAGCCAGGTGAGGACGTTGATGACTTTGCTCTCCGTCTCAACACTCTGTTGCAGAAGTTGGTGCAGTTCGGCGACGACACCTACGGCGAGGAGAGAGCTGTTGAGAAGCTCTTCCGCTGCGTCCCCGAGAAGTACAAGCAGATGGCTCTCTCAATCGAGTCTTTGCTGGACCTCTCCACGATGACGATCGAGGAGGCGTTGGGCCGCCTCAAGGTCGTTGACAGCGATGAGCCACAGCGCCTCTCGGGACCCGTCACCATTGACGGGAAACTCCTCACTTGGGAGCAGTGGGCTGCCGGCCAAGGTGACAGGAAGAAGGGGGAGCCTTCTTCCACGACAGGCGGCCGCAAGCGTGGCAAGCCACGCAAAGACGCCCAGGCAGGGGCGCGAGGACGTGCCGAGGGTGATGATCGTGGAGGCGCCCAGGGCGGCGCCGCTGGCAAGCAAAAGCCAGCACGAGACGAACCTTGCTACAACTGCGGCAAGCTTGGTCATTGGGCCAAGGATTGTCGACAGCCACGACGCGGCCAGGCCCACGTCGCGCAGGCGGAGGAGGAGCAGCCGGCTCTGTTCATTGCTCATGCGAGCATCGAACTACCTCCAGCGGCACCGGCCGCAACGGCTCTCCTCCACCTTGACGAGCCAAAAGCACACGCCCTCCTCGACGACAGCTCCGGCAACGACAAGACCGACGGGTGGTGCCTTGACACCGGCGCCACCCATCACATGACCGGGCGGCGGGAGTTCTTCTCCGAGCTCGACTCAGGCGTTCGAGGCACCGTCAAGTTCGGTGACGCCTCCGCTGTGGAGATCAAGGGCATCGGCTCTGTCGTCTTCGTCGCCAAGACTGGCGAGCACAGGTTGCTCACCGGTGTCTACTACATCCCCGCGTTGAGGAACTCCATCATCAGCTTGGGACAGCTGGATGAGAGCGGATCGCGCGTGGAGATCGAGCACGGAGTGTTGCGCATCTGGGATCATCGACACCGGCTCCTGGTCAAGGTCAACAGGAGCAACCGCCTCTACGTCCTTCACGCGCAGGTGGCGCAACCTCTTTGTCTTGCAGCCTGCCGCGACGACGACGCTTGGAGGTGGCACGAGCGCTTTGGGCACCTCAACTTTGAGGCCCTGAGGCAACTCGGCAGCAAGGAGATGGTGCGGGGCATGCCGCACGTCGACCACGTGGAGCAGTTCTGCGACACCTGCGTCCTCACCAAGCTGCGGCGGCTCCCTTTCCCTCGCCAGGCAAGCTTCCGCGCCAAAGAGAAGCTGGAGCTCGTACACGGTGACCTCTGTGGCCCCGTGACACCGGCTACACCTAGAGGCCGGCGCTACTTCCTCCTCCTCGTCGACGACGTGTCCCGCTACATGTGGGCTGTCCTGCTCGACGCCAAGGCAGCCGCGGCGGACGCCATCAAGCGTCTTCAAGCTGCTGCGGAGGCGGAGTGCGTCCGCAAGCTTCGTGTCCTACGCACGGACAACGGCGGCGAGTTCGCGGCGGCTGAGTTCGCGGCGTACTGCGCCGATGAGGGGATCCACCACCACTTCTCCGCGCCGTACACTCCGCAGCAGAACAGCGTCGTCGAGCGCCGCAACCAGACGGTGGTGGCCACCACCCGTGCCCTCCTCAAGCAGAGAGGGATGCCGGCGATCTACTGGGGTGAGGCGGTGATGACTGTCGTCCACTTGCTCAACCGCTCCCCCACCAAGGCCCTCGATGGCAAGACGCCATACGAGGCTTGGCACGGGCGCAAGCCCGCGGTGAGCCACCTTCGCGTCTTTGGCTGCCTGGCCTTCGTCAAGGAGCTCAACCACGTCGGCAAGCTCGACGACCGGAGCACGCCAGGGGTCTTCATCGGCTACGCGGAGGGCGCCAAGGCCTACCGCGTCCTCGACCCTACGACACGGCGCGTGCGCATCACGCGTGACGTCGTGTTCGACGAGGGGCGAAGCTGGACGTGGGGCAAGATGGTGGATGACGGCTCGACTCCGACGACCAGCGATTTCGTTGTCGACTACGTCCACTTCAAGGAGGCGGGGGGAGCTAGCAGCTCGTCCTCACCGAGCTCGCCTACCCCACCACCTCGTTCGCCACCACCTCCGGCGAGTCCTTCACCACCGCCATCACTAGCTCCGGCAAGTCCACAGGCTCCGGCGAGTCCACCACCAGCACTGCCAGCCACGCTTCTCTCTCCTACACCGGACCCTACCCCTTCAGGCTCGGCACCGGCAGTTTCGGCCCACGACGAGCAGCGCACAGTAGAGTTCGCCACTCCGCTGCCCAACGACGAGGATCGCATCGACGCCTACCACGGCGGCGAGCCTCTGCGCTACCGTACCGTGGACAACCTCCTCGGCGAGCAGCCGGTCCCTGGACTGGCGCAGCACGACTTTGAGGCGGAGCTGCACCTCGCACAGGACGATGGCGAGCCTCGTTCCTTCGCCGAGGCGGAGAGGGACGCGGCATGGCGTGCCGCGATGCAGATGGAGATGGACGCCGTCGAGCGGAACAAGACGTGGGAGCTGGCCGATCTTCCAGCCGGCCACCACGCCATCTCTCTCAAGTGGGTCTTCAAGCTCAAGAAGGACGAGACCGGAGAGGTGATCAAGCACAAGGCTCGTTTGGTGGCACGCGGCTTCGTCCAGCAAGAAGGAATCGACTTTGACGACGCCTTCGCGCCCGTTGCACGGATGAAGTCCGTGCGACTCCTTGCGCTAGCTGCCCAGGAGGGCTGGCGTGTCCATCACATGGATGTCAAGTCGGCGTTCCTTAACGGCGACTTGAAGGAGGAGGTCTACGTGCATCAGCCGCCGGGATTTGCGATTCCCGGCAAGGAGGGCAAGGTGCTTCGCCTGCGCAAGGCCCTCTATGGCTTGCGGCAGGCACCGAGGGCGTGGAATGCCAAGCTGGATTCCACACTGAAGGGGATGGGTTTCGAGCAAAGCCCGCACGAGGCGGCAATCTACCGGCGGTGCAGCGGAGGAAAGGCCCTGCTGGTAGGCGTCTACGTCGACGACTTGGTGATCACCGGCACCAAGAATGCGGAGGTGGCGACATTCAAGGGAGAGATGAAGGCCACCTTCCAGATGAGTGATCTGGGGTCTCTCTCCTTCTACCTGGAAATCGAGGTGCACCAGGATGACTCCGGGATCACGCTTCGACAGACCGCCTACGCCAAGCGCATCGTTGAGCTAGCTGGGCTCATCGACTGCAACCCAGCCCTCACTCCGATGGAGGAGAGGCTGAAGCTGAGCCGCGACAGCACGACGGAGGAGGTGGACGCTACGCAGTACCGGCGTCTTGTGGGGAGCCTTCGCTACCTCGCCCACACACGGCCGGACTTGGCATTCTCCGTCGGCTACGTTAGTCGGTTCATGCAGCGACCGACGACGGAGCACCAGCAGGCTGTGAAGAGGATCATCCGCTACGTTGCGGGGACTCTCGACCACGGCCTCTACTACCCGAGGTGCCCTGGGGCGGCACACTTCGTCGGGTACAGCGACAGCGACCATGCCGGCGACATCGACACCAGCAAGAGCACGAGCGGGATCCTCTTCTTCCTCGGCAAGTGCCTCGTTAGCCGGCAGTCGGTCAAGCAGCAGGTGGTGGCCCTGACCAGCTGCGAGGCCGAGTACATAGCGGCCTCCACCGCTTCGACTTAGGCGCTCTGGCTCGCTCGACTGCTTGGTGATCTCCTTGGCAGAGACACTAGAGCGGTGGAGCTCAGGGTGGACAGCAAGTCCGCTCTGGCCCTAGCAAAGAACCCCGTGTTCCACGAACGCAGCAAGCACATCCGGGTGAGGTACCACTTCATTCGAGGCTGTTTGGAGGAAGGGAGCATCAAGGCGAGCTACATCAACACCAAGGACCATATTGCGGACCTGCTCACCAAGCCTCTTGGGAGGATCAAGTTCCTTGAGCTCTGCTCCAGGACCGGGATGGTTCAACTCTCCTACAAGACGACGCACAAGACTTAGGGGGAGAATGATGGATAAGTCTCATGTGTTGTTGGTCTTTGTGGGGCTGTGCTGCTCACATGGTCCTTGTAGCTGTTTCTCTGTTTTTAGGACAGCATCTTAGACTAGAGGACAACATCTTAGAGGACAACATCTTAGACTAGAGGATAGCATCTTAGACTAGAGGACAACATCTTAGCTAGGACAGCACTTTAGCATCTTAGACTAGCATCTTAGACTAGCATATTGGCATATGCTTGGCTGGTTAGCAGCCTATAAATATGTAACCCCAACCCCTCAGGTTGGCATGGCATTGTATGAGTTTGTGTGAGAAATAAACCAGAAAATTGCCCCAACTCCTAGTGTCATCCTCTCTCGATGAGAGTAAGGATTCTGCTACTACCAAGAGTGAGAATCCAGCGACTAACAAGTAGAGTAAGGATTCTGCTACTACCAAGAGTGAGAATCCAGCGACTAACACTTGGGACCTTGAATTAATCATGTCAAGGCTGTTCATTATTGCAAACTGTTCAACTCAGCAATTATGTATTTTACTGTCTAACCAAGCATTTAACGAATTTCAGCTGTCCTTGCAGCATGCATTATAATACTAGATATTGGTACAGCTATCCATTGGTCATCATAAATTTATAATATTAATTGTTGAAATGTTGCGGATGCCTTAAATAAACTGAAAAATTTACAATATTTATGTGATATTTTACTTCGAGTAGGTATTGCTGCTCTTATTAATAATATGTTATAAAAGCATACGGTTGTGCTGTGACATTTATATTTCTTTCCTGAACTTTAAAGCATTTAGACACCTTTAAAAAATGCTGATAATTCATAATACAGGACCCAGAGACTAAAAAGCCACGGGTGAAGATCTATACTGATAAGGAAACCGGCAGGAAGAAGGGTGATGCCTTGGTGACATATTTCAAGGTATCACCTTGTTAAATTTCTCAGATTATTTGGACTCATTACACATTTCTTTTCACGTGCCTTCTTTTTCCAACGATTCAGGAGCCTTCTGTAGCTCTAGCGGTTCAATTGTTGGATGGCACATCATTCCGTCCTGGTGGTAAGACTCCTATGTCTGTAAGTCCAGCCAAATTTGAGCAGAAAGGTATCGTTTCATTATGCTAAAACCAAATAGGCAAATACTCTATGTGCCATCAGCTTCGAAACTTGTCACTGATGCCATCACTTGTGTTTCAGGTGACATTTTCATTTCAAAGAAAACTGACAAGCAAAAGAAAAGGAAGATAAAAAAGGTCGAAGACAAAATGCTTGGATGGGGTAATTTGGATTGCTGTTTTTTGGTAGTAGTTGTAAATAATATAGCTGATTCAAGAATAGTGTCTAATTTCATTTGTTTTCTTGGTAATTTCCTCAACTAGGTGGGCATGATGATAAGAAGCTGATGATTCCTACTACAGTAATTTTAAGGCACATGTTCACTCCTGCTGAGTTGAGAGTAAGTAGCTAAAATATGCCTGACGCCTCCTGCAATATGTGCTCTTTTGATCTGAGACAGCGCTTTTACTTGGTTGCACATTAGATCATTCAGATTGTCCATATGAGGTTCATGCTTCATAGCAACTTTATTTTCGTTCTTACTGGATTAACCAAGAATATCCTGCAGGCTGATGAAGAGCTTCTTTCTGAGCTTGAGACTGATGTTAGAGAGGAATGCATCAAGTTTGGTCCAGTGGATAATGTCAAGGTACTCCTAACCTCAGATATATAGCTTTTTTTTTTTTTGTGAACTTGTCTAGAAAACAGATACGACCAACTGCTTTCCAAAACAAACTTTTCACCATTTCAATAATAGCGTTGAGGTGCATACTTTATACAAACAAAATTAAGCTAACTCGGCATGGATCAGCCATAATTTGCTTAACTGTTCCTGTTGTATCTTCTCTGTTTTCCACCCAACCACTGCAGTTACATTGATATGCTTACTGTTTTCTGCATGCAGGTTTGTGAAAATCATCCACAAGGTGTCATATTGGTGAAATTCAAAGATAGGAAAGATGGTGCCAAATGCATAGAGAAGATGAACGGCAGATGGTAAGTCAACATCTCAACACACACAGTTCTTCCCCCCCCCCCCCCCCCCCCCCCCCTTTTTTTTTTCTGATGTGGTGATGTTAGCGGGGAGGCTGAAATGAAATTTCGGCTCACAGCCTTGCACCTTCTGTCTGTTTCCCTCAGATTTGTGCATGTTTGCTTGTCTACACGTAGAAAATTATCTAGCATTTGTGCAGCTGGATTGATCTGTTCTGATAGCATTTGTTCTCATTTCTTACGTTGCAGGTTTGCTGGGCGGCAAATCCATGCAAGCGAAGACGATGGCTCTGTTAACCATACTCTTATCCGTGATTACGATGCAGAGGTGTCAAGACTGGATCGGTTTGGAGAAGAGTTAGAAGAGTCCACATAGAGGAAATGTATACATGGGATTGCCGACCTTGTGTGATAAGATAGCAGCAGGAGAGTAGGAGTTTTGTGTTTTACCTCATTCATAGGTTGGGTCTTTCCACTCTTGATTGATATCAGAAAAAAAAGGTTATTCGATATCAGTTACCACTTTACCAGCCATGAACACACCGTTTGTTGCTGCAAGCCTGCAACTTAAAGGGATGCATTATTTCCCATGCTAACATGTCACACCTGAACCAGCTTGCAATGCTCGTCATATCCACTAGCAAAGTAGCAGCACACTACTGCTTTGTCAAAGGTGCCGTTTAATGAATGAGAAGTTCATTCAGATACCCCTCCCTATAAAGTGTCGCATTTTAATCTGAAATGTGGAAATTTTTATTTTGTCCATAAACCACTGCAGCTAGTGCATTGCCTTCCAGTCTGACTGAATCTGAAATCTGAAATCTGAAATTACTATATGGCTGTAGTAGTTCCTGCAACAATTAAGCGACTCCCATCCAGATCGACTCCAGAACTTGAGCAATGCCTGTCCAGAGAAACGGCTGGGGTGTCTATATAGTTTATGCTAGCCCTGCTGCTCTGAGATACGTGTATTGTACATACTTGATAAGTTTGGTTTCTAAGAAATAAACTTGAGTTTGATCCCGAGGACCAGGAATGGTGCTTCCTTGCTCCTGGTGAGGGTGGCGGGTGAACCATGTCTTTCTTTTCATTGCTCCTGTCTTGCTTTGGTTAGAAACAGTTTGGTTAGTAGTAGAAGTGATGCGCCTACTTGTGTATATATAGCATGGGCTTATTAGTTCAGCAGTAGCGCACGGAAATCTTTGTTTTGCATTGCTATACATGCATGCGCATATATAATGCCCCGCCCCCGCCCCCGTGCGGCGCTGCCTGCTGCGGCAGCGGCCGGGCGAGCGCCGCAGTAGGCTACTGCGGCAACGGCTGGGGGACCACGTCCACCTTGCCCTTGCCCCTGCCCGCGTGCAAACATTCTTCGGCTTTCCATCTGTGCCGCTCTTCTCGGCTGGTTCCGGTCGATGGGGTCTGATCTGCCTCGTCGGGTAAGTCGAAGCTTCACACGAGGGCCAAGGCATATGGGCGTGTCGTCGTGCCTGTGCTCGCCAAATTGGTTCTGAGATGGCGGCGGCGGGCTATAGTTCATTCCTAGGATTGGGGAGCTTAGGCGAAAGCCGTGCACCGTCGATGTTGTCTCCCCACCCTATAGTTGTAGCTTTGTCCCTCTCCTCCTGTTGAAAATCTAGCTCTAGTTATCTAGAGCCGGTGGTGGTGGCGTCAATGACGTCGCGTCCTTCTTGGAGGTACCACTGTGGAGGGGCCAGCTTAGACCTATCCCTCCTGGCTGCTTGTTCCCCTCTTGGGTGAGACTAGCCCTGGCTATCGGTCGTTGCCGATGGTTCGAAAAGTGTCGTCCTCTGGCGTCTCTGCTCCGTCGGCGCTCTCCTTGGCATTGCCAAAAAATCAAATGTCGGGTGGTGTTTCCACCGCTGCCGCTATTCTCCTCCATGGTTTCCTCCCCGTGGACGGCTTTGAATGGTGGTACGTGGCCTGGATGTACTGTAGGTGTCACCATCAGCTTCAAGGGAGGTTGTCGTGTCCGGTGATCTTAGGCTTGCGTGTCTGTCACCACTCTTAGTCCCCATGTCGATGGCAGAAAGCGACAGGTAGCCATCGGCACACAAGCAAGCCCAGAGAAACCGCGTGGAGCAGATCCTGAGCTCTCTCCAGGCTTAAGGTGGACACCGGACCGGATGATCGTGACCGAGGGCGTGCCAATCAATTTGACCCTGTAATTGGCAAGAAAAGAAAATTGATCAGTAATTTAAGGTAGAACATGCCGGTATTTATCCAGACAATTCCAAATATGCGGCTAAGTAGCCAATGAAATAAGGCTATCGACTAGAGAATCGATATCCAGCATGTTCACGATGTAATGTAAACAAAACAAGCATATCAGTAATTATTATTTACTCAGTTATATGGATTTAACTTAGCCGATGATCATGAAAGCATGCGAAAGATGTAAGGATAGGCGTGTAAGCATTCATGTGAGAAATATACTAGCTTTTAACTAAGATGAAGACAAATAAAAACATGTAAATAACCAGTACATCCTCAACAAAATAGGCTATCAGCTAAAATAGCCGATTCCAGTGATCTTATCGTATAGTATACGATCACTCATCCATTGGATATAAATAGCCGATTCGAGTCGTCTTATGCAGCATTGACAGTAGGACCCTAGATCAGAGACCAACAGGTGATAAATCTATTTACATCGCAAAAAAATCGTGAAGGTATGTTATACGCGTGGAAGCTCAGGCCATCGGCTAAATAGCCGATGGAGACATAGCGGGTGGCTGACGCCATGCTCTTCTTAATATATAGATCTATTAACTGACAATGTTCAATCTGACACGCTATCAACAAGTCGAGTCGGCTGATGCAACACTGATAGCGGAGTCATACTGGATACTAGCGATCAATGAATATATCTCTTAATAGAACACGACTTTAAACACCCGCCATGTACGATCAAGATTGAAGTAGATTAGTCATCAAACAGGATCTAACGTCAAGAATTGAATTCAACTGTGATAATAACTATCAGACGATAGATCGAAATAATAAGATCAATAAATCTCAATCTAGATGGGGCAATTGGTGATATTATATTAAACAGTAAACTATTAACACAATATCAATGGCTTTGATTAATACCAACGTTTGCAAGAGATTAATCGTCTGTTGCAGCCTTACAAATAACAATATAGATCGATAACTAACTTATACCGCGATTTACAATAGATTAGTCGTCTGTTGCAGCCTCACAAGTAAGAATATAAGTTGTGATGGATACTCACAAACAAGCCGGAGGTCAGGTCATCCGATGCAGCCCTGCTTGTCTAAAGAATTCGTCGAAATCTACTCTATTCCTACTCGTAAGGGATGGCGTAAGCCAAAAAGTAAAAGTATTTGTTTGGTTGATCGATGAGAGATGTCCGTTACAATAGTCAGGGTTCAATATTTATACCATAGGCTTGACTATGAGTCCTGGCCAGATAAGACCAATCACAAAATTTGGAAAAAGAAACGAAACATCCTAATTTAAGATAACTTAGACTTCAATCTTCCTCTTCTGTGGAGTCCGACATGTTTTCCTTCTTCCAATCAATGCCATTTTTACTGTCGGGGTCTTCTTGAGATGACGATGCTATTGAAATCCAGCTGACTCCGATCAATGCCTTGACCAGCCGTCTATGCACTTACAATAGCTTTCCTCGATATACGCTGAATCATAGGGTCTTATGCAACAAACCAAATTCTGGTGTCAACACCCCATTCCACTATTGGCCCTCAGATGGAGGGCGGTAGCGGAGCGGCATAGCTACGAAGAATGGTGCAGGGCACAATGGTCACGGCGCAACCGGCGAGTATGCTGTTCGACGGTGGTGCAAATCGACGATCGATTGACGTCTTTCGGCTTGAGTCTAGGCTTTCCTTGAGTCCTTGTGTTGGCTCTTCTTATTGTGTTTGTTAAGTGTTGTTGGTGGTGGTCTGGTTGTTGTTGCTGTTGGAATCTCTCCCTCCCCTATTGTTCTTCTTTGGACTTTTGTATCTGGATTGGCGCCACGCCCTTCCACCTTCCGGCTTGCCCGGCATCCGTAGAGTGAAAATTCAGGTGGGGATAGTTCATCCCCGTGACCTTTTAAAAAAACAAATAATGCCTCCTCCCTAGCTAGTAGTAATTTTATTTTATTTTATTATTAGATAAGACGAAGCTGCCGATGTCGTTGACCTGAGGTGTACCTGCATGCAACCAGAGAGCTCTATCTCAAACTAACCATGTTTGGTTATTGATGAAGAAAAAACACACACAGTATATAAAATCCGGAGTGGGCCAGCGTAATTCTAGCACAACCCTCCCTTGAAAAGAATGGTAGAGAGGCCCTCCCCTCTCTCTCCCTCAAAATATGCAGAGAGATCGATCTAGAGAGAGACAGTCACACGCACACTTACAGATGGAACTTGTAGATACATCAAAGATGATGAGGTCGGCTAATTAATGCAATTTGCCTCGTTGCATTCATCGTCGCCGCCGCCACCACCTTCACGACGACGACAGAAGCAGCAGCCGCGGCTGCACCAGGCCCTTTAAAGACTATCTTTTAATTTTGTAATATATATTTGACTAGCAAATATGTATGTACGTTATACGTTAATCTTAGAATCTAACGTCCAACGTGTCAGGACGCTACTTGACCGCTCGCAAACCCACCCGCCCGCTCCTCTTCCCTTCATTTCTTTCTTATTCGCTCTTCCGCACGCAGCGCCTCGCTCTTTCCGCCTCTCCCCCTAGCTCTCTCCACGCGCCCTCGCTCACCACACGCCGCTCCCTCTCGCTCGCCGCACGCGTGCTCCCTCTCGCTAGCCGCACACCGCTCCGTCAGCGCGCCGCGAAGCTCCGCGCCGCGCCGCCCGTGCTGCCTCCCCCCCTTTTCTTCCCTTGTGCACCCACGCGCCTCCGCGCACCTCACTGGAGTCGAGGACGTCGGCGTGGCTGCGGCAAGGTAGGTGGGGAGAGACCTAGTTCTGAGGCCTTCCTCCCCTCCCCCTTCTCTGGATCTGTGGATTTGAGCCCTCCTCTCCTCCTCCTCCTCCTCCTCCTCCTTCCTCCCCCGCGCTGGATCTATGGGATACGATGGTGGCTATGGTTCCAGCGAGCTCTCCGGGTTTGAGCTCCTCACCATGTTGCAATGGTTTTCTCCGAATGTTGCAGTACTGTTTAGTTGATGTTGCAGTAGGCTAGGGTTCTGACAAGCTCTCATGGTTCACCTTTCACCGTGTTGCAATGCTTTTCTTCATTTGTTGCATTAGGTCTGGGTTGATGTTGCAATGGTTTTCTTCGTTTGTTGCATTAGGTCTGGGTTGATGTTGCATTGGTTTTCTCCATTTGTTGCATTAGGTCTCGGGTGATGTTGCAATAGGCTAGGGTTCCTGCGAGCTCTCTAGAGTGAGCTCTCACCGTGTTGCATTGGTTTTCTCCGTTTGTTGCATTAGGTCTTGGGTGATAGTGCAGTAGGCTTGGGTTCCTGCGAGCTCTCTGGGGGTGAGCTCTCACCATGTTGCATTGGTTTTCTTCGTTTATTGCATTAGGTCTCGGATGATGTTGCATTGGTTTTGAGATTTTGTTTCAATTTTTTTGCTTCAATTGCATGGTGCTGGGGGCCAGCGAGGTCTGGAGAGGGGCGGATCCCGTGCGCACGAGGGCCGAGACAGGGTTCGATCCACTTCGTCCGTGGGGGTGGTGCGGGGCTGCGGGGCCGCGCGAACGGGCAGTGCGGGGGCTGTGGTTCTCTTCTCCTTCTGTGCGGTGGTGAGTGCGGGGTGCGGGGTTGTGTGGACGGAGGGCATCCGATGGGATGTCTGGGCGGGAGCACGACCGAATCCAACATGTATAGAAATCGGATTCCGTATGGTCACCAGATATGAGTTGTTTTAACTGGAACGCGGGTCATGAGTCCAGGTTACATATGAGATATGTAGAGCACGACCCAATATGTATTTTAATCGGACTTCGTATTCATTATCGCTAAACGCGAGTTATTCTAACTCGTATGAGTATGGGGGCATAAATTCGGGTCACATACGAGACATGAAGCGCTGCCCGAGTACTTAAAGAGAGGTGGACAAAAAATGAATGGAGAGAAATTATAGTTCATTAATATTAGGTATAGATATAGATAAAATATGTTGTACGTAGTAGTACTAGTAAGCAAGAGTTAACTTTAGGCCTTGTTTGGATGTATGTGTATCTACTTTAATCCACATGTGTTGGAGTGAAATAGAATGTAATTTAGTTTAATTCTACTTCAACACATATAGATTGAGATAAATACCTACGTATCCAAATAAGACGTTAACTTTTTTTGTGGGGAAGTCAACTAGTACTTAACATGTCGTTGGTACTGCAACCCAAACTCTAAAAAAGGAATATAAAACTAACTAAGGCCTGGTTTAGATACCTAAATTCACCCCCAAATTCCACTATGCAAAAAGGAGATTCCCCATCACATCAAAATGTCGGCAAATGCATGGAGTACTAAATGTAGATAAAATCATAAACTAATTGCACAGTTTTGTTGTACTTTACGAGACGAACATTTTGAGTCTAATTAATTAATTTTTAGACTTTTTTTTGCACTAAAAAACAAAAGTTGCTACAGTGTTCCGGCCGATATAAGTGCCTAAGATTTGTGGACAAAAAATGAATTCGAGAATATATTCGTGAGTGGATAGAGTATATTTGAAGCCAACCGTTGATTGTATCGACTAATGAGATATTCGGTGGGGCTAGTCTTCAAATTATAGGCTGTTTTCAGTTTTTTTTTCTAGTTTTTACTGTCAATTTAGACATAACGTGTGTGTGTGTATATATATATATATATATATATATATATATATATATATATATATATATATATATATATAGTGTATAACAAAAGCTATGTACTTATATAGAAAAAAACGACCCACTCGATAGTTTAGGGTGGGGCACTAGGGCACTACATTTCTTCTACTTTTTATCAAGCCTATATTAGGTGTGCCAATTTTTGTTAACCAAAGGGAGTTATAAGGCCTTAGAGCATCTCTAAGAGTTCCCAGTATCCCTTTCTCATCCATGTTTTTTTAGAAAAAATAAAAAAAAAACTCATCTATAAGAGTACACCATCTTCCTTCCTCATCTTTTGGCACTTGAAAATCAGCCTCCAGACCCCACCGCGCGTAAAAATGCGCGCATCAAGTCACGCGGGTCCACAGCCGGTGGCCCTACCGCCTCTACCCGCGCTCGCGGAAGGCAGCCTGCACGGCTTCTTGCGCAGCGGCCCCGCGCCCGCTGCCGGCGGTCTTCACGCCCGCGGCAGCGGCTCCGCGCGTCGCGGCTGGGCGGCCCCCGTGTGGCCTCCACGCCCACGGCTGGCTGCCCGGCGACCGGAGCCCGCAGCCAGGTCTTCCCGGCGGAGGCGTCCGCGGCCTGTGGCCCCTGTGCAGCTTCATGCTCGCGGCTGCCTGCTTTTGTTTGCTTTTAGACAAAACTGTCTGGACCATATATCTCAGGTGTTGGATTTCTGGCGATTGCCGTTGAGATGCATGTCTGGGCATAGATTGTCTCGGAAGCACCGACCATTCATAAATATAATTAAGAGATCTTGAAGACTACAGTAAGTCAAACAACCACACCTTATATTTTGAGACGAAGAGAGTAATAGTTAGCTAGCTAATACTAGTCCATAACTAATACTATTAGCTATCTAACTATCAGATGGTTTGATCCCACTGGTGAGATACTTGTTAGTTAGATGTTTAACTACACCCATTTAGACAAAAAAAAGCTAATTATTGGCAACTAACTATTAGCTGTTTGAATAAAAAAACAGGGCCTATGGTTTTGTCGGTGTCTAGAGAACCGGGGATCTAAACAGAGTGACAAGTAAATTTGTATCTGCGCGTCTAGGTCTGGATGGTGTGCAAAGCAGACACAAGGGTGTATACTGGTTCGGGCATGAATGACCCTACGTCCAGTGATTTTGCGGCTGCTCGTGTTGCCTTGCACCGAAGTGTTCATAGTAGGGGTTACAAGCTTTTGAGAGATAGAGCGGATCCCAGGTCACTTTTTAGGGGTGGTGCGTGTGTGATGCAGTTCAAGTGAACTCTATTCGATCCGATGTGAGCTCTATTCGCTCGATGCCTCTAGATGTGACCCATGTCTTCCATTTTATAGTTTCTAAGGAGATGACTCGAGTTACATTCGTGATGAAAAGATGAAAATGGGAAAGGATGAAAGAGAAAAATAAAAAAAGTGGCCTCGGGCGTGGCCATCTTCCTCCTTATTCGGTGGGAACAGTTTCCTTGTGGCGCAGAGATGCAACAGACGTTGATCTTTTGGCCTCTTCGTCTGCTGGTGCTGCGTGCTGTCGCCACGCTTCGTCCTGTGCGCCTCTGTGCCGTCGAGGACGGGCGATATGGGCGCCCAGATTTACGTAGAGAGGGGGTTAGGTGGTATAGTGGTTGTTACCCCCGTTGCTGTAGAGGTATGGATGTCACCGTGGTGGAATGACCGGGGTCATGTCGGGTCAGGGCGTGGTTCCCGTACTCCTGTTGACTGTGAACAGTCATGTCCGTCCCATCGGCGGGAGCGGGTGTCGCGGTTGGGAGCCCCCGTGGCTCCCCGTCTTGCCAGAGGGTTCCGCGTGTCCCTCGGGCGATGCGGGAGTGAGCGGAGGGGGTCGGGCGCTTTGATGACATCACGGGGGCTCGGGCGAGGCGGAAACTGCCGCCCGAGGCGTCTATCTTGCCTGAGACCTTTCCACAAGGCTCGGGTGGGATGAAGTTTGTCGTTCGTGCAGCAAGCGACTGACATGCTGTCAGCGCCTTTGGCATGTTGGTTTTACTGGCCCCTATGATGGGGCTTTAACGATTGTGCAGAGTGCCGTATTTTACCGTCTGTTGGGTACCCTAGTATTTTGATATCTGATAGGTTTTTACTATTATCTCTATTATTGATGTGACGTGAGTCCTGAGGTGCATGCAACCAGAGAACTGTCAAACCATGTTTGGTTATTGGTGGAAGAAAGAAACACGTGGAGACGCTGCTGCCCATGATGGCACTCATGGACCCCGCCATGGAAACGTGCTTCGGTCTCGTCATAGGCTTCCCGCAACCGCCGGAGGAATGATTTTGATACATGGCGAATCCACGCCGGCCTCTCCGTTCTCCGATGACGATCCCAATCATTTGTTATGTGTGACAGTATTATATATATGTTTTTGTTTAAATTTTGCTTGTGTTGTAAAATTCGTGTGATAGAAATATAGAATATAGATATGGTTGTATCGCGTTAATTTGTGGTATACGACGAAATCTGAGTGATTTATAGCTCTTCCAATTGCTCTAGTAATCAAAACCAGCAAAATTCGTGTGATAGATATATGGTTGAACGTACTTCCAAATAGACAGATCGATAGTTGCTAATATTTCATTATTTTCATAAACTAGGAGAAACTGCTTTGCCAAATGTTTTTTTACGTGATGAAATTAGACCTAGAAAGAGCTGTTTCATCGAAGAAACTCTAGTTGGAGTTGTTTTAGTTTAAGCTAATTATGGAGTTGTTTTAGTTTAAGCTAATTATAAAGCTCTACTCTCTTATATTTTTTCAAAAAATAAAAATAAGAAGTTAGAGTCGAAGCCGGATCTCTACCAAATGAGCCTCTGTTCCTCAATGTCGTGTTCGCATGGCCCCGATGCAAGTTCCTGCCTCTCGTTACCTTTTGTTGAGACACTCTGAACCAGTGGTGGACCCAGCCGAAAAATATATGTGGAGTGGAGAGACAACTAACTAAACAATAATAATAAAAATTGTATCCATGTGCCATATTTATATTTTTTTGAGGAGTGCCATATTTATATTGGAAACATATAATTAGAGCAAAGGCAAGTACTTAAGTGGCATAGATAAAGTCATAAAGACGGACTAGTGCCTAGTGGTACCTCTCTTAAAGAAAAGTAAACAATATTTGTGCTAAAAATAAAAAAAAATCAGTATATCAAATAGAATAAAATAGCAATCTGGCGTCTGGCCAATTAAAAGAACATATATATTTTTTTGAGCAAAATTAAAAGAACAGAAATGCCGAGCAGGGCTGCACAGGAGTGGGCATCCGTGTGAATGAGTACTTGGCCTGTTGGCGAGTGCGACATGGGCCAGCAGCCTAACGCTGGCCTGGCCCACGTTTTGGCAGTTCTAGGAAGCCCAAAACAATAAACAGCACTCGTCTTCAACCTCTGTCTGGCCAGCCCGAGCCCAACCAGGACTCATCGGCCCGCCGCCCTTCTCGCTCCGCCGTGCGACGGTGCCCAGCCACAGCGCCAGGACCGTCCGCGCTCCGCCGCCGCCTTTTGCTGGCGGGTCCGGTCCTCGAGCCGTTCACCGCGCCTTTCCTTGGCGAGCCGTCTGTCTGGTGGTCTCGGCCCGACGAAGGGCGGGGAGGGAGGGAGAGCGAGATGCCGCACCGAGCGCGCCCGATGACGGGGCTGATGGTGTTCATGGGCGTCAACCTCGCGCTCTTCAACACCATCACCCCCGTCTACGACTTCGTCTGCTTCCTCCCCTACTGGGAACGAAGGGTACCAGACAAAGCCCACCCTTTCTCCTCCTTCCTCACCCTACCCATCGCAGAGCTCAGTGATTTAGGCTTTAGCCTTCTAATCCTCCTTTACTTTACTAGTCGCAATACTGATACTCTCGCAGCCGAGCAATGCTTGCTGCCACGGCTTTAGATGGCCGCACTCGCCGATCCATGTTGTCTGGGGACTGGGGGTGTGTGCGTCAGCTGTTTGCAGGAATGTCTGTGTGGCCAGGGGGCAGTGGTTTACAGTGTTCTGGTTTCCTTCGTTTGGGATTAACATTACCTTGCGTCTCTGAATTGCATACCAAGAACATTTGTGTTGATTTAACTGGATTTGTGGTCGTGTGTTCCGTTTCCAGTTGCAAATGTGTGTCACCAACTGTTTGCTGAAATGCCTAGCTTGGGATGAAAATGATACTATCCGTAGTTTGCACGTCGTTGGAAACTATAGCTCTGTACATTTCAAGGATCATACTTCAGGAGTTCTTGTGATATTTGTATCAGAATTCAGAACAGTACCATTTTGTGGACACCTTTGTTCATCTGTGTACTCATTTCTTTGATTTGATATATGCATGTTATAAATTCAGTCATTTAACTTTGTGTCCAACTATATAGAGAGAACGCCGCCGAAGGGAACTTGAAGCTCTGCAAGCAAAGGGTTCTCTAGAAACTACTAACTGAATTCTCCTTGGTAAGAACAAGCGGCCCAGTTCCTCTGTTCCATATTTTTATTCATTCTGCCACATGCAAGAAACATGATCTCGTGAAATAATTCAACTCAGAACCCTTCCCTGCCACCATATATACCATTATTTTTGCCACTGGTTGTCTCAAGTATCAAGATGTTCCTTATACAATCTGTGGAAGGGCTCAATGCAATAGCTACTTTTTTATGTAGAGAAACATTCCCACATTGTATCTTGTGATGATTTTTGATCTGTCTGGACCATTCTAATTGTCTCAACTTTATTGATAAATTGACATCATTGTGTGTTCTGTCATATGGTTTACCTTATCAGTAGATCTTGTTGCATGCTGTTCATTCAAATGTGCCATCTGTTTTTGTGCAAGGACAATGAGAATAATAGATGCCAGCTTTAGTCTTCTGAAATATGCACTTGCTGAATCACCATCCTATTGTTCTGTCTCTAGCACTAGTACATCAAGCTTCTGTTTGGTTCAGGACTTCCAGACTGATTAGCACGCATCATGCACTCGTCCATGTCTTTCTCAGTTCCTAAGTATGCATAGCATTCAAATCCCCTGCAATCAATAGCACAATGTACACAACCATCCATGAACTCATTCGCAAAAGTAACTCCATTGCATTTGTGGGTAGATGTATAAATTTGCTTGTTTTAAGCTTCTATACACATTACACACTTGATGCTTCACTATAGGACTACGTCTCGCCTCTTCTTGTTCATTGGCTCGGCACCTGCTGTCCCTTTCCTCATCATGGCCACAAACTCTGAATAATCTATCCTTCCGTCCTACATGTGCAAAAGTAAATTTAAGCATTTTGATTTAATTAGAAACTAAAAACACATATGCTCAGTGCGAGGAACAATTTATCATGGCAAGTTAGTCATTGATGTAGTGGATTCTATTTCTGTAACACCGCCACATCGCAAGTTGATATGATGCTATGGTTTCTATAGTTCATTTTGCCAACTAAATATATTTATGTAATGTTTGTTCCTTACATTGTCAGAGTCGGCATCCGAGATGACCTCTTTGATTTTATCGGCGTCATACAACCCTTGCTCCTTCAAGGCGTGCTCAAGCTCTTCTTTAGTAATGTACCTATGTGAGATAAATGAATTATATGTGTTCTTCTATGATATATGTCATCCAAAATTCAGGTATCAGCTGTATCATTTTAACGTAACTTACCCACTGTTGTCCTTATCGAAATACTGGAATGCTGTGTAAAGGTGCTCTTCTCTATCCAATTTGTTCATATGCACTGTTGCGGTGACGAACTCGTCATAGTCAATTAACCCGTTGCCATCAGCATCAGCCTGGAATTTTATAAAACAATTCAAAAGGGATATTTTGATTACCTGTTCACTTTGAAAAGAATCACATTTTTTTTTAAAAATGATTGTACTCTGAAAACTCACTGCTTCCATTAATTGCTCCATTTCACTGTCTGACAGCTTGGGTCCATGCTTTGCCAACCCGTGTTTGAGCTCGTCAAGCGTAATGGTTCCACTGTTATCCTTGTCAATGTTCTTGAACATCTCCTTCAGCCCTGTGATTTCCTCTTCAGATAGGCACCCAGCTATGATCTACATTAGGTCATCAAGGGCATAACGAAAATTTTGCCTTGTATATAAGCATTGTTGTTCAGACGTTCTATATATGTGGAGTTGTTATCAGATATGTACCCTCAATGCCGCTTTCTTGAACTGGTTCATTGCCCTGAACTGCTTGAGCCTGCCGAGAACAACATTGTCGAGCGGCGTATCAGGTGCATCGCCATCTTCTTTGATCCATGGGTGATCTACAAGTTTTTCAAATCCGTGTGTTGAGGCCAGCCACATTGAACATATATCCATATGCGCTAGCTGCTCATGAACAACATATATGATGGTAATGATCTGGGTACTTACTGAGGACCTGGAACGCCGTAAGCCGCTCCTTGGGGTTGATGTTGAGCATCTTCTTGACGAGATCCTTGGCTCCCGGCGAGATGTGCGGCCATGGCTCGCTGGAGAGGTCAAGCTGCCCTTGCAGGATGGCGGTGAAGATGCCGTTCTCGTTCTCTGCGGACAACGCAAGAGTAGAGCTGAGTGAGAGATCATGCATCTCAGGTAGATGAAAGGTGATCGCAATCTTCTCGACGACTGAGACCTGCCCAGAAGGGAGGCACGCCGGCGAGGAAGATGTAGAGCATGACGCCGACGCTCCAGATGTCGGCCTCCGGGCCGTACTTCCTCTTGAGCACCTCGGGCGCGATGTAGTAGGCGCTGCCGACGATGTCCCTGAGCAGCTCGCCTTCCTTGAAGAAGACGGAGAGGCCGAAGTCGGTGGCCTTGAGCGGCGCGTCCTCGTCCTTGCTGAGCAGCAGGAAGTTCTCGGGCTTGATGTCCCGGTGCATCACCCCCATGGCGTGGCAGCCGTGCACGATCTGCACGATGGTGCGCAGCAGCGCCGCGGCGCCGCGCTCCGTGTACTGCCCCTTGGCGATGATGCGGTCGAAGAGCTCGCCGCCGGCGCAGAGCTCCATGACCAGGTGCACGCTCTGCTTGTCCTCGTACGCGCCCCGGAGGCCCACCACGTTGGGCTGGCCGGAGAGGTGGTGCATGATCTGCACCTCCCGCCGCACGTCGTCCACGTCCTCCTTGGTCGCCAGCTTCCGCTTCGCGATCGTCTTGCACGCCAGCTTCTCGCCGCTCGCCTTGTGCGTGCACAGGTGCGTCACGCCGAACTGCCCGCGCCCGAGCTCCTTCCCCATCGAGTAGGTCGCCCGCACGTCCTCCATGGGACGGCCCAGCACCGTGCCCACTGCCGCTGTCGCCGCCGCCGGCGGTTTGCTGCCGGTGCTGGCCCTGGCGCCGGTGGGCGAGCCAGGCTTCGTCGTGCCACCACCACCACCAGGCGCCGCGGATGACGACGACGGCCGTTCGTTGTTTGCGGACGCGCCGCGGCTTGGCGCCTGCGCCTTTGGTGCCGCCTCGGCGGCGCCGGCCTCTCCGGCGCCCTTGGAGCAGCACTGGCCCATGGCTGCGGCGGGGAACGCGTGCTGCCGCCTGCTCCGACGGAGGGCAGGTAGCCACGGACATGAACGGCGAGAGGTGGAGGGAGGGAGGGAAGGCGAGGCAGAGGAATTTTTGCCTAGTTTGGAGATGCATGGTTTTGGTTGATTTTGCGTTTCTGGAGAAAAAAAAAGTTTTCGAGATTTTGAAGGGTAGGGAGGGAATGGCGGGAAAGAAGAGAGCAGATTGGGGTGTCTCGTGACAGATATAGGGCTGCTTGCTGTTTCTGGCAAAACCGATCAACAGCACAGCACTTTCAAAGTGTTTGTAGGTGTCAGCAGACACAAATTCGAGTATTCGCAAACGTCAGGACGACAAGTCAAACAGAGGTTTCTGCAATTTTTTACAATTCGCTGCAATTTTTCATTGGCATACTGAAATCTGAATTCGTCCTAAAACCTCCTCTTCTACTCATACTCATCTCTGTCAAATCTCTACAGATGGCACTCCTCTCATTTACTAGTGAAATTCCATTTTTCTGCATTAGATAGATGTGATGCATTTTCCCTGAACTTCATGATGAAAGCTAAAACCTGCCTTCCCATGATTGCCATGCGGCTGTACAATAGATTATTAGGAGCCCGGAGTTCTGAGAACATGCCTTTCTGCATTAGGTCACTGCAGATTTCAAGAATGCCTGTTAGGCTGTTTCTCTGTGATTGAAGTTGTTCCACTGTCCGCAAAGTGAAATCTTCTTCTGGATTCTCTCTAGCGCAGAATGTAACTGTTTCTAAGCAACAGTCGCGTTGGACAAGTTTCTTGAAGCTGTTCACAGCAGCATCCTATGGATGCCCCGAACCCCATTAGTCGATGGTTAGCAAATAAGCAGCTAGCCATAGACAAAACTTGATGGACTGTAATCATTCCAAATACAGAGTATTCTTGAACTAGTAACGATCCATACATTCCAAGTTCGCGTTTCATCAAGTTTGAAAAGCCAGAGTCTCCATTTCTTAGACACTTCTCCATCAATATGAATAGAAATATTAGTCCAGGACTTATCAAAATAGATAAATAAATAAATATTAGTCCATTTCATGGTTCCAGTCTATGCATGCAACCCAAATCCAACACCGGCACATATGTCTTTGACAAATCCTTCTTTGAGGTACCAATACCTATGGAAGAATAGAGTAATGTACATACTGAATTTGAAGTAACACTACATGACCTCTAGCTTTGATACTGTACTGACATACACTGCCAGTTTACAGAACAGAAGAAACCACTGATATGTGGGGACTACTGCCACGTCATATGAAACCACCATTAAAACTAGTCAGGGCTGATTTAGCCTTTAACGTGTGGTCTGACAAGGTGCTTCAAGAAGAGAGAAGTTGGCCGCACCATAACAAAATATTGGGGCCTTGTTCTCTTCCCTTTTAAATTTCAAGTTTTTTCACTCTCTCTCCATCACATCAATTTTTAGACGCATGCATGAAGCATTAAATATTGGTAAAATAAATAACTAATTGTACAGATTAGTTGTAAATCACGAGACGAATCTTTTGAGCCTAGTTAGCCCATGATTAAACAATATTTGTTAAATACAAACAAAAGTGCTATAGTTAGAAAAATTATAACTTCCCACAATCTAAACAAGGCCTGGAGTGATGCTGTTTGCTGAAATTCCGTTGCACAGTGACGAAAGTTAGTACCAGGGCTAGGGGTAAAAAATATAATTCCTTGCACATGCAAACCTGCCCACAAACACAAGAGGGTGTGGTGAAAAGCTAAGCATTTATTTGGTTTTGGGACTTACTGGGATGGGCTGGATCCATCCATGATTTTTGGAATGGAGTGAACCCGTTTCTTGTTTGATTGTGTGGGTTAGGATCATCCTGGTTTCTTATTCTTGTTTGGTTTGAGATACATGGGATGTGAGTTGAGATCCCTGTCACATGGCCCCACACGTCAGTCTCTATCCCCTCCTTCTTCCTCACGCTCAACCCGTACCCGGCAACCGCGTCGCCTACGCTCGCCCCGGCGCCGACTGCGCTCCACGCTTTGTCGCGCTCGCGCAGATGCCGGCTGCTCCCTCTGCGCGCCGCGAGGCCACTGGCGCCGCCCCCCCACGCCTGCAAGGCCGCGCGGCGCTGCTCCTCCACGCGCCTTCGCGTGGCCACCAGAAGTGGGTGGCCCCGGTTTCTTCGATTTGGAGGGATAGGAGGAACCCGTATTCCCTCACTGGGATAACCCAACCCATTACTCTGTCTACTAAACACTAAAAAAAAACCAGATCCAACCTGCTCCAACCCACTCTAACCCTCTCAACCAAACGCATGTTCTTTTCAAATGTCATTCTCCTATATTGGAGAGTCCAACGTACTCAACTTTGACCAAATATATACAAGAGATTACTAATATTTATGGTATATAATAAATCTTATTAGATTAATCATTAAATATATTCCTATAATATATTTATTTGGAGACATATATGTCACTAATATTTTCTATAAATCTAATTAAATTTAAGAAAGTTTTATTAACGTAAAAGAAAAATTAGGTGACACTTAGAGAAGGACGGAGGGACTACATTGATAACCAGTACTATTCATGTCTGTCTTCCGGTCTCTGGTTGAGAAAAGACGCCTGAGATTAGCAGCATGCCATGTCACGTAGTATATTATTATTTTAGGTAAAAGTCATGATCATCACACAAATAATGGCTGCCGTTTGCTGTCGGTGCAAACCCTTCCTGCTCACCGGTTTCTTCTGGGCCGACTCATCACGACAATAATGGGTCATGGGAGCGTTGCTTTCGTTCTGAATGCTGAACCGATTTGATACCGGCCCGGCCCACTGAAACAACCGAAACCAGAGGTGAAACCGACGCTCGTTAATGCGGTGGGTGAGTGCTGGTGCAAAACGTAGCAATCTCCACGTCGGTCTCATGAGGCTCCCGGTCCCAGGGAAGAATCCATCCAGATCCAGCACGTGATTACATTAGCAAACTGCATCCTAAAATTTATTACGTCCAGATCCCAGAACCACACTAGACATGATTCCTCCGTTCCAACACGAGGACAACTATAAACTTAGACTAAGTGAATTCTTTTAAGTTTAACTACACCCTTCATCTTTAAATAAATACTCACTTCATCTTGGAATTCTGAAACACAAGTATCAAAAGGTTCAATATTTGTATTTAGATTTATTTGGATGTATTAAATTCCTCGTCCTCTGTCGCCGACTGGATCCAGACCAAAGGAACACGACAAAAGGGGCACTCCCTTCTGCCGCTGGTCGTTGCGCTTGAGCCGGTCGAAGTTAGCTTCATGATATCGGGCTTCCAGTCCACTTCCCCGCCATGGCTTCTAGCCTCGAGACCACTAGCCGCACCAGCGGGCGCAGGATCTGGGAGGAGAGCTTGGGTGCATGCGATACTGGATGCAGGCGTGGGCGCGGGCTCCAGGACGCCGACGCCTAGGGTTAGGGTTCCGCCGCCTCCGCCGTTGGGAGGAAGAGAGACAAAGTGAGTGAGAGGAAGAAGAGAGTGCGAGTCAGGCCACGTGCGCAGGCCTCCTTTCACAATTTGGACGGGGGCAAATACGTCCATATGGAAAGATGAATAGTACACATATGCCTGCCAGTGGGCCCAAGCAGCTGGAAGACGTTGAAAATGACATTCTTCAGGAAAACATGGAATTATAATGGTACATTTCAGAATAAGCGAATTGTAATGGCAGATCTCCAAACTTTGAGAATTATAATGGTACCAATCCAAATAACCCTTGTATTTACAATGCATTTTGAATTATGCTGATACTTATGCTAATTTATTGTGAGAGGAAAACATTGTTCGTTCGCTGAAAAATACTGTTGAGGTAGTGCTGAAGAACAGGGCGTCAATCTCATCTATGCCGGTCTGCCTTTTAAACGTCATCTATGCATACCTTTTAAACATCTTAGACGAAATGAATGACATGTATGCATGGCTTTTCAAACTATACATTACTGGAAAATTAAGTAAGTCGACAAACTATACTAACTATACAACTAGTGAGGAGCAAGCTAGTTTTTTTTGCTAGACTCCTTATTTGATCCTAAAATTGTTTGAATACCTTGTATTTTAGATTGGAGGGACTACAAAGTATTTAATTTAAGCATTTAAAATTTATCCTAAATTATATAATATTCTAAGTGAATTAACTCCCTTAAATCATTAATTGCATGTATACCTTCCATTAATATGTGGCTCAAAATATGGTGACTACAAGAACTTCACATAATTAAATGAGGATTATATACATCATTTGCTTTATTACTCTGTAGGATGGAGAAAATAACTCTACAGGAAAATATAATATCTAAATAGATTTAATGTAAAAATATTCTGGGATTAATGTAGTAATTTCAGTATTATAAATATATTTGTATTTTCATAGATTTAATAAACAAAATTTATTGACTTGACTATTAAATAAAAGCTAAAACCGTACTCTTCTTAGGTCTATAGTTTGGATCTAATGATTTAAAATTTAGCCACTAAACTGTAGACCACTTTAGCTATGGAGACTCCAAATAGAAAGTCTAAAGTGTTCTTAAAATTTAGTTAACCTCACAAAAACCTTAGACCACACAAGTGAGTTAAAGTTGTCTAAAACTTTAGTGATCAACTTTATCAAACCACTCAAAAGTTTAGACAAGAGAATCTAAACATAACCACTTTTTTTTTTTGAACCGAGGAGTGTGTACACATGAATACTGCTGGCGTCGGGTTCGAACCCGCGTGGCAAGCGCCGGCCTTTGGCTCGTGCTGAGTGCTCAACTCCATCCTATGGAGTACACGTCATCGGATTTGCGTATATAATCGCTGCCACACGTAGTGGAACTGCAGCCTGCCGGTAGGTGAGAGAAACAAGACAACATGGCCAGCGCCAGCGGTGAGGGCGAGGCAGCCGCGCCGCTTTTGGAGACGAACCCCCAGGTGTACTTCGACGGTTGCCCTGGTTGCGCCATGGAGCTGAGGAAGGCGGCGAACCCGGGGATCCCGTACAGGCTCTTCTTCCATATCTGGATCATCATTTTCGTCAACAGTATGTTTGTGCATATAAACACACGAATTGCATGCAAATTAAATTAATTCTCTGTTCTTCGTTATCTGCTCCCGTCCCAAAGGGTAAATTATCCGTTCATATGTTTGTGCATAAACACACGTTCATTATTTTCATGTTAGAGGCGGAAGAAAAATCTAATGCTAATTATCCGTTTCCTATTGGGTGAAAATTGCTAAAAAAAATCCTTACATATGGGATTCAGAGTAGTATCTATGGGCGTCGTTTGGAACCTTTGCTGCTGCTCGCCTCGCCTACTCCGCTCGCCTCACCTTGCCTAGCCTAGCTAGCCTGCTCGCAAGGCCAATCGCCAGTTTCTTTGTCGCTGCGTGCTCACCTCGTCCAGCACAGTAGCTCGAGCGGGAGGTCGATCCGGTGGCGGTGGAGGTCAATTCCACGCCGGCATTCTCGAACCAGCAGTTGGGGAGGCCGATTCGGCGGGCGGGGAAGACGACTCGATGGTGGTGGAGGCTGATTCGGCGGCGGGGAAGGCTGACTCGGCGGCTGGGGAAGCCGATTCGCTGGCAGGGAAGGCTGATTCATCGACAACGCAAGCTGGTTTGGTAGTGGCGCGAGAGGCCGTTTCGGTGACGACTCTGGCTGCTGCTACTCGCGAGGGGGGCCAACCTTGCTCACACGGGAGAGCTGATTTGGCTCGCCCGAGGTGAGCTTGCCTGGCAAAGCAAGCTATCAGCTTGCTGCCAAACGGTTGGCCTTGCTCGGTAAGCCAACACAGTGATGTGCAAAACAACCAAGCAGCCCATATATATTTCTTCTGCCTAAAGCCTTTTATTTAGTTTGGCTGTGTATCGTAGGCATTAATTAGGACTATGTAGGATTTTAATAGGTATATATATACATCAAAGAATTAAATAGCACGGATAAGAAAGCTATATCCTACTCCCTCCGTCACGTAGTATAGTATATACAAGCATTCAAAAATTATACCTAAATATAAGAGATTCTAGGAGACAAAAATAGTTTTTTTTTCATTACATAAATTTGGTAGATATCATATTGTTATGTGCTAGTATTTATCAAACATAATCATTAATCATGTTGATGATAGCGCCTGATTAGGAGATATTTTTTTTCATGAACATGCGCCTGCTTAGGAAATAATATGAGGGCATATGTATATTTTGTGTTCTGTCTTAAGATATCCTAAAATTTCTAATCTAAAATACACTATATTACATTACAGAGGGAGTATGCAAGATACAAATACTTGAAAATACCAGTACCAACCGTTACACAAACAAGTATTATACAATGACTCTGTAATAAGCAAGACTCTTTCTGTCAAGCCAAAGTGTGGTAAATAATTCATAAACTTGGCAATAGAGCGTGGGACGCACTGCTACATACAAATGAACAAATACCCTTAAGACGTGTTGTGATAGTCATGACTTTCATACTTTCGTCCTTTGTTTCTTACATTGTGTTTTCATTGCTTCTATGCATATATGCCGGTATCTTGTCCTATTTATGTGCGTATTTCTTTTATTATTGTATAGTGCTGGTTCCTAACCTTTTTATGTCTTTTCTCTGGTTCTACTAGGTTTGCCAATATGTTTGTTGTTTCCCTTCATATGTTTCATGGTATGGTATCTAATTCGATCCACAAGACGTGTTGTCAATAGTATGTTGCATATAGTATTAGATTTTGGTTGTTTCAGATTTTAGACATTGCAATTTGTGCCTTCATAATTATACAGTTGCAAAATTTTTGCCAGATGCCTAATAGACTTGACACTCAACATAAAAAGTAACAATCTTAGGACCATATATGTATGTACATGTGTGCAAGCACTATGCACACATATTGCCTTCCACATTATTATGTAGTAGCATTTGGGGCGTTATCTCATAGACCCTTTTTAGTTGTATGAGACTAACACATTGTGTGCTTTTCCTTTCACCAACAGATACAAGACCTGCACATTACCACAAGAGAAGAAGATATTGGATTTTATGCTGGATTTGTGGGTAAAAGCTTCTAAACACTATAATATTCTTAGTTCTAAAGTTTATATTTACCTCTACTTTTATAATTCATTTTTATGTACTAATAGAAAACTTTTATATTTATGTAGGTGCCTCATACATGCTTGGTCGAGCTTTGACTTCTACTGTGTGGGGAATGGTAGCTGACCGTATTTGGAGGAAGCCGGTTATCATTCTTGGAATTTTATCGGTGTTAGTATTTCTTTTCTCTATTTATATATAATCAAAATTGAGCTGTTTATTAGCTAGGACATTTATTTCAACTCCCTCCATTTGCCCTATCTCTAATCATTTGTGCCCTTCTATTTTATCCCAGGCTTGTGTTTAACACTTTGTTCGGATTGAGTGTGCACTATTGGATGGCTGTTGTTACACAATTTCTTCTTGGTTCTTTAAATGGTCTATTTGGCCCAATAAGAGTATGAAAGTTGAATGATTTAAATATATATGGAGGTATTGGAACATGTTATAGTAAGTAACATGGATTTTGACTTTACAGGCATATGCTGTTGAAGTTTGTCGAGTCGAGCATCAAGCTATTGGATTGTCACTCGTAAAATTTCAAATGATATAACAGCATGTTTCGCTATTTGATGCAACTGTTTATATCATGACATCATCTTCTTTTATGATTAGGTTACTACATCATGGGCAATAGCTCTTATAATTGGGCCAGCTATTGGTGGATATCTTGCTCAGGTACAAAAATGTTCTATCATTTCTTGTATCCTTTATTTATTCATATATATCACCCCATTCATTACACTTTACCCTCAACTCTCATTTCACAGCCAGCAAAAAACTATCCAAAGTTGTTTGATGCCAACTCATTATTTGGGAGGTATGTTTGTTACAAGCACATAATCCATAGTCATCATAATTTTTCACTTACTAATTGTGGGAATGTTTTTGTCAGGTTCCCATATTTGTTACCTTGTTTGTGCGTGTCGATCTTTTGTTTTATTATTCTCATAAGCTGCATATGGCTCCCGGTATGTAAATTAAGTAAATTGTTATTACTATATTGAACACTCTATTAACTTATCTATGTTTAGTGCTTTCATATTTCATAGCATTTTCTCATGAAAACATTTAAGTGTTGTAATAGCAACATTACAACTAAGTATTCTTCTTGGTGTCAATGCATTAGCATCCTCATATGTTCCTACTCACTACATATTCTTTTGTAAGGCATATCAACATTTTTCATTTATGCTCCAATATAGGGGGCCTACATCATTACCAAGACACACAAGTAAGAGTTGTACTACACATGCATGGTTGTTGGGATTGTGAGCCTAGACCATGGCCAATCAATCAAACATGCACATGCATGGCCCTTGAGGTGGTGAGCCTAGGCCATCACCAATTAAGTGTGTGCAACGAGCGATGAAGCATGTTATTTGGTGGACAATTAATCCACCATGATGACATCTTTGTATTGGGGTTAAACACTCACACGCCTACAAAAGAACATGGACGGAGTACAATAATATCTATGCGCTATAATGGCAACGTTGCAACAAAACTTAAAAAACATTGAATTGTCATATATATTATTACCTTCTAGACAGTGGTGGAGTGTAATACCCCAAAAGGAAAACAACAACAACCTTCTGGAGTGTTACCAAACTACACTTCAACAAGAACATAACATTAGAGAGCATGGAAGCATCGCCGATCATATAGGTTATACGATAAAAAGAGAGATTTTACCGATAGCAAAATACAAAAAATTTTAGACATTAACCGTAAGCTACATGACAAAAGGATAGAAGCAAAGATCCAACTTTGACCATCACAGAAATTACAAAACACATGACTATTTATGGTGTATATAATAAGTGTGAACTTGTGCTACTACTCCCATGCCATCAAACATCCTTGAAACTATGTACCTGAGATGGGGGAAACAAGCCTATGAGGTTTAAGGGAACCTCAACAAGTAAACTGCTTTAACAATGCTATTCAAATCACAATTTGATTAAGCCACAAATTTTAAATAGCTGGGCAATTGAAACATAAAAACTTCAACATCAAATACTTCATAAGTTTATCTTCATAATGCAAATGCCAATGGTGCAATGCAATGCAATGCAATGCAATGCAATGCATGACTTCACTTCTACCCACACATCCTAGAGAGAGGGAATGAGGGCTGCAACCATATTGCCCATTTGAACGTGTGTTGCTGTACTGGTACTTAAATCACCAATCTAGCTACACGGTTTTCTTCAAATCTATATCAACGGGAAGAGTCCAAATGCAAATGTTGCAATGTATACACTTCACATGCTTCACAATTCAACAATAATACCACAATATATGAAATAGTGTACTTTAAATCAAAGTAAAGTAATAGTTCAAATTTTAGATTATATAGCTAGTGTGAGAAACTGAAATTTAGTAGAGGTAATTCAAACAACAAAGCTAAAGCATGCGGACCATAGTGCCAAGTTTACTGTCTTGATCCGAAGGTGCACCGCCTAATCATAAGCAAATATCAGTACCAACACCATCAAACAAATAAAACAAACAACATATTACACACTAGAGTGTCCCAAACCCGCCGTTCAAGAATTTACCATTTCGCTATCGTTCATGACAGCAACACTATCCCTTCTCTTTTTCATAAAAATTTAACCTTACATTAAAAAATTCTCAAAATCTACCGGATGATATAAAACTATATTATCATAACTTTGTTATAATAAGATTCAACATAAGAGATCTCCAAGATAGCATAAACATCCTCTTAACTTAACTGAATTTTTCTGACAATCAAAACATGACAACAATCTTATAAAATTCATAACTGGAGATATACTCATAAAAAATGTGTTCTATAACAATATGTAAAGCTTAAGAAAAACCCTACAACTTTTGTTTAGATCAAAAGTTCAAATTCAAAATTTAGGATGGCCAAAAACTTATTAGATCTAAAACTGTTTAAATTCTCGTCATTGAAAAAACAGACTTCTTAAAATGATCATATCTTTCAAAATACAGTGTCAAAAGAAAGGTATGGAAGTCCTCTACAATTTTGTCCATAGTGTCAAAATTTATTATGACCATTAAGATGTCCAGAAATAACGATGAACAAAAACTGCATAGTCTTACAAAATTTCAGAACATGGACAAGATTAATTTATGGAATTACTCCGACTAAACCTCTTTTAGTTGAATGATTCAACCCATAAAACTTGATCCAAGGAAGTGTATTAGTATTTGGCATCTCACCTAGGGCAAACACAGCGAGCACGGCGACGAACCATTGACGATCTACTCCTTTCTTCCTCTTCCCCACCTCACGGCGATCTACCCGCTATGACCGGATCGTTGTTCCGATCTATGTCATGCGTAGGACATCCATCATGGACAGCGAGGGAACGAAATTTGAGGGCAAAAACAAGCAGAGAAGATGACGCCTAACTAAAAATCCAAGAAAGAATGGCACCATAAACGACTATGGCGGCGGACGACAATGGTGGCAAGCCCTAAACCCTCTCTTCTTCTCTCCTCTCCCTATTTTTTTTTCCAGTGCGTGTAAGGGCTGTAGAGATAACGATGTTCGGAGGGAACCAGAGTTGCAGCAAATCTGATCTTAGATGAGTCCGTAACAGGAAAAGAAAGGAGGAAAAAAAAACACCTACACCACAACCCACAGCCGAAGGACCTGGGCTCGGTCACGGCTAGAGAAAAAGGAGACATGTACTGTAGCAATGCTACAGTACCTTCTCTTTTTTACAGTCTTTCAATAGCCACAACTTTATCGTCCAAACTCCACACACATGAGCAGACAAACGCAATCCGTTCGACAAGCTCTACGCATCTGTAACCTCCAATCGCTGATATGAGCAACGGATCAAAAAGTCAAATTTCAGTCTCCCTTAAAAGACGGTTAACCTATTCTAAAAAAAAATAAAAGCCGGTCAACCTTTGCTAGATAAATTACATAATCCGTATTAAAAAATCTATATTTCCCATGCATTCTCGGCTATTACACGAAATGTGGCGAAATATCAAGGGAGGGGATTGTCCTAATTTCTATAATAAGTAGTAAGCACCATGGCATGTGTATTCATAGAAAATAAGTGATTTAGAACCAGGATAGCTGGCCTGTGTTTTGTGCAGCCTATGGATAGCTAGCATGACTATTGCAATTTGCACCTGAGATTTGAATACAAAAGGCTAGCTAGACATTATGACAAAATGGGTCCGGGTGATAAGCTTTATATGTTTGATAGATCGACTAAGAAAGCTAGCTAGCTAGACCTTCATAAATTGTTGCAGGGGCCCGGAGCCTAGTATCACCTCCACTAAGCTCCGCCCCTGCTTCTAGAGCTAACTCCTACAAGAAAATGTAGACTCAATTGTAGTATGTGTCAATAAGAGAAATACTCTTGACAGTGGGACATCCATTAAAACAAGAGTTGAAGGATCTAAAAGGGCAATGTGGTCTTTTATGTAGGCAAACACACCGATTTTTGTTCCATTATAGTTAGTCAATCCAACAAGTACCATTATATCTAAAAAAATGTCAAATTTTTAGCCATATAGTATGGTTGCTCTAAAATAGTTAACTGAAGTTCAGTTATTTTACTTATGATTGTAGTAGGCTATTACGGTTCATAATTTCCTACAATACATATTCGTTTTGAGTGATAAAATCGTTTCTAAACTACCATGTTGGTATACATTACCACTATCTATGGTCAAATAAAAAACATTTCTCTATTTACTTTTTTCTTTTTTCTTTTTTCTTTTTCATGTCTTCATTTGTTATAATTGTAGCAGAATGCACCGACATATTCTGCCAAATCAATTTATGTTGTCTTTAGATCCTGTCAACTTATTCAATAATATTACTCACTAGCTTGTTTTTAATTATAAAAATGTTTTTTTTGCATAACATTTCAGGAGACATTACATAAACACAAACGAGATATCAAGGAAGAACAAGCAGCTAGATATTCCATTGCCCGATTGGCTGATTCTGAAGAATCTGTTGAGCAGCATAGTAGTTCAACTAAAAATAAGAACTTATTTAAGAATTGGCCACCGATGTCTTCTATTATCCTATATTGTATCATCGCCTTTGATGATTCATCATATTCAGAGGTATTTTTTAAATAATGTGTTTCTTTTTTCACCTTGATTACAATATTACTGAATAATTGCAATTATGGTGCAACAAGAAACAATATATATATATATATATATATATATATATATATATATATATATATACTTCACATTTTATGAATCTAAGTACTAAGTGAAAATATTATTTTTGATTTACACAATTTTCCATCCAAAGAGTGGCAAATATAAAAATATATAGAATAGCCTTTGGCTTCCCAAGGACCAGTTCTTTATGTGGCACTTAAAATTTATGAAATCTATCTTTATGTCACTTATATGCTCAAAATACATTAACAAATTGAAATCAACGATTTGGTCATTGGATAGTTAGTTGGAAGTATTTTTTAAAAAAATGTATTTAATAAAATGTAATTTTTTTCTTTGCAAATTGTGCATCAAATACATATAGGCATTAATAAGTCTGTCATTTTATAGATTGTGCATCAAATACATATATAGACAATTTGTACATATCAGATGGAGAACCTTATAAGATTATTATGCATTATCTAGAGATATTTGTTGACTAGTTGCACCTCCCACAATCATGAAAATAGTAACACCCCGCACCCAAAATCTACTTATATGGCACAACTTCACATGTGGAACAGGTCTACATACACGTAGCACCTCTCTTACACTTCCATCATCGCTTCGTGTAAAAGGGTTAACTCAGAAGTCCTATGTTTGATTATAAATTGGGTCTCGCTATCCTAAACTTTTAAAGTGGTACTAAACCCACCAACTACAACTCCTCATGTGTCACATGGAGCACGTAGGCCAACTTCACAGCTACTACATGGAGCACGTAGGCCAACTTCACAGCTACTATAGGGCTTCTAACGGGCTAGGGTGTTACATCCATCCCCCTTAAGGGTTGACGTCCTCGCAGCTCACCACATTAGCAATAGATGCCCAAAACCACCCCTTTGTACATCCCTCCATGGTCCAAAATATTATGCATATACGGCCCAGCTCCACACATGGAATGGGACTGCATACGCGTAACACCTCTCTTACACTTTCATCCTCCCTTTGTGTAAGTGCTTCATTTGGAACAATAAGGTTTATAAGTTGGGCCTCACATCCTAAATTTTCAAGGTGGTACTAAACTCACCAACTACAACTCCTTATATGTCACATGGGCCACATGGGTCAACTTCACAACTACTACGTGCTTTCTAATGGGCTGGGATGTTACAAATATAATGAGATTTAGTCAAAGAAGACCACATGATGGGCATGTGGCAATGAGATACTATAAGCGAAGCAAAAATAATCTTATACATCTAATTATAGTTGTGAGTTGAACTGTGATCTTACATGTGGCTAAAACATCTTTAAGTCCCGTAGGTAATACTTGTACTTATTTTTATGTTACATATTAGTACATGCTACGGTAATGCTTTTTGGGAAAAAATAATAAGCTATCATCATATACAAAATAAAGTGATAACAACAGTAACTTAGGTGTTGTTTGGTTGCAGCATGTAAACGTAAACGCAAATGGTAACGAAAGACACCATAAATGGAAACAAATTAAGCGAATACTGATTTTGTTTGGTTCCCATCCGTAAAGGAATCAGAAAAACAAGCACACGGAGACGGAACTCGTGCATCCGGGAACCTTGCCGACGCTGGCCTCCCTCATCGGGCCCCTCACGCTCGCGCCGCGGCTGGGGTCTCCGCCACGAGCCAGCACGGTGGCGGCGCGAGCACCATACGTCGCCGTGCAGCCGGAGCCCGGAGAGCAGCGCGCCCCAGACGGCCGCATCCGGCGCCATCGGCATCGCCTGGATCACGTCCTCGGTCCCCCGCAGCCGCCCGTCAGGAGCGTGGGCATCCACGAGGAAGCCTTAGTGCTCGATCCGCGGTCAGTTCAGGACGAGATTGTTGGGGAAGGCAAAAAGGAAGGGATGGTGGAGTCACGCTAGGACGTGAGGAGGTAGTAGGGATGGGCGGCGCCGGCGCTGGGCACAAACCGGATGAAGATTGTCGAGTCGAGAGGGGAGCCGCAGACGAGTAGACGAGCGGAACAGATTGCGGCCGGGTTTCAGCGGTATCAGGTTTCTACTAGCCGAGCCGGTAACTCTTTACGGCGTGATGCGTTTACAGCGAAGACGAAACAAACATAATCTGACGTTATTAGTTGCCGCTGTAACCGGATACCGTTACAAAACATCAGACCAAACACTACCTTAGTCTTACACACAAAATATTACTTTTCTTTTATAAATAATAAAAAAATAGGATATCATGTTTATGCACTAGGGTTCTAAATCACTCCAAATTCACCAACAGATAAGTGTTAATGAAAATGCTATATGTTCAACTTTATTGCATGAACTACTATGTATTAATACTGAGAATACTGCCAAAGGATGCAGTATGCACCACAAGGAAATAATGTCTACGCATTTTTGTCTCTATTTCTTAGTACCCTTTTAGCTATCTAAATTATGATAATGAAACGACATTTTTATCTTTTATGTAGAGTAGTTTATCCAAAATTCACTGAGCTAGTTCAGATTATCTTTTTAATAGATATTTCCTCTATGGGCTGAAAGTGACAAAAAGTATGGTGGGCTAAGTTTTTCAACTGAGGATGTTGGTCAAGTACTTATAGTTGCAGGTAAAAAAATTTGGGGTCCACCATACCAAATGATTAATGATGGGTCTATTCTTATATTTTAATCATCAAGATATAAAGTAGGCTTAGGGTGCACTGCTCTAAAAGTATTAGTTGATCATTACAAATATGTTGTCTATAGTGCTAAGTTTGATAAAAAAAACATTTAATATGACCCTTTAGTATTAACTTGTTGGATTTAGCTCATTTAAATCTTTCTTTTATATATTTTTCTTTAGTCATATGCTATTGCCCTTGTGAAAATAATTTTTAAACTCTGATACATTTCTATTATTATATGTGGCATTACTATGTATTTTGAATAGTGATTTCATTTGGTTTTATATAGGTGGTAGTATCCTTTTGTACCAAACATTTATTTATCCTCATATTTTAAAAGCTTATGGACCAATCAATGCTTCACGAATTGCAACTGTGAGTACAAACTATCACTCCACTACATTTCAATGTTCATTTTGACCCAAAAGAAATCATAACTGTGATTATTTTTGCAGATTTTATCTATGATGCTTCTTTTTACTTATCCACCTATGACGCATTTATCAAGACCTTGGTTATCTATAGTAGTAAATATTGTGTCATCCTTGAAAGGCATTTTTGTTGTGAGTACACTTGACACCTCGATTCCATTTTCATATGTGTCATGTTGGAAACACTAAATGGTCTTTCGTTACACATATGAATGTATGCCTGCTCGCGCGCAGGTGCGACATGCATGGGTGTGTGTGGTTATGTTTTTCTTCTTTTATATTTGCATTAAATACTAGATTTGGGATAAAACTATTGAATTACTTTCTAGTTCTTGTTTCTATTGAAATAGTAATATTGTAGGGTCATGTTTTGTAGCTGTACACTTGCCATTTTCTTCAAAAGAAATGCATTGTATGCTTAACAATGTTTTGATATGCTAAACATTTTCCATGACAAAACACTAATATGTTTCAGGAAAAATATGAATAGAATATGTAGAAATAATGGGGGGGGGGGGGGGCACACCAATTGCAAGTTTCATGGTAATATTATATTTGATGATATGCCTACTATTTCAAATCTTAGATGTAACAAAAATAATATACTCCGTATTTTGGTCAACATAATATTAACATTTTTGCTGTTGCATACCCTGTAGATTACCGTCTACACAAGCTCTTTGATTCTTCAGAATAATTCTGTGGTATGTGCATGCACATGTGATTCTATAAAAGGAACCAATGTTATTACTTTTCCTCTGTAACTTTAAATCATTTCCTTATAAACTATCAGTCTCAAGATCAAAGAGTAACTGCAAATGGCTTATCAACAACTTTGATGTCGCTTTCCAAGGCAATTTCCCCAGCAGGAGCTGGTATTGTGTAAGTGGTTGGTAGAATTTTGTACGAACAAAGCTAGTCTCTATTTTCAAACTTATATCTAGTTTTTTTTGTTTCACATGCATATTTTTGTAGTGTCATATATAACATGCAGAACCTCAAGCTACAATGAAGTTCAAGCGAACGGACGCTAGGTGTGGCGCACCCGCGAGTTGGTTTCGGGGATTTTTTTTCCCCGAGCGAGGTAAAAAAAACTCCCTCGTTTGCCCCATGTCCAAAGCATAGGTCTGTGGCCAGCTCATCTCACGGAGCTGCGGTGCCGTTGTGTATGAGTAGGGCAGGGGTTCGGGGGTTTTCTCGATCTGCGTGAGAAGATCTTCTTCTTAAACCGGAATACCCGGGGCTGTCTAGCCACCGCGAATCGAGTTTTTACAATGAAGTTTAAAATCTTCATATGAATTCCATAGAATTTGATAGGAGTATTATGTGTATCTATGATTTTTTTTAAAAAAAAGTGTGCCAATTTAGTTCAACATTCTAAGAATACGGAGTAGCTAGCACCACACATGTGCTAGTGCTTTTGGTGTGTTGACGAGCTAAATTGGCATATGTTGTGTTTTGCATATCAACTAAGCCAGTTTTGGCAGGTCTGAGTAGAAATTGGAGATTCATGCAAAATTTGATATATATAAGTGGTCTCTAATGGGGGCAAAAACCTCGCCACCATATAAATATGAAGGGTCACGATTGATGGAGGGTATCCAATTGAAGAAACACAAACAAATATATTACTTTTTTATTTCTCAAACCATATTTCAACCCCGTATTTGTTGTTCTTCAATAGTATTGGCAATATCTGAGGACATTCTAGATGGAATGCTAACCCTAGAACAGCCCTAAGTGTGTGCCTCCCCAACAGGATCACCTGTGAGGTTCTTGTTGCTTTTTTTCATGATGCTCCTACGAATATAGGCTAGGCTAGAATTAGAAACCGGCTAGGCAGGAGTTACTTGTGTTCATCACAAGGGTGACCTTGTTGCAATCCATGCAAGCTAGAACTTCGGTGTTTGGTCTAGATTTGCATTGCGCCAACATGGTTCTTCTATAGGGTTGTAATCTTCAAAGTGTGTGGGTGTGGGGTGTGCGTATGTGGTTGTATAAATGTTTGTGCTCATCACTCTTGTAGTCATCAGAAAAAACGTTTTACCATGGCACAAATATGCATGCATTTTACAAATGACCAATTTACCTCTAAGATTGACAATTTCAATTGACAAATCTTTGCATTTCTATGATAAGATCATATGTACACAAGATGCACTTGTTTATGACATTAATTTCATTACTTGGGAAATATATGTAGGAGTTATTAGTCAAAGAGTGTTTAAATTTAAATTGATTTCCCTCCCCCTTAAGGAATAGATCAACATCTATTTACCTTGGAAGTAAAAAGGCCCAACTAGATCACCCCTTAAAAGCATAGATCTAGATGTTCAACACATGGCAATTTAGATGGTTATTTAGTATTGATATAAGTCTAGAGGGGTTCAATATCTATTTTCGTAGTTTTCTCTAGATTTATTCCTTTCCCAAGTAGAAATGTAGCTTTGAACTTATAAATTCCAAGGGTATATTCTTCTCATATAGTGGAAGTCAAAAGGTGTATAGTTGATGTCATGGAAATATGTTCATGTAGGTTTTCATGGGCACAAAGACGCCAAGACGCTTTCTTCTTTCCAGGTAACTAGATATAGCTTTTCTACCCTATCTGGTCTTGAGCTATTTTAGTGCATTCATTACTTAGCATGCCATGCAGGTGACCAGATGGTGTTTTTCCTTCTGGGAGTTATCGTGCTTACTGAATTCATCTGGACATTCAGGCCCTTTTAAGCCACCCCAAAGCAAACATGTTAAAAATAATATTATGCCTTATTGCTGAGAAGTTGTGTCACCATGGGCATGTCATGGTTTACAAGCATGTGTAGGCATTATTGGGAGTCCAATTAAGAGCTAAAATAAGACTCAAGCCTAGAAATTTGTTGTCACAATTGTAATTTATCATTAGTGCATCCATTTGTAATGTATGAGATGGATGGAGCAACATTGCACAAAATAAAGTATATCAGGAAAAATAAAACGACAAAAAAAGGCAAAGTAACATTAGTAATATGACATGTTGTATATGTAACATTGGATTTCTTTGGGACAAAAAAATGTAAACATGGTAATATGTTGATGTTGTATGTCTATAACTTTTCTTTTGTGACACAAATGTACATCAATAAACCTTTTTTTTGCAGTTGATGGGATTACACTGATCTGACAACTGAAAATGACCATAGCAATTACCTAGTGCTAGTTCATCAAAACTTTTCAAAATTACTAGATTATGTAGCTAAGTACTGCAAGTTCATTATTACAACTTCTATCATGGAAAACCATAGGCCCCAAGCTCCCATTTCTGTAACTGGAATGATACATTTTTAACTATTCATGATGAACAAGGCAAAGAGTTTCTGTGTTTGTAATGTTGTTGTATATTAGGAAAAAGAATTCCAAGGAGATACTCATAAATCTTTTCATTTGGTCTTGTTGTGGCAGATTATTGTAGATTTGGAGAATGCTAATTACTCCTGTAATGTACAAGTTGTTCCAGTGTCCACAAAGTGAAAGTTTCCTCTGGAATACGCAGCACAATATGTAATTGTTCCTCCACATTGACCAGATAGAACATTTTTTTTGTGGCTTCTTACTATATCCTTTAGATGACCTTTTGCTAGATATAGGTGCCTACAACATCCACTGGTTATGGTGATTAAATAAGCTTCACAAGACCACAAATGGTATGGTGTTGTCCATTCTCCCTGTGTTACAAACAAAAATTTGGGTTGACAAAAATTACCTTTTTTGCAAACATAGTTGAATCCTAAATCTGCTCTTTCTCATAATCAAGGTACCCCAAACGGCCCACCCAAAATTTTGGGTTTAGACAAATAATATATGGATCACCACCAACAACTCCCCGCTCTACATAAGAAGTCCTAGGGCTAAGGAGAAGACAACTTTAACCATTTACTCTCTTTGCCCACTTCTCTCTCAAACCTTCCCCTCTCTGACTTGGATGACGAGAGATGGAGGGAGAGCTAAGCAGAGGAATTTTTGCATAGTTTGGATATGGTTTTGGTTGATTTGTAAAAGAAATTTTTTCGGGTTCAAGGGTGGCAAGATGTCACACTCCAATTAAAGGACAATATAGAGTGCATACATCTTATGTGCGCCCCAGGAATAGTCGCACACATAAGCTGACAAATAACAAAAGTATCATCACCATGTACATACATAACGTTATTACATCACGTAGTTCTTACATAACAAGCGGAAAAGTAAATAGCAACTCTCAGGCGTAGTGTCTGATCCACAGGGAAGGACGACTGGTTGACCCAAACCTAGAAATCTTCCGGGAAGTCCTCGTAGAAACTGTCATCTGTTACCCATCCGGGATTTTTATCCAAAAACAATATAGCAACAAGTGTGAGTACATTTGTACTCCGCAAGTATAGTATGAGGATTCATGAGGCTCAAAAAGGATAGACACGGTTGACTGCAGTTAGCACTTTTAGTAGATCAACATTTCATTATTAATCATTATTAAGTTATGCTCAAGCTCCCATTTAACCCACATGATCCACTACTAGAATTAAGAAGAGAAAGCAACAGTGTGATCTCATCATCATCATCATAGTTCATCCACATATCAAGTAACCATTTATTCTGTGAGTTTTCCGGGCCGCTCGTGTCCGTGAGCACGGCTGTTATAACAGTTTTAGGACTCTGCAGAGGTTGTGCATCTTTACCCATGAGTCGTGTTACCCGTATGCCCGGGGCCCGTCGACCCCCTAACACTTTCAAGGTGAGCAGGCAGGGTACACTATGAAGCCTTCCATAGGCCTCTTCTAACAAGTTAGGGCCGCTAGGTTTCCTCGGCAGGCAGATATAGAGAACCCCCTTTCGATGGCACAATTCCCGCAGGCTATACACATCAGAACAGAGGCAGTTCTATACCCAAAGTGGCAAGCCCCTCTTGCGCCCTTTCGGGTAACCTCTAACAAGCTAGAAAAGATCCTATTACTGAGCTAAAGTCAGAGCCATATGACTCTCACGGTTGCACTGTATGTCCCAGCTTTTGCCCTACAGACAAGTCCTTATGGAGAGTTTAGGGCAACATGATCGACATCATTTGCACCATCACCCTATATTTCAATTATTACCATCATGTTTATCCGTTTGTTCCATTAATCATAGTATTGATCATGTTTGAATAGAGCACTAGCATTCTACCCATATGCAATAAAACCCATAGGTATCTAGATATAAGTCATAAATGGCTAGGATGTCCTTATAGTCGAGCAATATTAGACACATGCATAATGAGTAGATTATATAATGAATAGGAATCAAGGAAGGCCCATGCTATACTTGCCTTGGTTCACGAACTGCTGCTGGTCCCGCTGCTCCTCGTACGTGTCCGGATTTCCGACGTACTCCTCACCGTCTGAACTCGAAAGACACGAAGTACAACACGCAATTCGGAGCAGACATACAAGCAAAACATGGCTTCTATTAGAACAGTACACCAACAATAAATAAATCTGAATAAAATGATTATCAAAATCATCTACGTCTCGCTACGATCACATTGACGCGAATTGCACGAAAAACGGAGCTACAACGCAAAAGTTACGAGATATTTACTGTTCCAAAAGCTAGCTATTAACTAGATTTATTTGAGAAATTCAAAAGCTCTTAACAGGTCTAACAGTAGCACTATTGCAAAGATTATGAAATTATGAAACTAACGCAAGTTGAACGGGTCAAATCGGAGCTAAGACGACGATTTTATAAACGTTTTACTACAGTGGCAATTCTGTAATTAATCTGAAAGCGTATTTTTCATTTAAACCGAAGGAATTACGTCTTCAAAAAGAGAATGCGTCTTTCGGGGAATACGCCAAGGACGGCGGGTTAATCCTTCCAGAAACTGAGGGGCTCTTTTAGAATTTGGACCCACGAAGGGGTATGTTCTAATCCTGAGCGTAGATCTCAAAATCGACGGCTGGGAAAGGATGGGAGAGTGAGAGAAGGAGCAGCCGGCCGGGAACAGTAGCGACCGCGGCGGCGCTGCCATGTCCGACGGCGAGATGCTCGCCGGAGCACAGGAAACAGGACCTACGGGCGACGGTTCAACGAACCGAGAGCACTGGGGTGACGCGGAGATGATGGCGACCTCGCCCGAGCCATTTGCGCGGCCGGGGAAAGTCCCACACGGCGCTCGCCATGGCCGGTGGTGGGGAGAGCTCGCCGGAGCTCGCGAAACTGGCCCTAGAGGCCACCACCCGACGCGGGCGATGGGTGGGGAGAAAGAGGGGAGCGCGGGGAATCTCACCACGGCTTCAAACGGGACGGGGACGGCTCGGGGCGAAGACCGACGAGGTGGCCGAGCGTGCTCCGGTGGCACGCCGCTGCGGGACTTCGCGAGCACGAAGGAATGGGGGATTGGAGCGGGAATGCAGCAGGGGGAGGGGCGAAGGGGGTTGCGGCTCCCTTTTAAGGCCGGGCGCGGGGGGGGGGGAAGGAGAACGCTCCCACGACGCGAAGTGGGCGCGGCCGGCGGTTGCCTTCGTGACCGAGGGGAGAGCGGCGGGAGGTTGGAGATGGATGCGCCGACATGCGGGCCCGGGTATTCAGTGACTCGGAAGAAAGGAGTGGGGCGCGGCAACGGCAGTTGTGGCCCGGTTGGGCTGGGCTGCGGCCCAGGAGAAAGAAACGCGGGGAGGAAGGGATGGGCCGGCCGGGAATTGGGCTAGCAGGCCGAATCCGAGGAAAAGTGAAGGCGGGAAAAGAATTTGTTTTCCTTTTTCAAATTTAATTTTCAAATCACATTTCCAAATGATTTTCAAATCCTTTCAAAAATTTATCAAAACCACTCATCACAAAAATACTTGTGCAACAGCATGCATGCATGAACATTTTCTAACCTTATGATTGATTTTAATTTCCCAAAAATTTATTATTCCCTAAATTTGAATGCACAACAAATTCATATTTAAATCAATTTATCTATTTTTAAATAATACAAAAATTTAGGGTGTCACAATTCTACCCCCCCTTAAGAGAATATCGTCCTCGAGATTGGATGATGCTTACTCAAAAAGCTGTGGATAAGACTTTCTCAGATCTTCTTCTCTTTCCCACGTAGACTCATCTTCTGAATAACGATTCCATTGCACTCTGCACATCTTTATAGTGCGGCTCCTGGTAACTCTTTCTGCAGTTTCAAGAATCTTTACCGGATACTCCTCATACGTAAGATCTTCTTTAACAGTAAGCTCCTCCAAGGGAATTTGCTCCTCTGGTACCCGCAAACACTTTTTCAACTGTGAAACATGAAACACATCATGCACACCTGATAAACTTTCTGGCAATTCCAATTGATAAGCCACTTCTCCACGTCTCTCTAGAATCTTGAAAGGTCCCACATATCTCGGTGCTAACTTGCCCTTCATATTGAATCTTCTCACATTTCTCATTGGTGACACTTTCAAATACACATAGTCACCTTCTTTGAAACTCAACTCTCTCCTTCGGATATCAGCATAGCTCTTCTGTCTAGACTGTGCTACTCTCAAATTATCCCTGATCATCCTCACTTGTTCCTCTACACTGCGTAGGACATCAGGTCCAAACACTTGGGTTTCACCTGTCTGATTCCAGAATAGAGGTGTTCTACACTTTCGTCCATATAAAGCTTCGAATGGCGCCATCTTGAGACTTTTCTGGTGACTGTTGTTATATGAAAACTCAGCATATGACAAACTCCTATCCCAACTAGTACCATACTGTAAAGCACAAGCTCTCAACATGTCTTCCAATATTTGATTGGTCCTTTCGGTCTGCCCATCAGTTTGGGGATGATATGCCGAACTGAAATTTAACTTGGTTCCCAAAGCACTGTGTACCTTACGCCAAAAATGTGACGTAAACTGAGTTCCTCGGTCAGATACGATCTTCTTTGGAACCCCATGTAGACATATTATTTTTTCCATATACAACTCCGCTAGCTTTGCACCACTATAAGTGGTTTTGACTGGCAAGAAGTGGGCTACCTTAGTAAGTCGATCCACTATTACCCAGATCGAATCATATCCTTGTTGAGTGCGGGGCAATCCAGTAATGAAGTCCATACCAACTTCTTCCCATTTCCACTCTGGTATTTTCATTGGTTGCAACAATCCTACAGGCCTTTGGTGCTCAGCCTTCACCCTTTGACAAGTATCACATATGGCCACATACTCAGCCACATCCCGTTTCAAACCATACCACCAATACTTCTCTTTGAGGTCCAAGTACATCTTGGTGCTTCCAGGGTGTATAGAATAAGCAGAATCATGTGCCTCTCGCAGAATCATATCACGGATAGCTTTCACTTCGGGTACACATATTCTTTTTCCAAACCATAGAGTACCATTCTCATCCAGCCGGAAACCTGGTGCCTTTCCAACCACTACCTGCTCAGCAATCTCCTTTAATTTCTCATCCTCCAACTGACCTGTACGTATCTCTTGCTCCAATGTAGGTTCTATAGCCAATTCTACTACATTATTGACAAAACCCAAGTTGAGATGTTCTATTTCAGCTCGCAACTCTGCTGGTATAAATGTCAACTGAAGTCCGTTGGCATAGCTCTTCCGGCTAAGTGCATCGGCAACAACATTTGCCTTTCCAGGATGATAATGCACTTCCAGATCATAATCTTTAATCAATTCCAGCCAACGACGTTGCCTTAAATTCAACTCGGACTGTGTAAAAATGTATTTTAAACTCTTGTGGTCAGTGTAGATGTCACACTTATGTCCGATCAAATAATGCCTCCAAATTTTCAGAGCATGGACAACTGCGGCTTATTCCAAGTCATGGGTTGGGTAATTCAATTCATGCTTTCTCAACTGCCTGGATGCATAGGCCACAACCTTTCCTTCTTGCATAAGCACACACCCAAGGCCTAGGCGACATGCATCACAATAAATAGAGAAGCTCTTACTTAAATCAGGTAGGGTCAACACTGGGGCTGTTGTCAACCTTTTCTTTAGCTCCTCAAAGTTAGCCTGACATTTGTCTGACCAAACAAATTTGGCATTCTTCTCTAATAGGGCTGTCATAGGCTTGGCTAGCTTAGAGAACCCTTCAATAAACCTTCTATAGTATCCAGCCAAACCCAAAAAGCTACGGATTTCACTAGCATTGACTGGGGCTTTCCAATTCAACACATCTTGCACTTTACTGGGATCTACGGCTATTCCACCGTTAGAGACCACGTGTCCCAGAAAAGATACTTCTTTCAGCCAGAACTCACACTTGCTCCTTTTTGCATACAATTTATGTTCCCTGAGTTTTTGTAAGACTAACCTTAAGTGTTTAGCATGTTCCTCTTCATTCTTGGAGAATATTAGGATATCATCTATGAATACCACTACAAACTTATCCAAGTACTCCATGAATACTTTGTTCATTAGATACATAAAGTATGCAGGTGCATTTATCAGTCCAAAAGACATCACTGTGTACTCATAAAGGCCATATCTGGTAGTAAATGCTGTCTTGGGTATGTCAGATGCACAAATTTTTAGTTGATGATATCCAGAACGGAGGTCAATTTTTGAGAACACACAAGCACCTTTCAGCTGATCAAATAAATCATCAATCCTAGGGAGTGGGTACTTGTTTTTGATTGTGACTTCATTAAGGGACCTATAGTCGACACACATCCTTCGTGTGCCATCTTTCTTATCCACAAATATAACAGGTGCTCCCCAAGGTGAAGAACTAGGACGAATAAAACCTTTCTCTTGCAATTCTTTAATTTGTTTCTTTAGTTCTTCTAATTCATTTACCCCCATTCTATATGGTCTCTTAGCTATGGGTGCAGTTCCAGGTAAAAGCTCGATAAGGAATTCGATGTCGCGATCGGGTGGCATACCTGGCAGTTCATCGGGGAACATGTCCGGGAATTCATCCACCACCTGGTTCTCCTGGTTAGCAACATCGCTCAGCTGATTGACGGTGGCGGTAGGTTGAGCTTGCACTTCCACTTCGACACAAATTCTATCACCACTTGGAGATGTCACAACCACAGATTTCTCCTGACATTGTATCACTGCCCTATGTTGCTTCATCCAATCCATTCCCAGGATGAGGTCAATTCCAGCGGTTCTCAGAACAATTGGATTTACCTTGAAAGCTACCCCCCTTAAGAATATACTAGTAGAAGGGCTCCAATAATTTGCGGGCATGCTACCCCCCGGTGAATTTACTAGCATGGGATCCTTCATGGCACACAGGGGTATGCTATGCATTCTAACAAAAGCTTGGGATATGAAAGAATGCGAGGCACCGGAATCAAAAAGTACGGTAGCGGAGATGGAGTTGACGCTAAACGTACCCAGCATAACCTCAGGCGCCTCCTGAGCTGATTCCGACGACACATGATTCACCTTGCCAGTGAACGGAGGTCGAGCGTTGGGTCTCTGGTTGTTCTGCTGGTTCTGCGGGGCCTGCCGGTTTTGCTTCTTTGGGCACTGGTACGAATAGTGTCCCACCTCTCCACAGTTGTAACAGGCATTGGGGTTGCCTGGGGTGCCACTCTTGATTGGGGCATTGTTGGGCACTCCCTGACGTGGTGCTTGGTTGCTAGCTTGCTGTTGCTGGGGGCGCTGCTGGTACTGGTTCCTCTGGGGGTACTGGCCTTTGTTCCATTAGTTGGGTGGCCCTTGGTTCCTCTGCGGAAAACCCTGCTGCGGGAAAGCTCGCGGGCGAGTGTTGCTACCCGATGCCTGTCCCTGGAGCTTCCTCTTCTTGAGGTCCATTTCCTTACGCTTGTTATCAATTACAATGGCACGGTCCACCAACTCTTGGAAACTGGCATATTTGTTGGACATCAGTTGCAGCTGGAGTCCATCATACAGCCCCTTCAGAAAACGGCGCTGTTTGTTAGAATCCCTAGCCACTTCAGCCGGGGCATATCGCGACAATTGTGCAAACTTGTCGCGGTATTCCGCCACAGACATGGACCCTTGCTTGAGAGCCCGGAACTCCTCTTGCTTCAGTTCAATAAGTCCCTCAGGGATGTGATAGGACCTAAAGCTCTCCGTGAACTCTTTCCATGTGATCTCTGGAGCATTCTCTGGACGTCCATACTGGAATGACTCCCACCAATCCTGAGCAGCTCCTTGGAGTTGGCCTGAGGCGTACAAGACTTTCTCCAAGTCGTTGCACTGTGCAATGTTTAGCTGCTTTTCCACAGCTCTCAGCCAGTCATCCGCCTCCATAGGTTCAGAGGCATGTGTGAACACAGGTGGGCGTCCTTTCAGAAACTCACCACGCTTGTCACGGACCTGCACAGGTGGGGGTGCTCCTGCGGGTTGCTCACCGAGACGGTCCATCACTGTCTGCATGAGCTGCGCTTGCATGGCCATCAGCTGCTCAACGGTCACCGGCGGTGGCGGAGGTGGATCCACCAAAGCTCCGTGTCCACGACCACGGCCACGGCCTCTGCCACGTCCTCCTCTGGCGGCCATCTGTTTCCAATCAAATGTGCAAACTTTTAGAGATCTCCCAAAAATTTATAAATTATTTACAAAAAGTAAATAACATAACTGAAAATTTCTGGACGAGTGTCTACAACAGCAGACCGAAAACTGGAGTGTAACTCAAGTTCCAGAAATCCAAAATATGCGTGGCATACATCGTTGGAAAGCTTAAAGAGTCTGCTACAACTTTTGTATAGAACGTTTTCACTGATACGGACGGCAACATCATCAAAAACTGAGCTAAACAATTTCTGTTCTAGGTTACAGACTGCACAAACTTGCCAGGTTGTAGCAGGCATATCTCTCAAACCAGAATTGATAATGAGGTGATTCCAGTGGGAAATGAAAGGTACACAAGTCTAGTTCTTTCCACAAAAATTTGATAATTTTTGGACGTAGAGATTTAGAGATATGAGACAAACATTGCAGACTGCTCTGAGAAACAGCACAGCAGTAAAGCAGAATTTTAAACCCCAACTAAGTTAAACAAACACTAACTTAAGGTTTTGATAAAAAGAACATGTGGACAAGCCCACACTGTTCCTGCAATCACACAAACTCGAAATCATTCAAGTTCATCATCACAACCAACAAGACAATTAAAAGTTCACAACACACACATAAACTTGACACGACTTTCGATCTAGAACGCATTCATTATGACGGGGCTGCAAGTATCTAAGGAGCGCGATCCACCATGGTGAACACCCTGGCCTTCTTCTTGTAAATGGTAGGCTGTCCTAGCTGAACGGCCATCTCATCTATCTGGTTCTGAAGGCGCTTTTCAGATTTTTGCGCTGCACGAAGCTCTTCCCTGAGTGCTTCGTTGACCTCCTGCATGGCGCTGAGGTGCCTCACTGTGGTGTCCAAGGTGGGATCAGAAGCTGGAGGAGCCAACACTGCCCATGTCTTCTCCCTTGAGTCGTAGCGTGGAAGATACCGGTAGCGATCATTCTGCATGTCTTCAAAACGTCGACCATGGTAGTGCAGGTACGCCGCCTGCGCAGCATCTTCCATGCTGTCATAGGCACTGGCACGCCTGGCTCGGTGGCTATGGGTGGTCACAACATCCTGAGATTGGTCGGTGTTGTTCCAGGCGGTAATGATCACATTGGTCTTCCAGTACGTCGCCTCCACTGGATGTGTGTGCTCCGCACAGTAGTACTTCACAGAGGCAGCAAACTCTGGATAGTACTCAGCTAGCATGGTGGTGAGGAGGTTGTGGTAATGGGCATCTTCGGGAGCTTCCTTAAACTTGTTCCTGGTGGTCCAGCCTATCTCTTCTGGCTCCTCTGATGCAGCTGGGGTGGGCACTGGTGTTGGTGCAGAAGCGGCCTGGGAAGCTGGTGGAGGTGTAGCAGCGGGGACTGGCGCATCCACAGGTGGGATGGGTGCAGCCACGGGGGTCGAAACAGGTCCGTCAGATGCAGCAACTGAAAATGCCTCCTCCTCCATGGGTTCCTCCTCTTCCTCGTCAGTGATGTGGGCGACCTCTGGCTCCACTGGTGGTACTGCTGGTGGTGCTGGTGGAGCAGGTGCTGCTGGAACGAACTGGGCGACGTAGGCAGCGGCACTGAGGCGAGGCATCTATAGTTTTGATATAAAATATTATCAGAGTCAATATTTTATGCAATAGAATAAGAAATAGAGCATCAAATTTTAATAAAATATCAAGATGGAGATAGTAGCACGTAAATAAATAAAGTCAAACTCCTAGAAACGACCATTTCTATCTAGGTTTGCGTCCTACAGTCGACACAGCTTTGATACCAATTTGTCACACTCCAATTAAAGGACAATATAGAGTGCATACATCTTATGTGCGCCCCAGGAATAGTCGCACACATAAGCTGACAAATAACAAAAGTATCATCACCATGTACATACATAACGTTATTACATCACGTAGTTCTTACATAACAAGCGGAAAAGTAAATAGCAACTCTCAGGCGTAGTGTCTGATCCACAGGGAAGGACGACTGGTTGACCCAAACCTAGAAATCTTCCGGGAAGTCCTCGTAGAAACTGTCATCTGTTACCCATCCGGGATTTTTATCCAAAAACAATATAGCAACAAGTGTGAGTACATTTATACTCCGCAAGTATAATATGAGGATTCATGAGGCTCAAAAAGGATAGACACGGTTGACTGCAGTTAGCACTTTTAGTAGATCAACATTTCATTATTAATCATTATTAAGTTATGCTCAAGCTCCCATTTAACCCACATGATCCACTACTAGAATTAAGAAGAGAAAGCAACAGTGTGATCTCATCATCATCATCATAGTTCATCCACATATCAAGTAACCATTTATTCTGTGAGTTTTCCGGGCCGCTCGTGTCCGTGAGCACGGCTGTTATAACAGTTTTAGCACTCTGCAGAGGTTGTGCATCTTTACCCGTGAGTCGTGTTACCCGTATGCCCGGGGCCCGTCGACCCCCTAACACTTTCAAGGTGAGCAGGCAGGGTACACTATGAAGCCTTCCATAGGCCTCTTCTAACAAGTTAGGGCCGCTAGGTTTCCTCGGCAGGCAGATATAGAGAACCTCCCTTTCGATGGCACAATTCCCGCAGGCTATACACATCAGAACAGAGGCAGTTCTATACCCAAAGTGGCAAGCCCCTCTTGCGCCCTTTCGGGTAACCTCTAACAAGCTAGAAAAGATCCTATTACTGAGCTAAAGTCAGAGCCATATGACTCTCACGGTTGCACTGTATGTCCCAGCTTTTGCCCTACAGACAAGTCCTTATGGAGAGTTTAGGGCAACATGATCGACATCATTTGCACCATCACCCTATATTTCAATTATTACCATCATGTTTATCCGTTTGTTCCATTAATCATAGTATTGATCATGTTTGAATAGAGCACTAGCATTCTACCCATATGCAATAAAACCCATAGGTATCTAGATATAAGTCATAAATGGCTAGGATGTCCTTATAGTCGAGCAATATTAGACACATGCATAATGAGTAGATTATATAATGAATAGGAATCAAGGAAGGCCCATGCTATACTTGCCTTGGTTCACGAACTGCTGCTGGTCCCGCTGCTCCTCGTACGTGTCCGGATTTCCGACGTACTCCTCACCGTCTGAACTCGAAAGACACGAAGTACAACACGCAATTCGGAGCAGACATACAAGCAAAACATGGCTTCTATTAGAACAGTACACCAACAATAAATAAATCTGAATAAAATGATTATCAAAATCATCTACGTCTCGCTACGATCACATTGACGCGAATTGCACGAAAAACGGAGCTACAACGCAAAAGTTACGAGATATTTACTGTTCCAAAAGCTAGCTATTAACTAGATTTATTTGAGAAATTCAAAAGCTCTTAACAGGTCTAACAGTAGCACTATTGCAAAGATTATGAAATTATGAAACTAACGCAAGTTGAACGGGTCAAATCGGAGCTAAGACGACGATTTTATAAACGTTTTACTACAGTGGCAATTCTGTAATTAATCTGAAAGCGTATTTTTCATTTAAACCGAAGGAATTACGTCTTCAAAAAGAGAATGCGTCTTTCGGGGAATACGCCAAGGACGGCGGGTTAATCCTTCCAGAAACTGAGGGGCTCTTTTAGAATTTGGACCCGCGAAGGGGTATGTTCTAATCCTGAGCGTAGATCTCAAAATCGACGGCTGGGAAAGGATGGGAGAGTGAGAGAAGGAGCAGCCGGCCGGGAACAGTAGCGACCGCGGCGGCGCTGCCATGTCCGACGGCGAGATGCTCGCCGGAGCACAGGAAACAGGACCTACGGGCGATGGTTCAACGAACCGAGAGCACTGGGGTGACGCGGAGATGATGGCGACCTCGCCCGAGCCATTTGCGCGGCCGGGGAAAGTCCCGCACGGCGCTCGCCATGGCCGGCGGTGGGGAGAGCTCGCCGGAGCTCGCGAAACTGGCCCTAGAGGCCACCACCCGACGCGGGAGATGGGTGGGGAGAAAGAGGGGAGCGCGGGGAATCTCACCACGGCTTCAAACGGGACGGGGACGGCTCGGGGCGAAGACCGACGAGGTGGCCGAGCGTGCTCCGGTGGCACGCCGCTGCGGGACTTCGCGAGCACGAAGGAATGGGGGATTGGAGCGGGAATGCAGCAGGGGGAGGGGCGAAGGGGGTTGCGGCTCCCTTTTAAGGCCGGGCGCGGGGGGGAAGGAGAACGCTCCCACGACGCGAAGTGGGCGCGGCCGGCGGTTGCCTTCGTGACCGAGGGGAGAGCGGCGGGAGGTTGGAGATGGATGCGCCGACATGCGGGCCCGGGTATTCAGTGACTCGGAAGAAAGGAGTGGGGCGCGACAACGACAGTTGTGGCCCGGTTGGGCTGGGCTGCGGCCCAGGAGAAAGAAACGCGGGGAGGAAGGGATGGGCCGGCCGGGAATTGGGCTAGCAGGCCGAATCCGAGGAAAAGTGAAGGCGGGAAAAGAATTTGTTTTCCTTTTTCAAATTTAATTTTCAAATCACATTTCCAAATGATTTTCAAATCCTTTCAAAAATTTATCAAAACCACTCATCACAAAAATACTTGTGCAACAGCATGCATGCATGAACATTTTCTAACCTTATGATTGATTTTAATTTCCCAAAAATTTATTATTCCCTAAATTTGAATGCACAACAAATTCATATTTAAATCAATTTATCTATTTTTAAATAATACAAAAATTTAGGGTGTCACACAAGACTGATCACTGCAGTTCATTATGAGCAGACTGAATTCATCCTAAAATAAACCTCCGCTTTCACTCATATACCTCTGTCAAATCTCTACAGATGGTATTGCTGTCATTTACAAGAGAAATTCCCTTTATTGTCGACGTATGGTCCCCATGGCACTACATGGCTGCAGGAATGGAGAGTAGGCCTACAAGGCGTTCCCAAGCCAATAGAAGACCTTGTGCTCCTGGTATGGCCGGTGTGGCCTTCAGTCATAGAAAACCAAAGACTATAACGCCACTTTCTGTGGGGGGGGGGGGGGGGGGGGGGGGGGGAGGCGTTCCCCACATAATTTTATATATATTGGCCCAAAACGGCCCGTTATATAGTGTAACAAGACATTTGTTTACAACACGCCCCAGCACAATGGCGAGGGTGGCGAAACCAAAGATACACCAAAGGGGAAAAGAAAGAGCAACAACAGCACCAACACCACCAACACCAAGACACATGAACTCTTCAACGATGCCTCTAGGGAGGTGAATGACGCCGCAACGTAATCATCGTCAGCCAAGCATGAAGAGAAACTCCGCAGGGGCTTGGCGGGGCTTTCGCCCGAGCCATGTGCTGAGGTGCTGAGCAGGTCGAACCAGTAGACTGCAACAAGAGTTGAGGTTCTTCAATGACGCCTTCAAGGAGATTTCGTCACTGGCCAGACTAATCTGAGCTAGGCTTTCGCCTAGAACCTTTGCCAGTACTCCCGTTGACTCGCCCAAAACGGGGTGAGACGCACACCAGCAAGCGTCCATGCATGACAAAGAGAGGGAGGGAGCTGGCCGCCGCCACACCGCACGGAGATGAACCCGAACTCACCCGCGACAGTGGGAGGCGCGCATCAGCTAGTGTCCACACCTGGACGGCGGTGTGTGTGGGGGGGGGGGGGGGCTTGCCAGCCGCTGCCACACCGCGCGGAGCCATTACCGGACTTGCCCGCGACAGTGGGAGGCGCGCACCGGCAAGCGATTGCACCAAGACAGAGGGGGGGGGATTGCCGACTGCCGCTAGACCACGCGTTGCCGCTCGCCCGCGATGGTAGGCACTCACCGACCAGCATGTGTCGGGTGCCAACACACCGTGCGGAGCCATTCCCGGACTCGCCCGCAAGCCACAACAGTGGGGGGGGGAGGGGGGGGGGGCGCACCGGCAAGACGGCCACGGGCACGCAGCCCGGCCGTCGGAGCCCGCGACCAAACTGTACACACCATGCCGCTGCTAGGTCTTGCAAAAAGAGAGCGAAGAAGAAGAAAGTGGGCGTGCTGCCCCACCGCCGGCTCGCCCGCGGCCAAATTGCGCGCCCCGCTCCCTTGCACGACCATCCCCAGCCAGCACTGTCGTGGACGCCCTGATCGCCACGGCCGGTCACGGTCCGACCAGCCGAGTCGTGGCAGCAGGCCAAAGACTGCGTGCCCGGACCAGCCACGACCACCAGCCCCCAGCCGAGGTGGGGAGACAGAGAGGGGGTGAATCCGTTGGCAGGTGCAGCAGATCCGTGCCAGGATGGCCGGATCCGGCCGCCGACTGCCAGGAGACGAAGGGGAGGAAGCACGTTGCCGTCGGTGTTATCGTCGTCTCACCGGAGGTGGGTGCGCTGGATCCACTCATGGAGGAGCTGGATCTGCCCCCCGGACGCCTGGACCAACTGGAGCTGGGGGTTGCTTAGAAGGAGACGACGCGGGGGTCGCTTCTCCCAGAGCTGCAAAATTTTACCCTTCCCTAAACTTCATGATGAAGCTGTAAAACAATCCCTTCCATGATTGACATGTGGCTGTATATTAGATTATTAGGAACCTGGAGTCCTGGGAACATATTCAGACATCTATTCATATGGTCCTGCTGTTGTAGGTGACTGTAGATTTCAAGAATGCCTGATACCTGTTAGCCAGTTACCCCTATGATCATTGTGTAAGTTGTTCCACTGTACGCAAAGTAAAACCTTCTTCTGGACTATCTAGTGCAGAAGATAACTGTTTCTCTGCAATAATCACATTGGACAATGTTTTCTTGAAGCTGTTTATAGCATCCTCTGGATGCCCTTTTGCTATAGATGCCTGCAATTTCCATTAGTGGATGGTTAGTAAATAAGCAGCCATGAGAACAAAACTGGATAGAGTATCCATTCTCTATGCTTGAAATATACTTTTAGAACTATATTACTGTGTGTGTGAAGTTGATGTTACTAACGATCCATACATACCAAGTGCGTTTCATCAAGTTTGAAAAGCCAGAATCTCCATTTCTTAGACACTTCACCATCAATACAAATGGAAATGTTAGTCCAGTCTTCATGGTGGAATTCCAGTCGACGCAACCCAAACCCAATGCCAGCACCTATGGCTTTGACAAATGCTTCTTTGAGACACCAATACCTATAAAGAACAGAGTAATGCACATACTGAATTTGAAGTAACACCGAACATCATCATTAATATTGACATGATATTCACACAATAGTGTAGCCAACATCGAGGGCTATAAAATAGCGAAGAGGGTTGCAAAGCGAGCTGTGAGTGTAGCAAAAGGTCAGGCGTATGATGGCCTTTATCAGCGGCTAGGCACGAAGGAAGGGGAGAAGGACATTTATAGGATGGCTAGAATCCGCGAGAGGAAGACAAGGGACATCAACCAAATAAAATGTATCAAGGATGGGACAGATCGACTTCTGGTGAAGGATGAGAAGATCAAGGACAGATGGAGAGAGTACTTCGACAAGCTGTTTAATGGGGAGAATGAGGGTCCTGCCCTTGAGTTGGACGACTCATTTGACGATACCAACAGACGCTTTGTGAGGAGAATTCAGGAGGCAGAGATCGGAGAGGCTTTGAAGAGGATGAAGGGAGGTAAAGCGATGGGCCCTGATGGTATCCCCATTGAGGTGTGGAGATACCTAGGCGCCAGAGCAATAGTATGGTTAACTAAGCTTTTTAACCTTATTTTTCGGTCAAACAAGATGCCTGAAGAATGGAGAAGTATATTAGTACCTATCTTCAAGAACAAGGGAGATGTTCAAAGTTGTACTAACTACCGTGGGATTAAGTTGATGAGTCATACGATGAAGCTCTGGGAGAGGGTTATCGAGCATCGCCTAAGGAGAGTGACACATGTGACCCAAAATCAGTTTGGGTTCATGCCTGGTAGGTCGACCATGGAGGCGATTTTCTTATTACGACAATTGATGGAGAGATATAGGGAGCAGAAGAAGGACTTGCACATGGTCTTTATTGACCTCGAGAAGGCACATGACAAAGTACCGAGAAATGTCATGTGGTGGGCCTTGGAAAAGCACAAAGTCCCAACTAAGTACGTTACCCTCATCAAGGATATGTACATGGATGTGGTGACGTTTGTCCGAACATGTGATGGCGACACCAGTGACTTTCCAATTAAAATAGGACTGCATCAGGGGTCATCTTTGAGCCCTTATTTATTTGCTTTGGTGATGGATGAGGTCACAAGGGACATACAAGGTGATATCCCTTGGTGTATGCTCTTTGCTGATGATGTGGTGCTAGTTGACGACAGTACGGCGGGAGTTAATAGGAAGTTAGAACTATGGAGGCACACGTTAGAGTCGAAAGGGTTCAGACTTAGTAGGACTAAGACCGAGTATATGAGGTGCGATTTCAGCGCGACTAGGCACGAGGAGGGAGACGTTAGCCTCGATGGGCAAGTGGTGGCCAAGAAGGATACTTTTCGGTATTTAGGGTCGATGCTACAAAAGGATGGAGACATTGATGAAGATGTTAGGCATAGAATTTCAGCCGGCTGGTTGAAATGGCGTCAAGCTTCTGGCGTTCTCTGTGACAAAAGGGTGCCTCAGAAGCTGAAAGGTAAGTTCTATAGGACGACGATTCGTCCGGCGATGTTATATGGTGCTGAGTGTTGGCCTACAAAAAGGCGACATGTCCAGCAATTGAGTGTAGCGGAGATGCGTATGTTGCGTTGTTGTTGTGGGCACACAAGGAGGGATAGAGTACGGAACGACGATATTCGGGATAGGGTTGGGGTGGCACCAATTGAGGAGAAATTGATTCAACATCGGTTGAGATGGTTTGGACATGTCCAACGGAGGCCTCCTGAGACGCCGGTGCGTAGTGGAGTTCTAAAGCGGGCCGATAATGTAAAGAGCGGTAGAGGTCGACCTAAATTAACTTGGGACGAGTCCGTTAAGAGAGATCTTAAGGAGTGGAATATCCCCAAGGATTTAGCTATGGACAGGAGCGCTTGGAGATTAGCAATCAACGTGCCTGAACCGTGACATCTTTTGTCTTGTGCCCTTTATGTCCCTTTATGTGTCTCCCTGTTTCTCGTCTCTTTTGGGTTTCATCTCTAGCCTACCCCAACTTGCTTGGGACAAAAGGCTATGTTGTTGTTGTTGTTGTGATTCACACAATAAGTTAATAATCTCATCCGAAAATCAGAATGGCATCATGCCTACCACTGAAAGTACAGGGTTTTTTTTTTGTAAACAGAGAACTATTGCTTTAAAGATGTGGGGGGTGGGGTGTGGGGGAGGTCTCTTTCAACTTTTCTGATGTAGTTCAGATAACTGAACGAGGAACCGTGCAAGGGGTACACTTTTATTGGCAAAAAACGCAAATCCAAATTTGAAGCCACAGGTAGCTCAACTGATTTGCAACATCAAGAACATTTCAGCTAGTTATGAAGAAATTTTAGAAATAGTACAGTACTTTGTCATTATAGATATGGCAGAGACGATTTCCAGGATCCACACTTCCACAGATAGATGTTTTAGCTCCCAACATATGCGAGGAAATGTACCATGACTGAACTGCTGATTCTGTTAAATGCATATGTCATCTACCAATAAATCTCTGGACAAAACATTGTACCTGTAGAACTCTGTCAGCACGTCCCTGGGAGTGCCAGCACGAACAATGCAGTTCCACTCATGGTCGGTAAGGTATGAAGAGAAGTTGCTGACGAACTCGGCAGCGGTTTCACCCTGGGGCTCGGAAACGGACACAATATCAAGGCCAACAAGGCAAAGCGGTTCTGATGCAATGCCAACATAGTCCCCCTGGTGCGAGGTGCTGAAGTTGAAGTTCGGGAAGTCTGAACAATTATTCTGCTGCAAGATGAATCAATCCAGGAGTAGGTCAGTGGCAGGATACAACCGACCAGAGTACCAGATAGAAACCTGCAAAGTTGATGATGATTGCATATACGTATGATGAAATTAAGGAGAAATTGACAGACAGGGCGCATACTAGATACGGTTTCCCCTCGGCTGTGCGGCATATGTTGATCTGGTGGAACGGGATGTGGAGAAGATGGTGCACGAGCGAGTACTGCAGCAGACGACTGACGAGCGCCCGCTTCCTGTCGTCCTCTTTCACGAACCTGCAAGCGCACGCCTAAAAGGAGCTCAATTCGATTCCGATGTCAAGCTAACTGCACCGTGTGCAAGTGCAAATTTGTGGCGCGAGCAACAGTGAAGTTGTGAATCTCCGATCACCGGTGGAGGCGTACGTGAAGCAGAGAGACGGAGGGGGAGAGGTGAGGACGGACAGCACATGGGGGCAGCAGCAGGAGGTACGGTACCTGGCGACGGCGGGGCGCTCGTGACGCGGTAGGAGGGCGGCTGCAGCGTCGAACTGGGCGGGGGAAGGCCGCCAGCTGCTGATGTCGACGAGCCACCGCCGCACCCCGCTCTCCTCCTCCGTCATCCCCCACCCCCAAGACCGGCCCAGAGCGGAAGAGTCGTGAAAGGGGAGGAGCCGAGGAGGCGGGGGAACCGATGGAGTCGGCGACGGCGACGGCGCCCGCGGCCCGCCTCCTGCTAGATCGGTCTCCGGTCGGAGGACCCCCTGTCGTCTTCGCCGGCCCGGACCGCACCGCCGTGATCTCGCCGGCCTTCGGCGCCGCGGGCGACGCCGTCTGGTCCCGTCTCCTCCGCGCAACCTGAGCGGAGGAAGCGCTTGATTTGTTTCTCTGCCACGCGTCGGCAATCTAACCTGGGGGCGCATTGGCGGACGAATGAGCCCGTCGCTCACCCAATTTTTTCAAAAAAACGGACTTTATTTGTTGTTGGTATTATTATACTCCCCCTCTCCTGTAACAGAGTATTCTAAGAATTTTAGGACAAATCACGAGAGAACATTAAAAAACGTATATACCCTCATTTTATTTCCTAGTCCGACCCTATTGTCTACGTGATTAATGGTGATTGGTTGATAAATGGAAAGTATTTAATGCAAAATTGGTTTTTATTCTCTAGAATGCATTATATTTGAGAACAATTTTTAAATGCTAGAACACACTATATTACAGGATGAGGGGAGTATTAATTGCCAAAAGTGAAATTATATTATAAGTCCCAGACTTTACTTTTCATTTCTAAATTCCTAAACATGTGTCGGGTTCTAAAATGGGTCCAAACAGGTTTGACCGGTGGCAGGATGACTCAGCACTGACGTGAATTGGACATGTTTGGTTCAATACATAGGACCCGTTTGGTAGAGCTCCGGCTTCAGACAAAATAGATTTAGTTGTGGCTTCACCTTTGGAGCAGATTCACGGGAGAAGTTGAAGCCTTTTTGTGGACCGTTCGGTAAAACAGTTTCAACTCATGATTGAAAATAGTGAAATACCCATAATACCCTTCTATTTTGCTAGGTTGGTGTTTGGTTAGTGGAGCAGCACAACAGCTCCCAGAGCTGCCCCAGGAGCCATACCGAACGGCCCCTTAAATTTGCACGATGGTGTCATCCCAAACTTCCAACATGCACGGCAATGCCATCCAGTTCCCTAACATTCAAATGTGCAGATCTAGGCCCCAAATTCGCAAGTAGCAATATAAAATAAAAAAAATATTTGTAGTTAATCTAATAAAAACATACTCAATATTATAAATACCATTATTTTTTTATAAATTTAATCAAACTTAGATTTATTGATTGAGATAAAAGCTAAAAGCGCACTCTTTTTTAGCATGGATGGAGTACACGTCACTAGATTTGCCTATATATATAATGGCTACCCCTGTTGGAGGCAGGCCCCACCTCTGGGCACCCCATGTGGCTCGATCGCCGCTCCGGCACCTCGGATGAACGAAATGACGGGGGTTAAGGGTAGCAGCTCTCAGACAAGAAGGCACGCGATAGGAGAAGGGGAGCGCGTCGAGTCCTCTTCTCGGCAGGAGCGAATGAGGACAACGCAAGCCATTCCTTTTTGTCATAGCGAAAGGGCGGACTACACGGCAAGGATCAGCATGTGTCCAGTTCCACTCCTTTCGCCCGTGTCAAGTCCTCTTCTCGGCGGAGCGAAATGAGGGCAGCGCAAGCCGGCCCATCTCTTGACGTCCCTTTTCGTCATAGCGAAAGGGTGGACTACACGACAGGGATTAGCCCGTGTCCGGTTCCAATCCTTTCACCGGCTAGGATTGGCGCCACCGGAGGGCGCACAGTCGATCTCGGCTATTCGCCTCAGCGAATAGCCGTTAACGGTTTGGTTGATTTTTTTTGCAGGTTTCGCCAAAGGAGGAGCCAGACGCCTTTGCATGGCCGACAACTTCTATCCGCTAGGGGCCCGTCCGGTCGGTTGAACAGGTGACATAAGGAGGAGCCGGTCGGGCCTCTCCGGGCCGGCGCTATCTAAGACAGGCGGGGACTCCATATGGTGAACAGGCCCAAAGATGCGGGGAATATTCCCCGAATCTGCAATAGTTGTGTTGGGCACTTACGTCCTATGAAAACCATATGGGCATGTATAAATAGCCCCCATTGAGGGAATGTAAGGGAGGAGAACAAGTTCAATAAAAATCGTTCATCTTGTTTCGCTTAAGGCTCATGTAAGCCCTCTTTCGTGCTTGATTTTGCTTGTGCGACCGTTGGTGTTCGAAGGCCCTGGCCCAGAATAACATTGGCGCCCATCGTGGTTGTTGCTCGAGCTTATCATGCCACCAAAGAGAAAAGCGCCGAAGGCACCGATGGACAAGGCGGAAGCATCCAAGGCGGTAGCTTTCGCAGCCGCAAGGACAACTGCGTGAGATGGCGCGACAGCGATGGAACCGCTAGCCCCTAGGCGGTGGGAGACAACATGGCACCCCCTCTCAGGTGAGAGGAGACATTTGAGGGGGTGGTTTAGGAAGTCCAGCTTAGTCAAGACAGGATCAAAGTACCAGAAGACGAAGACGGCAAAATCACCGAACAAGCAAAAGATCTGAAAAAGTTAGAACAATATCAGCAAGATATCCTCATGATACAACATGAAAAGGAGCAGCCGCTAAGTGTTGACGGTAGATAAGTATCATTTTTTAACCGTCAACATAGCATGAAAAAGGACTAAATAATAATTACCACTTAGATATAGGGGGTTTACTGACATAATTCCACGAGTTTTGGTGAATGTCTGTTTCTACAGGGTGTCAGCTGTAAAGAACTAAGGAAGGCCCACATGTCAGGTTTACATAGAGACAACAGGGCCACGCATAACTTTTCTGTAATCTAGAAGATACGAGAAGACTCTAGAAACAAACCGGAGGCGAAACAGGCCCGAAAGTGGGTAGCTCACCCCCAATCAGGCTCCACCTCCTGGATCATGCCTCCACCGCTTTTGAGGATCAATAATAATCGTAGATCAAGGTCGATTTGATCCGAGGGCTGTCGTGCTTCCTAGAGGGCTATATAAGCAAGGCCCTGGCCCTTGGAGGAGCAATCCCTTGAAACCCTAATTCATTATTTCCAGTTGGGATCAGCTAGGAGGGGTCCCTTGAATGGATCTTCTCTCTTAGGGCACATATAAGAGAGATTAACTTTGTAGTCTCCATGTGAGATTAGAGTTCTTCTTCTAGATTGAGAGAGTTAGAGTGGAGGGATGAGTTGGAGGAAGCCCGGCATGTCAGTGTCTCCTCTCCGGCTTGTACCTGCAGGATCAAGTCTCCTAACCTGAGGCTTGGTTCTAGAATTCTTCGGTAATTCAACTTCCAATACTAAGTAAGTACGTTGTTATTATTGTTCTATGGTTTACGAGTTTACTTTATTCTCTTCCATGGTAGAGGGTAGGGTAATCGTCTATAGCGTAAGCGTGGTTCTTAGGCTAGAGATACTCATAGATATCCCCTGTCTGGCCAGATCCGTGGTAGTAGCGCGGGACGTGACAATCCCGTTGCTTCTTTTGTACCCCACATCCCGTTAGAAGGATTGGTAGGATTAAGTGCCCTGGTCAAGCATCCTCTGTGATGTCTCTTTTTCAACAGTATGTCCCCATAGACCAATAGTTTCATAGCTTACCATAGGTTGGAACCAGACTATCATCGTAGTCTTCTCTAATCGCTTATATCTTCGCTACCTTGTAGTGCGGCCTAGGGGTTAAGTATAGATTTAGGTTAGTCATCGCACCCTTTCTCCTTGCGGATAAACAAATATGATACTCTAGAAATATCTCCCAGGTGAAATGCTCACCAATATCCGTACGCTTGCGGATCCTTTTTTGTGTGTGTTAATAAATATCAACAAGCATTTCTGGCGCCGTTGCCGGGGAGAAAGACGTCAGCTGAGTTAACCTCAAATCTTGCTTAACCTTGTATTATACTTTTATCTTTTTCTCTTTTTCTTTTGCCTTTTCTTTTCTATCCTTATAGATAACCCAAATTCCATGCCTATCTATCAATATCCTGCACCCATGAACCAAAGCTTAGAGCCACCAGAACCCATGATTCTCACATCTAGCTATGAGCTATACCCATGTTTGGTTGCAATAGGTCAAAACCAACCCTTTCCTATAGCCAAGGTCCTATCTTCTAATCAAGAAGATAATGAACCCAAGGTGCTATCTTCTAATCAAGAAGGTAATGAACCAAAGGTCCTATGTTCTGATCAAGGATATAATGAACTTTTGGCTACACTAAGGGAATCTTTCAAGCGTCTTATAAATTTAGGTTTAGACCTAGCCTTACAAGACCATGTTCTTCTTTATATTTTTATACGGGTCTTGATAATATCGCCTTTGGAGGAGTTTTCCTTTCTTTGTCCATTAGTGAAGCAAGGTTTGTCCTTATTAGTAGACACAATCCTCGCACTAGCCTTCATGATAAACTCCTAGAGGAAAAGAAGGAATCATCCCCCAAACTAGAAGAGGAAGTTTTCATAGCCACATTACAAACTTTCCAATCCCACGATTTTTCTATCCATTCCAAACCAGTTGTACTCCAAAATCATTTGAGGGAAGAAGTAATTCTACCCTTGGAAATCCTTTCCAATGATTTTGGGAGGAGCATAAACTTTTCGCTTCATAAGAGACCTTTTAGTACATATAGTTTGAATCTTTTCAAGATGGAATCTCTTTGGAAGCTTTTCAAATCTAATCCCTTTGAAGGACATTTAGAAAGACTCAAGGATGGCATGCCAAGTGATGCCATAGAAGGATAGCAAAGCCATCTAGAATCCACTCCTATCTTCTCCCTTTCTATGCCCACATTAGATATGAAATTCGAACCCATCCTTGATCCTTATGAATCTTCCTATGCTCTTTCTCCTAAGCGATCCTAGAAATCCACCGAGACATCTAAAGCATAGGATTCATCAAGACCATAAGGAGGATCAAGAAGAGCAACATCAATGGCAAAAGAGCATTAAAAACCTATGTGCTATTTCCATTGAATGTGTAGGCGAGTCCTTATATGAGACCTACTCGAGAGGCAATACAAGGGAAATTTTGGACAATTATGTCAAATCACCCTTGGAAGTTGAAAATGATGGAGACTTCAATGAACAAGGAAGCTACTTTATAAAAACCCTATCAAGTCCTTGCTCGTATAAGAAATCTCCTGATTCACTTAGTCTCTCTAACATTGCCCCACACGAGATCTTCAACCCCTTTATGCTCCCTGTTCCTAAAGATTTTAAAAGGGTGGTTGAAGACACATATGTTTATCATAAATATTACAGATCTTGTTGTGTTGAATCTTGAGATTAGTACACATAAACTAGTGCTAGAGGGGAAACCACTTTGCCAATTCATATCTTGAAGGTTTCCCAAGGACAAGCTTAGTGTCCTAAAACAAGCACTTTTCAACCATAACATGAGTGTTCACTTTTCTGCCCTTGTGAGATGAGCATAGAGTTATAATTGTGAAAATATTCCTTCGGGTATTCTTATCACTAACTTTCCAGGTTTGGAGCAAAAAGAATGAAGGAATGACAAATGCAAGGTATGTCCAACCCATCATTATGCAACATTGAATTACATCCAATCTTAATTTTTGTAAAATTCAAGGTTGGAGGATAGACTTCCATAAATACATTTCTTGCCATGTTGCTACATTATCGTGGTTGTCCATACCTTTAAGACATGCTCAATTTGCTAAATAGCAATCATGCTCTTTCATCACTTTTTGAGTAAATCTTTATTATGCTTTAATGCTGCCTCCATTTACTATTGTATATGTTTAGGTTTGGAGTAGTTTCATTCATCTCTTAAATAAGGCATGGTGCTTAATTTAGGAGGTAGTGATATTACTTTCAAAGGCTTTTAATTGCGCACGGTTAGAATGCCTTCCTAAATCAAATTAGACGTGGTGTCTAGGTTGATTTTTGAGCCAATAGTATGCTATAGTAGATGTTGGATATTTTGTTAGACTAACCCCTACAGAGAAACTCCCAAATTCAAATTGGGAAAGTCCTGAGATGAACTTATACTGGAGATGAAGAGAGACAGAATAATCTTGCACAAGGGAGACACAACTCATTCATAGCCAAAGAGAAAGAAGAAGAGTGCCACAAAACAAGATCCACAATCAAAGCACTCCTGGAAATTGACAAGAGGAGAGCATGCAACTTTTTGCACCCTCACTAGATTGAGAAGCTGATGCATTAGGAAGGAAGGCTAACTCCTTTAGATGATCCAACCATGACCTTCCTCCTATCATGCTCTCATCGCTCTACACGTTGGTTTGCAATCTCTCAATTAACTATTGCTTTATTTCTATAAGTTTGATTTATTTCATAATGCCTATATATGATAATAAAAAATAAGATAAAATCAATCCTCTAGAAAAAAAGTAATAGTGAATGTTTCTGTGCTAGTATATTCAAATAAATTCTTCTATAGCATAGAAACTGACCCTTAGCTTTGAGACAACAATGCCCCTATCATTACTTGTATACTCCTTCAGGTATGTGTGTCCACTAATGATTCATAGGAATGAAACAATAAGAAGAGCTAACGGTCCAAGCACAAATTAAAGAGAGAACAAAACATGGCATTACTAAATGTAAGAAAGGAGTACAACAGAGAAGACATTGACGCATGAACAAAAGAACAAGAACGACCAATGAAGGAAAGCTTCTACAAGGTGTTATAGTGCCAGCACGCTCTAATATTAAAGGTAACATCCTAAGGTTAGTGATCATCACATTAAAATCCTTTCCCTGATGCTGGTATACACATAAATAGAGAACCAACCATGTTTGAGTTACAACCTCATTTGACCCAACCTAATTAACTCAACATGATTAGTTCTCTAATCTTTGTTCCTGTCACCACTTTCTTGATATTATAATCTTAACTCAATGATCTAAAATGATTGCACGTCTTTTCTTTGGAAGTTGATAGTCATAATCATAAAATCATTACACAATATGCATAGATAGACTATCCTTCCATAAGGTTAAGAAATTTGATCTGTCCAATTGATTTAATGCTACATTCATGCTCATTGTTGATCCTATCACCCATGTCAAGTTCAAGCAAAACACATAAACATCAACTTTATCTTGCTCAATATGCCTAAGGTTAGAGAAGAATAAACTTTTGGTTTTGTTGGTGTTTTTCCACCAACAGAGCCCATGCACTTGATCTCTGCCTTGTCTCTATGGGCAGGACCCACTTTGAACACAACAGTAGAGGAGCTTGTCAACTCCCCAAGAATCCTACAAGTGAAGATCCTGGACCTACGAACATGTACAATGAGCAAGATGCTGACAGTTTCCACAACTAGTACTTCACTTCAAACTGCTAGAAGAGCAAGAAACATGGGTGACACCATCTTAAGAGGTGCAAGCTATCAAGGTCTCTACTATGAGACCAGATGGTGCACCTACAGAATGAACATGGTAAGAGGTCCTATTTAGAGGACCTAAATACACTGAACCCTTGCCAAAAGGTAAAATTGGTAGTTATCCATATTTATCATTTTTTAGCATTGCATCAGTTTTCCTTTTTACATAGTTACTTTCTAGCAGTTGCATAATCATTCTCCTTTTAGCATGTTTACTTTTCTGCATTAGCATTGCATTAGAAAATAAAATAAATATATGTTTGCTTTGCTGCATCATAAATTATAAGCCTCATGTAAATAATATTGTGGCATGTAAGGACCCATAGGAATATTCACTGTGGTGGCATAAAATAAAAATAAATATGCATTTATCTTGTTAGACTTTCTCTATATTATAAAAATATAAAAAGTATTTGAGAGAAATCCTGTTGAAACTCTGCTTAAAAGAATCAAGAACAATCTTAAAAACTCTGGACAATTAAGGCTTGAGTGGCCAACCACTAACGCTTAATCTATTACACAAGTTTTGTTGTCTATTTGAGTTCCACAGGATTTGAAGGACCAAGAAGAGCCAACAAGTAAGTGAATGTTCTATCCACTGGTAGAGCACTGTCTCAACAATCATCAACATTAATTAATGCTCCACTAGAGGAGGAAGAACATCCCCGCTGCCAGTCTGCTACTTTATAAGATTGAACGACTACGTCAACATCTAGCTTGGGGGAAAGCACCCCCATGTATCCAGCTAAGTATTTTCTTATCTCAGTTTTACCTTATTCTTTATGAGTTTTCTTATTTAGTAATAATAATATTCTAAAATAATAGAAACAAAATAAAAATGGTTGGTCTAGTTTGCTTGTCTTTGTTCTTAAAGAAGTTGTTAATAAAAGAAGAATCTCAAATAATCTCTTGCATGGAAATGATGAATAGTTGCTCTGCCGTAATTCCTTTCAAGTACCTAGTTTTCAACCTGTTGACATTGTTTTTTAGCACGTGTCAAGATGGTCAAGAAAGGCTAATCAGCAGGGGAAAGATTATTGTGTAGATTGATAGCTAATGAAAAATGGGTTTGCTTATGAGTGGTAACGGCGTATGGGTTCAAGTTGAAATGTTGCCGATAGGGTTAAGGGTATTATTGCCGATGCCGATGAAAGATGGTTTGAAGGTTGCTGCCGATGGAACAAGAATTTTACCGATAAAAAGGAAGTCGATGAGAATACCATCGTGACTGAGGCGGACTATGGAATAAGATAGGAATTAAATTCCTTATATATGTTTAATAGAGTTTGAGTTGTGTCAAAGTCGTGTGTTTCCATAGATGTGGATTTAGTGTCCTAGTCGTATTTGGTTATGTTTCTGTAGATCAGGGTATAAATATAGGGTGAAGGGCAATGTAAGAGACATCAATCAATATATCAAAAACAACTTTTATTCTTATTTACATCTACTTTCGACGACTTCGTCAATTTACGTACTTTTTCTTTTTTATTACGAGTTCTCATCGATTCGGCGAGTTGCATTGCTCCAGTGCAATCTTCGGCAATCCTCGAGTTCCGCGTGAGTACCTCTTGGCCGTGACTTCCGGGCGTATCGCTGTTGTCAGGACCAAAGTGCTCGTATCTTCATCCTTGTCGATTAACAGGTCAAATCGACTGGCACGCTTTGGATATCGAATTCGGGTATTAGCCCTTTGTGTTTACAGATCTACTTTTGCATCAACACATCTTTTGGCACGTCCAGTGGGACAGATCTAGTCAAGATGCTTAATCCTGAGATCGATGCGGGGAACATCATCGCGGTGATAGAAGAAGATCTTAAGAATGATCAGAAGCAGGCTATGGAAAGAGCTATACAAGAATACAGACAGCTCTGCTTGAAGTCATTCAGTTTGAACAAAAGTGGACAAGTCATCCAGAAGCAAGACTTGCCGTTGCCTCGGCAAGTTACCTTTGATTCTGATCCGGATAAACTTCAAGAGATGGTTAATTCTGCAGTGAATCATGCTTTAATTAATCATTCCAATGTGCTGTCCAATACTGTTCATAATGCTGTGATTCGAACTTTCAAAGAAGGGCAAGCATTACCTCGTTACGTTGGACTTGCTTATCATCAACCAGAATCAGCATCTGCTATTGCTCCATCGGCTCCCCCGGCCGTTGCGGGTATAGAGATTTCTTCTCTTCCTGTATCAGCAGGTTTATCTAATGTACAATCTACACTGATGCGTCCGAATTCAGCATTATCAGGACGAGTTCAGCTTAATACAGATCTATCAGCATCGGTTTTATCAGGCCCTGTACCACAGAATAATCAGACTCCTGCTAATTGGTGGAGATATGGTATGCCTCTAGAGCCATCTGCTTTTAACCACGGATCACCTCAAGTGTTTGATGCAACGGGAAAAGCTCCTATGCTATCGGCCGGTTCACCGATAGCTCAAGTACCTCAATATACTACAGCAACTGCTGTACAACCAACTCTAGGGGGTTTCCAGGTGTCTTTGGGACAAACATCTAGTTCGAGTCCATCAGCAAATTTGTTACCGATGCAACAGAAGGCTCCAATCGTAAGTCAACCTGGAGTCCAGGTTTTACCTCAAGTTAATTGTAATTATCCGGCAATGCAAACAAGTTACCAACCATCGGCAAATTTTGTACCGATGAACGCTAATAATTGGCCAGGGCAGTTTCCCACTCAACATTCAGTTCAGCCAAATCAGCAAACCATAGGTGTTCATCAAGGTCACATGCATGTTGTTTTTTAGAATCAAACATCGGCAGCTCAACCGATGAACCCTTTTCAGCAGGTTAATGGACCACAGATAGTAAAAAATATGCCAATTGCTGGAGATCGTGAACCACAAAGATATGCAGAAGGGTATTAGCAAGTACCTCCAGTGGAGATTCAACCATATCGTCAACAAGATGTTGATGCTTTTTGGGCTGATAAAATAGCAGAGATCATGAAGGATCAGTTTGGGATCAAGCCCAAAGTTAATACTTATTCTTATCGGACTCCGTATCCTCCGGTATATGATTTAATTCCTCTCCCAAATCGTTACAAGGTGCTAGATTTTACCAAGTTTTCTGGGCAGGATGATACATCAACCATGGAGCATGTTAATCATTTTATTATTCAATGTGGAGAGGCAGCTTGTAGAGATGAATTAAGAGTTCGTTTGTTTTCATCATCTCTATCTGGATCAGCATTTACATGGTTTATCTCACTACCGCCAAATTCTATTATTACTTGGGCTGATCTGGAAAAGCAATTTCATAAGTATTTCTTTGCTGGGGTTCACGAAAAGAAGCTTACCGATTTGGTAAAGATGAAACAACGCAATGATGAATCGGTAGAAGGCTTTGTGCAAAGGCTACGAGATGTAAAGAACAAATGTTATAGCCTGGTGTTGGATGATCGGCAGCTTACCGATTTGGCCTTTCAGGGATTATTGCCACATCTTAAGGATAAATATGCTTCTCAAGAGTTCGAAAGCCTAAGTCATCTAGTGCAAAGAATTTCTGATCAAGATACTAGGGTTTTTGAACCTAAAAGGAATTGGAATAAGAAAATTTCATTTGTCGAAGAAGTACAAAATTCTGATTCGGATGAAGAACCAGTTATCGGTTTGGCTGAGTGGGTTAAGAATAAAAAACTGATATCTTGTCCCTTTGGTCACAAAGAGCCAGAGAAGTTTACTTTCGATGTCACCAAAGCCGATAAGATATTTGATCTTTTGCTTCAGGAGGGCCAGATTAAGTTGTCACCTAATCATGTGATCCCATCGGTAGAAGAATTGAAACATATGCTGTATTGCAAATGGCATAATGCAACTTCACACAGTACAAATGAGTGCAAAGTATTTAGACAACAATTACAGTTAGCTATTGAGTCTGGGAGAATAAAATTTGGCAATTCCAAAATTCAGAAGCCGATGAAAATTGATCAACATCCTTTTTCAGCAAATATGTTGAATACTGAAGGTAAAATTAAGGTGTTGACATCGGAAGCGGCTAAAAAGAATGTATCAGTAGATCCCCAACATCGTATAACTACCGATGATGCAAAAGGCAAGGGGCTATTGACAGAAGGTGGCAGTTCTGGAAAGCCTCATCGATCTGGCATCATGATTATTCAAAGACAACAGGAAGGCTGGCGTCAGCGAAGGGATCGATATCGACAACAGCAAGAGGAAAGACGTCAAGAAGAATGGAATCGGCATAAGGATTATTGGAATTGTCCGTTTTTTATTCATTGTTGGGAGAAAGGTATTAAGTTACCTACTGTTGAAGATTGCCCAGAGTGCAATGGTTATTATGGAGTTAATCATCCTATAAGGAGATTTTGATCTGGTAATCAAGGTTTGTCCATTAATGAGCCGATCAGAAGGGGAGCATCAGCATATGATCGGCTGGGGGGCAGGCTTAGTGTACATGAAAGGCTTGGTAAACACGGTGCATATTTTCCGAGAAACCAAGAGGAACTTGAAGAGATGGCAAATGCAAGAGTTCCTGATGAAGAAATATTTTACAGGGATCCTAATATACGTCGTGTAGAGACAACCAGGACCTATCAGCCAGTGTGGAAAACTAAACTTCCTCAATGGTGTCCAGAGAGTTTGACAAAGACACGGAAGAGGAAATTGCAGCGAGAGCGTCAAAAAGACTTTTACCAAGAAGGAAGTCTCTCCAATAAGAAATCTGGTAATCAGCAGTGGCAGATAAGGCACAAAAATAAAAGCCCATCGGCAGATATCAATATGGTGTTTATGTTGCCGATGGAATTTTTGGCTCTATCTGATAGCGAAGAAGAAGTTGTTTTCTCTGACCAAATAGCTCAATTAACACTAGATCCAATGATGGCTATTTTTGAGAAGCCTGCCGATGATGAGAGACAACACCTCAAGGCTTTGTTTGTAAAAGGCAGAGTTGATGGACAGCCTATATCTAAGATACTTATTGATGGAGGGGCTGCAATTAATATTATGCCTTATATGATGTATCGGAAGCTTGGTAAGGGAGATCAAGACTTAACTAAGACTGATATGATGCTAAAGGATTTTGAAGGCAATGTATCACCAGCTAAAGGGGCAGTGTGTGTTGAATTGACCATTAGCAGTAAAACCTTATCGACAACTTTCTTTGTTATTAATGGCAAGGGTGCATATAATCTGCTTTTAGGAAGGGATTGGATTCATGCTAATTGTTGTGTTCCTTCTACAATGCATCAGTGTCTTATACAATGGGTTGGAGACAAAATTGAAGTTGTTCCTAGTGATTCTTCTTATATCATCGCATCGGCAGAATCAGACACTTATGAGCGGACTAGATGCATATCAGGAGAAGCTTGGGAAAAAGAGTTCCTCAAGGTTGCCGGTTACGAAATTCTACCGATCCAAGCAGTCGGTTCTGAAGAAGAGTTTTAATGGATAGATTTGCCGATGATGGAAAATTAGGTCAAGGATTTACATCGGCAGATGATTTAATAGAATTAGATATTGGTGAAGGCGATGGGCCAAGGCCCACTTTTATTAGTGCTAAGTTAAATTCCAAGTGTAAACAGCAACTAGTTGATTTGTTCAAAGAATATAAAGATTGTTTTGCTTGGGATTATACTGAAATGCCTGGGTTAGACCGATCTATAGTTGAACATCGGTTGCCTATTAAATCTGGATTTCGGTCACATCAGCAGCCAGCACGCCGCTGCAATCCTAATATACTTCCTGATATTAAGGCCGAAATAACTAAATTAATTGAGGCAAAGTTTATTCGGCAATGTCGATATGTAGAGTGGATTTCTAATGTAGTTCCTGTATACAAGAAAAACGGGAAACTTCGTGTTTGTATTGATTTTAGGAATCTCAATAAGGCTACACCGATGGATGGATACCCAATGCCGATTGCTGACTTGTTGATTGATGCTGCAGCAGGGCATGAGATTATCAGTTTCATGGATGGTAATGCAGGTTATAATCAAATATTCATGGCTGAAGAAGATATTTCTAAGACTGCTTTTAGATGTCCAGGACATGTGGGATTATTTGAGTGGATAGTTATGACATTTGGTTTGAAAAATGCCGGTGCTACTTATCAAAGAGCTTTGAACTTTATTTTTCATGAATATATCGGCACGTTGGTGGAAATCTACATTGATGACATAGTAATTAAGTCTAGAGACATCACAAAGCATCTAACCAATCTACAGAAGATATTGGAGTGCACAAGAAAACATGGATTAAAGATGAATCCTAATAAATGTGCATTTGGTGTATCGGCAGGACAATTCTTGGGTTTTATGGTGCATCAGCGGGGTATTGAAATTAGTAGAAAATCTATTGAGGCAATCAACAAGATTGTTGCTCCTACCGATAAAACTGAATTACAATCCTTGATCGGTAAGATTAATTTCATCAGAAGATTCATATCTAATTTATCAGGTAAGATCAAGGCTTTTAGTCCATTATTGAAATTAAAAGCCGATCAGGAATTTAAATGAGGGGATGAACAGCAATTAGCCTTAGATGAAATTAAGAGTTATTTAACAAATCCTCCAGTGTTAGTTCCACCCCAACATGGAAAACCTTTCAGATTGTATTTATCAACTGAAGATACTGTTATCGGTTCAGCTCTTATTCAAGAGTTTGAAGAAAAGGAGCGTGTTATCTATTATTTGAGCAGACGGTTAATAGATGCTGAAATCAGGTATTCGGCCATTGAGAAATTATGTCTATGTTTATACTTTTCTTGTATTAAGCTGAGACATTATTTACTATCGGCTGAATGTACTGTCATATGCAAAGATGACGTGGTCAAGTATATGTTGTCAATGCCGATATTGAATGGTAGGATTGGTAAATGGATTTTAGCATTATCAGAATTTGACCTACGTTATGAATCGACTAAGGCAGTTAAAGGACAGGTTATGGCCGATTTCGTTACTCAACATTGCAACACGGTGGATTCCCTGGAAATTGCTCCGTGGACACTTTTCTTTGATGGGTCTACTTGTGGTGAAGGGGCAGGCATTGGTATCGTATTAATTTCCCCTCAGGGGAAAAAGTATGAGTTCTCATTGCCGATTGTTGCTACATCGACAAACAATCAAGCTGAGTACCAAGCCCTGATAAAAGGGTTAGAATTGCTCAAGGAAGTACGTGCTGATGCTGTTGAGATCTTCGGTGATTCTATGTTAGTTATAAATCAGTTGATTGGGGTTATGAATGCCGAAATGAAATTCTAATTTCATATCATGAAAAGTGTTTGAAATTATTAAAAGGGTTCAGGAGTTTTCATCTGGAACATATTTCTCGGATGCATAATGAAGAGGCTAACCGATTGGCTCAGTATGCTTCAGGATATCAACCTGTTCAAGAAATATTAATATCGACAGCTGATACCGATGACTGGAGGAAGGAAATTATTGATTACTTAAAGAATCCATCTAAAAAGGTTGAAAGACGTATAAGGTTCCAAGCTACCGAGTATGTACTCATCAATGATGAATTGTATTACCGTACCATAGATGGAGTTTTACTCAGGTGTGTTAGTATAGAGGAATCAAAAGGCCTGATGGGTGAAATTCATGAAGGAGTATGTGGGGCTCATCAGTCAGCCTTCAAGATGAAATGGATGATGAGAAGAAATGGATATTATTGGCCGACTATTCTTGAAGATTGTTTTAAATATTTTAAAGGATGTTAGGAATGTCAGAAATTTGGTAATATTCAAAGAGCACCCACATCGGCTATGAACCCTATAATTAAGCCTTGGCCGTTCCGGGGTTGGGCTATTGATCTCATCGGTCAGATTTATCCACCATTGAGTAAAGGGCATAAGTTTATTCTGGTTGCTACCGATTATTTCACAAAGTGGGTTGAAGCAATTCCTTTAAAAAAGGTGACATCGGCTAATATGATTGATTTTGTGAAGGAGCATATTGTTTACCGATTTGGCATTCCTCAAACCATCACTACCGATCAGGGCACTATGTTTACATCGGGTGAATTTGATGAGTTTGCTATAGGAATGGGGATTAAAGTTTTGAATTCTTCACCGTATTATGCCTAGGCTAATGGTCAGGCTGAAGCATCTAATAAAGGAATTATCAAGCTTATTAAGCGCAAGATTAAAGAGTATCCTAAGAAGTGACATACAGTATTAAATGAAGCTTTGTGGTCATATCGGATGGCGTGTCATGGTGCAACCAAGGTAACACCTTATCAGTTGGTGTATGGACATGATGCAGTCTTACCTTGGGAAATTAAAATTGGTTCTAGGCGAATACGCTCTCAAGATCAATTGACAGCCGATGATTATGATATCCTTATGAAGGATGAGTTGGAAGATGTAGCAGGTCATCGGTTAAAAGCTTTAGTTAGCATCGAGGAGAATAAGAAAACAGTAGCCAGATGGTATGACAAGAAGGTGAAGGTAAAGAAATTTGTCGATGGAGAATTGGTTTGGAAATTGATTTTACCGATTGGGACTAAAAGTTCTAAGTTTGGCAAATGGTCACCTAATTAGGAAGGTCCATATCGGATAAATCAATCTGTTCCTGGTAATGCATATATTCTTGAAACTCTTGAAGGAATTATATTTCCCAGAGCATTAAATGGGAAATATTTAAAGAAATATTATCCTAGTATCTGGATGGATGCATAAAAAAGTAATTGCCGATAACAATCCTATCGGCTAGAGTCAAAACAAAGTATCAATCATTGCCGATGCGTTAATTTAACAAAGCATGGATAGCTGATATCGCACGCAGGTGAATTTCATCGGTTTCTTTTAATTCCTTGGCATCTTCATCGGCACTTCCTTCTACAGGCTTGAGTTTCTTCTTGAGAACCAGGGCCTTGCGAGCTTGGATGTCTCGTTCTTATTGAAGGGTCTTGATAGCGTCAGGAAGATGGTCTTTTTCTTGCTTGACCTGAGTCAGGGCTATTTTAACCTTTTCCAGTTCAGCTAGCAGAGCTGCCCTTTTTGCCGATAGGTCTAAAATTTTCTGTTCAAGATTAGCTTCGGAGGCTTGCAAGTTGCTGATGTTTTTATGCTTCTCATCGGCAGTTTGTTTCAGCTGTAGCATTTCTTCCTTAAGTTGAGCCTGAGCTGCTCTGTCGGCAATATGATGAACAACCTTTTGATATTGAAGTTGTCTGCTCTCCAGATGGACTGCTGGGAAGATGATTTCTTCAATATCGGCAGGGACTTGGCCACGGAGTGTTTTAAAGATAGTCCTTGCAGTATCTGAATCAATCACTAGTTGAGCAGTATCTTGTTGCAGCAGATTTAGGAGAACTTCTAGTTTGCCATAGGTATCTGCCGATATTGCTCCCAATGCCAGGGAAGAGCTCGCTTCTTCTCTGTCATCATTGGAGATGTCGATAGCAAAAGAAAACAAGCTATCGAGAGAATCTTGTTCCTGTGAAATAAAGGGAGTTAGGAATCCTATTTGTGATGTCTGGGGATATTATAAACCAAACAGTTAATCGGTTTACCTGCTTCAGGGCAATTTCTTGAACTTGGCTTGAAGGGGCGGTTTGAAAAAGATCATGCGAAGGATCGACAGGGGATGCCGATGGAATGTCTTCTACAACTTCATCAGTAGTTGGCCCTTGAAGTGTTAGAACGGATGAAGGAGCTGGTGTAGATTTCTGTCGCTTTTGTTGAGCTTCAGCATCGGTTAAAGCTTTGCGCTTTGTTTGGACCTCAGTGACAATTGGCTGGGGGGCATTGACATGTGCTGATTGGGGAGCTTGCATACTTAGTGTGCTTGCCGATGTGCTCGTTTGTTGCTGCAAAAACGAGTATAAGATTGAATATTTAACAGAAAGAATGTAAAAAATAAGAGAATACCTCTGAAGAAGGAGTAGAGGTCGTGGTGCTTGATATTGGAAGAGTTACTGATGACGATCCAGCTACAGCTCTCACGTCCTGATAGTTATATGTTAATATAGTATGCATCGACAGAAAAACAAAGTAAGCAAGGTTATTACCTTAAAAGCCTTGATTAGACTTGAAGCAGTAGCCATTGGAGTGGCCTTGGATGTTGCTAGTCTTGGTCTGGAGGTGATAGTTTTGGCATGAGTCCTCTGGAAGGTTAGGGCCTCTAAGGAAGGGGCGTTGTAGCCAATTGTTGAGGCTGGAGAAATAGGGTGGAGGTTGAAGGGTCTTCCACTTTTGCTTATTGATGAAACTGGATTATCGGCCTGTTTCAGGGAATATTAGTTACCAATATACATATAAAAGGAAGGAGAGAGACGAAAGTTAAAAGGAACTCACTGCATCGTCAGGAACAGCGTAGTCGGGATCGATCATGTGCCGATATGTATGAACGGATGTTGAAAACAACTGTTCTTTCCACTCTTGCCACCATTGCTTATATGACTCTATGATGAAAGACGCTGGTGACCAGGCGGAGAGATCATCATTTGAAATATCGGCATCAGGAGCAAGTCTTACTACTCTACTCCATTCAGTCCCAGTTGTAATAATTTCTCTGGGCTTAATTACATCGGCGAAGCATAGTTTGATCGGCAGTTGCCCAAAGGCTAATTGGCGAGACACTGCCGATGGATTGTAGAATTCATAAGTGATATGGGAATTCTTCCTGCTGCCAAATGTGTTTACTGGGATTGCTCTGGGGGTAATAATAGCCATCATAAGATCATTATCTTGGTTTAGATCACTATCGGTAAAATTGAAAAGAAGAGGAAACTTGTTATCCTCATCGATATAGGGTACCCAAGCTCTGAGATCACGAGGGAGACCATGGTAGAAATTCTAAAAAAAACCTGCCAATTTGATCTTCATTGGATTCTGTTCCAGGAAGGACGATTATGGCTTCGCCGAAGTTGAGAGGAGGGCGTGTTGCCGATTCATCGTCTCCAATGATGTAATCTTCGGCGATCTCTCGTGGGAATTCTTGGGCAAAGAAATCCCATTGTAGACGTTTATGCATGTGAGCGTTTAACCACATATTGATGAACCACCACGGGCCTCCCAGATTGCCGATGGGTTCACCAAGTAGAAGCTTCTGGGACACTTGGTGGAGAAGGTAGTAAGATGAGCTCAGGAGGTATCGGCCAAGTGGGAATCTGACACCGTTGGCCAAGAGTTCCGCTGCTGGAAGGAAGGCGTTAGTTGGTCCTACCGATCGACCATAGAAGATAAACTTCTCCAACCACATATTCAGGAATATGGCGTGTTCCCTTTGGTTGACAGTACCAGTTTTTTGGTACTCTTGGATGTATCCTGTCCAGCCTCCAATGTTGCGTGTATTTACTCTATACTCAGTTTTTCTACCAAAAATGTGGCCTTCATCAACCGTTGAGATATCCAAGCCGGTGAGCATATATACATCTGCAAGAGTAGGGGCACATGGGCCATGACCGAACATGAAGGTGTTTGTGGTATCTGACCAAAAATAAGCGGCAGCTATCATCATGGATTCATTCCTTTGCATATCGGCAATGGATAGCCTGATACATTGATCTATCTTCCGTTCTGCCCAGAACACTTGCATTGATCTGTTGACTCTCAAGTACTAGTTTTTCCACCCTCTGGTAGGTTTGGGCCAAGATCGAAATGTATCTTTCCATAGATTCAAAGAGAAATTTTGAGCTTTGAAGGGAATACGATTAGCTTCTGCGTTGATCAGGTCAGTTGGATCTGGATCACCCATTGGACCTAGGCAATGGAGGGGAGGTTGATTGGTTGGAATAACCAGTGTGTTGCGGAGTTCCTGAGTTTGGAAGATCAAGAAAATGGAAGAAGTAAAAAAAAATATACCAATTGTAAGAATTCGCAAGGGGCTAAAAGGGTCAAAGTAAAAGTAATGAAAATGAACCACAGGGATGTTGAAGTTGACCGTCATTGTTTCGAGAAGGATGAGGGCACGAGCTGGTGATTGGAAAATGACGATGGAGTGAGCTCTGGTGGGTTGAGGATGTGCAGTTAGGGTTGCCGCCGGAGAGAGAATGCTAAAGGTTGCAGTTTGAAGGTAGAAGATGAGCAGTTCGGAGAAATCTATTTATAGGCCATTTGGGGTAGGGGTATTCTTGACTTATCTCTATGCCGTACGCGGATGGATCAAGGTGGTTCAGATAGATATGGTAACTATTCTCACGATAATCAAGGGATTGTGCAGAAGATTTGATGGCATGGCAAGTAATCATGACTTGAAGGATATTCTGATACAGGATCTTTCTGTTTTAAAATGGTGATGTTGCTATGATAAGATCTTGCCGATGGATTGTTATTTTGGGAAAAATGTGCGATATTTACTGAGATACATGGATTAGATTTAGATTTGATTAAATTTGGTAATAGATCATGTTATGCTTGGAGAATGGGTTGAAAAATAGATAATGGCAGACATTATCTGGAGTAAATTTCGGAGCATTAATATCTTATACTCCGAAATTGGGGGGCATGTGTTGACATCGTTTTTTAGCACGTGTCAAGATGGTCAAGAAAGGCTAATCAGCAGGGGAAAGATTATTGTGTAGATTGATAGCTGATGAAAAATGGGTTTGCTTATGAGTGGTAACGGCGTATGGGTTCAAGTTGAAATGTTGCCGATAGGGTTAAGGGTATTATTGCCGATGCCGATGAAAGATGGTTTGAAGGTTGCTGCCGATGGAACAGGAATTTTACCGATAAAAAGGAAGTCGATGAGAATACCATCGTGACTGAGGTGGACTATGGAATAAGATAGGAATTAAATTCCTTATATATGTTTAATAGAGTTTGAGTTGTGTCAAAGTCGTGTGTTTCCATAGATGTGGATTTAGTGTCCTAGTCGTATTTGGTTATGTTTCTGTAGATCAGGGTATAAATATAGGGTGAAGGGCAATGTAAGAGACATCAATCAATATATCAAAAACAACTTTTATTCTTATTTACATCTACTTTCGACGACTTTATCAATTTACGTACTTTTTCTTTTTTATTACGAGTTCTCATCGATTCGGCGAGTTGCATTGCTCCAGTGCAATCTTCGGCAATCATCGAGTTCCGCGTGAGTACCTCTTGGCCGTGACTTCCGGGCGTATCGCTGTTGTCAGGACCAAAGTGCTCGTATCTTCATCCTTGTCGATTAACAGGTCAAATCGACTGGCACGCTTTGGATATCGAATTCGGGTATTATCCCTTTGTGTTTGCAGATCTACTTTTGCATCAACACAACCTCGAACTCTCCTGAGCTTTAGACACAATTGTTTTGATCTAAGATTTGCTCTGAACCTAAAACTCGTGGGTAGCGAATGCTTAATCTAAGTCTAGGTAGTTGGCAGATATAATATGGGAAGGTTTTGAGCTGCTGTTTATCATGCTCCTAGAGATACTAGAGTTCTGGAGAATTTATCTTTGAAAATTAAAAATCCTGCATGATGAGTTCCTGTATGACAAGAGTTTAATTCCTACCACAACCATATATACATGCTTACTAGATTAGGAAAGACTTTCACTTGTTAGCTTAGCTGCTTGTAAGCATTGAGTGTGGTCAGTCTGTGTTGACCCTAGGGGATTAGTCATGCGATTAAAATCAAGATTCACATGCACTCCACCTACTTATGCTGCTTCTACCTTGGAGGTATGCATTTAAATATTTTCCATTATACACAACCCAACAAGTTGTTCTGCTCCTATACTGGGAGTGAATAGAACCCTTCATCCATTGCTAGCCCCTTTTGTTATAAGCTCCAACATTTCTATTGCTATCTCTTATCTATGTTTCCAAAAAGATACTTAGGAATTATTCTATCGTATTCAGTTCCTTTAAAAAAAAGAAGAAAAAAAAGAAAAGAGAGTGAAAAAAATAAAGAGAGAATAATAGGACAAGGGTCCTAATTATGAGAGATTTTTCAGCAACCTAAGTTCTCAACAAGTTCTTCAAAGTTTAAGAGAGGTATAAATTTCTTTCAAGGAGCAAAAGTAGAAATAGATATTCACCATTTTTCCTCTACCCCTTCATTTCCACTTACATCCACCATCATTACCACTATATACATATCCACTCAGCCCATATTTAGGATCATACACATGCACATCTTGATTTGACTGTATGGCCGAACTTGTCCCTCTGGATCCATGTGTCTGACTATGCAATAAATGTTTGCAAGTATGGATTCCTTGTCTCCCACCTATGAGCTCCAGATAGACCTATTAGAAGTAGGGTGAGAGAGAGAAGGTATAATGTTACTATGCCTTATGCCAAAAATACCACATATCTTGAGAGAAGAGAGAAGGCATACACCATAAATGCTTTGGTGAGGATCCAGAAATATCATAAAGGAGAGACATGAAAGGGTCATACACAGGAATCTCTGAGTTTTATTTAAAAACCTTACAAAACTTTGGAATAATGGTTGATCAAAGAGCTTGAGACATAGCGCTTGACTTGATCGTTCTGTCTTTCAACTGCTCAAGACCCAAGTGACGGCTACAAGCCCCATGGTAAAAGGTAATATGGGTAAGTTTGAAGTCAGGATAGTTCGTTCTAATCTGGAGGAGAGTTTTTATTTAAACACATGTGTACTTTTGAGGCGTGAAAGCATTGAAGCAACTCCTGATCCATCACTGAGTTTATCTTTGCTCAGGGACGAGCAAAGGATAAGTTTGGGAGAGTTTGTTGACGGTAGATAAGTATCATTTTTTAACCATCAATATAGCATGAAAAATGACTAAACAATAATTACCACTTAGATATAGGGGGTTTAGTGAAATAATTCCATGAGTTTTGGTGAATGTCTATTTCTATAGGGTGTCAGCTGTAAAGAACAAAGGAAGGCCCACATGTTAGGTTTACATAGAGACAATAGGGCCACAGATAACTTTTCTGTAATTTAGAAGATACGAGAAGACTCTAGAAACAAACCAGAGGCGAAACGGGCCCAAAAGTGGGGCGCCCGCCCCCTGGCCTGGGCGCCCGCCCCACCTGCGGAGCCAATCAGGCTCCACCTCCTAGATCATGCCTCCACCATCTTTGAGGATCAATAATAATCGTAGATCAAGGTCGGTTTGATCCGAGGGCTGTGGTGCTTCCTAGAGGGCTATATAAGCAAGGCCTCTGGCCCCTGGAGGAGCAATCCCTTGAAACCCTAATTCATTATTTCCAGTTGGGACCAGCTGGGAGGGGTCTCTTGAATGGATCTTCTCTCTTAGGGCACATATAAGAGAGATTAGCTTTGTAGTCTCCATGTGAGATTAGAGTTCTTCTTCTAGATTGAGAGAGTTAGAGTGGAGGGATGAGTTGGAGGAAGCCCGGCATGTCGGTGTCTCCTCTTCGGCTTGTACCTGCGGGATCAAGTCTCCTAACCCGAGGCTTGGTTCTAGGATTCTTCGGTAATTCAACTTCCAATACTAAGTAAGTATGTTGTTATTATTATTCTATGGTTTACGAGTTTACTTTATTCTCTTCCGTGGTAGAGGGTAGGGTAATCGTCTGTAGCGTAAGCGTGATTCTTAGGCTAGAGATACTCGTAGATATCCCCTGTCTGGCCGGATTAGTGGTAGTAGCGCGGGATGTGACAATCTCGTTGCTTCTTTTGTACCCCACATCCCGTTAGAAGGATTGGTAGGATTAAGTGCCCTGGTCAAGCATCCTCTGTGGTGTTTCTTTTCCATCGGTATGTCCCCATAGACCAATAGTTTCATAGCTTACCATAGGTTGGAACCAGACTATTGTCGTAGTCTTCTCTAACCGCTTATATCTTCGCTACCTTGTAGTGCGGCCCAAGGGTTAAGTGTAGATTTAGGTTTGTCATCGCACGCTTTCTCCTTGTGGATATATAAATACGATACTCTGAAAATATCTCCTGGGTGAAATGCTCACTGATATCCATGCGCTCGCGGATCCTTTTCTGTGTGTGTTATCAAATATCAACACTAAGGCAGGCCACGACGCGAAATATAGCAGAGCAAACACAGCGGGCAATCAGTCAAGTGGAGATTGAAAGAGAAAGGCTGGTACACGAGATCCAGGGTCTGCACGGAGCAGCAGCTGGCGGTGGCGCCGGTCTAGGCAGAAACATGATAATACCAGATGCTATCTTGATAGGCGAAGACGAAGAAGCATTCGACGCCACCTCGCCCTTGTCAGAGGAACTTCAGTTGCATCCATGGCCCCAGGGCTACAAGCCACGCATCCTAGTTTTCAATGGAAAGACAAACCCATGAAAATTCATTGCTGGCTATGGAACCGCTGTTGCCTCGGTAGGAGGAGATGTGCAGACTCTCGCCAAGTCTCTAATTATGGCCTCGAAGATATCACCCATGACTGGTACACATCGTTGAAGCCTCTCTCCATCCAGTCATGGAGCCAAGTCAAAGTGGAACTCTTATCCACTTTCCAGGGATATCACCTAGGAACAAAAACCATAAGGGACTTGCTAAACTGCGTACAGCGAGATGACGAGCCCTTGTCCGATTACTTAGAGAAACTCATCCAAATCAAAGCGCAAGTGTCAAATGCACCAAAGGAGAGTGTGGGGGTATTAACCCCTATACCCCTATGGCTAGACTTGGGCTGGCTCAGATCAGTGGGCCCAGCCCATGACAAGGATGACGCGCGGCCCAGTCGATCTGCTCGGCCTCCCGCGCAAGGAAGGAAAGCAAACTTGGAGATCAAGCAAGATCCTGGTCGGTTAGAATAGGAATCCTTATTCGGTCAGCTGTGGCAATTGTAACCGACTAGGATTAGTTTCCAGATTTGTAACCCTGCCCCCCGAACTATATAAGGCGGGCAGGGGACCCCCTCAAAACACATCTCATTTCATCTCTCCATACAGAGCAATACAATCTGATGCAAGATGTAGGTATTACGCCCTCACGGCGGCCGAATCTAGATGAATCCTCATGTTTGTCTTGCGTCACCATCTAGTTCGTAGCTTGCGCACCTATCTGTCGACAATCTACTACCTTGGGCATACCCCTCGGTAGACTGCCGACCATATCTCGTCGATAATGGCATGCCAGGTAGGGGTGTGCGTACAGCTTCCTAGGCGAGCAAGATGGTCATCATCCCTGACTCCGTGGTCGTGGTAGACGGTCTCTCATTCACCATCGGCCAGATCACCTGGACCACCGGCGTCAACAGCTTCACCGCCACTGCCACGAAGGAGGTGCAAATCCGATCTGCATTGACCACGTCTTCATCGGCTATGGCTCTGACCACACTGGCTATAGCTCCGACCACCCTAGCAACGACTCCGACCACGCCGACAACCCGTCGACCACTTCCCCGCTACAAAGGAAGGATGATTGACAACACCGACCTAATCGAAGCTATCGACCAGGTCGGCCACAAGCTCTCGCAAACCCTGACTTTAGTAGATTCAATTCAAAATCAATCTACTGAGCAGGTACTTCTTCACCACAACAGATCTACCTGACCAGTTCGGGCTCGTCATCCAACACGGCTTGATACAGATCTAGTGGTCACCACTACTCCTAAAGGACGTATAGTATGCCTTCACCCGGTTCGTACACCCGGCCTCAAACTCTCTGAGTACCAAGTTCTGATGGAGGATTGCTAGGCCCTCTCATACGGCCTGAAAAACGCTGCTTCCAAGTACGCGTATCGTACACCTCATCTGTTCATTGGTCCCATGGAGCGAGACCATGTTTTAGATTTGTACTTCTTGGATATACCTCGACCATCACCAGGCAATGCTATCAACATGGTCAGAGTCCGAGAACATCGTGAAGGCTCTATTCATACACTTTCCGAGGATGGCGACTCTAGCACCGGATCTACGCGCTCCGTCCATACCGAGGTTGAACACCTCAATGATGAATATGATCTGAATCCATTACCGTATCCTCTGGGTTTCCCTCTGATCCCAAGGTTCCCACCGAGACATGGTAACATGGTGCTCAATGTCAGCAATGACGTGCCTACAGTCGTGGGAGAAACTGACGAGCAACGGTAGCTTCACGAACAGCGTAACACCGACCGCGTCGAACGCCATCGCCTGGAGGCAGAAGAAGAAGAGCGTCGAAGGGGACCCCGACCAAGAGATCTAGCCAACACCTTTGACAGGGTTGGCGAGCGACAAGTTTTCAGGACTCCAAGTGCCAACGTGGCTGTCGCCATGGCCAACTTGGACCGCTTACCTAACCAACCAGAAATCCAGTAGGTCTGCGATGACATTCGTGCACATCTGATCGCTGCTATGGGCCAAACTATCGAGCTAGCTAAACGAGCTCAGATTACCTCGAGCACGTCAATTGCATCTATCCGGAGTCATCACGCTTCAGAACACCCAAGTCACCAACATGGTCCACCCCCAGTCAACCCTTGAGGCGATGGCGGCGGTGATGGTGGAGCTAGCGGCGGTGGCGGTGGTAATAACGATGGCGATGGTGACATTGCTCATGGAGGTGGTCATGGTCGTTGAGATGACAATCACAATCACCACGGTAATCGAGATCAGAAAGTGAATCAAGACCCCAACCATAATCTTCACCAGCAACTCCCTCCACGTGACGCCCGTAGTCGCATCCTCAGCCGCTCTAATGATCGTCAAGCTTATGAGAACGTCCGTCACATCGAATAAGACACCGAGCACGGTCCTCCCGGCCTAAAACAGTTCACTCCTCATCTCTAACAAGTCGTATGGCCGAAGAACTTCAAGCTTGAAAAGCTTAGGAAGTATGACAATAAGGAGAACCCTGAGAACTGGATCACACTTTATGAGATCATCGTCCGATCAGCCTCGGGCGATGAACACGTAATGGCTAATTATCTTCCAGTTGTTCTTGATCAAGTAGGTCATCAATGGCTCTTGAGCCTGCCAGAGAACTAGTTCGATAGCTGGGCACAACTCAAGTAGGCCTTCATCGACAACTTCATCACCACGTGTGACCAGCCGAGCAATAAGTACAACCTCGAGCGCATACGTGACCGCAAGGACAAGCCACTGCGCGACTACATCCGACGCTTCTCGGATATGCGCCTCAAGATCCCCAAAATCTCTCATGATGAGGCAGTCTCGGCCTTCATCAAGGGCCTCCATCACCACGATGCCCTCAGAAGTAAGCTGCTCCAGAAATGGCCGACCACGGTCTCCGAGTTGCTTGCCACTGCCAAAAGCTACGCGGACGTAGATGATGCTGAAAAGATAATCAAGGAAGACATGGGAGGGCCATCATGCCCCGAACACCCACTGTGCCGCGACGACAACCACAACAACCATGGTCAGAACAACAACCGCGATCATCGTGATCAGCGCAATGACAACCGTGACCACCGAGACAACCGTGATCGGCGGTGTGACCGCCGTGACGACTACAGAGGCAAGTGTCCCCACGAGGATGATCATGAAGTCAACACGGTTAAGAAGCCAAGTGGTCACCATGATTACTAGGATGACTACAATAAGGCCCTGAAGGGTCCCTACCAGCTTCATCCCAAATCCAATCACACCATGGAGAATTGTCGCTTCCTCAAGAACATCTACGCCAAGCAGATCGCCACCGCCGACGCCGCAAGGGTCGACACCGACGCACAACGACGAGATGGTGACGACAACGATGATGAATAGGACAGAGATCCTCGTCATCAATACGTCGCTCCCACCAAAACCGTCCACTCCATGTTTGGCGAAAAGGTGTCTCTAGAGTCCAAACGCGAGCGCAAACTACTCAAACGAGCTTGCATGAGCGTCGCCAATGTTGATGACCTCATCACCGATCCCAAGTTTCTTGCCTGGTCTCACTGAGAAATCTCCTTCAACTGTGAAGACCAGTGGGCCGTAATTCCTGAACCTGGTCGGTTTCCCCTCGTCCTTGATCCTTGCATCAATAGCGTCTGGCTCGAGAGGGTCCTTATAGACGGTGGCAGTTCCATTGACATCCTGTTCCGCAATAGCTTGCCGGCTCTAAAACTGAGCTAGGTCAATCTCAAACCCTACGAGGCACAGTTCTAGGGTGTCCTCCCTGGACAGAGCTCTATACCTCTCGGACAGATCATGCTCCCTGTGCAGTTTGGGACTGCAGATCACTTTCGCACTGACTACGTCAACTTCATGGTCGTGGACTTCGATGACACCTACCACGCCATCCTTGGTCGACCGGCGCTGACCAAATTCATGGCTGTGTTGCACTACTCATACCTGGTGCTGAAGATGCCTACCGAGCACGGCGTCCTCACTCTTAGAGGTAATGTCTACACTGCCTATACCTATGAAGAGGAAGGTTTCAAAGTGGCTGAAGCCACCAACCTCTCGATCTGCATGGAGCAAACCTTGGTCGCCGCCACCAAGACTCCTGCTGACCACCTGGAGATCCCAGAGCTTCAAGCCCCACGCAAGAGCATCAAGTCCAAGGACCACAAGGAGATCCAGCTGGTCAACGACGATTCCAGCAAGACGGCCCTTATCGGGGCCAATCTAGATCCTAAATAGGAAGACGCGCTCGTCAGGTTTCTGAGGGACAACATAAGTGTGTTCATGTGGAAACCCGTGGACATGCCCGATGTACCTTGGCATCTGATCGAGCACTCCTTGAATGTCTCGAAGACCGCCAAACCGATCAAGCAGAAGCTACGACGGTTCGCTTGTGACAAAAAGGAGGCTATTAGGGTAGAAGTTACATGGCTTTTAGCAGCCGAATTTATCAAAGAAGTGTATCATCCAGAGTGGTTAGCCAACCGAGTGCTTGTACGCAAAAAGAACAATGAATGGAGAATGTGTGTCGATTATACTTATCTCAACAAACACTGCCCTAAAGACCCCTTCGGCTTACCTCGCATAGACGAGGTCGTTGACTCAACAGCCGACTGCGAGCTACTGTCCTTTCTCGATTGCTACTCTGGTTATCACCAGATCGCTCTCAACAAAGATGACCAGATCAAGACGTCTTTTATCACACCTTTCGGCTCCTACTACTACATGACAATGTTGTTCGGGCTCAAGAACGCGGGGGCCACATACCAGCGCGCCATCTAGAACTATCTCCAAAACAAGATAAAGGATGACCTTGTCGAAGCCAACGTTGATGATGTGGTTGTAAAAACCAAGGAGGCCCATACCCTGGTCGACAACCTCCAGCAGATTTTCACGGCTCTTAACAAGTACCAATGGAAGCTTAATCCTAAGAAGTGTATCTTCAGAGTCCCGTCTGGTATATTGCTGGGTAACGTCGTCAGTCACGATGGCATACACCTCAATCCAACTAAGGTTAAGGATGTACTGGATATGCAGCCCCAAAGAACGTCAAGGATATCCAGAAGCTCACTGGATGTATGGTCGCCCTCAGCCACTTCATCTCGTGACTCGGCGAGAAGGGCCTGTCTTTCTTCAAATTGCTTAAGGCATCAGAGAAGTTTGTCTAGTTGGAGGAGGCAGACGTTGCTTTCACACAGCTAAAAGAATTCCTTACCTCTCCTCCAGTCCTTACTGCTCCTCAGAAAGACGATGTCCTTTTTCTCTATGTTGTGGCCACTGATCGCGTGGTCTCCACAGTCATCGTGGTCGAGCGTGAGGAACCCGACCATATTTACAAATTCCAGCGCCCTGTTTACTTCATCAGTGAGGTACTCAACGAGTCCAAATCTAGGTACCCTCAAATTTAGAAGCTGATCTACGCCATCCTGATTACATCTTGAAAGTTGAAACATTACTTCGACGGATATCGGGTGGTCGTCAAGACCAATTTTCTGCTTGGGGACATCATCCGGAACAAGGACGCTAACGGACGCATTGTCAAATGGGCGATGGAGTTATGCCCCTACTCCCTGGAGTTCCTAAAATGATCCTGCATTCTGCGAAGGGAATGCCACAGATTCGACATGTAATAGATGAACGAGTTCATGCCATTACCCAAATCTCAGTTGAATAACAGAGTCATACACGAATATCAGAGTACAAATAGAAGGTTTACATTAATTATTATCATCACCACGCTGGGCGGAACACACTCACACACAGCAACTGGAACAGCATCACGAAGATGGTAGCAGAAACTAGGACTCCTCGCACCAAGCTTGAGCGCAGGGTGAACCCCTACTCCTCCCAGTCATCCTCCTCGTCATACTCGAGCTCCGAGCCTGCCAAAAATCTATTAGTACTCTTGGTACTGGCCACACATCTCCCACCCTATGATGCAAAGCTTGGTGGATTTGGATGCAAAAGGGGTAAGAAAAGACCTATCTTTGGCTATGGCTTCCTATGTGAATAATCAATATTTTAATAATATAAGTTTGACAAATTTTAACCCATCTCATTCACACATGTTATCCCATCCCAACACATATCTCATCACCACATCACCTCTCATCTCACTCTCTCATCGGCACGAGTGACTCCCTCTCGCCCATGTCTCAACGGCTAAGGCCGGAACACTCACTGAAACCTAGGGAAGGTAGAAGGACTCCCCTCAACTAGTCAAGTGAAGCTGTACTTAGGAAAGGTCCATAGCCGAAAGGTTCGGCATATGTATCGATTGATCAACCAGAAACTCTGTAGAGGTTTACATGTCCCATAAGATAGCTATCCTCGATGATGCCTCGTCTAAGCTGATTCTAGGCCACCTACCGACTAGAAACGGTACCACCCTATCACCCAGAACTAGGGCCGTGTCGGAGTACCACCGACACGCTGAGACTGTGATATGTAGTACTTGGCCCCTGGGTACTACACTGTCTTAGGAGGGTGTGGGTCCTCATGCCCGTACCTCCCTACACTATCCACTAACCTCTCAATAGTAGTGGCACCGCACCAGCAAGTCGAACGTCCGTCTCCTCCCCACAGAAGCGAGTGGGCATGCAAGGATTCCTAAGACCCGGTCCACAGGCGTGTCAGTCCTTAGGGTGACTAAGAAGGATATCTTCACAAGGGGAAACCGTTTCCCACTCAACGGAACACCCGGCACCCCATGCCATCACAACACCTCCCATCCCGAGGCTTCATCCCACGAAGACACTCCACCACGGGACCTCTCCCTGTCACATGTACCTACCACAGGCACCTCGCATGGCGAACGCCCAGGTAGCATCCTCCGGCAAGACTTGTCTTCCCGACTCATCGTAGATCCTGCTTGGTCGACTCGACCCTCACCACACACCCAAGACTCACGCCAAGATCTCCCCAGGTTCATTATTAGGTTATTAATAGGTTAACGACACCTCGTGCCTTATCTCAAACGCCTCTCACTCACCAGCATCACATCACAGATACAATGCGAGTAAGAGTAAAGCAGTAAGTAACGAGTGATAAAGCAGCATCTAGCCTAACAGCAGGGTGAGCAGGTGTAAGGCTGCAACAAGGTAAATGGCTCAAAAAGTAGTAAACTACCATGCAACCTATCAGCATTATTATTGCATAAAAGTAAAGCACTAGCAATTCTAAGTATTTGCAATGCGTAATAGGATCTACGAATGGGTGGGGCGTGGCACCTGGCAGGTCATCACCTAAGTCATCAGTGTAGTCGGGGTTGAACTCCTCAGTCGGTGGCTCCTCCGGGTCTGTTAAACGTAACATATAGCCACGTTAGCGGCTCCTATAGAGGTGCACAAAGAAGCAACTGAAAATTGAAAGACCCAAATGCACTCAAACATAAGCCTATGACATAGAGCTTGATTTTAGAAAAATTTGGACTCTGGTTTGGCATTTTTTTGAGCTAGTATGAATTAGTTATGAATTTGTGAAGTTTAAATCATTTTTAGAAAAAGAAAAAGAGTTGAATTACTCAGGGCTTGACACGTGGCGGCTCCTGATTGGCCAGAGACTGTGCAGTCGGTGACAAGTGGGGTCGGTCAATGGTCAACGCTGACCAGGCTCGGACTAGGCCTTGGCGGGCCTAGGCAGGGCTGGACTTGGGCCAGGTTGGGCCGGCCCGACCCGGACACGTGTCAGCGTGTGGTGCAGCCACGTCGCGGGCTGGATCTCCAAGCGGGTCAGCACTGGGTTGCAGGTTCATGCACGTGGCTCATGGTGGTCCAAGCGGTGTGGGTTTATGGTCCACAGGCATGGTCCATGGTGGACCCAGTGCCCGTACCCTTTCCCCGTCCTCGGCTCACAGTGGACTGAGCTCACCGAGCCGTGGCCTTTCTTTTTCCACCCCTTGGCCTCCTCTGCTCACACGGTGGCGCTCCCGCCGGTGGCGCACTTGCTCGTCGTGGCGTCCCGGTGGCTCGGTGGGCGTCCTAAGTGGCTCTACGGCTTGCAGGGACCTAGGAAAGGCTATGGCGTGTTGATAGTAGCAGCTTGGGGCTCTGATGGGGATCAAAACAGGTGGAAACGGCCATGCCACCATGGCGTCCCGGGGCACGGTGACTACGGCCAGCGGTGGCGCTCTACGACCCTCGGGGCTCCTTTCCTCCCAACTCCGTGAGCATGGCACGTTCTGGGTCAAGGTGAAGCGTGCGATGTTGACCTCCCAAGCTCTACCGTCCCTAGCTAGCAAGAACGGCTAGCAAGAACGGACCCGCCATGGTGAGCCATGACCATGGCGATGGCGCGCGTGAACTGCGGCACCAGTGCCTTGTGCGGGGTTCCTTGTGATGGCCAAAAAAATGATCCCAACATGGTGGTGAGTGTGTGGTCGTGTTGTGCTAAGGCTCAAGGCTCGGCCTTGGCCACTTCTAGTGCGGTGGTGCCATGGCGGCGCCGTTCACCGAAATGGTGGCGCGCAAATAGGGGAAAGCAAAAGGTGGCATGGGGAGCCTCACCGTTGGGCTCGGGGCAGTCGGGTGGCGAGGCAGTGGTGAGGCGAAGCAGTGGCGTCAGGTTGCAGTGTCGTGCAGTCCGCAGCGAGGGAGGGCGATGGGTTCACCTCCCTCGACTCCAGCGGTCCGAGCGGCTCCGGCTCCTCCTCGCCCGAACGGTTCCGCTTCTGGTTTCCCTACCCCCATGTTCTCCTTCCTCTCGGTCGGGTGTGGCGAGTGAGACCGCAAGGTGGTGGCTAAGGGGGTTAAGGCTAGGGCGACCAGGGGGTGCCCTTCTTATAGGCGCAGTGGTCTAGGCAGGTGGCGATGCCCGATCAATGGTGGAGAGGTGCGTGAGGGGTACGTGGACAGCGATCGGGTGCCCCGGCTAGGGCTCTTTCCCTCCCCTGTCATGTTGCTGCAGTGGCCGAGGGCGATTTTGAAACCAGGCGGTCAAAAGTGGAGCTGAGCCATGGCGTCACGATGAGCAGGCTCTGCTGGCAATGTTAGCACGGCGAGCCATGGTCTAGGGAGGGAGCGGGGTGCTCTGGATCGCTGACATGGCGCGCATCGAGGTTGGGTAGCTCAACCGATTCGAAAATGAGCGGCTCAGTTCTCAGCTCGGCCTCGGATGCTGCCCGGTGCGTGCTTTGCTTCGCTATGCCCTGCATCCATGGCAGAGGAAAGGGAAAATAAGGGATGGTGGGGATGACGTCCATGGCCCACTTGGCAGCGTCAGGGGCAGAAGGCGATGGGAGGGTGGTGTCGCGACGCGGCGCCCTTAGCTGCGGGCCGTTCCCCCTCGGTTGGGCTGGTCCTTAGCGCTGGGCCTTGGCCTGACACGGGCAGGCCGGCCTTGCTGCACGTGGGGTAGATCGGGGTGGTGCCGCTAGTTGGGCTGGCTAGGCTACGCAGGCCGAAAATGGCCTTAGCTATTTTCCCGATATATGTTTGGCTTTTCTATTTCTAATTTTCCTTTACTATCTAACCCAAGGGCTTCTATATGTATATACATGTGTGCCAACCATGCATACACCCTTAGGGGTAGTCCACTAGGGGTCCAGGGTGGTAGGGTCCACATCCAAGGGTAGGCACTTGGACAAGGTTGTTAATTTTATTAGCATCACATAAAATCATAAAGACCTGAATCACATGTAGATTAAATAAATGCAATGCTCACTAACTAATTGGGTGCTACTTGTGTAACTACATGGGAGTTTTTCCTACATGTCACTCACCAAACATGGGCATGTTTGTGAAAAATTTTTCAGTTGTGATTTTTGGTTCCCGGAAAAACTAGGTTGTTATAGTTCTAGAGCCGTACGACTATTAAGTCTCAGGCCCTGGTCGATTTTATAGTTGAATGGACAGACCTAAGTGCACCTCCCGATCAGGAGCTAATCGAATACTAGAATATGTATTTTGATGGTTCTCTCAAAATTGATGGCGCAGGAGCAGGCGTGCTCTTTATTTCACCAAATAAAGACGACCTCTGTTATGTCCTCTAGTTTCATTTTCCCGCATCTAATAATATTGCAGAATACGAGGCCTGTCTCCATAACATGTGGATTGTGGTCAAGCTTGGTGTCAAGCGCCTGTATGTTTATGGTGACTCGGCCCTAGTCATAAACCAGCTTAATAAAGACTGGGACACGACTAGTGAGAAGATGGATGCTTATTGCAAGAAAATCAGAAAGTTGGAAGGCAAGTTCTACGGCATCAAATATACACATGTGGTCCGGGATAAAAACAAAGCAGCCGATGAGTTGTCCAAGTAGGGTCATGCCGAGCCAAAGTCCCACATGGCGTGTTCGTCCAAGATCTTATCAACCCGTTAATCAAGGAAGCAGAAGATCACGTGGTCGAAAAGCCCCCAGACCAGCAACTAGTGGCCATGGTTCCTCCTCAGATCACTACGGAACCTTCCCTGGCCACTCATATTTTGCCTTCGACCACTGATAATAGTGACTGGAGGGTACCCTTTATGAAGTATCTATAGGATGGAACCGATTATACTGACTGAACAGAGAATGAGCGCCTTATACGCCGTAGCAAACAGTACATACTGGTCGACGGCATCCTCATGTGCAAGAATGCGAAGGAAGAAGTCTTGATGAAGTGCATCACTCAAGAGGCAGGCATTGAACTGCTCGAAGAAATTCACAGTGGCACCTGCGGCAATCATGCCACCTCACGAACCCTGGTCAGTAAAACTTTCCAAGCAGGATTATACTGGCCGTCCGCCGTGGCTGATGCAGAGAAGCTGGTACGCTACTACGACGGGTGTCAGTTTTTCGTGAAGTGCATGAATGTACCAGCACATGAGATCTAGACCATACCAGCCTCCTAGCCCTTTGCGTGCTGGGGACTGGATATGATCGGGCCCTTTAAGCCGACGCCTGGCTATTTCAAATGCGTGTTCATGATGATCGACAAGTTCTCCAAGTGGATCGAGTATATGCCCTTGACCAAGGTGTCTTTGGAAAAAGCGGTCGAATTTCTTGACCAGATCATTCACCGTTTCGACCTCCCCAATAGCATCATCATAGACCTGGGGACTCAGTTCACTGGCAGTGCATTCTTGGACTTCTGCGATGAAAGGAGCATTGTTGTAAAATATGTGTTAGTGGTGCATCCCAGAGCTAATGGACAGGTTGAAAGGGCAAATGGCATGATCCTCGATGCGTTGAAGAAGAGACTGTACAGAGAAAACAAGAAAGCGCCTAACAGATGGCTCAAGGAATTACCAGCTGTGGTTTGGGGTCTCCGCACCCAACCCAATCGAAATACGGGTGCCTCTCCCTATTTCATGGTCTACGGTGCAGAAGCGGTCCTCCCTACTGACATCGCTTTTTGATCTCCAAGGGTTGAGAATTTTGACGAGGACAGGTCTAATGAGTCACGAGAACTTGAGGTAAACTGCTCCGAGGAGCGACGGCTTGATTCCTGTGTGCGTACTGCCAAGTATCTTGCTGAACTGCACAAGTATTACAACAAGAATGTCAAAGAGAGGTTCTTCATGGTCGGTGACCTAGTCCTAAAATGGAAGACGAATCAAGACGGCATGCACAAGCTTTCGTCACCGTGGGAGGGACCATTTGAGGTCACCGAGGTTACACGGCCTACTTCCTACATGCTGGCTTATCTCGATGACACCGTGTTGCCTAATTCTTGGCATATTGATAAGCTTAGGCGTTTCTACCCTTGAAGCGCTAAAAAAGAAAGATATGTACCCCTCTTATATTTTGATTATTTCAATAAAGCATCTATGTTTCATTCAATGTGTTTGTTTGATACTATTTTTTATCAATATTTTATAATAGACCAGTTGATAGACCACCATTCTTTCTCGAGTTCTCGAAGCTAGCCCCATCTCCGACTTCTCCCCACGCATGCATGGGACCCACTCTCTATGTTCCGGGTGGTCGGCGAGCGCTCCCTGGTCTGACCTGTGCGCTCTTACATGTGAACAGGCTACGTGCCATGCTTTCAAACCACAGATTTGGCTAGAGCTGTACGGATTCAACAGGATGACGTGTCTCCCAACTGTTGCAACTAAAACAGAACACTTATACATTCTAACTTAGTTATCGTCCACACAATACACAAGCTTTAAACGCTTTTCATACGAAAACACAACAAGCTTACATTGTCTTAACAGTACATTATTACATGCTTGCCTGATGAGGCACAAGTCTACAATAAACTAAAATTGTCCTACTTTCTATAGCTACAGGCTACGGGCTAGTCGGCGCTCGGGCTAGGCGCTGCTCCTCGCCTTTTCACCGCTCGATGATGGCGGTGCCTCTTTGGCTGAGGAAGCTGGTGCCACCGGAGTCTGGCTGGTCAAGACCGCAGCCTCTGGTTGCTCCATGGACAAAGTTTCTGGCGTCGGGGACTGGCTAGTCGAGACCGCAGCTCCCGATAGCTGACTTGAAGATGCTGGCTCCTGCCCCGGCGGTGACGATGTCCCACACAAGTTGATGTCGCCCATTATTGAAGTCGACAAGTCAAGCAGCTGGATCCATAGTTCATCTACTTGCTTCAGGCCAACCTCCTTGGGATACCCCAGCTTGAAGCGCTTGAAGTCGATCAGCGGGTAGTGCGTGCGCACCATGCTGAGCACATGGGCGCCCGCGTATTCCCCGGCCTCCTTCACAAACTGTTGGAGCCATCCCAAGGCACGCTGGCACTTGTCAAGCACTCCAAGAGGCTGTGCTCTGGCCGCGGGCACTGGGAGCTCTGGGTTGATCAGGTCCAACACTAGCATGATACCGACCACCATTTGGTTGCATCGGCCCTTCTAGAGATCCCGGTCCTTCCCGAGCTCGAGCATTTTCGCTGAACAGGCATCGTGATCTTTGATAACCTCCTCGAGGTGCTTTTTCATGTTCACTTTTAGTTCTGCAGAGCAGCACTATGGTCAGGGAAGTATTATATGGAAACATACTGCACTGACATAGTATGACCAAGACAATCAACACTTACTGTTTAGCTCGAGATTCTTCGCCTTTAGCTCCTTGGTTATCTTTACGGACTGATCTCGGAGCTGCGCGTGGTCTTGTGCCAGCTGGTCGTGTACTATTGTTAGTCGTGTGCACTCTCCAACCAAGCACGCGTTCTCTTCTCGAAGACCCGTCACTTCACTCGCCAAGCCTGCAGATAGGTTGGTCAGTACAAGACTATCTATTTATAGCACTTTTCAGTGCTCGGGGAGTAGTGGCTTGACAACTTACCCATCCTTTCATGCTCCTTTTGGCTGAGCTGGATGACGGCGTTGTGTTGAAATGTCTCTAGCTCTACCTTCTCCTTCTCGGCGGTCTAGAGCCTTTTGCGCAGCCGATCCACCTCAGTTGCTAGCTCCTGGTTCTCTTTGAACGTTGGCTCAATTTGGTCGAAGCACTGCTTAAAGTACTTTGTCGTCTTCATGATATCCTGCAAGGCGAACACAGTATCATTCATATTAAATGCATCATGATACTGGTCAATGAAGGCATAAAAGGGTAGCTTACCTGCACTTCGGCTATAAGCCGCTTTGCCGCCAGCTCGACTTTTCTTGCCTCATTAGCCCTAGGGATTTCTTCATGGCAGATGAAATGATCCCCACGTTGATGGCATACGTACACGTGCTAACGCCCGTCCTTGGGATGCCCCTCAATTTCCTCAAGGACGCCGTCGTTAGACTCCGCGGCATCAGCAGTCTGGTGCTTTTCTTGCTGCTGGCCAGCTCTGGCCTCCTCCTATCGCTAGCTGCTCTCGGGCCTGGACACCACCACTGGAGTCTTCCCCTGAGCTGTGGCATTCGGTAGACCCACCCTCCTGTGTGCTTGGGGGTGGCTGTAGACTATTTTGGTGCTTCTTGTCTGGGCTCGGGGACTCTCCTCTCCTCCGGGGCTGCGTGTTCCATGCTTGGTGCTTCAGGCGGCACCTGCTCGGATGCCCTTTGCTTAGCAGCTATCTCCACCGTTGTCGGCTCCTTTGGGTTGGCACTTGGCGCCGCCTACTTGCTGGTCGCTCTAGCACCGGCCGATGCCACTTTCCCACCGGCGGCGAGCTCCTCAGGGACCTCCGTTGATGCCGAGCTACAATTTGATAAAAGCATAATTGATGTTACATATTACTACTTGCCTTTACTACTATGTTTACTAAAGTCTGCAGTTACTTACATGTCCACTTGACGATGCGCGGCTGAAAATGCGCGCCAACGCAGTCACCCTCGGCTCCTTTGCTGGCCTGACAAGCTCTAGCCACCCTCACTTGGTGGCGGCACATGTGACGTAGCCGCAGTTGGCGCCATCGGCGTTCCCCGCGATGGAGACACTGCTGGTCTCGATGGTCCCTCCTAGACTGTCTGCTCTATGCCCTTCCTCTAACGAGGATTGAGCAGATCAGCGGTTGGGTTTTCTTCTTCGTCTTCATCCGACCAGTCTTGTATTATCTGATGACGCTTGCTAGTCGGATTCTCAGGCACTCCCATGGCTTCTGAGCTACCAGGCCTCTTCTTTGAGTGGTCAGGGGTGACTGGTTGCTTCTTAGCCATCCTGCTCTTGGTGTCTGTCCCAGTGCTCAGTGCTCCTTCTCCCCCCTGGTTGTCATCGACGTAAGCATAGCACTGCTGCACATTCCACGGAGGGGGCTCCACGCTCCTCGGATGATCCATCCCGGGAGCTAGAGACACATACAACAAGTGTCTTTCAACGCCGTGCACCTAACATCACAAGGACAACAGGGATTACAATAGATGTTTTTTATCAACTATGTGGTCAACACAAAAGACAGGTGCTCGGGGTACCTTTGGAGCTGGTTGAATGAGCTTGTACGCGTGCATGATGACGCTCAACGAATGGTACGATGGATCTGCCAGGTTGAACAGCTCCGCAATCCTTCGCTTGATTTTGTCCTCGGGCAGCCGGTTCGGGCGCATCCTGGTCTGGTCGGTTGAGCCCTGGTACTCATAGCCGGCGTGCACTCTCTTCTGGCAGGGTTGTACTCGCTGACTGATGAAGCTCCCGGCTATGGCTGGTCCGTCCAGATGGTTCCATGGGAGCAGCTCCATGAGTTTCCTCACCTGCTCGGCGTACTCTAGTTTCTCATTCCAGATGGCCCTCTTCTCCGGGATGTAGCCAACATCACAGAGGGTGGCGGTGTTGGGTTCTTCTCGGATGTAAAACCATTTCTTGTACCAATCACCGACGGAGGTGTTCTAGGGGCAGCTGAGGTACTCCAACTTCATTCTGTCATGGAGCGCCAGGTACACTCCACCGGCGATCTGAGATGCCCCCTTTGACCCCTTCTTCCGCAGACAGAATAGATAACGAAAAAGATTGAAATGCGGAGCAAACCCACCAAAAGCTTCGTAGAGATGAATGAAGGTGGAGACGAGAAGGATTGAGTTGGGATGCAGATTGCAAATCTCAATCTCATAGTAAAGACACAGCCCTTGGAGGAAAGGATGAATAGGAACCCCAAATCCCCTCTTGAAGAAATCTTTGAAAACAACGATCGCACCGGGTTGGGGATCGGGGAAGCTTTCCAAGTCTGACGCCCTCCAGCCTCCGAGCGCCTTGTTGTGAAGCACCCCCAGGCCTACAAGATCATTGATGGACGATTCAGTGGCCCTCGACTACCACCACTCTTTTTTCATCACCTCGTCTCTTTTCTACGCCTTCGTCTTGGCCATCCTCTACCTCTCTCGCCTCTTTGCTTTGGCTCAGCTGGTGGATAGAGAGTGCGTCGCTCCTAATGGCGGCGAGGTGTGCTAATGGCGGCAGCAGAATCAGAATAGGGCACGCAGGCTAGAAGAAGGCGATTGGTTTGTAAATGTGACTGTTGGGTGTAAATGGGGAATGGCCTCATAGCGGCTATTTATCCCATTAATTGTGCCGTTCCACCTCCCCGAGATACTCGGGGATCATGCGCGTGAAATGTGGCATGCACTGTGCGGTTTCCACTTTTTACTAGTACCCGCGCCAGTAAATGCACTCCCTCGGTTACAACGCGGGAGGGCCCACAGTGATGTGTCGTGACAGGCGCCGGCCCACAGTGTGATTGATAAGATACAAGCATGATTGCAACATCACATCAGGAAGACTTCTGAGACAATGGGTCAGGTTAAAAAAACAAGAAAAAAAAGAAAAAGAGAGAAAGAAAGACAAAATATGATAGAGAAAAAGGTGTTGGAGATACACGACGCTCGGGGACTGGTCTGGCGACTACAGTCCATCTTAGATCACCGAGCATGATAAACTCCCCGATCACGCTCGGGGACTCGTCGCTCACCCTCCGACTACGCTCGGGGACTCTTCGACCACGCCTTACGCTGTGCTCGGGGACTGTTTCGACCACTCTCTGACCACAGCTTGAGGTCTGTTTTCCTCTGCTACATGTGAAATTTGACTCGCATATAGTTCAGAGGTCAGCGCTTTTTTAGACCTTGCTACAAGGCTCATACTTCGCCTTCCAGCAAGCTCAGGGACTACATCGGTACGATGCACCTCTTGGTGCATCTCAGTATCTAGTTTCCAAGATGGTTCATTTTAAGACCCTGGCACCACGTGCCTACGTCACCTATTACCAGGCTCGGGGACTAAGTGGGCACACTTCACCTTGCGGTGAATATGCTTATTTTTTGACCACTATGCTTTGTTTCCCCTGCTTACATTTCTTTTCAGAAATACAAGTGGGCACACTTCACCAGGAAGGAAATCTTTTTCTTTTTCTCAAGAGCACCATACATTCTTTGGACAACCTACTTCTCCGGTGACAACAGTGGTCGGCTGTATTTCAAGCTGGTCGAAGGCTTCCAACAACTACTTGGATGGCGTTTTGACTGGTCGGAGACGACAAGAGCTTAAGCCTTACTATTCGGAGAAGGTCAAGATGGCGTGTCGCATCACAATGCATAGTGCTTGGGGACTAGCTATGGGGGTATTAACCCCTATACCCCTATGGCTAGACTTGGGCTGGCTCAGATCAGTGGGCCGGTCCATGACAAGGATGACGCATGTCCCAGTCGATCTGCTCGCGCGTCCCGCGCAAGGAAGGAAAGCAAACTTGGAGATCAAGTAAGATCCTAGTCGGTTAGAATAGGAATCCTTATCCAGCCAGCTGTGGCAATTGTAACCGACTAGGATTAGTTTCCAGATTTATAACCCTACCCCCTGAACTATATAAGGCGGACAGGGGACCCCCTCAAAACACATCTCATTACATCTCTCCATACAAAGCAATACAATCTGACACAGGACTTAGGTATTATGCCCTCACGACGGCTGAACCTGGATAAATCCTTGTGTTTATCTTGTGTCACCATCTAGTTTGTAGCTTGCGCACCTGTCTGCCGATAATCTACTATCTTGGGCATACCCCTCGGTAGAATGCCGACCATATCTCGTTAACAGAGAGACGGTGATCGTAGCAGTAGTCAAAGGGTTGGCCATCGGGCAGCGTGCAACACACTTGGCTAGAAATTACCCCACATCAGTCAAAGAATTGTTTGAAGTAATGAGGCAGTATGCCATGTGGGATAACGATCTAAAGAAGCGAAAGGCAACTCACAACTTATGGAGATAGGCAGGCAGGGCCCCTAGGCCATCGCCAACCCCAGGGCAGCGAAACACAAGACCATTTTGCGCAATCAACAACTTGTAAGAACAACTAGAGCATAACCTAGCAGAGCAAGGTTTCCCTGGGCCACCACCAAACCAACAGTATAGAAGCTTCAATCAAGCTCCGCGTGGTGAATGAGGGGGACGAGGCCCTCGCGGTAGATGAGAAGGCAGAGGAAGGGGAAGAAACCAGAGGACACCATATTGCGCCATATGCGGCAAAAACGCTGGTCATTTCACAAAAGACTATAGATACAACAAAATTGCTAGAGTGCTCAAAGAGAAAGACAAGGCCGTGAAAAGCAGTGAAACATTTAACCATGTGTTCCACAACATCAGTCGCGAAATGGTAAACAATCAAGGTTACAGTAGCCCCTACAGGGCGGCAAGCAGCAACACTCCTCACTACCCTAGCTTCTCGCATGGGTATAACCAGCATCCGTACATCTAGCAACAACCTGCTTTCCCAGTGTATCAACATTTTGCATAGTATCTAGGGCATTTAGCAGCTGTATCCTCGCCAGTCCAGCAAGAACAGTAGCAGTCAAGCCAACCTCAGCCCACAAAGCAAGAAAATGCCCAAGAGCAGCAGGTCGTAAACAACATCCTACCATCCCAAGGCCACATATTCATGATCACCGGTGGATCAAACCAAGTGCACGAAAACAAGAGAGCTAGAAGGGACTATGAAAGAAGAGTACACACCGTCTCGCCAAGGATACCACTCAACAGACCAGTTTGGTCCATGGTGCAATTACCTTCGATGAAAATGATTTTCAAGTACAAGATTGTCCACATACAGACGCTTTCGTGGCCACAGTAAATGTAGCTGGGTTCATAGTACACAACATCCTCGTAGACAATGGTAGCTTTGCCAACATTCTTTTCCTTAAACCCTTCGAGCAGATGAACCTCGACATGCGAACACTAGAACCAGCTGGGAACTCATTATTCGGTTTCGGTGGGAAGAAGATAGATGCCTTGGGGAAGAAGGCAATCCCTGCCTCTTTCGTAGAAGGCAAGAAGGTCCGCACAGAAACAATAACTTTCGACATAGTCAACATGGACTACCCATATACCGCCATTTTTGGTAGGGAAGTCCTAAACAAGTTCAAGATGGTGATAAAGCAAAGCTACTCATGCTTGAAGATGTCATCTCCTTTCGCGGTAATTATGGTACACAGAGATCAAGCCGCTTCAAGGTGAATAGAGGGCAAACTGATCCGTAGTTATAGCCTAGTAAATGAAGTAGCGAAGAAGCCACCTAGTGAAGAAGTAGATAGTAAAGAAGCAATAGAGCCAAGGGCACAAGCCACCGAAGACACTCTAAAAACACCCTTATCTGCGTTAATACCTAAAAAGTGTGTGCACATAGGCTCCGACCTCGCCAAAGGTGAGAAGGACAGTCTGATAGCTTTTCTGCATGAGAATCAGGACGTATTCGCATGGTTAGCAAATGACTTACAAGGCATCAGTCGTGAGCTCACACAACACAACTTGAACGTCGCAAAGGGAGCAAAACCAAGGAAGAGAAGCTAAGGAAAATGTCCACAGAAAGAGCAGACGCGGCGAAAGCCGAAGTACAAAGGCTGCTTGACGCTAGACCGGTACAATACCTAGAACGGTTGGCTAATGTTGTGATGGTCAGAAAAAAGAAAAGGAAGTGGTGAATGTGCGTTGATTTCACTGATCTAAACAAATATTGCCCGAAAGATCCGTATTCGCTCCTGAGAATTGACAAATTAGTCGACATCACCGCCGGGTATGAAGTGATGAGTCTGTTAGATTGCTTCTTTGGGTATCACCAAATCTGGCTGAACCCGGATGACGAAGAGAAAACAAGTTTCATCACCCCACGAGGAACTTATTGTTACCGGCAAATGCCCGAGGGACTGCGAAACACAGGCCCTACCTTTTCTAGAATGACAGATAGGGTTTTTGACAAACAGAAAGGCAAAAATCTCATTGCATATGTCGATGACATCGTAGTCAAGAGCGATAAGGAGGAGACTCGTATCTAGGACCTTCAAGAAACATTCAAAAACTTAAGAAAGGCCAGCCTTAGGTTGAACCCAGATAAATGCATATTCAGTATCAAGAAAGGCAAACTGCTTGGTTGCCTAGTATCAGCAAGAGGCATCAAAGCAAACCCTAAAAAGATAGCAGTGATAATGAACATGAAGCCGCCAGCAAGCAAAAAGTAGGTACATAAGCTTACCGGTAGGCTAGCAGCACTAAATAGGTTCATTTCAAGATCAGCCGAAAAGGGCTTACCTTTTTTTAGAACTCTTAGAAGCTCAGATCATTTCGAATGGGGCCATGAGCAGTAGCAAGATTTTGACGAACTCAAAACATACTTAACCAAGCTAACAACATTTTCTAAACCTTCGCCATCTGCAACACTGCTGTTATATCTAGCTGCGTCACCAACAACTGTCAGTGTAGTGCTAGTCGAAGAAAAGGAACATGAAAACAAGTTGAAGCAATTCCCCGTATACTTTGTATTAGAAGCCCTGTCAGGAGCAAAGCTCAACTATTCCAAACTAGAGAAAATTGTGTACACAGTGGCCATGGCATCAAGAAAGCTAAAGCACTATTTCCAACCTCATTGCATCAAAGTCCTTTCAGTGCAACCACTGTAAGCACTATTTCACAACAGCGAAGCCATCAGAAGAATCAAGAAATGGGCCACAGAGCTAAATGAGTTCGTGGTGGACTTCAAACACAGATCCGCTATCAAATCCAAAGCACTCGCGGATTTCATCGCAAACTGGACCCCAGCAACCTACAACACCACAAAGCAATTCGAAGAGACGATTTGGATGGTGCATTGCGATGGAGCATGGGGAATGACTGGCGCAGGTATAGTAGCAATATTAACGGCACTGAAGGGCCCAAAACTTCGCTATGCAGCAAGGCTCGAATTCCTCACAACCAATAATATAGATGAATACGAGGCAGTGCTCCTAGGGTTGCGAAAGCTCAGAGCTCTAGGAGTCAGGAGGTGCATAGTTAGATTGAATTCTTAGGTAATAGTGGGACATGTCAAAAAAGAGTTCACTGTGAAAGAACCCGAGTTGATCAAGTACTTGGCAGCGGTAAGAAGAATGGAGAAGCATTTTGCCGGCTTCACTTTTCGCCACATTCCAAGAAGCGAGAATGCGGAAGCCGATGAGCTAGCAAAAGCAGCTATGCAGAGAGCACAAATGCCAGCAGATGTTTTTTTATCAAGAGCTATCAGTCAAAGTAATACGAGAAGAAGAGGAACAACCCAACACTGTGCATGTTATCGCAAGTAATGATTGGAGATCACCCATATTCACCTACCTCAATGGAACTTATGAGCTGGACAGCAAGCATGAGACAGATAGAATGAACTCTAGGACGATACAAGACTCCATCATAGCGGGAGAGCTGTACAAGAGCGGACTAGTCACACCAATGTTGAAGTGCATAAGCAGAGAGCAAGGAATCGAATTGCTAAGCGAAATGCACGCTAGAATGTGCGGAGCTCATAGGGGACCACACGAAATTGCTCATAGAGCGATGAGGCAAGGATTCTATTGGCCAACAGTAGCAGAAGATGCAAAAGATCTGGTCCACAGTTGCAAAAACTGCCAGATGTTCACCAAAGAGCAGAGAGCCCCAGCTAATCCGACCACGTCAATCATCCTGACATGGCCTTTGCAGAGATGGGGAGTCGACATTGTGGGGCCATTGCCGATAGCGCCTGGCAACTTATGTTTTGCAACAGTAACTTTAGAGTATTTCACCAAGTGGATCAAGGCCAAGGCACTGGCAAAAATCACTTCAGGTACCTTAATTAGTTTCATGTGGGAAAGGATCATCTGCCATTTTGGGGTTTCATCCTACATCACAGTCGACAATGGGAAGCAGTTCGATTGCACGGAGTTTAGAATTTTTTGTAGCAAGTTGGGGATCAAACTAGCATTCACTTCAGTGAACCACCCAGAGAGCAATGGAGCAGTTGAAAGGGCAAATGACTTGATTTTTAGTGCAGTATCAAAAGCACTATTTGACTTCCCGAAAGGAAAATAGGCCTAGGAACTGGTCACTTCCGTTTGGGGTCACAACATCTCGTGCACTCAGACAACCGGGTTCACCCCTTTTCGCCTATTGTATGGTGAAGAGGCAATGACTCTAGAGGAGCTCAAGCTAGGGTCTTTTCGCACCCAAATTGCAGCTACCACTCCAATGCAGCGATACGTGGAGCTCAAAGCAGCAGAAAATGCCAGGTTGCATGTGGCGACAAACCTCGACAAATATCATCAAGAAACGAAGACCTAGAGACAAGAAAATTTTGCGAAAAAAACGTCAACCCAGGTGACATGGTGCTGATACGTCACCCTGACAAGCAGGGCAAGCTACAATCCCAATGATACGGGCCATTCATGGTGGCGAATATGATTAAGATAGGAGTTTACAGGCTACTCAATGAAGGAGTCGAAACAAGCCACACATGGAACGCGGACAACTTGCGTCGCTTCTACCCATAGCAATTTCACCCCTAGAGGGTTGTAATTTTTCTTTTTCAACATTTATGTAAACATCAAAAAAGGGATCCACACTCTTTTTCCTCACTGGGGAAGCCTTAGCAAAAAGGCATGAGGTTTTTTAATGAGGCGATCCCATGTACCCTTTTTTAGCTTAAGTTGAGCTCTTCCCCATAAAAAATCTAAAAAGTAAGATGTCAAAACAAAACTTGGCTTTGGCAGGTCATGGATATCGACAACGGAAAGCACAAGAGAAGGTTGCGCCATTTTGCACTCGTGCGAAATGTCACGATCGAAAACTGAACAACCCAGAAAAAGCCTAGAGGCTGCAAAAACTTTCCACTTCACCAAAAAGGAGTGAGTGAAAAGAAAAGGTCGATAAGCCATAACAGCATGTCGCCACACCAAAAAGGAGTGTAGACGAACGCAGAAAGCCAAGTAGGCTCAAAATAGTTTGCACCACCAAAAAGGAGCGGTGATGAACAAGAAAGGCTCAAGAGCCACAAAGTGCGCGGAAACAAGGGTTGCAACCATGAGTACGAAAAGATGCACTCACACGATCACTAAAAATGAAAGCGATATAAAGAAGTGCATTCGCAAGTACATACATATACTCCAAAGGACAACCAAATTTAAGAAAGGCACCAAACACTAGTGGTAAATACCGCTACCAACCGCAACAACCAAAATTAATGACATCAAACCCTTGGAACCCTATAAATAAAAGCCCCGGGCAACCCTAGATAGCAAATCAAGTTTTAGTCTAGAGCAAAACATTAGGTTAGACACCCACGCTGCTCAAGTTAGGAGCAATTGTAAGAGAGGAGTTCTTGCCTAATAGGGCAATGAGTGGGTTTGAGAGAGTGTTAGGGTTTTTAGCGTTTGCCAAAATAAGGAAGACTCGAATGTGGGATAAAAGGTTGTACAAGCATAAGGCCACCAGTAGAGAAAATTAGATGTTGCGAGAAACTACATAAAGCTTAGGGTGCATGCTATCCAAAAGGAGCATGCACCTCATATTCGCCAAGCACGAAGCTAAAAGATGAGGCAACAGGATGTGGCCGCGTCACTGCGGCAAGCAAAAATGGAGGGATGTTGCAAGAAAAAACATAACATCCTCCATCTGGCGAAGCCATGAATCGTACCCATGTACTCACTCGAGATGGGATTCTTGCAGCAGCTCTGCGCTAGGAAGTTTGACGTCACAGCGCTGCACTCCAACTTAGCTAATTTGCCCTGCAATTTTGCCGATTCACTCTGGCGAATTAGCCAAACGAACTAGATGTTGTGAGCCAAGAAGCAGAAGGAAAGATACCGATTGTGCATATCTGCCAATATACCTAGAGCCAAAGCAACTGTAAAACAACCAAGATCAGCAAGACGAATAAGATACATCCAAATGACGAATTGACTAGCTATCCTCTTGCCCTAAAAGGTTGGGGGGACGGCGTTCTCTCCTCGCCTAAGCGATATGCTGAGGGGCTAGCAAAGAAGCCAACTCAAGCGTTCGTGTCTTCGACTATCCTCTCACCCTAAAAGGTTGAGGGGACGGCGTTCTCTCCTCGCCTAAGCGATATGCCGAGGGGCTAGCAAATAAGACACATCGAGCGTTCGTGTCTTTGATTATCTCCTCGCCCTAAAAGGTTGGGGGGATGGCGTTCTCTCCTCGCCTAAGCGATATACCGAGGGGCTAGCAAAGAAGCCACCTCGAGCGTTTGTGTCTTCGACTATCCCCTCGCCCTAAAAGGTTGGGGGGACAACGTTCTCTCCTCGCCTAAGCGATATGCCGAGGGGCTACCAAAGAAGCCACCTCGAGCGTTCGTGTCTTCGACTATCCCCTCGCCCTAAAAGGTTGGGAGGATGGCGTTCTCGCCTTGCCTAAGCGATATGCCGAGGGGCTAGCAAAGAAGCCACCTCAAGCGTTCGTGTCTTCGACTATCCCCTCGCCTAAAAGGTTGGAGGGATGGCGTTCTTGTTGATGGTGTTAACCACAATTATAAACCATCAACATAACTTGTATAAATACAAAAAGATGATCACCAACATAGCTTTAGGGGTTTAAACTAATAATTTACATGAGTTTTGATGAATCTGTGTTTTGCAAGGATTAAACAGGAAAAGAGCCAAAGAGGATCCACACGTCGGACTAAAAAGCATATTCTATGTGGGAACCAACTTGAGAAGACTCTAGAACACACGAGAAGGTGACCCACCGAAGGGTGGCCCACCTAGCATAGGGCATGGCCAGCCAGCCACCCACGGGCCCACTTGTCAGCCGCCTTCGTATGTCGGTCCTCCGCCGCCTTAAGGATTGCATCTATGCCGTTGATCAAGGTCGGTTTGATTCGAGGGCTCTGGTTCGTCACTCCAGCCTATATAAACAGGCCTATACCCCCTGAGGCAAAGGCATCCTAAAACCCTAATTCTTATTCTCTAGTCAGGATCAATTGAGAGGGGTCCCATGAAAGGATCAACCTCTCAAGAGCCAGCATTCAAGAGAAGATTAGTCCTCATTAGGATCTACTCTTTAGAAATAGAGAGGTAGAGAGAGGGAAAAGTTTGGAGGAGGCGCTGGCCTATCGGTGCTCCCTCTACAGCTTGTACCTTGGCGAAAGTCAACCTACATCTGAGATTTCTCTAGTAATCAACTTCTTATTTCAGTAAGAAACCTTGTTTATATTGTTTTCTTGGTTCGCAATTCCTTTGAGAACTTTAATCTATAGGACGCTGTAGGTTAAAGTAGTAATTGTAGGTGTAAGCGTGGTGCTTAGACCTGGTTACTTGTGGATGCACCCTACATTCCGGATCGGTGGTAGATAGCGAAGTAGCATTAGAACGCAACAGTGACACATTCGTTGGATCCTCTGTAGTCCACCTCCCGTTTGTAGGCCAAGTAGGACCTGGTTGCTAAGGAAAGCATCCTCTGCTGGTGTCTTTTCTTAAGTAATGTTCCCAGATAGAACAGTAGAAGACATATCTTACTAAGATTAGAACGAGAAGACCTTGGCAATTTCCTCTACACTCCCGACCTTCTTAAGTCTTGTTACTACTCCGGGTTAAGTTAGACCGTAGTTAATCTCACATGTTTCCCTATGGATACGACATTTGGAATACCCCCGGGTGAAAACTACAGTGGTATCCGTGCACTTGTGGATTTATCTGTGTGCGTCTTAAAATATCAATAGTTCTCTCCTTGCCTAAGCAATATGCCAAGGGGCTAGCAAAGAAGCTACCTCGAAACACAAGAAAATGACAAGGGAGTACTCCCAAAAGCAACCATTTAGCGAAAAGCGCGCACATGGCAAAACAAATACACCATATACATAGTCAGACTTATACAATAGCTCGCTAAGCGAGATTGCAAGCATTGCACATCACTTTCACACCAAACTACACCTCATCCCTTCTGGGATGAAGATAAAAACCATATCGGTGGTCCTCCAAATCTACGGTCATCTCTTCGGCTGGCTCTTCCTTAGGATCTTTTAGGACAGATGCCGAATGCTGCCCGCGATCTTGCTCAGACTATTCATGATGAGCTTTTCGATCTTCCAAAATAGACACGTCAAATTCTGAATGAAAGAATCTCTTAAGAAGCTCTTCTTTCCTAAGAAAGCGCCAGAAACGTGACCTCAAAAACCCAGTCATACTAGACCCTAGAAATTTCTCGCGGTGGCGAGACCAGGAAGCGCCTCCAACAAAAAAACCATTGCAATTAATCATAAGTGGATAGACATGCACAGGTTGCGCAGGCTTCGCGTCTAGAACCTGTGCACCGAAACCACAAGAGTTTAAAGCATGTTTTACAAACAAACATCCAGACAAACATAGTTCTCCGAAAGACTACAAACTTCAAACCCTGGTTATCTACCCCATCTTGAGCAGCACACTCGCCAGGACCACTGGTGCCCTCCTCAGCGGGAGCCCCAGTAGTAGGAGTCGACAATGTATTCGCATCGCCCGAACCGCTGCTAGCCACGCCCTCACGAGCACTCCACTCTGCAATGAACTTTTTAACTTTTTCTTTGATGGCCACACATTCCTCAGTAGACTGCAAAACATGTTTCAAACATAAAAAGTGACTCTTCTCAACTCTTCGCACAAAAACAGTCAAGACAAAAAGAGAACCTATGGCACAAAAACATACCTTGCCGCGGCTCATGGCGGCCCTAAGGAGAGTGAGATCTCGGCCCCCCGGACGCCAGAACCCTTCAAAAAACCTCTTCCCCGCCTCGTGAGGGTGGCTAGGGGCATTCCAATAAGACTGTGGGTCCTTGATCTCAAATTTATTGAGATGGTTGCATCTGCATTCTTCAAGGGCCTGGGCGAAGGCACGAAGAGATATGAAAGAGGCGTACTCCTGCCCGATGGTCATGTAGTCGCTCACAGTGGCCAGCCATTCCATGAAGTCGACAATAGGCTCATCGCTGGGCGCCTCTGACTCCTCGCCTACAATCTCAATGAGTTCCTTGTACACATTCGCCGCTCTTTGGGCACCGGTGACTACCTTTTTGCATTCATCGCACTTGTGCTTCTGGTAATCATTAAACTCTTGACACATCTTCCTGGCCTGCTCCTTGACAGTCTTGTGGGCGGCTTCACTTTCTTCGGCCAACTTTTTGGCCGCCTCCAGCTCCTGTTCAAGGGCCCGAATCAGTGCATCCTTGGCCACCAAATCCTTCTCTAGGCCCTGGCAAAAAGCCTAACCTTGATGTTGAAGCCCCCGGGCAAGGAGCATGGCCTGCAAAAAAAAAGTGGCACGTGAAACTGGCAGGCAGAGAGAAAAGAGGCAAAGTGAATACAAATCAATATCCATCCACTTACACTAGCAGCAAGAAAGTTTACCGCCTCTATAAGAGATGAATTAGGTACCTTCAAAAGGTCCCTCTCCACTTCAAGAGCCGAAAATGAGCCAGAGCACGCATTGGCAAATTTGGCCGCGCCCGGGTTCAGCAACAGGCCAATTGTGCGGTAGTCCACGTTGGCCACCACCCAGGAATTCGAGGAAGCCCCTAAAGAACAAGCAATTCGGTAAATCTCCTCTTTCGCAAAACTCATGTCACCATAGGATCTCGACCCTAAATAAACGCGCACATAGCCGTAATCCTCGGGCCGAGAACTCAGTCGCAGTTCTCCATGACCAAACAATTGCCCGCGAACCAAGTCATCGCTCAGGCGAATATACTCCGCGTAAAATCTAGACTTACCATGTAGCTAAGAGCCTAAGATATCAGGAGATGCCACGGGGGTAGGGGCCGGGCGAGCAGAACCAGCCTCTTCGGCAGAAGTCATTCTTGCCATTTTCGTGTCAGCCTCCTTCGGGGGATCACCGGCCTTGCACGAATTCTTCTTAGACTTCTTAGTAAAGAGGTCACCGATGGACATGGTATCCAAAAGACTGAATGCGCCATTCACATCAGCGACCTTGGCCTTAACAGCCATCCCGTCAAAGCCTGAAGATGCCTGAAACAACAAAAGCAACAGCGCATAAGCGAATAGGTAAAACAAGAACGAACTAAAAACGAAAGGACAACCAAAAACAACAACAATGAAAATATATAAAAAATATAACACTATCATTTCGGTCTAGACTTGCCCAAATCGGCAGGTCTATCTGATCACGACCTTTTTGCTATTTCCCACCTTGCCGGCAATCTCTCTTCCAATCCGCACATCGGCAGGTTCTGCGGGACCACGTCCTCGGTCGTTAAGCTTTTGCTTTTGGGACTCCATTGCAGTAGTGTTCGTCCCATGTCCGGCTGTCATCTTTCACGCCCTGCCTCTTCGCCCCCGGGCCCCACGACCACGGCCACGGGGGGCGGCGTCATCAGCCGGAAGGCTGGTCGAAGGGCCTGACCGATCAGCATAGCAAAGACCCATCGCTTCGAAGACGTGGTTTAATCACCTCTTCCCAGCCAAGGATGGCACTAGCCCTTGTGCTCTCTATCGCCACAAAATCCAATGATCTCTTCGGCCTTGTGTTCTATCAAGTTCACAGCTAAAATCGGTGGTAAACGCATCCAATGGTGAGATGGCAAGACGCGGAAAGACATATCCATACCTTCGCTCTATGTCAGAAAATCGAGTCTCGCTGCTCAATGGAGGGCTATCGCAAGCTATCCATTCTTCAACCAAATCTCGACTAATCTGCCAGCGCGATGTCAAAGCGAAGGCGTTTGTAGCTTCGGTATCGCGTGGCCCATCAGCCATAATCTCGGCCAAGCGAAATCCCTCCATTGGCGTCATCTCCGAGACAAGTATATGCGCTTTTAGCAGTCCATTTGTCAATGCCTCAGCCACATCTTCATCGGAGCACACGCGGTGGTAAAACTAGTAGTTAGTCCAGCGAGGCCATTTATTCCAGTAAGCTAGCACGATTTGCACAGTGCCTTTCATCTTTTTTGGGACAAAATTATAGGACCCATAGTGGGCCACCATCTTGATCTTGGTCTGCTTGTCCTTGACTGTTTTCTTGTGAAAATGAGTCTCGTAGTAGCGAGAGAACGTGTTCACGCTCAAGGTGCACCCGCACATCTTGAGTGCCATGGCGAACACGCTGAGCCACGCGAAAGCGTTAGGAGTCAGGTGATGGATCTGTAGGTTGAAGCGTTGCAAAACTTCGCCCACAAAATCTTCACAGGAAACTGTAGCCTAGCTTCAAAGAAATCGTGGAAGACAACCGCCTCGTAGGGCTTTGGGTGGGGGATCTCTTCTCGGCCTAGAGCACGGCACAAGCCGTGAAGCGAAGACTTCAGAATACCTCGCTCGACATACTTATCGAGTTCCACTTCTATGACGTGAGAACGGCCCAAGCGGTCAGTAACCGACTCAGATCCTGTTGGCCCAGAACGGCGGCGTGCACTGGCCCCGCAGTTTCGCCCTCCTCACTGTAACACCCCTGGTGTTACAGACTCGCTTAGCACCGTGGTTAAGGTTTGAACGAAATTAACAAAAACAAGTTCCTCGGATTTTAATTTTGAGTACTCAGGGTTTGTTCTACCCTATTGTAGGTGACAGGTGCCGATAAGCTGACACTTGTGTGCGAAAACCTCCTGGTGGGATCAGCGAGCATTTCCTTTGTGATGCAGAGTAGAGTTTATTTATTAAAACTCTCACCAAAAGTTTTACAAAGAAAATACTAGCAATTTGTTATCAGTTCATGTTTATAACAGTTCATCATGTTAATGTTTAACTTATCATTAAATGGTTTCATTTCCGCTGAACTCTGATAACATTTCATATTCTGTTGTTATAATCTAATAATGAACTACTCTGATGTTGTACTAAAAGTGATGTAAGAATTGGAAAGGATGTTGTAAGCTTTACTCTCTCATTTATGATCCTGATGTAAAAATGTGGATCTTTGAGTTCTCCCTTACGGTGTGCCCGACGGAATCACTTAGTTTAGTGTTCTCTCTTGGGTACTTAGGGTCTAATGGAAGACAAATACTATTAGGAGGGCATTAGATTAGGCGGTTCTGCCACACTCACCTTCCTCCACGATCTCCACATCGGTATTAGTCCCCTCGCTAGAATCATTACGCGAAGGGCCTGGGCCACCTGCAGCAAGTCTCTCCCGTGCCAGGTTACTGTCCTGTGCATTCGCCGAATGGGCCATATTTCGCTCAGACCCGCTTTGCGAATGGGTGCGAGATTCTGAACTAGAAGTGTCAGATGAGCTCCCATTGGACGAGCTGCCGCCAGATGATGCCTCACTCACTCGATATCTATCCAAGCGAGTTACATACGAAAAACCCAACAAAAATAAAAAATATTAAAGAAGTGCAAAGAGCTAAAACAATGAAATAAGACAAATGCACAGAAAGGAAGTAAAGGTGAATACAACAAAACAAATACGAACCTACGAAAAAGCTTAGCGAAGGTTGCAGTCCTGGCAAAAGCGACCAAGGAAGCGAAAACCCAAGCGAGAAGCCAAGGAGCGAAGGCTTGGTTCTCAATTGGGGGCTGAAGATGAGATGATCGCGCACGGCTCTCCCGGCTCAGAGGGGCTTATATAGGCACCCCGTGTGGCATGCGACTCGAGGAAACAGTGCGATGGTTCACATAACCGCCATGATGGTTCAAATTTCGAGAAACAGTTACATGGCGTGATAATCGAAAAAATGAAAAACAATCAAAAAAATAAAAAAAATCAAAGATACGGATCTCCACCCTTCGCCTGGGACGGCGTTCGAGCCCCATGGCACGTCAATCCCATAACTTCACAAGGCAATCACGCTCAGATCGAGAACCTCCTCGCGCGATGCCAAGGGGCTAATGTTGGGGGTAGGCCCCACCTCTGGACACCCCATGTGGCTCGATCGCCGCTCCGGCACCTTGGACGAACGGAATGACGAGGGTTAAGGGTAGCAGCTCTCAGACAAGAAGGCGCGTGATAGGAGAAGGGGAGCGCGTCGAGTCCTCTTCTCGGCAAGAGCGAAATGAGGGCAGCGCAAGCCGTCCCTTTTCATCATAGCGAAAGGGCGGACTACACGGCAAGGATCAGCCCGTGTCCAGTTCCACTCCTTTCGCCCGTGTCAAGTCCTCTTCTCGGCGGAGCGAAATGAGGGCAGCTCAAGCCGCCCTATCTCTTGATGTCCCTTTTCGTCATAGCGAAAGGGCAGACTACACGGTAGGGATCAGCCCATGTCCGGTTCCACTCCTTTCGCCCCAGCAAAAGGAGCGGAACCGGCTGGGATCGGCGCCACCGGAGGGCGCGCAGTCGATCTCAGCTATTCACCTAAGCGAATAGCTGTTAATGGTTTGGTTGATTTTTTCTGCAGGTTTCGCCAAAGGAGGAGCCATTCGCCTTCGCATGGCTGACAACTTCTGTCCGCTAGGGGCCCGCCCGGTCGGTTGAACAGGAGACATAAGGAGGAGCCGATTGGGCCTCTCCGAGCCAGCGCTATATGAGGCAGGCAGGGACTCCAGATGGTGAATTGGCCCAGAGATGCAGGGAATATTCCCCGAATCTGCAGTAGTTGTGATGGGCATTTACGTCCTATGAAAAGCCTACGGGCATGTATAAATAACCTCAAGTGAGGGAATGTAAGGGAGGGGAACAAGTTCAATGAAATCGTTCATCTTGTTTCACTTAAGGCTCATGTAAGCCCTCTTTCGTGCTTGATTCGCCTGTGCGACCGTTGGTGTTCAAAGGCCCTGGCCCAGAGCAACACCACGTCATTTTTTTAATAAAAAAACTCAATCCGCGGGGTAGACAACCTTTGGGTATTCTGCTTAAGATAGAAGATGATCTTCTCACGCAAATCGAGAAAAGCCTTGAACCTATGTTCCACCTATACACAGTGCCACCGTTGTTCATGTGAGACTGGACCAGGCCTTAGACCTATGTTATGGCGTGAGGCCTGGTTTTTTTTACAACATGTGAAGGTGGGGAGTCGAACTCCGGACCCGGGGCTTCCCATGACTGGGTGACCAACCAACCGAGCTACTGAGAAGCCATATGGGAGAGAAACAGCTGGTTTTTGCTATTGGTTTTCACGATAAATAATTTTTAGCTTTCCAGCACACTAAAAACCAGTTTAGCTTATCTTTGCATATTTGTTAGCTTATCTTTATCACCAGATGGAGTACACGTCACCGGATTTGCCTATATAAAAGAGCACACTTTTTAGCACGATGGAGTACACGTCACTGGATTTGCCTATATATATATAAATAAATAAATGGCTACCATGTATTTTTTTATATAAGAGAAGCCATGGGAGAGAAACAGCTGTTTTATTTTGGCTATTGGTTTTTACGATAAATTTTTAGCTTTCCAGCACACTAAAAACCAGAAAATTAAGCTTATCTTTGCATATCTTTTTAGGTTTTAAGTTTATTTTCTCATATAAACCAGCCTTTGAAAAGCTAGTGTTTGTTTAAGCTTGTGGCTTAAACAGGCCCCGAATCTCTCCCACGTCAGTCATAATGGATTCGACTTTTGGAGTTTCCCGTCCAGATGCCAGAGGAGCACGCACACACTGACACACACATCCACGACCTCACTAGTTTTGCCTATATACTCATCGCTACCCAGTAGCAGCTAGCAGGGGCCTCCAGGACAAAGCTAGGTGAGAGAGAAATTAAACAAGACAAGATGGCCGGCGGTGAGGTCGAGGGCGGGGCAGCGGCGCCGTTTTTGGAGACGAAGCCCCAGGTGTACTTCGACGGGTGCCCCGGTTGCGTCATGGACCGGAGGAAGGCAGAGAACCCGGGGATCCCGTACAGGCTCTTCTTCCATGTCTGGATCATCATCTTCGTCTCCTGTATGTACAAACAAACACATGGATTGCATGCAAATTCTCTCTTCTTTGTCTCTCAAGTCTCTATGGATTATATACACACACACACTCCCGTCCCAAAGGGTAAATTAATACACCACCATTTGAAGTGAAATCCAGTGCTACTTATGCGTTTCCTGTTGCCTGTTTTTGGTTTCCTGCCATTTGAAGGATGATTATGCTGAACAACTTGTTTTATATGTATATATAAAAAAAGAACGAACAGCAGCCAGAAAAAAAAAAATCAGCCAATCAGTTGGGTAACGTGTTTTAACGAGTGGCATGTGAATATGTTCTTATCTCTAAACATATGTCCTGAAATTCCTATAAAAAATTATCCTTAATTAAATTTGGATTGAGAGTATCTGTTTCTTCCGCCTAAAGCTTTTTATCAGTTTGGCTGTGTACCGTAGGCTATCAGGGACCACGTAGCATTTTCATAGGTAAACAATTCAGCGCAAAAATTAGGCAACATTGACAATAGTGTGTGGGACGCATTGGTACAAGCAAACGAACAGATGCACTTAATACATCTTATGATATTCGTGAATTTCATATTTTTATCCTTTGTTTGTTGTATTGTTCTTATTTCTTCTATGCATATATGTGTATTTTTTCATTATTTTATAGTGTTGGTTTCTAACTCTTCTATGTCCTTTTCTCTGATTTTAGGTTTACCGGTATCATTGTTGTATCCCTTCATATATTTCATGGTATGGCAATCTAATTCCACAAGACTTTGGTGTTGTCATATGTTGCATTTAGTATTGGATTTTGGTTGCTTCAGATTCTAGACATTGCACGCCCTGCATAAATTGCACAATTGTGTTTTTTATGAAGTTATATATGGTATTTGATCAACCATGTGTAAAGATCTTACCATATGCCTAATAGACTTGACACTCAACACAAAAAAGGTAGAAATCTTTGGACCATATACACATACAATATATGTTTCTTGTGCACACATGTGGCAAGCACTTTGCACTCATGTGGCCTGATCCACCTTTTGTAGTAGCATTCAGGCCATTATCTCTCAATCCTTCTTAGTTTTTTTTGACGCAAAAACTGTGGGGGAGATCCCCACAGTGAATTTAAATTTCATTTAAAGCAAGAGGAGTACAGGGTATACATCAATCCTTCTTAGTTGTATGAGACTAACTTATTGTGTGATTTCTGTTTCACCAATAGGTAAGAGATTTGCGCACTACCACAAGAGAAGAAGATATTGGATTTTATGCCGGATTTGTGAGTAAATGATTCCAAACGCTATAATATTATTAGGTCTAAAGTCTGTACCTACCTATAAGTATATAACATGTATATTAACATGTAGGTGCATCATACATGCTTGGTCGAGCTTTGACTTCCACTGCTTGGGGAATGGTAGCTGATCGTATTGGGAGGAAGCTAGTTATCATTCTTGGAATTTTCTCTGTGTTAGTATTTCTTTCTCTATTTGCATATGATCAAAATTAAGCTATTTATTAGCTAGGACATGTATTTCAACTCCCTCTATTTGCCCTATCTTTGATTGTTTGTGCCCTTCTATTTTTATTTCAGGGTTGTGTTTAACACTTTGTTTGGACTAAGTGTGCACTATTGGATGGCTCTTGTAACACGATTTCTTCTTGGTTCTTTAAATGGTTTCCTTGGCCCAATAAGAGTATGATAACTCAATGATTTAATTAAGTATATGTGGATGTATTGGAGCATGTAATAGTTAGTAACATGGATTTTTGTTTACTTTATATAGGCATATGTTGTTGAAGTTTGTCGAGTCGAGCACCAAGCTATTGGATTGTCACTCGTAAAATTTCAAACGATATAGCAACATGTTTTCACTATTTGATGCAACTATGTTGTGACATATTCTTTTCTATACATTAGGTTAGTACAGCATGGGCAATAGCTCTTATCATTGGGCCAGCTATCGGTGGATATCTTGCACAGGTACCAGAAAGGTTTTATCATTCATAGAATTTTGTATCATTTATTTATTCATATATCACTCTCTCTACTCTCATTTCATAGCCAACAGAAAAATATCCTAAGTTGTTTGATGCCAACTCATTATTTGGGAGGTATTGTTTGTTACAAGCACATAATTCATAGTCACCATAGTTTCAATGGTTTTTTTCAATTACTAATTGTGGCTATGTTTTTGGCAGGTTCCCATATTTGTTACCTTGTTTATGTGTGTCGATCTTTTGCTTTATTACTCTCATAAGCTGCATATAGCTCCCGGTATGTAAATTAAGTAAATTGTTGTTACTATATTGGACACTATATTAACTCGTATTTGTTTTTTGTGCTTTCATTTCATAGCATTTTATTACCACTTGAAATCTCATGAAAATATCGAGGCCTTGCAATAGGAACATTGCAACTAAGTATTCTTCCTTGTGTCAATGCATTAACTTTCCATTACGGTCCTACAATAATATCTAAATGTTGTAATAGGAACATTGCAACTGAACTTTACAAAACATTGGATGATCATCTGCTTACCTTCTCGAGCCAACTACAAAGAAATGCAGGCTCAACTATAATCTCAAGAGGTGTTGAGAAGAGAAATCCTCTTGACTATGGGATAAGAGTTGAAGGATGGGATCTACAACGGAAATTTGGTCTTTTATGCAGGAAAACACATTGATTTTGTTCCACCATATTTAGTCAATCCAACATGTACCATTATCTAAAAATGTTTAATTTTGAGCCATATTTTATCCTCGCTGTAACACCCCAGCCCGTTAGAAGCATGTAGTAGTTATAAAGTTGGCCCATGTGGCACATGAGAAGTTGTAGTTGGTGGGTTTAGTACCACCATGGAAGTTAGGAGGGTGATGGCCAGCTTATAATCCTCGTCATTCCAAACGTAGGACCTCCTGGTTAACCCTTTTACACGAAGCAAGAACGAAAGTGTAAGTGAGGTGCTATGTGTATGCAGGCCTATTCCACGTTCGGAGCTGGGCCATATAAGCATATTTTTTTGTGACTTCTATATAAGCAAATTTTGAACACGGGGTGTTACTACACTCAGGGTGCTTGATCTAAACAACTAACTTGAGTTTAGTTATTTTACTTATGTTTAATCATAACACGGGGTGTTACACTCAGGGTGCTTGATCTAAACAACTAACTTGAGTTTAGTTATTTTACTAATGTTTAATCATTGTAGGATTGTAAAAGGCTATTACAGTTCATAATTTTGTACACTACATATTCGTTCTAAGTGATAAAATTGTTTCTAAATTGTCATGTTAGTATGCATTTCCCCTATCTATTGTCAAATAAACATTTGTCTATATACTTCTTCCTTAGTTATGTCATTATTTGTTATAATATTATTGCTGAATGCACAAGCATAGTTTGCCACACCAATTTATGTTGTCTTTAGCTATCAACCTATGCAGTAATATTACCCGCTAGCTTGATTTTTATTGTCAAATATATGTTGCATAACATTTCAGGAGACATTACATAAACACAAACAAGATGACAAGGAAGAACAAGAAGCTAGATATTCCAATGTTCGATTGACTAGTTTTGAAGAATCTTTTAAGCAAGATAGTAGTTCAACTAAAGGGAAAAACTTATTTAAGAATTGGCCACTGATGTCATCTATTATCCATTATTGTATTATCTCCTTTGATGATTCAGCATATTCAGAGGTATTTTCAAATAATTTGTTTATTTTTTGCACTGTGATTACAATATTAGTCAATAATTGTATTCAAGCTACAACCAAAAAAATTACTAGAACATATATATGAGAGAGAGAGAGAGATTGTTGGTGCACATGATCTAACCTTCAAATGTTATCAAACTAAGTACTAAGTGAAAGTATTATTTGATTTACACAACATCCATCCAAAATGGTATATAAATACAAAAGTATGTAGAATAACCTTTGGCTCCCTAAGGATCGGCTTATATAGCACTTAAAATTCATTATATCATCTTTTTGTAACTTATATGTTCAAAATATATTAGCAAAATGCAAATTGAAAATAGGAAATTTAATCATTGGAAAGTTAGTTGAAAATATTTTAAAAATTATATTTACTAATCCATAGTATCACTTTGCAAATTGTGTTTCAAATACATATAGACATTGATAAGTATGTCCTTTTATAGATTGTACATATCAGAGAACTTTATACTATTATAAATGCATTATCTAGAGATACTTGTCAATTAGTTGTGCCTCCTACAATCACATAGATAATGAGATTGATTCGAAGAAGAGCACATGTCGTATGTGGAAAATGAGAGACTATAAGATAAGTAACACAAATAAATCATATATATCTATTTGTAGTTGTGAGTTTAACTGTAATCATACATTTAGCTAAAACATCTCTAAGCCCCATAGGTAATACTTGTATTTATCTTTTATCTCATATATTAGTACATTATACAGTAATGTTTTAGAAAAAAAAGAATTTCATCCTATACAAAATAAAGTGACAATAATAATAACTCAGCCTTACACACAAAATGTCACTTCTCTTTTATAGATGATAAATAGGATATCATGTTTATGCACCAAGGTTCTAAATCACCTCAAATTTAGCAACATATAAGTGTTAATCAAAATGTTGTATGTTCAATTTTTTTACATTACTACTACTGATTAATATTGAGAATGCTGCCAAATAATGCAATATGCTCCACAAGGAAATAATGATTATGCATTTTTGTCTCTATTTTTTCTTAGTACCTTTTCTAGTTATTTGAATTTTGACAAATGAAACAACATTTTTATCTTTTATGTAGAGTAGTTAGTTCAAAATTCACTGATGGTATTTCAAACAATCTATTTAACAAATATTTCCTCTGTGGGCTGAAAGCGACTAAAAGTTTGGTGGGCTCAGTTTTTCAACTAATGATGTTGGTCAAGTACTTGTAGTTACAGGTACAAAATTTAGGGTCCACCTTACCAAATGATTAATGATGCGTCTATTCTCTTATTTAGTGGACAAGATATAAAGTAGGATTAAGGTCCATTGCTCTAAAAGTATTAGTTCATCACAACAAACATGTTGTAGTGCAAAGTTTTATAAGAACACTTAGTATGGCCCTTTAGTCTTGACTTATTGGATTTAACTCATTTAAACTTTCCTTTTATATTAATTTTCTTTATTTGCATGCTAATGCCCTTGTGAAAACTAATTTTAAACTCTAATCATTTCTATATGGAAATTACTATGTATTTTGAATGATGATTTTGCTTGTTTTCTTATAGGTGCTAGTACCCTTTTGTATCAGACATTTATTTATCCTCAAATTATAAAAGTTCATGGACCAATTAATGCTTCACGGATTGCTGCTGTGAGTACAAGTTACTAGTATATTTCAATGTTCATTTAGACACATAAGAAATCATAAATGTGATAAGTTTTGCAGATTTTGTCTATGGTGCTTCTTTTTACTTATCCACTTATGACATATTTATCAAGGCCTTGGTTATTAGTAAATATTGCATCATCCTTAAAAGGCATTTTTATTGTGAGTACACTCAATACCTCTGGTTTTAATTCCATATGTGTCATGTTTGAAACATGGACTTATTTCGTTACACACACGTGTGTGGGTGTGTGCTTTTTACATTTGCATCAAACACTAGATTCTAACTAGATTAAAATTATTGACTTGCTTTTACTTGTTCATTTTATTGAATAAGAATAATATTGTATAATCATGTTTCATACCTATGAACTTACCATTTTATTCAAAAGAAATGCACTGTCTGATTATGTAACACCCAACGTCCAAAATCTGCTTATATGGCTCAGCTCCGCACTTGAAACAACTATTGACTTGCTTTTACTTGTTCATTTTATTGAATAAGAATAATATTGTATAATCATGTTTCATATCTATGAACTTACCATTTTATTCAAAAGAAATGCATTGTTTGATTACGTAACACCCAACGTCCAAAATCTGCTTATATGGCTCAGCTCTGCACTTGAAACAGGCCTGTACATGTGTGTAGACCTTTCATATACTTTTGTCCTTGCTTCGTGTAAAAGGGTTAACCCGAAGGTGCTATGTTTGGAACGACAAGGATTATAAGCTAGCTCTCACCCTCCTAAACTTTCAAGGTGGTACTACACCTACCAACTACTACTCATGTGCCATATAGGCCACATGGACCAACAACAAACAAGCTTCTAACAGAATGGGGTGTTAGAGCATCTCCAACAGATCACCAATAATTCATCCCCAATAAGATGATATTGGTGATCACCAATACCACTTTTTTAGAATATTGGGGGAGAAGCTCCAACAAATTACCAATAATCTATCCCAATAAATGGGACCTACATGTCAGGTTATAATTTTTTTATTTTCTCTCTTATTTCTTTCTTTTTCCTTTCCCCTCTCGTACAGTACCATCTTCTTTCTTGCCCTTCCCATACACACGCGTCGCTTCTCCCTCCTGCGGCACGGAACGGCGCTGCTGCCCCTGCTCCGCCCGGCGGCCTTGCCCCCATCCCCGCTTGCCCATGCAAGATCGAGTAGGTGCCAGGCGAGATCCTCCTCCATGGCCGCCCCAAATCACAGCCCATCCCTAGCCCCTTCTTTTCTCCACCTCAAATCATAGCCATGGTGGCCGCCAGCAAGGTCCTCCTCCATGGCCCTCGAGCTCAGGCACCTCCCCCGGCTTGGCGACGACGGCAGCGAGCGATCCGGCACCTCCACGGCATCTTGGCATCTCCACGGCGAGCAATCTGGCACCTCCACTGGCTTGGCGGCGACGGGGGCGACGGCACCACGGCATCGATCTTCGACGAGCAGCAGATGAGGGAGAAGTGGCAGTTGGAGTGGGCCCCAGCTATTGGGGGAGATCCAACTTCCCCTTTATTTGAGGGAAGAAGGGGAGTATATTGGTGATCACCATAAAAAGGAGGGCATATTGGGGAGCTGTTGGAGCAGTAAAATTGGTCTATCTTCCCCAATACGACAGGTTTATGGGGACGAGGGATGGGAAAGGGGAGCCGTTGGAGATGCTCTTACATCCCCTTAAGGGCTGACGCCCTCGACAGCTCACCACAAACACAGCAGATGCCTAGAGAACCACCCCTTGATACACCACTCCACGGGCACATGCAGCAAGGGTCAATACTCTGAATACCATCAATAACACCCCCATCCAAAATCTGCTTATATCGCCAAGCTCCGCACGTGGAACAAGCCTGCACACGCGTAACACCTCTCTTACGCTTTCGTCCTCGCTTTGTGTAGACCTGTTCCACGTGCGGAGCTAGGCCAAATAAGCAAATTTTGGACATAGGGTGTTATAGATTAACAATGTTTTGATATGCTAAACATTATCCATGACAAAACACTAATATGCATTTGGCAAAATATAAGAATATAATATGTTTCCTTGAAATAATAATAGAGGGGACTATGTTCACCAATTCCATTTCTCATCGTATCAGTATATTTGATGCTATGCCTACTATTTCATATCTTGGAGATGCAACCAAAACTACATGTTTTGGTCAACATAATATCAACATTTCTATTGTTGCATACATTGTAGGTTACCGTCTACACGAGCTCTTTCATTCTTCAAAATAATGCTGTGGTATGTGCATGCACATGCGATTCTAGAAAAGAGACCAATTCTATTACTTTTCCTATCTAACTTTATAGCATTTGCTTATAAACTAACAGTCTCAAGATCAAAGAGCAACTGCAAATGGCTTATCGACAACTTTGACGTCCTTTTCCAATGCAATTTCCCCGACAGGAGCTGGTATTGTGTAAGTAGTTGCTATCATTTTGTACAAACAATGCTAAATCTCTATTTGGAGGCTTACATGTTTTTTGTTTCAATGCGTATTTTTGTAGTCTTATATAATATTCCATAACTTGAGGTACAATTAAGTACAAAATCACAGTATGAGTTCCATAGGATTTAATAGGAGTATTATGTATATATCTATGTTGTAAAATATTGTGTTAATAATGTTTAACTTCTAGGAGTAGGTGAGTAGCTAGCGCCATACATGTTTCCCTGTGTAAATTTTTTCATGCAATACAGTGCTCTAATTTAGTTAATATGAGAACCACCTCTGACTCCACCAACCATGGTTCAAATACAATAAACACAATGTGCTAGTGCTTCTGGTGTGTTGACCATTGCATATCACCTAGGCTGGTTTTGGTAAGTCCGAGTAGGAGTTGGAGATTCATGCAAAATTTGATATGTAAATGATCTCTAATGTGGCAAGACCTCTCCACCATATAACTATGAAGGGTCACAACCGATCAGGGTATTCAATCGAACAAAAACAAATAAATCTATTACTTTTTTATCTCTCAATCCCTAGATTCTGCAACCTCCAAATTTGTTCTTCTTCTTTTAGTGTTGACAATGTTTGAGGACATTCTAGATGGGCTACTAACCCTAGAACAATTGTAAGTGTGTGCCTCCCTGGCAAGGATCCCTCCTGTGAGGTGCTTGTAGGTTTTTCATGATGTTCCTGCAAATACGGGCTAGGCTAGAATTAGAAACTTATTAGGAAAGATTTTACTATGTTCATCATGAGGTGACCATTGTGCAATCTGTGCATGCTAGCACTTCAGTTTTTGGCCTAGATTTGTGCCAACATGGTCCTTCTATATGGTTGTAATCATCTATGTGTGCGAGTGTGGTGTGCATATGTGGTTGTGTATGTGCCTGGGCTCATCACTCTTATAGTCATCACAAAATAAAATATTTTTACCATGGCACGAATATGCATGTATTTGACACATGGTCACTTTATATCTAAGATTGACAATTTGAATTGGCAAATGATTGTAATTTTATGATAAGATCATATGTACACAAGGGATGTACTTGTTAATGGCATTACTTGGTAAATATATGTAGGAATTCATTAATCAAATATTGTTTTAAATTTAATTGATCCCTCACCCTAAGCAATAGATCTGCATCTACTTACCTTGGAAGTAAAGAAGCCCACCTAGATTGTCCATTGAAGCATAAATATAGATACTGAATGCATGGAAATTTATATGGTTATTTAGAAATGATAAGTCTAGAGGGGTTTGATACCTATTTTCATTGTTTTCTCTAGACTTATTCCTTTCCCTAGTAGAAATGCAATTATGAATATACAAATTCCAAGGGTATATTATTCTCATATAATGGAAGTCAAAATGTGTATAGTTGATGCCATGGCAATATGTTCATGTAGGTTTTCGTGGGCACAAAGAAGGCAAGAGGCTTTCTTCTTTCCAGGTAACTAGATGTAGCTTTTGTATCATATCTAGTCTTTTAGCTATTTTAGTGCATTTATTATGTAACATGACATGCAGGTGACCAGATGGTGTTTTTCCTTCTGGGAGTTGTAGTCTTTACCGAATTCATTTGGACATTCAAGCCCTTTTTAGCCACGCCAGAGCAAATGTCTTGACATTAAAAATAATATTATGCCTTATTGCCAAGAAGTTGTGTCACCATGGCATGTCATGGTTTACAAGCATGTGTAGGCACTATTGGGTGTCTAATTAAGAGCTAAAATAGTACTCAAGCCTAGCAATTTCTTGCCACAGTTGTAATGTATGATTTGGTGCATCCAGTTGTAATGCATGAGATTGATGGAGAGGACATTCAAAGGGCCAAAAAAGGCAAAGTAATAATAGTAGTATGACATGTTGTATATGTTCTAGTGGATTTTTTGGGACAAAAATGTAAACATAGTAATTTGTTGATGGTGTATGTCTATAAATTTTTTGCGGTACAAATATACATCAATGCAGCATTTTTGCAGTTTATGTGACTACTGAGCTGACAGCGAAAATAATCATATCATTTATTCAGTGCTAGTTCATCAAACTTCTCAAAATTACTAGATTATGTAGTTAAGTAGTGCAAGTTCATTATTACAACTTCGATCATGGAAAACCAAAGGCCCTAAGCTCCCATACATGCATAGTTTGGATATGGTTTTGGTCGATTTGTAAAAAGAAATGTTTTCGGGTTTCAAGGGTGGCAAGACTGATCAACTGACTTCATTATGAGCAGACTGAATTCATCCCAAAATAAACCTCCGCTTTCACTCATATTCCTTTGTGAAATCTCTACAGCTGGTATTGCTATCATTTACAAGAGAAATTCCTTTTTTTGTCGACGAATGGCACGCCAATGTCTATTATCCCAATGGCTGCAGGAATGGAGGGTAGACCTACAAGGTGCTCCCAAGCCAATAGAAAGACCTTGTGCTCCTGGTATGGCCTTCTGTCATGGAAAACCAAAGGCTATAATGCCACTTTCTGTAATAGAAGTGATGCACCTTCCCTAAACTTCATGATGAAGCTGTAACGCAAGCCCTTCAATGATTGACATGTGGCTGTATATTAGATTATTAGGAGCCTGGTGTCCTGGGAACATATTCAGACATATGCTCCTGCTGTTGTAGGTCACTGTAGATTTCAAGAATGCCTGATATCTGTTAGCCAGTTGCACCTGTGATTGTGTAAGTTGTTCCACTGTACGCAGAGTAAAACCTTCTTTTGGACTATCTAGTGCAGAAGATAACTGTTTCTCTGAAATAATCACATTGGACAATGTTTTCTTGAAGGCGTTTATAGCATCCTCTGGATGCCCTTTTGCTATAGATGCCTTCAATATCCATTAGTGGATGGTTAGTAAATAAGCAGCCACAAGAAAAAAAATGGATAGACTGTATCCATTCTCTATGCTTGAAATATACTTTAAGAGCTAGCTTACTGTGTGTGTGAAGTTGATGTTACTAACCAAGTGTGTTTCATCAAGTTTGAAAAGCCAGAATCTCCATTTCTTAGACACTTCTCCATCAATACAAATAGAAATGTTTGTCCACTCTTCATGGTGGAATTCCAGTCGATTCAACCCAAATCCAATTCCAGCACCTATGGCTTTAACAAATGCTTCTTTGAGACACCAATACCTATGAAGAACAGAGTAATGCACATACTGAATTTGAAGTAATACTGCACGTCATCATTAACATTGACATGATTTTCACACAATTAAGTTAATAATCTCATCTGAAAATCAGAATGGCATCATGCTTAGCACTGAAAGTACAGCTATGCATTTTTGTAAACAGAGAACTACTGTTCTATAAAGATGAAAAAGGTTCCTTTCAACTTTTCTGATGTAGTTCAGATAACTGAACGAGGAGCTGTGCAAGAGGTACACTTTATTGGCAAAACCGCAAATCCAAATTCTAAGCCATGGGTAGCTCAACTGATTTGCAACATGAAGAATATTTCAGCTGGTTATGAAGAATAGAAATAGTACGGTGCCTTGTCATGATAGATATTGTATAGATGATTTCCAGGATCCACAGATAGATGTTTTAGCTCCCAACATATACAACGCAATATACCGTGACTGAACTGCCAGGATCCACAGATAGATGTTTTAGGCTTTTAGCTCCCAACATATACGATGCAATATACCGTGACTGAACTGCTGATTCTGTTAATGCATATGTCATCTACCAAGAAATCCCTGGACAAAACATTGTACCTGTAGAACACTGTCAGCACGTATCTGGGGGCGCCAGCACGAAGGATTCAGTTCCACTCATATGGTCGGTAAGGTACGAAGAGAAGTTGCGGACGAACTCGGCAGCGGTTTCTCTCTGGAGCTCAGAAACGGACACAATGTCTCGCCAACAAGGCAAAGCGGTTCCGATGCAATGCCAACATAGTCCCCCAGGTGCGAGGTGCTGAAGTTGAAGTTCAGGAAGTCTGAACAATTATTCTGCTGCAAGATGAATCAATCCAGTAGCTGGTCAGTGGCAGGATGCAACCGACCAGACCAGGGGTGATGCCGATCGCATATATATGATGGAATCAAGGAGAATTTGACAGACAGTTGTTTTCGGGGATTTTTTTCCCCCGAGCGAGGTAAAAAAAACTCCCTCGTCTGCCCCATGTTCAAAGCACAGGTCTGTGGCCAGCTCATCTCATGGAGCTTTGGTGCCGCTGTGTACGAGTAGGGTAGGAGTTCGGGGGTTTTCTCGATCTGCGTGAGAAGATCTTCTTCTTAAACCGGAATACCGGGGGCTATCTAGCCACCGCGAATCAAGTTTTTACAATTTAGTTCAAAATCTTCATATGAATTCCATAGAATTTGATAGGAGTATTATGTGTATCTATGATTTAAAAAAAAAGTGTGCCAATTTAGTTGAACATTCTAAGAGTACGGAGTAGCTAGCACCACACATGTGCTAGTGCTTTTGGTGTGTTGATGAGCTAAATTGGCATATGTTGTGTTTTGCATATCAACTAAGCCAGTTTTGGCAGGTCTGAGTAGAAATTGGAGATTCATGCAAAATTTGATATATAAAGTGGTCTCTAATGGGGGAAAAAACCTCGCCACCATATAAATATGAAGGGTCACGATTGATGGAGGGTATCAATTGAAGAAACACAAACAAATATATTACTTTTTTTTATTTCTCAAACCATAGCTATTTCAACCCCGTATTTGTTGTTCTTCAATAGTATTGGCAATATCTGAGGACATTCTAGATGGAATGCTAACCCTACAACAGCCCTAAGTGTGTGCCTCCCCAACAGGATCACCTGTGAGGTTCTTGTTGCTTTTTTTCATGATGCTCCTACGAATATAGGTTAGGCTAGAATTAGATACCGGCTAGGCAGGAGTTACTTGTGTTCATCACAAGGGTGACCTTGTTGCAATCCATGCAAGCTAGAACTTCGGTGTTTGGTCTAGATTTGCATTGCGCCAACATGGTTCTTCTATATGGTTGTAATCTTCAAGGTGTGTGGGTGTGGGGTGTGCGTATGTGGTTGTATAAATGTTTGTGCTCATCGCTCTTGTAGTCACCAGAAAAAAATGTTTTACCATGGCACAAATATGCATGCATTTTACAAATGACCAATTTACCTCTAAGATTGACAATTTCAATTGGCAAATCTTTGCATTTCTATGATAAGATCATATGTACACAAGATGCACTTGTTTATGACATTAATTTCATTACTTGGGAAATATATGTAGGAGTTTATTAGTCAAAGAGTGTTTAAATTTAAATTGATTTCCCTCCCCCTTAAGGAATAGATCAACATCTGTTTACCTTGGAAGTAAAAAGGCCCAACTAGATAATCCCTTAAAAGCATAGATCTAGATGTTCAACACATGGCAATTTAGATGGTTATTTAGTATTGATATAAGTCTAGAGGGGTTCGATATCCATTTTCATAGTTTTCTCTAGATTTATTCCTTTCCCAAGTAGAAATATAACTTTGAACTTATAAATTCCAAGGGTATATTCTTCTCACATAGTGGAAGTCAAAAGGTGTATAGTTGATGTCATGGAAATATGTTCATATAGGTTTTCATGGGCACAAAGACGCCAAGATGCTTTCTTCTTTCCAGGTAACTAGATATAGCTTTTGTACCCTATCTGGTCTTGAGCTATTTTAGTGCATTCATTACTTAGCATGCCATGCAGGTGACCAGATGGTGTTTTTCCTTCTGGGAGTTATCGTGCTTACTGAATTCATCTGGACATTCAGGCCCTTTTTAGTCACCCAAAGCAAATTTCCTCATGTTCAAAATAATCTTATGCCTTACTGCTGAGAAGTTGTGTCACCATGGGCATGTCATGGTTTACAAGCATGTGTAGGCATTATTGGGAGTCCAATTAAGAGCTAAAATAAGACTCAAGCCTAGGAATTTGTTGTCACAATTGTAATTTATCATTAGTGCATCCATTTGTAATGTATGAGATGGATGGAGCAACATTGCACAAAATAAAGTATATCAGGAAAAATAAAAGGACAAAAAAAAAGTCAAAGTAACATTAGTAATATGACATGTTGTATATGTAACATTGGATTTCTTTGGGACAAAAAATGTAAACATGGTAATATGTTGATGTTGTATGTCTATAACTTTTCTTTTGTGACACAAATGTACATCAATAAACCTTTTTTTGCAGTTGATGGGATTACACTGATCTGACAACTGAAAATGACCATAACAATTAACTACTGCTAGTTCATCAAAACTTTTCAAAATTACTAGATTATGTAGCTAAGTAGTGCAAGTTCATTATTACAGCTTCTATCATGGAAAACCAAAGGCCCCAAGCTCCCATTTCTGTAACTGGAATGATACATTTTTAACTATTCATGATGGACAAGGCAAAGAGTTTCTGTGTTTGTATTGTTGTTGTATACTAGGAAAAAGAATTCCAAGGAGATACTCACAAATCTTTTCATTTGGTCTTGTTGTGGTAGATTATTGTAGATTTGGAGAATGATAATTACTCTTGTAATGTACAAGTTGTTCCAGTGTCCACAAAGTCAAAGTTTCCTCTGGAATACGCAGCACAATATGTAATTGTCCCTCCACATTGACCAGATAGAACAATTTTTTTGTGGCTTCTTACTATATCCTTTAGATGACCTTTTGCTAGATATAGGTGCCTACAATATCCACTGGTTATGGTGATTAAATAAGCTTCACAAGACCACAAATGGTATGGTGTTGTCCATTCTCCCTGTGTTACAAACAAAAATTTGGGTTGACAAAAAATACCTTTTTTGCAAACATAGTTGAATCCTAAATCTGCTCTTTCTCATAATCAAGTTACCCCAAACGGCCCACCCAAAAATTTGGGTTTAGACAAATAATATATAGATCACCACCAACAACTCCCCGCTCTACATAAGAAGTCCTAGGGCTAAGGAGAAGACGACTTTAACCATTTACTCTCTTTGCCCACTTCACTCTCAAACCTTCCCCCCTCTGGCTTGGATGACGAGAGATGGAGGGAGAGCTAAGCAGAGGAATTTTTGCATAGTTTGGATATGGTTTTGGTTGATTTGTAAAAGAAATGTTTTTGGGTTCAAGGGTGGCAAGACTGATCACTGCAGTTCATTATGAGCAGACTGAATTCATCCTAAAATAAACCTCCGCTTTCACTCATATTCCTCTGTGTCAAATCTCTACAGATGGTATTGATGTCATTTACAAGAGAAATTCCCTTTATTGTCGACGTATGGTCCCCATGGCACTACATGGCTGCAGGAATGGAGAGTAGGCCTACAAGGCGTTCCCAAGCCAATAGAAGACCTTGTGCTCCTGGTATGGCCTTCAGTCATAGAAAACCAAAGACTACAGCGCCACTTTCTGTAATAGAAGTGATGCACCTTCCCTACACTTCATGATGAAGCTGTAAAACAATCCCTTCCATGATTGACATGTGGCTGGATATTAGATTATTAGGAGCCTGGAGTCCTGGGAACATATTCATACATCTATTCGTATGGTCCTGCTGTTGTAGGTGACTGTAGATTTCAAGAATGCCTGATACATGTTAGCCAGTTACCCCTATGATCATTGTGTAAGTTGTTCCACTGTACGCAAAGTAAAACCTTCTTCTGGACTATCTAGTGCAGAAGATAACTGTTTCTCTGCAATAATCACATTGGACAATGTTTTCTTGAAGCTGTTTATAGCATCCTCTGGATGCCCTTTTGCTATAGATGCCTGCAATTTCCATTAGTGGATGGTTAGTAAATAAGCAGCCATGAGAACAAAACTGGATAGAGTATCCATTCTCTATGCTTGAAATATACTTTTAGAACTATATTACTGTGTGTGTGAAGTTGATGTTACTAACGATCCATACATACCAAGTGCGTTTCATCAAGTTTGAAAAGCCAGAATCTCCATTTCTTAGACACTTCACCATCAATACAAATGGAAATGCTAGTCCAGTCTTCATGGTGGAATTCCAGTCGACGCAACCCAAACCCAATGCCAGCACCTATGGCTTTGACAAATGCTTCTTTGAGACACCAATACCTATAAAGAACAGAGTAATGCACATACTGAATTTGAAGTAACACTGAACATCATCATTAATATTGACATGATATTCACACAATAAGTTAATAATCTCATCTGAAAATCAGAATGGCATCATGCCTACCGCTGAAAGTACAGGTATACTTTTTTTTTGTAAACAGAGAACTATTGCTTTAAAGATGTGTGTGTGGGTGTGGGTGGGGGGGGGGTGAGGGGGTGTCTCTTTCAACTTTTCTGATGTAGTTCAGATAACTGAACGAGGAGCTGTGCAAGAGGTACACTTTTATTGGCAAAAAACGCAAGTCCAAATTTGAAGCCACAGGTAGCTCAACTGATTTGCAACATCAAGAACATTTCAGCTAGTTATGAAGAAATTTTAGAAATAGTACAGTACTTTGTCATTATAGATATGGCAGAGATGATTTCCAGGATCCACACTTCCACAGATAGATGTTTTAGCTCCCAACATATGCGAGGCAATGTACCATGACTGAACTGCTGATTCTGTTAAATGCATGTCATCTACCAATAAATTCCTGGACAAAACATTGTACCTGTAGAACTCTGTCAGCACGTCCCTGGGAGTGCCAGCACGAACAATGCAGTTCCACTCATGGTCGGTAAGGTATGAAGAGTAGTTGCTGACGAACTCAGCAGCGGTTTCACCCTGGGGCTCGGAAACGGACACAATATCAAGGCCAACAAGGCAAAGTGGTTCTGATGCAATGCCAACATAGTCCCCCTGGTGCGAGGTGCTGAAGTTGAAGTTCGGGAAGTCTGAACAATTATTCTGCTGCAAGATGAATCAATCCAGGAGTAGGTCAGTGGCAGGATACAACCGACCAGTACCTGCAAAGTTGATGATGATTGCATATACGTATGATGGAATTAAGGAGAAATTGACAGACAGTGCGCATACTAGATACGGTTTCCCCTCGGCTGTGCGGCATATGTTGATCTGGTGGAACGGGATGTGGAGAAGATGGTGCACGAGCGAGTACTGCAGCAGACGACTGACGAGCGCCCGCTTCCTGTCGTCCTCTTTCACGAACCTGCAAGCGCACGCCTAAAAGGAGCTCAAATCGATTCCGATGTCAAGCTAACTGCACCGTGTGCAAGTGCAAATTTGTGGCGCGAGCAACAGTGAAGTTGTGAATCTCCGATCACCGGTGGAGGCGTACGTGAAGCAGAGAGACGGAGGGGGAGGTGAGGACGGACAGCACATGGGGGCAGCAGCAGGAGGTACGGTACCTGGCGATGGCGGGGCGCTCGTGACGCGGTAGGAGGGCGGCTGCAGCGTCGAACTGGGCGGGGGAAGGCCGCCAGCTGCTGATGTCGACGAGCCACCGCCGCACCCCGCTCTCCTCCTCCGTCATCCCCCACCCCCAAGACCGGCCAGAGCGGAAGAGTCGTGAAAGGGGAGGAGCCGAGGAGGCGGGGGAACCGATGGAGTCGACGACGGCGACGGCGCCCGCGGCCCGTCTCCTGCTAGATCGGTCTCCGGTCGGAGGACCCCCTGTCGGCTTCGCCGGCCCGGACCGCACCGCCGTGATCTCGCCGGCCTTCGGCGCCGCGGGCGACGCCGTCTGGTCCCGTCTCCTCCGCGCAACCTGCCCCCGCCGCCGACCCGCAGTCCAAGAAGGCGCTCTTGAGCCCCCGCCTCGCCGGAGTCCGTCGCCGGAAGGACGAGGCCTCGTTTAGTTCGGTGAATCGTGGACAAAAACACTGTATCAGAATTCCGGTTGTATTTGGTAAAAATTATCTAAATTTTGACTAACTAGGTTTAAAATGTTCATCTCGCAAGTAGAACAAAACTGTACAATTAGTTTTTGTAGTACTCCATGCATTTGCCGACATTTTAATATAACAGGAAATCTTTATTTTACGTAGTGAAATTTAGGGAGAATTAGGGGAACTAAACAATGGCCGAGTGTCACGAGTCCATGCGCGAGCCGAGGATGCCCGGTGCTGGTGGGACCGTGGGAGTGGATAGGCGGCGGAGGGGCAAAACGAAAAAAATGCGCATCACCCAATTTTTTCGTTTTGGCAATCTAGCCTGGGGGCGCTGGGCACATTGGCGGACGAATGAGCTCGTCGCTCACCCAATTTTTTCCAAAATTATTATACTCTCTCTCTCGTGTAATAGAGCATCTATACATAACCCTTCGAGTCGAGGCTTTCAATTGGGTCCGTCACAGACACATGTTACTGTTTCTGCAACAGTGCTCTGGACAGTCCCGGATTTTATAAACAGTACAAACCCGTTAAGAAACAGTAAAACCCCGTTATAAATAGTATAAACCCGTTAAGAAACAATAAATCCCGCTAAGAAACAGTAAAACCCGTTATGAAACAGTAACACCGTTAAGCAAACAGTATTGCCCGCACTTTGCGCGGGCTCTCCGGCTAGTTCTTAAGAATTTTAGGAGAAATCAAGAGAGAACTTAAATGACGTATGTATCCTCGTTTTATTTCCTAATCCGACTCTATCGTCTACGTGATTAATGGTGATTGATTGATAAATGAAAAGTATTTAATGCAAAATTGGTTTTTATCCTCTAGAATGCATTATATTTGAGGACAATTTTTAAATGCTAAAACGCACTATATTATAGGACAGAAGGAGTATTAATTACCAAAAGTGAAATTATATTATAAGTCCCAGACTTTACTTTTCGTTTCTAAATTCCTAAACATGTATCGGGTTCTAAAATGGGTCCAAACGGGTTGACCGGTGGCAGGATGACTCAGCACTAACGTGAATTGGACATGTTCGGTTCAATACATAGGGCCCATTTGGTAGAGCTCCAACTTTAGACAAAATAGATTCTGTTGTGGCTTCACCTTTAGAGTAGATTCACGGGAGGAGTTGAAGCCTTTTGTGGACCGTTTGGTAAAACAGTTTCAACTCATGATTAAAAATAGTGAAATACCCATGATACCCTTCTATTTTGCTCGGTTGGCGTTTGGTTGGTGGAGCAGCACAACAGCTCCAAGAGCTATGCCCAGGAGCCATACCGAACGGCCCCTTAAATTTTCACGATGGTGTCATCCCAAACTTCCAACTTGCACGGCGATACCATCTAGTTCCCCAACTTTCAAATGTGCAGATCTAGGCCCCAAATTCGCAAGTAAAAAAAATCGCAAGTAGCAATATAAAATAAAATAAAAATATTTGTAGTTAATCTAACAAAAACATATTCAATATTATAAATACCATTATTTTTTATAAATTTAACCAAACTTAGATTTATTGATTGAGATAAAGGCTAAAAGCACACTCTTTTTTAGCACGGATGGAGTACACGTCACTAGATTTGCCTTTATAGAATGCTACCACCTGTTGGGGGCAGGCCCCACCTCTGGGCACCCCATGTGGCTCGATCGCCGCTCCAGCACCTCGGACGAACGAAATGACGGGGGTTAAGGGTAGCAGCTCTCAGACAAGAATGTGCGCGATAGGAGGAGGGGAGCGCGTCGAGTCCTCTTCTCGGCAGGAGCGACATGAGGACAGCGCAAGTCGTCCCTTTTCGTCATAGCAAAAGGGCGGACTACACGGCAAGGATCAGCCCGTGTGCAGTTCCACTCCTTTCGCCCGTGTCAAGTCCTTTTCTCGGCGGAGCGAAATGAGGGCAGCGCAAGCCGCCTCATCTCTTGACGTCCCTTTTCGTCATAGCGAAAGGGTGGACTACATGGCAGGGATCACCCCGTGTCTGGTTCCACTCCTTTCGCCCCAGCGAAAGGAGCGGAACCGGCTGGGATTGGCGCCACCGGAGGGCGCGCACTCGATCTCAGCTATTCGCCTAAGCGAATAACTGTTAACGGTTTGGTTGATTTTTTCTGCAGGTTTCGCCAAAGGAGGAGCCAGCCGCCTTCGCATGGCTGATAGCTTCTATCCGCCAGGGGCCCACCCGGTCAGTTGAACAGGCGACATAAGGCAGAGCCGGTCGGGCCTCTCCGGGCCGGCGCTATCTGAGACAGGCGGGGACTCCAAATGGCGAACATGCCCGAGATGTAGGGAATATTCCCTAAATCTGCAATAGTTGTGTTGGGCATTTACGTCCTATGAAAAGCCTGCGGGCATGTATAAATAGCCCCCATTGATGGAATGTAAGGGAGGGGAACAAGTTCAATAAAATCGTTCATCTTGTTTCGCTTAAGGCTCATGTAAGCCCTCTTTCGTGCTTGATTTTGCTTGTGCGACCGTTGGTGTTCGAAGGCCCTGGCCCAGAATAAAATTATCGCCTACCGTAGTTGTTGCTCGAGCTTATCATGCCACCAAAGAACAAAGCGCCGAAGGCACCGGCGGACAAGGTGGAAGCATCCAAGGCGGCAACTTTCATAGCCGCAAGGACAGCTGTGCGAGATGGCGCGACAGCGATGGAACCGCCAGCCCCCAGGCGATGGGAGACAGCACGGCTGAAAGCCCAAGTTTGGTTTTGGTAATTGAGTGACAACTTAGGTGGACTAATATGTGGTTATGTGAGATACACAGGGAATTAGTCCATAGGTGATGGTGTCATGGAGGAGCTCATTGCATATGAGACATGACATGGAGTCATGTGACCAAGGTGGCAAAGATCAAGATGAGGCTTGGCTTGATGGACCGGTTGCAAGTGTGAAGGGCAAGTCGGAGGCTTTGGAGCGATGGACCGCGAGGCGGTGAAGCTTGAGCAAGACTTGGCGCCGATGGACCGACGCAACGGTGAAGAGCAAGTGAGGTCAAGATCGATGGACCAAGGTCACATGATGATATGAAGTGGATCATATCATTTGTGATATGGTTGGTGCATGTGTTGCATCAACGTCGGAGGAGATGGAGTGGAATGCGCAAGGCAAAGGTATAACCTAGGGCATTTCCATTTCACCGGTCATAGGTGTGTAGAGAAGTTTATGACCGGGTTTAGGATAGATGGCCGTACTATCAAGAGGGGCAAACTTGTTTGCATATCGGTCATCTAGTGCCACTCGTGTGATCTAACTATGCATCGTTGCTAGGATCGAGTGGCGTGACAAGTTGAGTGGTTAACTCCTTCGGTAAAATGATTATGAAAATGCTAACACACGTGCACAAGGTGGTGGTCACTTGTTGGTGTTGGCACATTTACGAAGGCGATGAAGTTTAAGCGGTAGAGAGGATTTGGGTTCCTCTCTCCCTCCCGCCGAGCGTGCGAGCGCGGGATTCAGGCGTTTTTGAGAAGTTGAAATGCCTATTTTCCACTACGCCGAAAGTCGGAAAAGAAACGGAGGCGAACGGAGGTCACAGAGGTGACCGGACGCTGCACCGGACGCGGTCATGGAATGACCGGACGCGTCCGGTCAGTACAACTGAGCGTAAGAGAGAAGCGCGCGACCGGCGCGTCCGGTCCTTCACGGGACCGGAGCGTCCGGTCAGGTGTCCAGAGGAAACTGAGTACGATCGGACGCGAGGCGCGTCCGGTCACACGCGATCGGACGCGTCCGGTCGTCGAGGGTGCTTACTGGACTCCGACCGGACGCTGGCACTGTCGCGTCCGGTCGTTGCGAGGAGCGCGTCCGGTCGTTGTTTCGCGGGCGCGGGTGCTGTGCGGATCGGCGCGTCCGCTCGTTGCGAGGAGCGCGTCCGGTCGTTGCTTCGCGCGCGCGGTGCTGTGCGACCGGCGCGTCCGGTCGTTTTGAGAAGCGCGTCCGGTCATAGGATTTGACCGTTGGCGCAGTGACCGTTGGAGGATCTAACGGTCGCGTTTGAAATTCGAGGGACACGTGGACGTCGCAGGGCGACCGGACGCGGTGAAGCGCGTCCGGTCAGTTACGACCGGCGCGTCCGGTCGTCCCGAGTTTTGCCCAGTGAAGGGGTAACGGCTCTATTTGACCGTGGGGTTATAAATAGATGCCTTGGCCGGCTGTGGCCAAAAGGGGAGCACACTTTGGCCTTGGTGGCTTATGTGGTAGTGCTTGGAAGCCCTCTAACTCACTCATGCTTGATAGTGTTCATCGGATCGAGTGAGAGAGCGATTCTAGTGCGTTGCATCGAGAGGATTGCATTGAGTGGCACTAGGTGATCGTGTTGCAAGCCGGTGGTGCTTGTTACTCTTGGAGGTTGCCACCTCCTAGACGGCTTGGTGGCTTGCGACTCCGTTGAAGCACGCGTGGAGATTGTGCGTGGCTCCGGAGGAGGATTTGTGAGGGGGATTGTGCTCACCCCGCGGGGATCGCGAAGAGCAACTCTAGTAAAGCTCGTGGCTTGGAGGATCCCCATCTTGAGAGTGGATGTGCGGCACCCGCTGAGGGTTTGACTCTTGATAGTCAATTAGCTCGTGATCCATCAAGTGGGTGTATCGCCACAACGGGGACTAGCTTGGTGGCAACCAAGTGAACCTCGGTGAAAAACCGCCGTGTCAACATTGTGTACATCTTCTCGGTGGTTTGCTTTCGATTCACAAGCTTGTATTTACATTCATATATTTGTGCTTGTGTAGTTGCTCTTGTAACTAGTTTGCTTGTGTAGTTAGCTAGTTACCTTCTTGCTTGTGTAGCATAGAAGTAGCTCCCGTTGCGTGGCTAATTTGGTTTGTGTAACCTTGTTAGTCATATTGCTTAGTTTGTGTAGCTAAGTAATTTGCGCTCTCTAGTTTGGCATTAGTTGCCTTGCTATTGAGCATTGCTAGTGAGCATAGGTGGCTTCGTGCTTTTGCTTACTAGAATTGTGTAGGAGCTCCCCGGCTTTGCTAAAGTACTAGTGCATAGGTTTGTGTGACCTTGCTCTAGAATTGTTTAGGAGAGCTCTTGCTAAGGAAAGCACCTTAGTTACTTATTTACGATCTTTGTGAGGTGCTTGTGAACTTAGATAGAGGGGTGTAGTCTTGGCTAGACCGATAGTTTTAATTCCGCATTTGTTTCGGTTTGCCGACGCGATTATTTTTAGAAAGGACTATTCACCCCCCCCTCTAGTCCGCCATCTCGACCCTACAACGGCACCCCCTCTCGGGCAAGAGGAGACATCCGAGGGGGTGGTTTAGGAAGTCCAGCTAGATCAAGACGGGATCGAAGTACCAGAAGAAGACAAAGACGGCAAAATCACCGAACAGGCAAAAAATCTAAAAAAGTTAGAACAGTATCAGCAAGATATCCTCAGGCTACAGCATGAAAAGGAGCAGCTGCTAAGGCAGGCCGCGGCACAAAATAGAGCAGAGCAAACGCAGCGGGCAATCAGGCAAGCGAAGATTGAAAGAGAAAGGCTGGTATGCGAGATCCAGGGTCTGCACGGAGCAACAGCTGGCGGTGGCGCCGGTTGGGGCAGAAACATGATAATACCATACACTATCTTGATAGGCGAAGACGAAGAAGCATTCGACGCCACCTCGCCCTTGTCAAAGGAGCTTCAGTTGCATCCATGGCCCCAGGGCTACAAGCCGCGCATCCCAGTTTTCAACGGAAAGACAAACCCAAGAAAATTCATCACTGGCTATGAAACCGTTGTCGCCTCGGTAGGAGGAGACGCGCAGACTCTCGCCAAGTCTCTAATTATGGCACTCGAAGATATCACCCATGACTAGTACACATCGTTGAAGCCTCTCTCCATCCGGTCATGGAGCCAGTCAAAGTGGAACTCTTATCCACTTTCTAGGGATATCACCCAGGAACAAAAACCACAAGGGACTTGCTAAATTGCGTACAGCGAGATGACGAGCCCTTGTCCGATTACTTAGAGAGACTCATCCAAATCAAAGCGCAAGTGTCAAATGCACCAAAGGAGAGACGGTGATCACAGCAGCAATCGAAGGGTTGGCCATCGGACAATGTGCAGCACACTTCGCTAGAAATTACCCCACATCGGTCAAAGAATTGTTCGAAGTAATGAGGCAGTACGCTAGGTCGGATGATGATCTAAAGAAGCGAAAGGCAACTCGCAACTTATGGAGATAGGCTGGCAGGGCCCCCAAGCCATCGCCAACCCTAGGGCAGTGAAACACAAGACCATTTCGCACAATCAATAACTTGTAAGAACAGCCAGAGCATAACCCAGCAGTGCAAGGTTTCACCAGGCCACCGCCAAACCAACAGTATAGAAGCTTCGATCAAGCTCCATGTGGCAGATGAGGGGGATGAGACCCCTGTGGTGGACGCGAAGGCAGAGGAAGGGGAAGAAACCAGAGGACACCCTATTGCGCCATATGCGGAAAAAACGCTAGTCATTTCATAAAAGACTGCAAATACAACAAAATTGCTAGAGAGCTCAAAGACAAAGACGAGGCCTCAAAAAGTAGTGAAACATCCAACCATCTGTTCCATAACACCAGTCACGAATGGTAAACAATCAAGGTTATAGTAGCCCTACAGGGTGGTAAGCAGCAACGCTCCTCACTACCCTAGCTTCTCACACAGGTATAACCAGCATCCGTACATCTGCCAACAACCAGCTTTCCCAGTGTATCAGCATTTCACACAGCATCCAGGGCATTCAGCAGTTGTCGATGCGGGACCCATAGGGTACCCCATGGAGAAGAGAGAAGAAGAACTAGTCCAACTAGGATTGTCCCCACGTAATCCTACTAGGACTTCTGCAATGTAACCGACTAGGACTCCCACCTCCTGGACTATATAAAGGAGGGTAGAGCTCCCTAGATCGGCACCAGACCTCACCTCAGATAATAGGAATAGACCTCACGGTCTAGACGCACTACAACCATCTCTACTAATATAAAGAGAGGCTGTGGGCACCCCTGTAACAACGAACGACACAACATAATCAATCCAACGCAAAGACTAACGCCGACTGGACGTAGGGCTATTACTCGATTATCGATCGAGGGCCTGAACCAGTATAAATCAACTGTCTCTGCGTTCACCATCAAGTTCTAGCACGTACCGAAGCCCGAACAACTGTCTCGAGTATCCCCGTGGTAGGCTATCGGTGGTCAAACACCGACAGCTGGCGTACCAGGTAGGGGCTTTCGGCGCAATCGCAATCAAGAGCTCTACGAATTTTGATGACATGATCTTCCTGATGGGATAAACCTTCATCTTTGGATCGTGGGTTTGCGAGGCGGACGACGAGGGCAACCTTCATGGACGTCTCATCGAAGCTCTAGAAACCCATGAGGATCTCACTCTTCCAACGGGATTAGCCGAAGATCTCACTGAAAGATTCTCGGGCCTTACGATGCCTGAATCAACTCAAGCTTCGATGACAACCGATCTCGACTTGGTGTCTGGGTCGGATTCCTCTTCGGAGTCCAATCCGGGTTCTTTTGGAATAGAACGAGTTCTTTTCCAATTGGACTCCGGAACGCAGCATCAACTCTTCAAGAGATCAATTCAAATCTACTTCAAGTCTCTTCCAAGAAATTGGGTCATCTCCCAACTGGACTCAACAACGTGGCGAAGACATACCAAGACTCACTCCGAGGCATGACTGGATAATGCAGAAGCTGCAACTTACTAGGGCACAGGAAGGTCTTATGTTAACCGTAACACCTAAAGACTGCCTGGTCCACTGGCCAAGTACTCATCCCATGAACAGCAATGTCCAACTAGTTGAAAAAGCCATCACTTTACCCTACCAAAAAGGTAGTACACTCCGCGATGCCAACACTCTAACTAAAGTCCTCAGTAGCAAGGCAAGCATGGTGCCAGGCCAAGAAGCCTTCATGATCCGGCGACCACTACCGATGCCACCAACTGCGCCCGATGTTAGATCTTCGGATGAGTCAGAATCAAACATATCACCCAACGTGCCTGAATACGATGGCGAATTTGAAGGCTAACGACAAGCTAGAGAAAAAAGGAACAGACTAAAAGAAGGTCGTAGACACCGTGCCAGACAACGAAAAGAAGTACAGAACACATACAGGATGGAGCTGGCCGAGTACTACAAGAGGAGATCAGAAAAAGAAGCCGAAGAAAAACACGCAACCAGGGCCCACGAAGCCCCATACAACAAGATCCGAGAAGCACTGGAAGAACTTGAAGCAATTTCGCATCCCAACGAAGAACAAGAACGACTCCAAGAAGTTCTCCGGACAACAGCTCAGAAGGTACATGGTGGAAAGAGCTCCTTCTGGGTTTCCCGCCAGGACAGCGTCACATGAACAAGATGTGCAAAGTCAAAGAAGGTCCGCTTTCGAGAGATTAGGGCCAAACGAGAGCCAAAATCGAGAAAGAAAGAGAGCCAAATCGAATGTCCAAGAGAAGAAGGGAGCAGAACATCTCACCACTCACCACCTCGATTCATTCCAAGAACAAATAATAATTGGCCGGAAGAAGGAGCTGAGTCAGAGCACAGAGAAGTTGGGACACATGATAGGTTCCCATGTTTTTCAAGACGACTCGCTTCAATATGGTTGCCTCACAAGTTCAAACCATCAAACCACTCCAAGTATGATGGGAAGACCAAGCCAAAACAGTGGCTCAGAATTTACTCACAATCAATCGAACTAGCCAGAGGAGATGACGATATCAAAGCATTGTTCTTTCCTATGGCCCTAGAAAACATGCCCCTCCAATGGTTCGATAAGTTGAACCCGGGGTCAATCAGAGGCTAGGAGGATTTGCAAAGAGCTTTTTGTGAGAACTTCACAGGCATCATTACGCACCCCATCACACACGCAGAACTAAAAGGACTCAAGCAAAAGGGAGGTGAAAGCCTTAGAGATTACTATCGACGTTTTGGAGAATTACGCGCCCAAGTACATGATATTACTGAACAAGAAGTAATTGAAGTCTTTTCCCACGAAATCATGGCTAAGTGGCAGTTTAAAGATTTTTGCAAAGAAAACCCAAGGAACAATGAAGAATTCAGATGTGCGGTAGAAAAGATGATTATGGCTAAAGAAAAGACGAAGGAAAGATTTATAGACAGAAATAACCGAGAAAACAACAGAGACAACTCGGACTGGAGAAATTTTCCAAACATGGGTCATATAGATAGGAAACGTGGACCAGACCTCACCTCAGACAATAGGAACAGACCTCACAGTCTAGACGCACTACAGCCATCTCTACCGATATAAAGAGAGGCTGATCAAGGGCTCGAACCAGTATAAATTGAATATCTCTACGTTCAGCGTCGAGTTCTAACATACCTCGCCCATATCCAACCACTCATATCCTAGTAGTCACTCAAGCTCGGATCGTATAGGGGAAGGTTGGTGCGATAACCCCTATACTCCTTGCTCCAACAACTCAGATCCTGATCGTCGCTCAAGCTCGGATTGTACAGGGGAAGGTCGCGTGTGATAACCCCTAAACTCCTAGCTCCAACCACTCAGATCCTGGTAGTCACTCAAGCTCGGATCGTATAGGGGAAGGTCGCGTGCGATAACCCCTATACTCCTAGCTCCAACAACTCAGATCCTGGTCGTCGCTCAAGCTTAGATCGTATAGGGGAAGGTCACGTGCGATAACCCCTAAACTCTCAGCTCCAACCACTCAGATCCTGATCATCGCTCCAGCTCGGATCGTACAGGGGAAGGTCGCATGTGATAACCCCTGAACTCCTAGCTCCAACCACTCAGATCCTGGTCATCGCTCTAGCTCAGATCGAACAGGGGAAGGTCACCCCCGGTACAACCTAGAGTGATAAACCCTAAACTCCTAGTTTCAACCTACAAAGCGTCAACGGGCAACAACATGGAAGATGTCCTTGAATCTCAAGATGAGTACTACAGCAATACGCAAGATAGAAGATTGTATACTATACATGGAAGATGCACATGCAGCAACACTCAGGAAGACACATATATATACATGAATACAAGGCAAAGACGTACAAGAACCGTGCAAGATGATAAGATTTTCCACCCTGCAAAACTAGTCCGGACTTATTCAAAGAAACAAGAGTTGAGAAGACGCAAGACACACAGGTCGATCGAGATGACAAGCACGCATACACCTTGCAAGCTAATCCATCAAAGAGGGTCATGCAAAATTCATGACAAATGCAAGCCATGATGTGCAAATAAGAAAAATTACATTACTCAGCGAGCAACCGAGCCATCCAAGTATCATCAACTCATCAAGATATGTCAGGCCAAGAATCCTGAGTTGTTTTTATAACCGAATGAGAGCAAAAGAGCTGAAAAGATGCTTAAGCTCGCAATCCCAAGTCTTTTCAGGCTTGATGAGAGTAAGGCTGATAAGCTAACACTCGAAACTATCCTAGGTTGTTTTCACGACCTGGATGAGAGCCAGAAGGTGCTCGCCCTATCCCGAGTTATTTTCATGACCGAATGAGAGCAAAAGAGCTGAAAAGATGCTTGAGCTCGCTATCCTAAGTCTTTTCAGGCTTAGATGAGAGTAAGGCTAATAGCTGACACTCGAACCTATCCTGGGTTGTTTTCATGGCCTAGATGAGAGCCAGATAGCGCTCGCCCTATCCTAGAGTTATTTAACCCGGATAAGAGCAAAAGAGCTAAAAAGATGCTTGAGCTCGCCTATCCCAAGTCTTTATAGAAAATAAGAAGGCTAACAAGCCAACACTCAACCTATCCTGGGTTGTTTCCACGACCTAGATGAGAGCCAGAAAGAGCTCGATCGACCCCAATTTGTTACAGCTCATGCTACTCAGAAAGAACTCGATAATTGCAAGACACGCAGAAGGAAGAAACAGAGGGCTTCCAAAGAACCCGGATTTTCCAGAAACAACTCGGTTGATCAAAACAACTCAAACGAAGAGCGTCAAGAACCAGACAAGTTTAGAAACAACTCAGATTGATCAAAACAACCCAGACGAAGGGCGTCAAGAACCAGACAAGTTCAAAAACAAGTCAGATTGATCAAGAACAACCCTGATGAAGTGCATCAAGGATCATGCATGTTCAAAAACAACTCGGACCAGCATACAAACAACTCGACACTACACCGCTAAGCTCAGGGGCTCACCATTGCCTCAACTTATTTGTTTTGACTTTAGCGCTACGCCCGAGGGCTCAGATTCTGTAACACCCAAATTTTAGGAGTAATAAATTTTAAATAATTTAGAGAGAGGGAATTAAAATTTTAAAACTATTTGGTGATGCATTCATGCTGTTGCATTTATTTTATTTTGTGGTGTGGATATATTTGTTTTATTTGATTTGGTTTAGGAAAATTTGATTTGAAAATGTGTTTGGAAAATTAGAAAAAGAAAAGAAACAAAAGAAAAAAAAAGAAACAACTTACCTTCTTACCTTCTTGGCCCGAAGGCCATCGGATGGCCTGCTTACCTCCGCGCCTGCCCGCGTGGGCCGATCAGCGTCCCGGCCCAGCTGCCGAGCCAGCCCAAGCCAGGCGAAGCTGCGCGCGTTGTTCTCTCTTGGGTGACGCTGACGAACCGGGCCCCCTTGTCAGCGCCCTCTTCCACCTCCGGTTCGTGGCCGAGACGAACACTACCGTAACCAAATCCTTCGAGAAAACCGGGATTTCCTACCTGAAAACGTTGAATTGGAGCTATAAACGTGTAGCCGCTTGCCTCCTCTCCTCGTTTTCCATCTAACCTTTGAGCCAAACCTTGTGAAACCAAGCTTCATCGGTTCAAAACCCTAGGGAGTTGCGGGTGTACGTCGTCGGAGCTTGTCGGTGAACCCGTGCCTCTCTTCTTTGCATTGGTGAGATTGCCATCCTTCCCTCTTTCTTCACATGCTCTTCTTTAGGTTTTTAGTGCTTGGAATCGTGAGTTTGCGAAGTTCCAGTGAGTCGGCAATGGCGTCGCCGCCATCCCGAGCCGCGTTTCATCCTCGATCCGTCGTAGCTCTTCTAAACCGCGTAGAGGTGTTCGCATTGAGCTCTGCATTTGATTGGTGTCAGTTGCGAGTCATCTGGTGGTCTAAAACGGCGAAGCCGGAGCTTTCCGGCGAGCCATGGAGGTCGGCCATGGCGGCCACCGGCCGGCACTGGCGAAGGAGGCCGCGTCTCTTTCTCTCTTTCATCGGGAACGATACCAGCCGTCCAAGATTAGATCAAGGGCTCAGATTAGAAGATACCCTTTCGGCCGTAATATTTGCTAAAGAGCCCTTGACCTTCATTATATTAGAACCTGCGGTCCTTAGCGCAATATCCTGAATCTGTTTTCGTTTTTTGGAAAGCGTATTCTCTCCCGGTTAAGTCAAAATACGTTTTCAGATAATTACAGTTTTGCCACTAGAATTGTTTTGGTCATAAAATCTTCGTTTTAACTCCGATTTGACCCGTTCAAGTTGCGTTAGGTTCGTATTTGCGAACTCTACATGTTAGTGTAGCTGTACAGTAGGTTTGAAAGATTTAATTTTCGAGTTTATATTAAAGTAATTATTTATCTATAGGAAATCTTAGAAAATTCATAACTATCACGTTTTAACTCCGAATTTGGTGATCTTTCCGTCTGTGTGATCGTAGAAACGTGTAGAAGAGTTTTATAAACTTTTATTACTGTTTTGTTACTGTTTGTGTATTGTTCTAATTGTATCTCTTTGTTTGCTTCGTGTATGTTTGATTGGATGCATGTGTGTTGTTGATTGATGATCGAGTATAGAAGGTGAGCAGTATCTGGACGATCAGGAGTATTATTTTGAGCCAGACCAGCAGTATCATCAGGAAAGCTTTGATTAAGGCAAGTATAACATGGGACTATCCTTGTTACCTATTCACTGAAATTATCATACATATGCATGTGTCTTCCTTGACAACCATAGAGATTATAACTTAGCTATTGATATCTTGTTTCCTTGTCACCTATGGGTTATGCATTTGGGTAGCTATTGCTAGCGCTTAATTATGAACAATGATCTTGTAATTTGACTAATGGATTATGCAATCAACCAATTAAGATGATGTTATTTCTGTTGAAAGGGGGCTAGAGCATGTGGGTTATTTTGATGCTCTGGTTTCTCTCCGTAAGGACTTACCTGTAAGTGATAACCGGGACATACAGTACAGCTGTGAGGGCTATATGGCTCTGGCTTTAGTTGTTCAAGAGACCTTTTCTAGCTTGTTAGAGGTTACCTTAAATGGCGTAAGAAAGGCTTGCCACGTTGGGTGTAGTGCGAGCCCCTGGCCTAGTGTGTATAGGCTGCGGTTGTTGTGCCACAGGGAAGGGGGGTTCTACATCTGCCTGCCGAGTGAATCTAATGGTCCTAACTTGTTAGACGAACTTTTGAATGGCTTTATATGGTCTCTGATGTTTTGGGCCTTGCAAACCCATGCATTTGGAAATCATGACTCACAGTGAAAGTGTACACCTCTGCGCAGAGTTAAAAACTGGTATACTAGCCGTGCTCACGGATACGAGCGGCCTTGGGGATTCTTACAGAATAGTTGATCACTATTGTTATATCATGCTTAATTATTGTTGATTATTATTATGCTCATGTTAATGCTATTCATTATCCTTATTACAATTGATCATTGATTCATTAATGGGATTGGATTACCTTGATGCTACTCAATTGCTAACTATATGATGATTAAAAGCTAAACGCAGTTAAACAGTGTCTAGCCTTTTTGAGCCTCATGAACCCTGTGTTATACTTGTTGAGTTCGACATGGACTCACTCTTGCTATTTCCACCACACTCCAGTGTGTAATAAGATGCTACTCGGAAAAAGGACAAAGGTGTAGTGGAGTTTCCAGAAGACTAGTAGAAGTGCTAGGCATATGTTACCCCCAGTCAGCCGTCCCTGAGAAGAATGGAGCCTGAAGTTTAGTCACCGTTCCGCGATACTCTGATGTAAGTGTTAATATAGCTATGTATACATTATATAATAACATTGTTTCTGATATTTTTTTTCATTCTGGCATATGTGTGGACTTTCTGGGCACACATATGATTAGCCTGGCTTTGTTCTTTAGAAAACCGGGTGTGATAGAGTGGTATCACAGCGGTGTTGACTGTAGGACGTATACCAAGTAGCACTGGACGTATTCTAAAACTTATTTTACGACAAAACTATTTTGTCATCCCTTGACTCATTGATTTTGACTATTTTCTCTTCCTTGTCTTATTGTATCCTTTCCTTGATAGCTTCCTTTGAGCTAATATTTCTTACTCCCTTGGATTTTGTTTTATGTTGTTATTACTAAAAGTTTTCTGATCTTACCTGGTTCAAAGATTCGATGGCATTTCATCATCCATACTTTTCTCTTAGGATGACCACCATTGTTGAAGAAGCACGTGTAGTACCGATGATGTGATGTGTGCTTGTTGTGCTTGATGTGTTGCTTGTGTGTTGTTCTTGTTCTCGTGTTTCAAAGGTAGGCCCAGAAGGTATAAGTCTTGAGAAGTAGCTCGATCTATGTTAAGTGGGGTAGTGACATCTTGTATCTTACTTATCTTTCAATCGATCCTAATTCTGCCATTTTCTCTTACACCGTCCTGTCTACCCTTGGTTGTCATGCTATCTTATTAATCTCATCTTAATGGATGATCAACACATGAAGGACTTATCATTAGCAGCAAGCTTTAGAGAAAGTGTTGCCTTCAATGACATCGCCAGGTGGAATAAGATCTTTGTTAAGTGGGGTAGCATCTGCTCTCAACAACAGCAAGTCCTGAATATCTCAAGCGACGAGGCATGAGGAGGCATGAAGAACTAAAGATCAAACTTTATCTTTCTTGTCATCTTTTGGCTATCCTCGATTCATGTCTTATATCTCATCAACATAAATCAAAGAAGCATGAAGACTTGAAGATTAGTGTTATCTATCTCTCTAGTCTCTCTTAAACTCGTTTCTGCCTTATCTTGTTTTTTTAGAACAGTCTGTCTTTCTTAGTTTACACCTATATTTTTGGACGCCCAAAAATAATGGATAAATTCTGGACAATAGTAGACTTCAATATTTTTCTCTGACCGTAAGAACCACCCTGATATCTATTATGGTTTGGGATTTATGAAAATCACAAGGCGACGCATCTGTGCTGTCAGCAATCTGGAATAGTTTCTGTTATGCACAGTTTTCGACTACCTTAACTGCAGAATTTGGAGAAGTGTTCTATAAGGAAGTTGTAGTAAATTTGATAAGCTTTCCAACGGTATAAGCTACAATATCATTGGATTCGTAGAACTCGAGATATAACTGTATTTCTGCACTGCTATTTTTTTGCTCGCGAGGAAGTACAAGTTACTTGTTCTTGGATATGCTCATGAGTCTCTTTGAGATGATAGATGGACACGATAGTAGTTATCACTCAGAAACAAATGCAAGCTATCCTTTGGTGTACTCTAGTTGATCTCTTCTTAAGAGGGTTTGTCGAACTAAAAGACGATACAAGATGGAGGTTTATATGTTCTATTTCGTCACCTGGAAGCATCAGCTAGCTACATGGTTGTAAAGTCACTATCGAGCGCAAGTATCTTTTCTCAGAGTGGTAATCTGTTAGAACCATCTACAAGAATCGTAAGGGTCTAAAGGAGACATTTATAAAGTTGGTTATGAGCTTGTGGCATCATCATTGCATAAGAGTTGCTGAAGGAAAAAAAGAACTTAAGGAGCAAGCTTATAAGGAGATTGACCAATTAAGGGCGGAGTTAGGTCGTCCCAAGATTTATTAGAAGCTTAACTAGGAAATAGGAAAAATCCCTATGTAATAAGAACGATAGTAGTTGCGAGTCAATTTTAAGTTGGATTGTTTTGAGAGTCAGTTTGCGGTGTGAACAATTGTGTGATTGATGGATTGTTAATGTGATAATGTGTGATTTGGATCTTTGTAATGTGTGCTGGAGTTTTGTAGACAGGCCTACAAGTTCCATGGTTAAGAATAATTAAGTTTGATCAAAATATATTAGTTGGTTATGAGGTAAACATAGTTCTGTCCTTTGCTGATTTTTGGATCAGTCTGGGATGTTTTAGAAATAACTTAAAATCCGTTCATGAGAAATTTAAGAAATTATACTGGGAATAATTAGACTTCTATATCTTTCCAACTCCGCAAGAATCACTCTAATATCTATTAAGAGCTAAGAGATATATCTATTCCAAGTTGGGGTTACTGCACAGTCTGGAATTCTGAAACAGTTTCGGTTAAGTTCAGTTTTTGGCCAATTATTTGACAGATTCAGAAAAAGTGTTGTGAATAAAAGTTGTAGATAATTTTGTAAGCTTTCCAACCATGTAAAGATCATCTGAATTGGACGTCTGTAGCTCGAGATATGACAGTTTTACTGAGTTACTGAAATTGGAATTTGCCCAAAGAAATCAGATTTTGCTTATCTATTGAATTGGAAACCACCTACTGATATTAGCGAGATTCGTAGTTTCTTGGGATTAGCTGGATATTACAGACGGTTCATTGAAGGGTTTTCTAAACTTGCTAAACCTATGACATCTCTATTAAAGAAGAATGCCAAGTTTGTGTGGTCGGATAAATGTCAAGCTAGTTTTGAGGAATTGAAGAAGAGGTTGACTACATCGCCTGTTTTGGTTTTGCCAGATTTGAGTAAGAAGTTTTCTATTTATTGTGATGCTTCTCGTCAAGGTTTAGGATGTGTTTTTATGCAAGAAGGCAGAGTTGTGGCTTATGCATCTAGGCAGTTGAGAAAGCATGAGTTGAATTATCCTACACATGATTTGGAGTTAGCAGCTGTAGTGCATGCTTTAAAGATTTGGAGACATTATTTGATTGGACATAAGAGTGATATATACACTGATCATAAGAGTTTGAAGTATATTTTCACTCAGTTAGATCTGAATTTGAGGCAACGCAGATGGTTAGAGTTGATTAAGGATTATGATATTGAGATACACTATCATCCTGGTAAGGCTAAAAAAAGTAGCTGATGCTCTTAGTAGGAAAAGTTATGCCAATGAGATACGGTCGTTGTCTATGACTAGTGAGTTATGTGCTGAATTTGAATATTTGAATTTAGGAATTGTTACTAATACAATGGAATTAGTGATAGAGCCTACTTTAGAGTAAGAAATTTACAAGGGTCAGTTGAAGGATGAGAAACTGAAGGAGATAGCAGAAGATATAGTGATTGGTAAGTCACCAGGCTTTCGGATGGATGATAATGGAATTTTGTGGTTTGGAAAGAGGCTGTGTGTACCTGAGGATCAAACTGTTAGATAGGCAATTCTTCGCGAAGCTCGTGAGTCAGCTTATTCTATTCATCTTGGTAGTACTAAGATGTATTTGGATCTGAAACAGAAATATTGGTGGGTTGGATTAAAGCGAGATGTGGCTGAGTATGTGGCATTGTGTGACACTTGTCAGAGGGTGAAAGCAGAGCATCAGAGACCTGCTGGATTGTTGCAACCAATGAAGATTCCTGAATGGAAGTGGGAGGAAGTTGGTATGGACTTTGTAGTAGGGTTACCACGTACTCAGAGAGGATTTGACTCTATTTGGGTGATAGTAGATCGGTTAACTAAAGTTGCTCATTTTATACCAGTTAAGACTACTTACCATGGACCAAAATTAGCGGAGTTGTATATGGAAAGAATAGTATGTTTGCATGGAGTTCCAAAGAAGATTGTATCTGAACGTGGATCGAAGTTTACGCCGCACTTTTGAAAAGCTATACATGAATCATTGGGAACAAAATTGAATTTTAGTACAGCATATCATCCACAAACAGATGGACAGACTGAAAGGACCAAACAGGTGTTAGAGGATATGTTGAGAGCTTGTGCATTGCAATATGGAACTAGTTGGGATAAGAGTTTGCCTTATGCAGAATTTTCTTACAATAATAGTTATCAACAGAGTCTTAAGATGGCACCGTTTGAAGCTTTGTATGGACGTAAGTGTAGAACTCCATTGTTTTTGGATCAGACAGGTGAATCTCAAGTGTTTGGTACAGATGTTCTTAGAAACGCAGAAGATCAAGTGCGAGTGATTCGTGAGAATTTGAGAGTAGCGCAGTCTCGTCAGAAGAGTTACGCTGACAATAGAAGAAGAGATTTAGTTTTTGAGGTAGGTGATTATGTCTATTTGAAGGTGTCACCGATGAGAAGTGTGAAGAGGTTTAACATGAAAGGTAAACTAGCACCAAGGTATGTTGGACCATTTAAAGTTATTACTAGACGTGGGGAAGTTGATTATCAATTAGAGTTGCCTGAGAATTTATCTGGAGTACATGATGTGTTTCATGTTTTGCAACTTAAGAAGTGTTTGCGTGTGCCAGAGGAGCAGATACCTTTAGAAGAATTGACTGTTAAGGAGGATCTTACATATGAAGAGTTTCCGATTAAGATTTTAGAGACTGCTGAGAGAGTTACTCGAAGTCGGATTATTAAAATGTGCAAAGTGCAGTGGAATCGATATTCAGAGGCAGAGGCAACTTGGGAAAGAGAGGATGAATTGAGGAAGTCATATCCGCAGTTATTTGAGTAAGCAGTTCAATCTCGAGGACGAGATTCTTTTAAGGGGGGTAGAATTTGTAACACCCAAATTTTAGGAGTAATAAATTTTAAATAATTTAGAGAGAGGGAATTAAAATTTTAAAACTATTTGGTGATGCATTCATGCTGTTGCATTTATTTTATTTTGTGGTGTGGATATATTTGTTTTATTTGATTTGGTTTAGGAAAATTTAATATGAAAATGTGTTTGGAAATTAGAAAAAGAAAAGAAACAAAAGAAAAAAAAAGAAACAACTTACCTTCTTACCTTCTTGGCCCGAAGGCCGTCGGACGGCCTGCTTACCTCCGCGCCTGCCCGCGTGGGCCGATCAGCGTCCCGGCCCAGCTGCCGAGCCAGCCCAAGCCAGGCGAAGCTGCGCGCGTTGTTCTCTCTTGGGTGACGCTGACGAACCGGGCCCCCTTGTCAGCGCCCTCTTCCACCTCCGGTTCGTGGCCGAGACGAACACTACCGTAACCAAATCCTTCGAGAAAACCGGGATTTCCTACCTGAAAACGTTGAATTGGAGCTATAAACGTGTAGCCGCTTGCCTCCTCTCCTCGTTTTCCATCTAACCTTTGAGCCAAACCTTGTGAAACCAAGCTTCATCGGTTCAAAACCCTAGGGAGTTGCGGGTGTACGTCGTCGGAGCTTGTCGGTGAACCCGTGCCTCTCTTCTTTGCATTGGTGAGATTGCCATCCTTCCCTCTTTCTTCCCATTGTAACACCCTAAAAATTTGAAAAGAAGAAAAATAGGAAAAATATGATTTTTGTATATTTTTGTGAGCATGCAAATTTAGAATAAGAATAATTTTTATAAATTTAAAATTTAATATAAGGGTAGGAACATGATTGAGCATTCATGCTGTTGCATCTGGGATTTTGTGATGAGTGCTTTAAATCAAATTCAATTTGGATTTGAAAATTCTTTGAAATTTGGCTTTGAAAAATTAGAAAAAAAAAGAAAGGAATTTCTTTTCTTCTCGGGCCGTTTTCTCCTACCGCAGCCCACAGCTCGGCCTGCTTCCCCGCGCGCGGCCCGCTCACTCTCGCGCCCCCTTCGCCCGCGTGGGCCAAGCCCAGCCACCGCGGCCCGCCAAGCCAGCGCGCGGCCGTTCCCCCTCCGAGTCGCTGACATGCGGGACCCACCTGTCAGTGACGTGTCTTCTTTCCTTTCTTCTTCCTCCGGCCGAACGCAGCTTTCCTCTCTCTCTCTCCGATTCGGTGAATCGAATCCGCCGCAAATCTTCGCCCTTTCCATGTATACCGATGCCTCCGGGCTATAAAACGGAACCCCGTGCCTCCCCGCTTCTCATTGAGCCCCTAAAACCCTAGCCTCGACATCCCGGGAAGGCCACCGTCGAAGCTCCGCCTCCACCGCCGCCTTGCCGAGCTAGCCGCCGCCCTCCGGTTGCTCTCCAGCTTCGTTCTTGCGCGGGGTAAGGTCGCGATGATGCGCTCTTTCTTTTGGTACTTTCGGTTTGGCGATTGGTGCTCGGGATGGTCCTCTTCGCAAGCTCCGGCGAGCTCGGGCTCCATCCGGCCATGGCGCCGCCGTCGGGGTTACTGTGGCCGCCGGTTTTTCCCAGATCCAATCTGGACCCTCCGATTCAGATCCAACGGCCAGGATTAGAAGTTACCGGTTCGGCCGGCGTTTTTGCTAAAGAGACCCTGTAAATTTTAAGTTCTTAACCCGCAGTCCAAAGCGTATTCCCGGTTTACGTTTTCTTTTCCGTAAAGCGTATTTTGATCGGGTAACTTCCGAAAATACGTTTTGATTAATTGAAAACGTAATTCGTTTCGGAAAAAGAAAAATACATTTTCTAATATTTACAGTTTTGCCACTGAGTTTGTTTTAGTCATAAATTATCCGTTTTAACTCCGATTTGATCCATTCAAATTGTGTTAGATTCGTATTTGCGAGCTCTACATGATGATAGAACTGTACAGTAGGTTTGAGATAATTTATTTTCGAGTTTATATTAAAGTAATTATTTATCTATAGGAAATCTTAGAAAACTCATAACTTTTACGTTTTAAATCCAAATTTCGTGATCTTTATGTCTATGTGATCGTAGTAACGTGTAGAAGAGTTTTACAAACTTGTTATACTGTTAGTGTTAATGTTGGTTAGGTTTTCTATCTTTAAGTTCCGATGTGAGATTTAATCTATTACTTTAATAAAGTAGATCTTGTTTAAATCATATCTTCTACGTTTTAGATCCGTTTTAGCTCATTCGAGTTGCGTTAGATTCATAGCAACGAGATTTACGCGTTAGTGACAGTATTTGCCATATTACTAATTCTAAAATTTTATGGTTTAAATCATATCTTGATTAATAATTATGTAACTGGGTTTTGTAAATAAAATATGATTTGTTTTACTTTAGTTTCATAATTTGAATCTAAATTTGACTTAATTCCATATATAGTATCTATAAAATATCTTATATATGTTATTATATAATTAAAACACATGAAGCTAATAGTTTTATATTTTCTTCTATGAGCAAATCTTTCGGTAGATGTATCTTTTCAACCGTAGCTCTGATTAGTGTGTTTTTCGCGCCTGTGTGTTCATAGCAATGCGTAGAACCTCTTTAAAATCTTTTCACATATTGTTTCATATGTTTGGTGTACTGTTCTAATTTAGATCTATTGTTTGCTTCGTGTATGATTGCTCGATGTGTGTGTGGTGATTTATTGATCAAGTCCAGTCGGTGAGATATACGTGGTTATCAAGAAGAAGAAGAAGAAGAAGAACGTTGAAGATTTAAAGCTTACCGAAGGATCGGTGTTTAAGGCAAGTATAGCATGGGATTATCCTTGTTTCCTATTCACCTTTAATATACTTAATTCATGTGCATGTGTCTACCTTGTTACCATTAAGGATATCCTAGTTTTTGTATCTTGTACCTTGACACCTATGGGATATTGCATTGGATAGTATTTATGCTAGTGCTCAAGATAAATAACCATGATCTGTAACTTGACTAATGGTATATGCAATAAACGTTTAAAAGATGCTTTATAGAAACATAGCTCAAGAGGGCTAGAGCATATTTGGTTGTTTTTATGGTGCTCTAGTTTCTCTCCATAAGGACTTATCTGTAAGCGAACATCCGGGACTTACAGTACAACTGTGAGGGCTATATGGCTCTGGCTTTAGCTCAGTATGAGAACTTTTTTTAGCTTGTTAGAGGTTACCCTTGTGGCACAAATGGGGTGAAGCAGACTGTGGATCCCTGCGTGGTGTATCACACGGACTGACTTCGGAAACCTAGCGGCCCTAACTTGTTAGACGAACCTTTGAAAGGCTTCATAGTGAACCCTGCCGACCTTCCTTGGAAGTGGGTCAAGAGATTAGCTACCTCGGGCGAAAGGGTAAATCACGACTCACAGTGAAAGTGTACAACCTCTGCAGAGTGTAAAACTGGTATATCAGCCGTGCTCACGGTCACGAGTGGCATTGGACCCTTACAGAATAAATGATGAACACTGATGATAATGATAATACTGATGATATAAAAGCTCACTAATGATTATTGTTTCTTGCTATACATTATTCTCGTTTACATGATCATGAGGTTATTTGGGATTATGTTAAACTTGTTGCTACTCAACTGCTAAAAAGATGACTCACTAAAAGCTATTGCAGTAAACCCGTGTCAAACTTTTTGAGCTTCATGAACCCCATGTTATATTTGTTGAGTTCGACATGGACTCACTCTTGCTATTTCCCCACATCTCAGGAAGGGTACCAGATTTCTAGATTCTGGAATTGTTAGGCTTGTGATCAACCAGTTAGTTTGATCCTGGAGTGAAGGTTGCACCCGGTGTTCAGAGTTGTCTTTCCGCTGTGTTGCTCTTTAAGGTATACTTTATACTATTGAGTTATGTATATTAAGCATTTGTCTTTTGATATTACACTTATCTGTGGCTATATGTGAGATTTGTCGTCTTTATTTCACATATAGTGTATGTCTGGTTTTGTCCTTAAAACCGGGTGTGACAGAGTGGTATCGGAGCAATGCTGACTGTAGGACGCAAGCCTAGATAGAACTGGACGTTTAGCATGTTCTCATTGTTGCCTATTTCTTGCTTCTCTTTAACTTTGTTATTTTCTCAAAGTTATGCTTAATTCTATCCCCGTTCTGTTATAAAAACCTTGTCTCTATTTGAACCTTTTCTCCTTATCTATTAGACGGCTCGTGACGAGAAGACTATGGATTTCAGAGGTTAAGAGGACTGAATTGTGTCGCTCTTGCTCACTTTTGACAAGAAACCATTAGCGATGCAAAACCAATTACTAGAAGAAATGGCTCAACATGGAAATTATCAACGATGCTTATCTCAAGGTCAAGCCAACATATCCAAGGGGTCAGAGAAGATACAAGTAGTAGAAGCTTGGAAGAATATGAAATCCAATAAAGATGTTGATAGTAAGGCATTTGGAGAGCAGGAACAATGTCACTGCTGTAAGCATTATGGTTTTCCCTGTCTTCGAAACGAGTCTAATAAGGGGAAAGTCAAGGTGGATCCAAATTTTGCGATCAACATGGACAAGAAGAGAAAGGCAATCTCATTAGAACCACTTGTGGAAAGCAATCAGCAAGCGAGTTATACTACATTATCACATGCAGCCCTGATCCCCTGTCAAACAAATCCAAACCCTGAAGAGTTAGAAGCCCCTCCCGCTAAAACTACTCCCCATGAAGTAGTCATAGATGGGTGGACAATTACCTATAAGGAGTATCAACCCCGAAAGGCCAAACAAGCTAGGAAACAAGCCAAATGGACGAAGGTGAACTTTTATGGCTAGCAGGATAGCAGCATACCAAACAACAGTTCCTTGGAGTATGACATCACAAAAGATCCAGCTAAGAGAAAGTGTTATCATTGCCAGCAGGAAGGACATTATATCAAATCTTGCCCACAGAAGAATCAACAACAGCAAGACCCAAGACAGGATGTCCAAAAGGAGCATGTGCAGGGAAATAAATTAAAGAGAAATTACAATCATGGAAGGTTGAAACATGTGGATATTTCCACCATTCCTGGAGCTAAGGAGGTCGTGTTTGGATCAATTCCAGTAAGTTCAGGAAATGCCAAGGTTTTGTTTGATCCCAGTGCCTCACATTCGTTCATATCTAGACAATATGTAAAAGATCATAACATACTTATGCTTCCAAGGGGGAAAACAGTTATGGTTGAAACTCCAAGAGGTGAAATAAAGGCAGACCGCATATGCCCAAAAGTTAGTTTGGACATAAAGGGGGTAAATTTTAAGGTAAACCTCATTGTTTTGGAATTAATGGGCATTGATGTTATCCTTGGAATAGACTGGTTATCTACTTGTAAAGGAGTGATTGAGTATGCCCAATGTTCAGTGTTTCTAACTACACTTTCAGGAGAAAGGATTAAGTATGAGGGTATTAAATCTATACCTGAGGGATACCAGGTTGACCCATCTTAAGGTATGAGTTATAAGAATGGTAAAGAGAGATGCAGAGATTCAGATGTTCATATAAAGCAATAAGGAATGTAAGAGACGTTATCTACTCTGGAAGCTGCTACAATCACACCATATTTAAGGAATAGGAGTTATGTCCCGTGTAATAAAACCGTTAGTAGCCAAGTTGAGTCGTCTTAATGTGTGGCTAATGAACATTTAAGTGTTTAGTTGCTTTGTGCTTATGTTTATGTTTGAGTTGGAATTTTGTAATGAGTGGAATGATCTCGTGGGCTTTGACCATGATTTCATTTAGTTTATATGTATAAGGTATAAGGATTAATGAAATAAATAGCTGGGTTTTGGTTATCTCCTGCTTTCTATATCTTGTCTTTCGGAGCAGCCTGTCTTTATCAACTTATATCTCTGTTCTTGAAAGACCAAAAATCATGAGAAAATTCTGGACAAGAGTGGACTTCAACATCTCTCTCTAAATGCAAGAACTACCCTCATAGCTATTTTGGATTGGGAGATACAAAAATCACAAGACGATGCAACTGTGCTGTCTGAAACCTGGAACAGAATCTGTTATGTGTTGTTTTCGGACAAGTTAGCTGCAGAATCTGGAAGTGTGTTCTATAAGAAAGTTGCAGAGAATTTTATAAGCTTTCCATCGGTGTAAACTACAGTTTCATTGGATTAACAAAATGAGAGTTACAGCTGTTTTACTGCACTGCTGATTTTCTGCTCGTGAGAAATTTCAGATTTCTTGTTTTTACCCATACACAAGAGTATTATTGGGATGTCAGAACACTTTTATGCTAAGTAGCTCATCTAGAAGAAGGGTTCAAGCTACCCTATTTGGTGTCCCTTATTTTAAGGGGGTAGCCAATGTAAAGAAGGATTATTAAGATTGAACTCTTTAGTTGGAAGTATTGGTTAGTCTCCATGATTGAGTTGCCACTCTTGAGCAAAAATGTCCTGTGAACAAGGTTGATAATTTTGGGTCCAAGGAGACGAGAGTTGTCCCTTTGGATAGTTCATGATTATGATCATCTATACTTGCTCGTGTTGCTGATGTTGGTCACTTGATGACAGGAAGTGTAGTGTCTCATGACTTAGGAGCCCTATATGACGTCTCGCACTGATATATGGGAAAAGACTGATGTTTCTGCCATTGAAGGATGTTATGGGTATGATGAAGCTGAGCACTATCAAAACAACAATGTTGAAGAGCAAGTTGGGAGTGAACTAAGTCAGAATCCGCAACAACGAAAGCGAAAAAGGAAAGCCCATAAGAAGCCTGCTCAAGGAAGCAAAGCGCAGCAAAACTATGTCAATGGAAGACTGAGCAATGTGGATATGGATAAAATTCATGGAGTTACCAAAGTAGTGGGAGGTTATATTCAAGTAAGCTCAGTACAAGTTTTTGCTTTATTTGACCCTAGTGCTTCGCATTCTTTCATTTCCGCCGACATGGAAGAGACGTGCAAGATAGTGAAGTGTCCAATGAGGAGGCCTTTGCTAGTTCAAAACCCTAGTGGGAGAAATGCAGACAGATCAGATATGCCCAAATGTCAGTCTTGTTATAAACAAGGAAAACTTCACCGTAACACTCATTGTGTTGGAGTCACTTAAAATTCGCGTGGTTCTTGGTAATGGATGGCTCTGTGCACACAAAGGAGTGATTCATGGTACTCGGTGCACCATGCTCTTAACAACACCGTCAGGGAAAAGAATTGAGTATCAAGGTGGTCGACTTTTACCTGAGGAAGATGAGAATGATTAATTAGAAGATAGGTACACCAAGGATAGCAAAGTGGACCATGAGTTTACTGAAGTCATAGCAGAGGAACAAATAACTTTGGAGGAGCTCAATAGGAGAGATGATCATGCTTAGGCAGATTAGTTAGTTAGTATATGAGAAACTGTCTCATGACTCTGCACGAAAGAGTAATTTGGAAAATGAGGATCAAATAAAGACAAAGTGTCATTATCTCTTTTGTCATCATCTTCCGAATCTCGGGACGAGATTCATCTTAAGGGGGGTAGAATTGTAACACCCTAAAAATTTGAAAAGAAGAAAAATAGGAAAAATATGATTTTTGTATATTTTTGTGAGCATGCAAATTTAGAATAAGAATAATTTTTATAAATTTAAAATTTAATATAAGGGTAGGAACATGATTGAGCATTCATGCTGTTGCATCTGGGATTTTGTGATGAGTGCTTTAAATCAAATTCAATTTGGATTTGAAAATTCTTTGAAATTTGGCTTTGAAAAATTAGAAAAAAAAAGAAAGGAATTTCTTTTCTTCTCGGGCCGTTTTCTCCTACCACAGCCCACAGCTCGGCCTGCTTCCCCGCGCGCGGCCCGCTCACTCTCGCGCCCCCTTCGCCCGCGTGGGCCAAGCCCAGCCACCGCGGCCCGCCAAGCCAGCGCGCGGCCGTTCCCCCTCCGAGTCGCTGACATGCGGGACCCACCTGTCAGTGACGTGTCTTCTTTCCTTTCTTCTTCCTCCGGCCGAACGCAGCTTTCCTCTCTCTCTCTCTCTCCGATTCGGTGAATCGAATCCGCCGCAAATCTTCGCCCTTTCCATGTATATCGATGCCTCCGGGCTATAAAACGGAACCCCGTGCCTCCCCGCTTCTCATTGAGCCCCTAAAACCCTAGCCTCGACATCCCGGGAAGGCCACCGTCGAAGCTCCGCCTCCACCGCCGCCTTGCCGAGCTAGCCGCCGCCCTCCGGTTGCTCTCCAGCTTCGTTCTCGCGCGGGGTAAGGTCGCGATGATGCGCTCTTTCTTTTGGTACTTTCGGTTTGGCGATTGGTGCTCGGGATGGTCCTCTTCGCAAGCTCCGGCGAGCTCGGGCTCCATCCGGCCATGGCGCCGCCGTCGGGGTTACTGTGGCCGCCGGTTTTTCCCAGATCCAATCTGGACCCTCCGATTCAGATCCAACGGCCAGGATTAGAAGTTACCGGTTCGGCCGGCGTTTTTGCTAAAGAGACCCTGTAAATTTTAAGTTCTTAACCCGCAGTCCAAAGCGTATTCCCGGTTTACGTTTTCTTTTCCGTAAAGCGTATTTTGATCGGGTAACTTCCGAAAATACGTTTTGATTAATTGAAAACGTAATTCGTTTCGGAAAAAGAAAAATACGTTTTCTAATATTTACAGTTTTGCCACTGAGTTTGTTTTAGTCATAAATTATCCGTTTTAACTCCGATTTGATCCATTCAAATTGTGTTAGATTCGTATTTGCGAGCTCTACATGATGATAGAACTGTACAGTAGGTTTGAGATAATTTATTTTCGAGTTTATATTAAAGTAATTATTTATCTATAGGAAATCTTAGAAAACTCATAACTTTTACGTTTTAAATCCAAATTTCGTGATCTTTATGTCTATGTGATCGTAGTAACGTGTAGAAGAGTTTTACAAACTTGTTATACTGTTAGTGTTAATGTTGGTTAGGTTTTCTATCTTTAAGTTCCGATGTGAGATTTAATCTATTACTTTAATAAAGTAGATCTTGTTTAAATCATATCTTCTACGTTTTAGATCCGTTTTAGCTCATTCGAGTTGCGTTAGATTCATAGCAACGAGATTTACGCGTTAGTGACAGTATTTGCCATATTACTAATTCTGAAATTTTATGGTTTAAATCATATCTTGATTAATAATTATGTAACTGGGTTTTGTAAATAAAATATGATTTGTTTTACTTTAGTTTCATAATTTGAATCTAAATTTGACTTAATTCCATATATAGTATCTATAAAATATCTTATATATGTTATTATATAATTAAAACACATGAAGCTAATAGTTTTATATTTTCTTCTATGAGCAAATCTTTCGGTAGATGTATCTTTTCAACCGTAGCTCTGATTAGTGTGTTTTTCGCGCCTGTGTGTTCATAGCAATGCGTAGAACCTCTTTAAAATATTTTCACATATTGTTTCATATGTTTGGTGTACTGTTCTAATTTAGATCTATTGTTTGCTTCGTGTATGATTGCTCGATGTGTGTGTGGTGATTTATTGATCAAGTCCAGTCGGTGAGATATACGTGGTTATCAAGAAGAAGAAGAACGTTGAAGATTTAAAGCTTACCGAAGGATCGGTGTTTAAGGCAAGTATAGCATGGGATTATCCTTGTTTCCTATTCACCTTTAATATACTTAATTCATGTGCATGTGTCTACCTTGTTACCATTAAGGATATCCTAGTTTTTGTATCTTGTACCTTGACACCTATGGGATATTGCATTGGATAGTATTTATGCTAGTGCTCAAGATAAATAACCATGATCTGTAACTTGACTAATGGTATATGCAATAAACGTTTAAAAGATGCTTTATAGAAACATGGCTCAAGAGGGCTAGAGCATATTTGGTTGTTTTTATGGTGCTCTAGTTTCTCTCCATAAGGACTTATCTGTAAGCGAACATCCGGGACTTACAGTACAACTGTGAGGGCTATATGGCTCTGGCTTTAGCTCAGTATGAGAACTTTTTCTAGCTTGTTAGAGGTTACCCTTGTGGCGCAAATGGGGTGAAGCAGACTGTGGATCCCTGCGTGGTGTATCACACGGACTGACTTCGGAAACCTAGTGACCCTAACTTGTTAGACGAACCTTTGAAAGGCTTCATAGTGAACCCTGCCGACCTTCCTTAGAAGTGGGTCAAGAGATTAGCTACCTCGGGCGAAAGGGTAAATCATGACTCACAGTGAAAGTGTACAACCTCTGCAGAGTGTAAAACTGGTATATCAGCCGTGCTCACGGTCACGAGTGGCCTTGGACCCTTACAGAATAAATGATGAACACTGATGATAATGATAATACTGATGATATAAAAGCTCACTAATGATTATTGTTTCTTGCTATACATTATTCTCGTTTACATGATCATGAGGTTATTTGGGATTATGTTAAACTTGTTGCTACTCAACTGCTAAAAAGATGACTCACTAAAAGCTATTGCAGTAAACCCGTGTCAAACTTTTTGAGCTTCATGAACCCCATGTTATATTTGTTGAGTTCGATATGGACTCACTCTTGCTATTTCCCCACATCTCAGGAAGGGTACCAGATTTCTAGATTCTGGAATTGTTAGGCTTGTGATCAACCAGTTAGTTTGATCCTAGAGTGAAGGTTGCACCCGGTGTTCAGAGTTGTCTTTCCGCTGTGTTGCTCTTTAAGGTATACTTTATACTATTGAGTTATGTATATTAAGCATTTGTCTTTTGATATTACACTTATCTGTGGCTATATGTGAGATTTGTCGTCTTTATTTCACATATAGTGTATGTCTGGTTTTGTCCTTAAAACCGGGTGTGACACCCATGCTCTTCTTTAGGTTTTTAGTGCTTGGAATCGTGAGTTTGCGAAGTTCCAGTGAGTCGGCAATGGCGTCGCAGCCATCCCGAGCCGCGTTTCATCCTCGATCCGTCGTAGCTCTTCTAAACCACGTAGAGGTGTTCGCATTGAGCTCTGCATTTGATTGGTGTCAGTTGCGAGTCATCTGGTGGTCTAAAACGGCGAAGCCGGAGCTTTCCGGCGAGCCATGGAGGTCGGCCATGGCGGCCACCGGCCGGCACTGGCGAAGGAGGCCGCGTCTCTTTCTCTCTTTCATCGGGAACGATACCAGCCGTCCAAGATTAGATCAAGGGCTCAGATTAGAAGATACCCTTTCGGCCGTAATATTTGCTAAAGAGCCCTTGACCTTCATTATATTAGAACCCGCGGTCCTTAGCGCAATATCCTGAATCCGTTTTCGTTTTTTGGAAAGCGTATTCTCTCCCGGTTAAGTCAAAATACGTTTTCAGATAATTACAGTTTTGCCACTAGAATTGTTTTGGTCATAAAATCTTCGTTTTAACTCCGATTTGACCCGTTCAAGTTGCGTTAGGTTCGTATTTGCGAACTCTACATGTTAGTGTAGCTGTACAGTAGGTTTGAAAGATTTAATTTTCGAGTTTATATTAAAGTAATTATTTATCTATAGGAAATCTTAGAAAATTCATAACTATCACGTTTTAACTCCGAATTTGGTGATCTTTGCGTCTGTGTGATCGTAGAAACGTGTAGAAGAGTTTTATAAACTTTTATTACTGTTTTGTTACTGTTTGTGTACTGTTCTAATTGTATCTCTTTGTTTGCTTCGTGTATATTTGATTGGATGCATGTGTGTTGTTGATTGATGATCGAGTATAGAAGGTGAGCAGTATCTGGACGATCAGGAGTATTATTTTGAGCCAGACCAGCAGTATCATCAGGAAAGCTTTGATTAAGGCAAGTATAACATGGGACTATCCTTGTTACCTATTCACTGAAATTATCATACATATGCATGTGTCTTCCTTGACAACCATAGAGATTATAACTTAGCTATTGATATCTTGTTTCCTTGTCACCTATGGGTTATGCATTTGGGTAGCTATTGCTAGCGCTTAATTATGAACAATGATCTTGTAATTTGACTAATGGATTATGCAATCAACCAATTAAGATGATGTTATTTCTGTTGAAAGGGGGCTAGAGCATGTGGGTTATTTTGATGCTCTGGTTTCTCTCCGTAAGGACTTACTTGTAAGTGATAACCGGGACATACAGTACAGCTGTGAGGGCTATATGGCTCTGGCTTTAGTTGTTCAAGAGACCTTTTCTAGCTTGTTAGAGGTTACCTTAAATGGCGTAAGAAAGGCTTGCCACGTTGGGTGTAGTGCGAGCCCCTGGCCTAGTGTGTATAGGCTGCGGTTGTTGTGCCACAGGGAAGGGGGGTTCTACATCTGCCTGCCGAGTGAATCTAATGGCCCTAACTTGTTAGACGAACTTTTGAATGGCTTTATATGGTCTCTGATGTTTTGGGCCTTGCAAACCCATGCATTTGGAAATCATGACTCACAGTGAAAGTGTACACCTCTGCGCAGAGTTAAAAACTGGTATACTAGCCGTGCTCACGGATACGAGCGGCCTTGGGGATTCTTACAGAATAGTTGATCACTATTGTTATATCATGCTTAATTATTGTTGATTATTATTATGCTCATGTTAATGCTATTCATTATCCTTATTACAATTGATCATTGATTCATTAATGGGATTGGATTACCTTGATGCTACTCAATTGCTAATTATATGATGATTAAAAGCTAAACGCAGTTAAACAGTGTCTAGCCTTTTTGAGCCTCATGAACCCTGTGTTATACTTGTTGAGTTCGACATGGACTCACTCTTGCTATTTCCACCACACTCCAGTGTGTAATAAGATGCTACTCGGAAAAAGGACAAAGGTGTAGTGGAGTTTCCAGAAGACTAGTAGAAGTGCTAGGCATATGTTACCCCCAGTCAGCCGTCCCTAAGAAGAATGGAGCCTGAAGTTTAGTCACCGTTCCGCGATACTCTGATGTAAGTGTTAATATAGCTATGTATACGTTATATAATAACATTGTTTCTGATATTTTTTTCATTCTGGCATATGTGTGGACTTCCTGGGCACACATATGATTAGCCTGGCTTTGTTCTTTAGAAAACCGGGTGTGACAGATTCAAGGACAAAGGACCAAGAATACAAGCATTCAAGACTACAATAACCCCATGACAACACATCAAGACCCTTCCTCTGAGTTCTTTTTTAAAGAAAAGAACCTAGAGAAGGCTCGAGGGCTGCAGGGTACATACCCTCAAAGAAGACTTTTAAACTTTTTCTACAAGAGACCCCTGGCTTCTTGTCCCAATAAGCAAGAGGCTCGGGGGCTACATTCACTGAGTGCACTTTTTTCAGAAGAAAGTGCATATCAGTCAAGACGAATCAACCAAAAAGAGACCATGTCAAGATTTCTCTTTAGAAGAAACCAGAACGGATTTGCGACAACTCAACAAGAACAAGAAGAATAGAAAGAAGGCTTCCGAAGCTCAACCATGAAATGCTTGGGGGCTCGTTGATACGGGACCCATAGGGTACCCCACGGAGAAGAGAGAAGAAGAACTAGTCCAACTAGGATTGCCCCCACGTAATCCTACTAGGACTTCTGCAATGTAACCGACTAGGACTCCCACCTCCTAGACTATATAAAGGAGGGTAGAGCTTCCTAGATCGGCACTAGACCTCACCTCAGATAATAGGAATAGACCTCACGGTCTAGACGCACTACATCCATCTCTACCGATATAAAGAGAGACTATGGGCACCCCCTGTAACAACGAACGACACAACACAATCAATCCATCGTAAAGGCTAACGCCGACTAGACGTTGGGTTATTACTCGATCATCGATCGAGGGCCTGAACCAGTATAAATTGACTGTCTCTGCGTTCACTATTGAGTTCTAGCATGCAACCGAAGCCCAAACAACTGTCCCGGGTACCCCTGTGGCAGGCTACCGGTGGTCAAACCCCGACAGCAGTTGTATCCTTGCCAGTCCAGCAAGAACAGTAGCAGTCAAGCCAACCTCAGCCCGTGAAGCAAGAAAATGCCCAAGAGCAGCAGGCCGTAAACAACATCCTACCATCCCAAGGCCACATATTCGCGATCACCAGTGGATCAAACCAAATGCACAAAAACAAGAGAGCCAGAAGGGACTACGAAAGAAGAGTACACACCGTCTCGCCAAGGGTACCACTCAACAGACCAGCTTGGTCCATGGTGCCAATCACCTTCGACGAAAATTATTTTCAAGTACGAGATTTTCCATGTACAGATGCTTTCGTGGCCACAGCAAACGTAGCTGGGTTCATAGTACACAACATCCTCATAGACAATGGGAGCTCTATCGACATTCTTTTCATCAAACCCTTCGAGCAGATGAACCTCGACAGGCGAACACTAAAACCAGTCGGGAACTCATTGTTTGGTCTCAGTGGGAAGAAGATAGATGCCTTGGGGAAGAAGGCAATCCCAGTCTATTTCGCAGAAGGCGAGAAGGTCTGCACAGAAACAATAACTTTTGACATAGTCAACATGGACTACCCATATACCGCCATTTCCGGCAAGGGAGTCCTAAACAAGTTTGAGATGGTGATAAAGCAAAGCTACTTATGCATGAAGATGTCATCTCCTTTCGGGGTAATTACAGTACACGGAGATCAAGCCGCTTCAAGGCAAATAGAGGGCAAACCGATCCCTGGTTACAGCCTAGTAAATGAAGTAGCGAAGAAGCCGCCTAGCGAAGAAGCAGATGGTAAAGAAGCAGTAGAGCCAATGGCACAAGCCACCGAAGACACTCTAAAAACACCCTTGTTTGCGATAATACCTTAAAAGTGCGTGCACATAGGCTCCAACCTCACAAAAGGTGAGAAGGACAGTCTGGTAGCTTTTCTGCATGATAATCGGGACGTATTCGCGTGGTCAGCAAATGACTTATAGGGCGTCAGTCGTGAGCTCACACAACACAACTTGAACGTTGCGAAGGGAGCAAAACCTAAGGAAAATATCAATAGAAATAGCAGAAGCGGCGAAAGCCGAAGTACAAAGGCTGCTTGACGCTGGAGTCATTAGACCGGTACAATCCCTAGAATCGTTGGCTAATGTTGTGATGGTTAGAAAAAAACAGGAAGTGGTGAATGTGCGTTGATTTCACTGATCTGAACAAATGTTGCCCAAAAGATCCGTATCCACTCCCGAGAATTGACAAATTAGTTGACATCACCGCTGGGTGCGAAGTGATGAGTTTGTTAGATTGCTTCTTCGGGTATCACCAAATCTGGTTGAACCCGGATGACGAAGAGAAAACAAGTTTCATCACCCTAGGAGGAACTTATTGTTACTGGCGAATGCCCGAGGGACTGTGAAACACAGGCCCCACCTTTTCTATAATGACATATGGGGTTTTTGACAAACAGAAAGGCAAAAATCTCGTCGCATATGTCGACGACATCGTGGTCAAGAGCGATAAGGAGGAGACTCAGATCCAGGACCTTCAGGAAACATTCAAAAACTTAAGAAAGGCTGACCTCAGGTTGAACCCAGATAAATGCATATTCGATATCAAGAAAGGCAAACTGCTTAGTATCAGCAAGTGCCATCGAAGCAAACCCTGAAAAGATAGCAGCGATAATGAACATGAAGCCGCCAACGAGCAAAAAGTAGGTATAGAAGCTTACCGGCAGGCTAGTAGCACCGAATAGGTTCGTTTCAAGATCAGCCGAAAAGGGCTTACCTTTTTTTTCAGAACTCTTCGAAGCTTAGATCATTTCGAATGGGGCCATGAGCAGCAGCAAGCTTTTAATGAACTCAAAACATACTTAACCAAGCTAACAACATTGTCTAAACCTTTGCCATCTGCAACACTGCTGTTATATCTAGCTACATCGCCAACAACTGTCAGTGTAGTGGTGGTCGAAGAAAAGGAACATGAAAACAAATTGAAGCAGTTTCATGTATACTTTGTATTAGAAGCCCTGTCAGGAGCAAAGCTCAACTATTCCGATCTAGAGAAAATTGCATACACAGTGGCCATGGCATCATGAAAGCCAAAGCACTATTTCCAAGCTCATTGCATCAAAGTCCTTTCAGCGCAACCACTGTAAGCACTATTTCGCAACAGCGAAGCCATTGGAAGAATCGGGAAATGGGCCACAGAGATGAACGAGTTCGTGGTGGACTTCAAACACAGATCCATTGTCAAATCCTAAGCACTCGTAGATTTCATAACAGACTGGACCCTAGCAGCCTACAACACCACAAAGTGATTCAAAGAGTGGTTTGGATGGTGCATTGCGATGGAGCATGGGGAATGACTGGCGTAGGTATAGCAGCAATATTAACGCCACTGAAGGGCCCAAAACTTCGCTATGCAGCAAGGCTCGAATTCCTCACAACCAACAACATAGCCGAATACGAGGCAGTGCTCCTAGGGTTGCGAAAACTCAGAGCTCTAGGAGTCAGGAGGTGCATAGTTAGATTGAATTCTTAGGTAATAGTGGGACATGTCAAAAAAGAATTCACTGCGAAAGAACCCGAGTTGATCAAGTACTTGGCAGCGGTAAGAAGAATGGAGAAGCATTTTGCCGGCTTCACTTTTTGCCACATTCCAAGAAGCGAGAATGCAGAAGTCGATGAGCTAGCGAAAGCAGCTGTGTAGAGAGCACAAATGCCAGTAGATGTTTTTTATCAAGAGCTATTAGTCAAAGCAATACGAGAAGAAGAGGAACAACCCAACACCGTGTGTGGTACCACAAGTAATGATTGGAGATCGCCCATATTCACCTACCTCAATGGAACCTATGAGCCGGATAGCAGGCATGAGACAGATAGAATGAACTCTAGGACGAAACAATACTCCATCATAGCGGGAGAGTTGTACAAGAGCGGACTAGTCGCACCTATGTTGAAGTGCATAAGCAGAGAGCAAGGAATCGAATTGCTAAGCGAAATGCACGTTGGAATGTGCGGAGCTCAAAGGGGACCGCATGAAATTGCTCACAGAGCGATGAGGCAAGGATTCTACTGGCCAACGGCAGCAGAAGACGCAAAAGAGTTGGTCCACAGTTGCGAAAACTGCCAAATGTTTGCCAAAAAGCATAGAGCCCTAGCCAATCCGACCACGTCAATCATCCCGACATGGCCTTTGCAGAGATGGGGAGTCGACATTGTGGGGCCATTGCCGACAGCGCCCGACAACTTATGTTTCGCAGCAGTAGCTTTAGAGTATTTCATCAAGTGGATCGAGGCCAAGGCACTGGCGAAAATCACTTTATGTACCTTAATCAGTTTTGTGTGGGGAAGGATCATCTGCCGTTTTGGGGTTTCGTCCTACATCACAGTCGACAACGGGAAGCAGTTCGATTGCACGGAGTTTAGAAATTTTTGCAGCAAGTTGGGGATCAAATTAGCATTCGCTTCAGTGAACCACCCAGAGAGCAATGGAGCGTTGAAAGGGCAAATGGCTTGATTGTCAGTGCAGTATCAAAAGCACTATTTGACTTCCCGAAAGGAAAATGGGCCCAGGAATTGATCACTTCTGTTTGGGGTCACAACATCTCGTGCACTCGGACAACTGGGTTCACCCCTTTTCGCCTGTTGTATGGCGAAGAGGCAATCACGCCAGAGGAGCTCAAGCTAGGGTCTTTTCGCACCCAAATTGCAGCTACCACTCCAATATAGCGATACGTGGAGCTTGAAGCAACGGAAAATGCCAGGTTACATGCAGCGACAAACCTCGACAAACATCATCAAGAAATGAAGACCTTGAGAGATAAGAAAATTCTGCGAAAAAACATCAACCCAGGTGACATGGTGCTGATACGTCACCCTGACAAGCAGGGCAAGCTGCAATCCCAGTGGTACGGGCCGTTCATGGTGGCGAATATGGTTAAGCCAGGAGTTTACAGGCTACTCAATAAAGGAGTCGAAACATGCCACACATGGAACGCGGACAACATGCATCGCTTCTACCCATAGCAATTTCACCCCCAGTGGGTTGTAATTTTTCTTTTTCAACATTTATGTAAAACATCAAAAAAGGGATCCGCACTCTTTTTCCTCACTTGGGAAGCCTTAGCAAAAAGGTGTGAGGTTTTTTAACGAGGCGATCCCATGTACCCTTTTTTAACTTAAGTTGAGGGCTTCCCCACAAAAAATCTAAAAAGTAAGACGTCGAAACAAAACCTGGCTTTGGCAGGTTATGGATATCGACGACGGAAATAAGCACAAGAGAAGGTTGCACCATTTTGCACTCGTGCGAAATGTCACGATCGAAAACTGAACAACCCAGAAAAAGCCTAGAGGCTGCAAAAACTTTCCGCTTCACCAAAAAGGAGTGAGCGAAAAGAAAAGGCCGATAAGCCATAACAGCGTCTCGCCACACCAAAAAGGAGCGCAGATGAACGCAGAAAGCCAGGTAGGCTCAAAATAGTTTGCACCACCAAAAAGAAGTGGTGATGAACAAGAAAGGCTCAAGAGCCACAAAGCGCGTGGAAACAAGGGTTGCAACCATGAGTACGAAAAGATGCACTCACACTATCACTAAAAATGAAAGCGCTATAAAGAAGTGCATTCGCAAGTACGTACATGTACTCCAAAGGACAACCAAATTTAAGAAAGGCACCAAACACTAGTGGTAATTAATTACCACTACCAACCGCAACAACCAAAATTAATGACATCAAACCCCTGGAACCCTATAAATAAAAGCCACGGGCACCCCTAGATAACATATCAAGTTTCAGTCTAGAGCAAAAGCATTAGGTTAGACACCCACGCTGCTCAAGTTAGAAGCGATTGCGAGAGAGGAGTTCTCGCCTAATAGGGCAATGAGTGGGTTTGAGAGAGTGTTAGGGTTTTCGACATCTGCTGAAATAAGGAAGACTCGAATGTGGGATGAGCACACTTGGTTCTCAATTGGAGGCTGAAGATGAGACGAGTGCGCACGGCTCTCCTGGCTCGGAGGGGCTTATATAGGCACCTAGTGTGGCACGTGACTCGAGGAAACGACGCGACAATTCACATAACTGCTGTGACAGTTTGAATTCTGAGAAACAGTTACATGGCGTGATAACCAAAAAACGAAAAATGATCAAAAAATAAAAAAAATCAAAGATACGGACCTCCACCCTTCGCCCGGGATGGCGTTCGAGCCCCATGACACATCAATCCAATAACTTCACAAGGCAATCGCGCTCAGATCGAGAACCTCCTCGCGCGATGCCAAGGGGCTAATGTTGGGGGCAGGCCCCACCTCTGGGCACCCCATGTGGCTCGATCGCCGCTCTGGCACCTCGGACGAACGGAATGACGGGGTTAAGGGTAGCAGCTCTTAGACAAGAAGGCGCGTGATAGGAGAAGGGGAGCGCGTCGAGTCCTCTTCTCGGCAGGAGCGAAATGAGGGCAGCGCAAGTCGTCCCTTTTCGTCATAGCAAAAGGGCGAACTACACGGCAAGGAGCAACTCGTGTCTAGTTCCACTCCTTTCGCCCGTGTCAAGTCCTCTTCTCGGCGGAGCGAAATGAGGGCAACGCAAGCCGCCCCATCTCTTC